>CM052722.1:28878686-28940205 GCA_028551405.1 Uromys caudimaculatus | reverse complement strand
GAGTTGGAGAAGGGACTGAAGGAGCTGAGGGAGTCTGCAGCCCCATGGAGGGCGCAACAATGTCAACTGGTCTGACCCCCCTCGTCCTCATAGAGGCTGGACCACCAACCAAAGAATACACATGGAGGGACCCATGGTTTAGACCACATATGTGGCAGAGGAGGGCCTTGTTGGCCATCAGGGGGAGGAGAGGCCCCAGTAAAGGGGAATGTCTAGGTAGGAATATGGGAGTGGGCGGGTGGGTGGGAGGTGGAATTCCCTCATAGAGGTGGGGCAGGGGGAGGGGATAGGTGGTTTCCAAAGAGGATACCTAGAAAGGGGGAAACATTGGAAATGTAAATAAAGTATCAAAAAAAAAAAAAAGAAAAAGAAAAAAGAAAACAAAGGTTTTTGATATAGATCATGAGGAATAGTGGCCATAAAAAGTTTAGGCTCTGGCATGGCAGTGTATCCTTTAATCCCAGAATTCAGAAGACAGAGCCATGTAGGCCTCTGAGTTCAAGTCAACCTATAAAGCAAGTTCCAGGACAGCCAAATTTATGCAGTGAAGTAGTTAGAAAATAGAAAGTGATGATAATGGAATGTATACTAAGGAAGCATGTTCCAACTCCAGCAAGAAGCAGTGGAATGGAGTTACCCAGACCCTGGAGTGCTACAGAGTGCAGAGTTAGAGATGTGACCCAAACGCTTTGGATGAGCCTAGAAGATCATGCGTGGATCCCAGTCATTGTGCCAAGAAGCTAAAATGTGTGCTCAGCTTTTAAGAGCACTGACTGCTCTTCAAGAGGTCATGAGTTCAAGTCCCAGCAACCACATGGTGACTCACAACCATCTGTAATGAGAAACAAACAAATGAAAACAAAACAAGACAAAACAAAAGAAAACCCTTTGGGCTGCAGTGAGCAGGCCTGGAGGAAGTGGGGCCCAGAGCAAGAGGAAGAAGGGAAAGGGAAAAAAAGGTTTTCCCTGGAAACATGAAGGATGCCAGAAGCGTGGAAGCTAAGCAGAGAAAGTAGGCCATGGACTATTTGCTATCCATCTGGGGTGTAAGGTACTCTGCTTCAGCAGCTAATGGCCCTGTTTGAGTTGCTCTGGAACTAGAGGCTATAGTCTCCAATTTAACACCTTGAGGTAAGAACAGCAGGAGGCTAGGTAAAGCCTCAACAGGGAATTGTGCTTCTCTAAGTCTTGGAAAGAGAATGGGAGAAGAGGCCTGCTTCTTCCCTTTGTTCTTAATACTTGTATGACTTTCAGAGTGTGTGTTCATATGGTAAAAAGATCAGTATGGGTTTACACATAAATTCAGGTCATAAAGAAGTTTATAACAGAGAATGTCTACATACATATCCACTAGGAGCAATTATCTGGCTACTGTCTTACAGGTTCATAGACAGTTAAAGACTATAACTAAGCTGTCTTTAAAGCTGTATATAGATAAACCCAGTCAATATCTTATCTCCTGTTTTAACACCTGTGGTCTTGTGGTATATATCTTCTTTATGACCTTCAGTTAATGTTTTTTTTTTATAACCCCTTGGAATGTGCCCTAAATTTTAAAAGTCTGTTATCTCAGAAACAATTAAGCAGTTCTGTTATAAAAGGGGCTCGATTGTCCCTGTCCAGCATTGTAGTTCAGAAACAATTGTGACCCTAGCATGCTAGTTGAAAAGTAAATGTTCTTTGTTTTTATATACTGAGTCTGTGGTCTTCCTCCAGTGAGTTTCAAACCCTTACAGGAATATTCAGTTATGTTCTACCCGGGGAACAGCCTAAAACTTATGGCCTAGGTATTTATTTGTAAAAATATTTGACTCTCAGAGTCATTATTTTGGTAGCCTGTGCTAAGGAGGAAAAACTTGGATTTTACAGACTCTGGCCACGCCCATGAAGTGGTAAATACTTCTGGGCATGCTCAGGAGGAAGAGGTAGTCTCTTCCAACTCATGCCCACTCTCCACACACTAGACTGGCCCTGGCTATGTAGAGACAGCACCTACCCCCACCCCATCCTCTCTATAAGGAATGTATACTGAGCAGCCTCAAGACCTGAAGACTTCTCAATATCATTCATGGTTTATGTCTTCTTTTCAACCAATGACCGGTATAGGTGAAAAACCAAGGAAACCTCAGGCTTTCATTAGTCTCTTTGGGACTGTCTTTTATACCCACTAGCCACCTGGGATTAAAGCCAACAGCTCCTGGTCACCTACTTTATGGCTGAGGATTGGAACAAGATGAAAATAGACAAGATGATCTCTGGCCAGGTGGTGGTGGCTCACATCTTTAATCCTAGCACTTGAGACACAGAGGCAGACAAATATCTAAGTTTGAAGTCAGCCTGGTCTGCAGAGCAAGTTCCAGGACAGCCAGAGCTACATAGAGAGACCATGTCTTGAACAAAGAAGAAGGGGGAGAAGAAAAGGAAGGAAGGAAGGAAGGAAGGAAGGAAGGAAGGAAGGAAGGAAGGAAGGAAGGAAGGGGCAAAGAATCACCTGAGGACAATGAATCCTTCAAAGATCAGATTTTCCCCTTTCTGATTAGGACCCAATCAGCAACCAAGTCAATTTCTCCCAGCCCTTGTTAGAAGGATTGAAGGCAGTTGTAAGGGGAACAGGGTTGTACAAGAGTCCCAAGAATCACCTGATGAATTTCTGGAGCACTCCCATTGATCCAGATGTGCCAGAAAACCAGTGAAAACCCAATATTGATTTTGTTATATATATAGCCCCAGATATTAGAAAGAAACTTAAGAAGTTAAAAGGGTTTGAGGGTATGAATAGTTCCCCACTATTGGAGATTATGCAAATGGATTACAATAACTGCGATTCTGTAGATGGAAAAAAATTACCCAAACAGTAGTAACACTGCTCAGGGAGGCCCATAAGATGGATCCCAGAGGGATCAGCCATAGATATCACAAAAGGAAGAGCTAGAAGGACCAATGTGCTTATTGTAAACAAAAAGGATACTAGAAGAATAAATATCCAAATCAGAAGAGAGAAGTAGGACACCCTTCTTCATTTGGATGAGGAATGAAAAAGCCAGGGCTCCATTCCACTGAGACCCTGGGATCCTAGGGTAACATTAAAGGTATGGGGCAAGTTTGTTCAAATCCTGGTAGACAGACATAGGAATATCCCACTCAGTTCTGATAGAGCCACTGAGATCAGTGTTGTCTCTATGTACAGCCATGTGAGGGCAACTAGACAGATTGCTCTCCTTCCCTGGATGACTCTCAGACGGTGGGCTTGGGACATGGTATTATGACCCACTCATTCATAACCATGCCAGATTGCCCTGTCCTCTAATTCAGAGATACTTACTACAAAAACTATGGATCACCATATCCTTTAGGGAGGCCAAATCCCACATTACTTTGAATCCTACTCAGTCTCCAACCCATATTCTTATGATCTAACCCACTATTAGAGGAATAACTCCTCCAACGAAGTATGTTACCCAAAAAAATGTCACTCAAACTTCAGGATACCTGCAGATTCTGTTTCTGCCAGTTGGTCCGCTTGTTTTCAGGCAGTTGCTTCTGCAGCCATACTAGTAAAATGTGAAATCTGCCCTTGGGCCAGGAACTGTTCTTAACAACTTCACACTCTGTAGAGCCCTCCCTTAGAATTCTGAAGAAGTAGGTTTCAACAGATGTGCTGGCAAGTAAGTACAATCAGGCAAAGAAAAATGAGCCCTCCCCTTTCCCACTGTCTTTATGAAGGCCTCCAGCAGAAGGTATGATGACCCAGATTAAAGGTGTGCACCACCACACCTGGACCTAAGCTTTTCTTTACTTGGAACTTACTCTGTCCCAGGATGACCTTGAACTCAGATCTGCTTGCCTCTGTCTCCTGAGTTTAAAGGTATGGTACCACCTTGCCTGGGCCTAAACTTTTCATGGCCATTATGCCTCAATATCTGGATCAAATGCTTGTGTCTTTTTTACTCAGGATCTGGATCACAGGTGTGCCTTCCATTTCTGGATTGTACTTCACTCCAGATATAGTCAAGCTGACAACTGGGAATAGCCATCACAGATGCCAAGTAAGAGACACTCTACTGCTGTTGGAAAACAAATGGTCTTCAAACTCCTACAAGCCACTCATCAGGGGCATCCAACACTGCTTGGTTTCTCAGGCCTAGATATTATCTCCTGTAACTAGACAATGTTATCAAACACATTATGTCCAGATATATTACTTTTGCTCAAGTAAACCCAAAGAAGGAAGAAAAGCTTTGCAAGAAATCTGCAGCTGAGGAAGCACCCCTGGAGAACATTGGGAAGTGGCCTTTACAAAGATCAAACCCACGATTCTTGGGTATAAGTATTCATTAGTTTTCATAGATACCTTTGTTAGATTGGTAGAAATCTATTCTACCTGATTGGAAACAATTATAGTGGTCACAAAAACAAACAAACAAAAACACAACAACAACCCCCCCACAACTCCTATCAGAGTTGATTCCTAGATTTGGGTTGCCCCTCCCTTGGGTCTAATAATGGCCCTGCCTTTAAGTCCAAAGTTTCCCCAAATCTGACAATGGTCCTAAATGATGAATGGAAACTACATTGTGTCTACAGACCTCAGATCTAAGGACAGGTGGGAATGATGAATAGGACCTTACTAAATATGTCCTTGAGACGGGCAAAAACTGATCCAACCTCCTTCCATCTGCTTTAAAGACCAGGTTCACCCCACATCAAAAAGGTTTCATCCTACTTGAAATTATGTTGGGGTGGGCTGTTCCCTCTCTTTCCTAAGCTAAGAGATGGGCCCTGCAACAGAACCAGAGGACTATTCACCAGGTGGTTCAAAAGAGAATCCTGACCCAGAACCTGGAACCAATGTGGAAAGATCCATACCCTGTGGTCCTCAGCACCTCTACAGCAGTGAAGGTCACTGGTATTACCCCGTGAATCAACCACACTCAGCTGAAGGAGGCAACCTTTAGGATAATGACAAGGGTCACCACCAGGCACTTGTTAAAGATAATACTTACATGGACCTTATGACAATAATTATCCTATTTTTTATTCATTGTATCCTCATGGGACAGACCCATAAAACAGAGGGGGATGGCATTATATTGTGATTGGAATTAATTAAACAATAAACTCCACTTCCAATCCTGACAACTGTGAGACTAACACATGCTTACTCTGGTGGACCTCCAAGAAAAGGGTGGCTGCTTGATGTCACCAAGATACTACCTAGAGAGTTCTCTCTATGCAGATTCTTGTTGTCATTCATAGTAGGTTAACTCCAGGAGTGACAATTGAGGTGTATTTACAGGCCACAGAGATTACCTGGGTTGCTTCACTAACAACTTAACTATGTGTTCATGTTCTGAATTGTTTGCACTAGAGGAGACCCCACTCTTTTGCATCCTTGTATATGTTATGCCACAGGTGTAGGTGTATAATGAGGAAGACATAGGGTTTACTTAAATCTAGGTTCTGAGCTTCCCCATGTGCAGCAAGCCAACCCCATTCTCATTCCCCTCTTGGTGGGGGAAGCCATTATGAGCTCCACTGTATTTGGATCTTCAGTCCTAATTGTGGGAGATAAAACTTTTAAGAAACTTTGTAGTGCCAATTTTAGCATTTTGGTTTCTTTTAAAAATATTATAAGACTATGTTTCTATTTTAATCTTAGATGTGGGATATGGGACTGCTTCAGATTGTTCATAGCAGCTGACTATGATTTGCCTCATGTTACAGCAGGGCTGTGATTTTGCCAGCTGCAGTTAGTTTCTGTAATTCTGTGTGATGTTTAGAATTCTCTGGACTTTTCAGAAGGTATATAAATGCTAGATCCTGATAGGTAGGTTGTTGGCTGCTGTTGGTCACAGTAGTCATGTACAAAGAAGAAACAACAAGAAGAAAATATATATCCTGATGGTGATGATCATACTTGCCCCAAGGAACTTGATGCCCCTAATCAGCAGGAAGTAGTCTAACAGTAATGTTACCCCTTTATGACCCTGACTTTATTAGGGATATTTTCCCCTTTCTCTCGATCCCCTTTTCTCTCTTATCTAGTGTTGGGGGTTAAAAAGGCAGAAGAGAAAGAGTGGAAGAAAGAAGAACACACAAAATAGCCAAAGACCATCTACAGAGCTCAGTATTCAAGAAGTCATAGGCTGAACACATTTGCCAAATTCTATTACACTTCTGGACATCCAGGTAGACCTCTTAGCAGAGGTTGTTCTTCATGAAAGAAGGTGGTCTTTATTGCACTAAGCAAAACTTGTTGCTTTTGTGCCAGTCAGTTAGGGGTAATTAGAGAAAGTTTAGCCATGATCAAAAAATAATGTTTAGGAAAGAATAAAGACACCCAGAATCTTCAAAGAGGTACCAACCCTTATTCTCCTGGTCCAAGTACTCTACTTAGTGCCTTTGCTGGTCCATTAGTACTTTTGGACCTAGTCCTCACTCCAGGGCCTTGCTTACTCATCCTCTGTCTTAGTCAGTGTTCTATTGCTGTAAATAGATACCATGACCATGGCAACTCTTATAAAAGAAAACCTTTAATTTGGGCTTGCTTAGTTTCAGAGGTTTACTCCATTACCATCATGACAGGGAACATGGCAGCAGGCATGGCAGGAATAGTGCTGGAGAAGTAGTTGAGAACTACATCCTCATCTTCAAAGGGGGGGAGAGACAGAGATACAGAGAGAGGCAAAGACAGGGAGAGAAACAGAGAGAGACACATACACACACAAACACATACACCACACACACACACACACACACACACACACACACACACACACACACGGAGAGAGAGAGAGAGAGAGAGAGAGAGAGAGAGAGAGAGAGAGAGAGAGAGAGAGACTGGAACTGACATGGGCTTTTGAAACCTCAAAGTCCACCTGGAGTGAAACACTTCCTCCAACAAAACCACACCTCCTAATCCTTCTAATCCTTTCAAATAGAGCTACTTCCTGGTGACCAAACATTAAATATATAAGTTTATGAGGGGTATTCTTATTCAGAAGACTACTACAGTATTAGATGATGGGAGTCTAATTGTGGAAAATGGTTGTTAAAATCTAATACTTAGTGTTTATTTTCTGGTCATACTTTTCATTTGAGAGGTACAGAATCACACAGGAATGTTCTAAAATGAATTGGTTTGTGGTTCTGGAAAGTGTCAAAGTTATAAATTGAAGAGAACTTCAGGAGCCACTTTTGGCCCAACAACATTAAAGAGACTGAACTCCCTGGATGAAATCCACAATTCTGATTGGTTCCTTTTGCTATGGATGTTGTTAGGACAGCTGATGAATCTTGACTAGCATCTGAGTTAGATGGCAACAGAGGTAATACTGTCATTGTGGTTTGGATGGTGACTTTATGTCTTGTTTGAGAGCACCATGTTATAATAAGAAAGATGCGCTAATATATTCAGTTGGGGAGCACATTAAGCTACTTGTGCCCAAATAATTTTTTTATACTTCTTGAAAGTCTTCTGTGTTTGTAATATTGCAGACATTTCAAGTTGGCATTTGAAAATTATATGACAAAACTATACATAATATTTTTACCTTAATCTTATTTTTGAAGATGTATATGCATGCATATAAGTGAGTGATTAATTTTGAATAATATATCCTATTTTCCAAATTCTCTACAATAAATTTTGTTATTTTTTTCTTTGGGAAAAATTATAAAATACAGCTTTAGTCCCAGCACTTGGGAGGAAGAGACAGGTGGATCTCTATGAGTTTGAGACCAGCCTGATCTACAGAGAGAGTTCCAGAACCACTAAGGCTACACAGAGAAACCCTCTCTCAAAAAACACATTAAAATTATAAAATAAAAATAAAATTTAAGTAATGAATTAATTATTTAATTAATTATCACTGATGCATTTTGACAACTGTCTTTCAGGATTTTTGTATATGAATATATGCATGGTATTTTAATATAATTTTTAGGGTTTTGAGATTATAGCATAGTTACATAATTTCCCCTCTTTCCTTTCCTCCCTCCAATCTCTCTTATGTGTTTTCTGCCTTGCTCTCTTTCAAATATATGGCTTCTTTCTGTTAATTGTTGCTACATACATATGTGTGTGTACATATGCTTATATAAATTAATAAGAAAATATATTTTATTACTTATATAAATACAGCCTGTTCAATTTGTATAATGTTACTTGTATATATATTTTTTCATGAGTGTCAACTTGCTATTAGATAGCCAATTGGCACACTTTTCCCTGGGGAAGACTATATCTTCTTTCTTGGCATCCCTTAGTTGCCTGCAGTTCTTTGTGTATGGAGGGTTGAGGCCTCCTGAACTTTCCCACATCTTCATTAGGATATCTGTTGGGGTTGTCCTTGTTTAAGTTTATACATGTGCCTTTTTTTAAATATGTTTTCACCTGGAATTATAATAAGCACTAGAAACATTTTTATGGGAGAGAAAGAACATGAACTTGGGTGGATAGGGAGGTGAAGAAGGATCTGGAAGGAGTTGGAGGAGGGAAATGATTATGATCAAAATATATTTATAACATTGGTGCAATAGTGGTACAAACATTGTGGGAGTAGCCACCCACTACCTGATTGGATTTAAGGCACCAGACCATGACATGGAATCCAGTCCTGCCTGACACTGCTTGGGTAGCCAAGTACCTGAGACTAAACAGATCATAAACCTAGGGGGCAACCAAACACTAGCATTCTGCTGAAGGAATGTGGCAAAAAATTGACTCCTCACAACATTCTGCTAGATAAGTGTCTCACTCAACCATTATCATAGAATCTCCTCGTGCAGTAGATGGCAACTAATATAGAGACCCACACCTAGACAATGTGCAGAGACCTTGGCACACTCAGTTCTAAACAGGTTATCTTCATCAGTCCCACCACCACCCCCTTCATGGCTCAAGTGCTGTGTGGAAGAGGAGGCAAGAAGATTGTAAGAGACAGAAGGGATGAGTGACTCCAAGGAAACAGTGACCTCCAAGGACTGATGCACATATAAACTCACAGAGACTCTAGTAGTTTGCACAGGGATGGCATAGGTGCAATCCAGACAGGAGCTCCCATCCCCAACCAAGAAGCTATCTCCAGTTGATAGCTGCTCATGGAAGAAAAATTCATTTTCTCCAATGGAGTCTCACTGGGTATACAAACGACACTTAAAGGGTAGGTCCCATGCCCAGCAGTGGACAACCACCACAAAGGAATTAAATTGTATTTTGGGAGATTATTTTTTGCCTCACATTGATTTATTTGGGCATTTCTTTTAACCTGTGTCTTTTGCTTGTGTATCATGTTTTTTTATTTTGTGTTTTTATGGGGATTTTTGTGCGCATATATATATCTGCATGTGTATGTGTTTCTCATACTCTTTATTTCTTTTTGTTTGTTCATTTGCTAGTTTGTTTTGTTTTATTTATGACTGGATATCTTTTTATTTGCCTGTTTGTTTTCTTAGATAAAGAAAACAGAGTTGGAAGGGTGGAGATATGAGAAGGATCTGGTAGGAAATGTGAGAGGAGGAACCATGATCAGAATATATTACATGAAAAAATTATTTTAAAAAATGCATTGTATTAAAAAAAAAGAAGAAGCTGTAATGTTGAAGTTGCCTTGGAGACCCTTGTTCAAGATGCAAAAGCCATGCTGATATCTGCCATGGAAAGCTGCTAACAGGAAATGGAACCAACCCAAGAGAAAGAAGTGTGTTTCAGTCATAAAAGCTGAAAGGAGTTGAACATTAGACATGGAGATGCAGAGTTTGGAGGTTTCTCAGCTGGTTTTCAGTCTTGCTTTAGTCCAGTATTTCCTCATTATTATGTTTTAGAATGGTAATGTATAGCCTTTGATGTTGGAAGTATATAATCTTCTTTTTGATTTTGATTCCATAGGGCATTACAGTTAAGAGATTGCATGAATCTCAGAAGAGACTTTGAACTTTGGACTTTTAAACATTGGTGTAACTACTATAGACTATGAGAATTTTTGAAATAAATATATTTTGCACCATGCTCTGACTAGGTATTGGCCCCATAATCTCTTGTGTTTATACAAGCCTACTGGGGCCAGGTAGTGGAATGTGGTGGCTTGAATATGCTTGGCTCAGGAAGTGGCACTATTATGAGGTGTGGCCTTGTTGGAATAGGTGTAGCCTTGTTGGAGGAAGAGTATCACTGTGGAGGTGGGCTTGAAGACCCTCCTCCTAGCTGCCTAAGGATGCAGAGTCTTCTACTAGCAGCCTTTGGTTCAAGATGTAGAACTCTCAGCTCCTCTTATGCCATGCCTGCCTTGACACTGCCATGATCCTGCCTCGATGATAATGAACTGAACTTCTGACCCTGTAAGCCAGCCCCAATTAAATGTTGAACTTTATAAGAGTTGCCTTGGTCATGGTGTCTCTTCACAGCAATAGAAACTCTAACTAAGGGACCATGTTTGTCTTTTGGGATCTAGGTTACCTAACTCAAGATATGTAATCTCCTATAAAATCAAAAGTTGCCTACAAATTTCATGTCTTTTTTTAAACAACTGAGTAATACTCCATTGTGAAAATGTTCCACATTTTCTTTATCTATTTTTTGGTTGGTAGACATCTAGGTTTTTTTTAGTTTCTGGCTATTATGAATAAAGTTGCTATGAAAATAGTTGGCCAATTGTCCTTGTGGAAGTTTGGAGTGCCTTATGGGTATATACTCAAGTAATGTTGGTCTTGGCATAAACTGATTTCCAAATCTCTGATGAACTGCAATATTGATTTCCAAAGTGGCTGTACAATTTTTCACTCCCACAAACAATGGAATAGTGTTCCCCTTGCTCCATATCTTTGCCAGAATGAACTGTTATTTTTGGTTTTCAATATTCTAACCATTCTGAAAGGCACAAGATGGAATCTCAAAATCATTTTGATTTGCTTCTCCCTAATGGCTAAGGATGTTTATCATTTCTTAAAGTGCTTCTCAGTAATTTGAGTTTCCTCTATTGAAGTCTCTGTTTAGAGCTATACCCCATTTTTAATATTTTTAAAGATTTATTTATTTATTTATTTATTTATTTATTTATTTATTTATTTAATGTATATGAATACACTGTCGCTGTCCTCAGACACACCAGAAAAAGGCATTGGATCCCATTATAGATGGATGTTAGCCACCATGTGGTTTCTGGGAATTAAACTCAAGAACTCTGGAAGAGTAGTCAGTGGTCTTAACTGCTGAGTCATCTCTCTAGGCCCAAAATCCATTTTAATTGGTTTGTTATTGTCTAGTTTCTTAAGTTCTTTGTGTATTTTGGATATTAGCCTTCTGTGTGATATAGAGCTAGTGAAAATCTTTTTCCATTCTGTAGACTGTTGTTTTGTCTTATTGACATGTCCTTTTTCTTACAGGAGATTTTCAGTTTCATGGGGTCACATTTGTTTATCTTAATGCCTGTCCCATTATTGGTATTATGTTAAGAAATAGTTTTGAGCTCTTTTTCATAGTTTGTAAATTAGCTTTCTATTAAGTATATATATATATATATATATATATATATATATATATATTTTTTTTCCCCATCCTGTAGGCTGCCACTTTGTTTGAATGACAGTATCCTTTGCAAAGCAGAAACATTTCAGTTTTATGATATTGCATTTATTGATTGTTGATATTAGTGCTTGTGCTATCAGTGTTCTATTCAGGAAATTGTCTCCTATATCAGTTAATTCAAGGCTATTACACAGTTTCTCTTAACTGTAACTGCTTTTATGGATCTGGTTTTCTGTAGAGTTCATTGATCCATTTAGGGTTGAAGGCAGAATGCTAAGTATGGATCTATTTAGATTTTTCGACATGCAGCTGTCTAAACAGCACCATTTGTTGAAAATGCTGTCTTTTTAAAGTGTGTAATTCTGTCTTCTTCATTAAAAAATATAACATGATTATAATTGTGTGGACTTAGGCTTTGGTCTTCAATTCAACTCCGTTGTTTGACATGTCTGTTTTTGTAGCAATATCATGCTGATTTTATTTCTAGAGCTTTGTAGTATAATTTGAAACCAATGATTATACCTCTGGAAGTTATTTGGTTATTCAGGGTTGTTTTAATATATCCTGAGGTTTTTTTTTGTTTTTTCATATAAAATTGAGAATTGTTCTTTAAAGATCTGAGGAAAATTGTGTTGGAATTTTGATGTGGGTAGCATTGAATCTGTATATTGCTTTTGGTGGGATGGCCATTTTTCCTATATTAGTCCTACTGATCCATGATCCACCTAATAGCTCCTTCAATTTCTTCCTTCAATGACTTGAAGGTTTTATCATACAATTCAGGGAAATCATGGAGCTAGCATGATCTAGCTTCCTTGAGAGTCATAAGTTTTTCAAGTTAGAGCCCATTACTCCTGGGATACTTCATGCTTTTCAGTTCCTGAGAAACTGAGGCATTATCATTCAAGCCATGCCTGTATCTCTGTGTTCTGTCAAAATCAGTAAAATATAGAGAAGGTTGGATAGACAATTAGTCTTAGGCATTAATCTTGTATATACTGTAAAACTTGCAAGTGCCATTGTATGCTGGCATTGTATTCTGTTTCTGGTAATTGTATAAAAAAATCTGACTGCCTGCAATAAACTAGTCTCAGTCTCAGTTTTTTAAAGATCTCTCCAATGGGGCCTGGTTTTCATTCATATCAACCATAAGCAGGTAACCTTTGATTGGTGCATAATCACTGGCACTTATAAATCTTTCTTGAATAATTTTCTTGGTTAGAGTTACCCCCAAGATATTTTATATTATTTGGGCTATTGTTAAAGGTGTTGTTTCCTGGATTTCTTTCTCAGACCATTTGTCATTTGTATATATAGGACGGATACTGAATTTTGTTAATTAATTTTGTACCCCATTACTTTCTGAAAATGTTTATCAGCTGCAGGAGTTCCCTTGTGGAATTTTTACTGTCAATTGTGTATGCTATCATACAGTCTACAAATAAAGATACTATCACTTCTTCCTTTCCACTTAATCTCCTTCAATTGCCTTACTGCTCTAGCTAAGACTTAAAGTACTATATTGAACAGGTATGGATCAAGTGGAATATGTTGTCTTGACCCTGATTTTAGTGCAATTGCTTTGAATTTCTCTGCACTGTGTTTATGTGGCCTATGGATTTGTTATAAACTGCCATTATTATGTTGAGGTATGTCCTTTATATCCCTAGTTTCCCCAGGACTTTTGTCATGAAGAAGTGTTGGATTTTGTCAAAGGCCTTTCCTGAATCTAATGAGATGACTTTGTGGTTTTGATGTTTCATTTTGTTTATATACATTTATCGACATACATATGTTGAACCATCTATGCACCTTTTGGAAGTAGCCTACTTGATCATGGTGGATCATCCTTTTGTTACTATCTTGGATTTGATTTGCAAGTATTTTGCTGAGTATTTTTGCATCTATGATTATGATGGATAGAGGTATGTAATTTTCTTTCTTTGTTTGGTCTTTATGTTGTTTAGTGTCATGGTAATTATGGTGTCATAAAACGAATTGTACAATGTTCCTTCAGTGTCTTTTCTGTGGAATAATTTGATAAGTATTGGCAGTAACCCTTTCTTGCAAGTCTTGTACAGTTCTTTGTTCAAACCATCTGTGCCTGAGAGTTTTGTTTGTTTTTTCTGAATTATTTTGCTTATCTATTTACTTTACAGCCTGGAAACCTACATACATGTCTCTTTTTTCCAAGTAGGATGCCAGTTCTTTGGGAGGTCTTGGAAACTTAAATTTATTTGACCCCCTACTCAAAATAGAAGTTTTACTCTAAATAGTTGAATGTGTTGCTCTTACATTGGGGTCCATCCAGGGGTAGCTTGTGAAAGCAAGTATCATAAAAGCTTATACAGAGGTTCAGGAAGTGCTACTGGGTGTTTTCTGTGAGTCACAGCTTATTGTGGGTAACTATACAAAGCATCTATCATGATTGGTTTCTAAGGGCACACAACATAACAGAATAGGTATTCAATCTTGGCATTATATAGTTTCCTAGTAACAGCAGAAACATGTGAGAAAGTTTCCTTATAATGGCAGGCTAGTCAGGTAACAGTTACCTAGGCCTTATTATTCCATCTAGGTCTTTTTTTATTATTTATTTATTTTTTGATACTTTATTTACATTTCCAATGTTTCCTCCTTTCCAGGTCTCCTCTTTGGAATCCCCTTATCCCTTCTCCCTCTCCCGCCTCTATGAGGGTATTCCACCCCCCCCACCTGCCCACCCACTCCTGTATTCCCACCTTGACATTCCCTTTTACTGGTGCCTCTAACACCCTCAGGCCCAAGGGCCTCTCCTCCCCCTGATGGCCAAAAAGGCCCTCCTCTGCCACATATGTGGTCCAAACCATGGGTCCCTCCATGTGTATTCTTTGGTTGGTGGTCCAGCCTCCAGGAGGACCGGGGGGGGGTCAGGCCAGTTGATACTGTTGCTCTCTCCATGGGACTGCAAACTCCCTCAGCTCCTTCAGTCCCTTCTCCAACTCCTCCATCTGGGACCTCACTCTCAGTCCAGCGATTACTGTAAAGTGAAATTTGGGTATTCCAAACTTTTGGGTTAATATCCACTTATCAGTGAGTACATATACCATGTTCATTCTTTTGTGACTGAGTTACCTCACTCAGGATGATATTTTGAAGTTCCCTTCATTTTCCTGCAAATTTCATTAAGTCATTGTTTTTAATAGCTGAGTCGTACTCCATTGTGTAAATGTACCACATTTTCTGTATCCATTCCTCTGATGAGGGACATCTGGGTTGTTTCCAGCTACTGGCTATTATAAATAAGGCTGCTATGAACATAGTGGAGCTTGTGTCTTTATTACATATTGGAGCATCTTCTGGGTATATGCCCAGGAGTGGTATAGCTGGGTCCTCAGGTAGTATTATGTGCATTTTTCTGAGGGTGCGCCAAACTGATTTCCAGAGTGGTTGTACCAGCTTGCAATCCCACCAACAGTGGAGGAGTGTTCCTCTTTCTCCACATCCTCGCCAGCATCTGCTGTCATCTGAGTTTTTGATCTTAGCCATTCTGACTGTTGTGAGGTGGAATCTCAGGGTTGTTTTGATTTGCATTTCCCTGATGACTAAGGTTATTGAACATTTCTTTAGGTGCTTCTCAGCCCTGCAAATTTCCTCAGTTGAGAGTTCTCTGTTTAGCTCTGTTCCCCAATTTTGATAGGGTTATTTGGTTTTCTGGAGGCTAACTTCTTGAGTTCTTTGTGTATATATATATTGGATATTAGCCCTCTATCAGACATAGGATTGGTTAAGATCTTTTCCCAATTTGTTGGTTGCCGTTTTGTCCTATTGACAGTTTCCTTTGCCTTACAGAAGCTTTGCAATTTCATGAGGTCCCATTTGTCAATTCTTGATCTTAGTGCATAAGCCATTGGTGTTCTGTTCAGGAACTTTTCCCTTGAACCGGTGGAAAAAGTCTCCATCTAGGTCTTAATAGTTTATCTAGACCTTAACATTATATATAGGCCTTAATAGTTTACCTAGACCTTGTCAGTTTTATTATTTCTCTGTTTAGTCTCTGTTCAATGACCAGTACATTTGCTGAGACTAAGGTGATTAAGTCTCCCACTATTAATATATGGGGTTCAATGTATGACTTAAACTTTACTAATATTTCTTTTACTAGTATTGGTGCCCTTAATATTGGGCTATAGATGTTCAGAATTGATATATCATTTTGGTGAATTTTTCCTATGATGATTATGAAGTGTCATTCCCAAACTCTTTTGATAACTTTTGGTTAAAAGTTTACTTTATTAGATATTAGAATGGCTACTCCAACTTTTATCTGGGGTCCATTTGCTTGGAAAATCTTTTTCCAACCTTTAAATCTGAGATAATGTCTATCTTTCTTGCTGAGGTGTGTTTCTTGTATGCAGTAAAATGATGGATCCAGTTTTTACATCTATTCTGTTAGCCTATATCTTTCTATTAGGGAATTGAGTCCATTGATGTTGAGATATATGGGTGAACAATAGAACTCTATGGACAATGTATGTCTCAGAGCAGCTGGTCATACCCCAGGGGATTCAGGGAATGGGGAGGGTGGGAACTAACGTGTGTATTCCTGGTGTGTGAGTCTAGTGAAGGCAGGTAGAGAGGTAGCTGGGCAATTTGATTTCTATCTGGTACTTTTCATGAATGAAGCAGAAGGATGTATTCTGTTTTTGCATCTATTCTGCTAGCCTGTGTCCTTTTATTGGGGAGTTGAGTCCACTGATTTTGAGAGATATTAATGACCAATGATTGCTTATTCCCTTTATCTTGATGTTGGTGGTGGAAGTGTGTGTGTGTATGTGTGTGTGTGTGTGTGTGTGTGTATGTGTGTGTGTGTGTGTGTTTGTGTGTGTGTGTGCGTGTTTATTTGTCCTTCTCTTGTTTTATTTTTGATGATGTGAAATTATTTCCTGTGTTTTCTTGGGTGTAGTTAACCCCTTTGAGTTGTAGATTTCTTTGTAGTATTTTTATGTAGTATTTGTAGGTAAATTTTTTTAAATTGGTTTTTGTGTTCAAATATCTTGTTTTCTCCTTCTATTATGATTGAGATTTTTGCTGGTTATAGTAGATTATGTATGCATCTGTGGTTTCTTAGAGGCTGAAAGACATTTTTCCAGGCCCTTCTAGGTTTTATAGTCTCTGTTGTGAACTAGGGTATAATTTTGATAGGTCTGCCTCTATATATTATTTGGCCCATTTCCCTTGCAGATTTTAATATTCTTCTTTGTTATGTACATGTATTGTTTGATTATTATGTGACAGGAGTATTTTACTTTCTGATTCAATCTAACTGGTGCTCTGTATGGTTCTTGTATTTTATAGACATCTCTTTCCTTAGATTGGGGAATTTTCTTCTATGATTTTGCGGAAAATAATTTCTGGTCCTTGAAGCTGAGACCTCCCAATGAAAAGATGAGTAAAAACAAAACAAAACAAAAATCTGTCCTCAAGATTAGTACTGGTCACAAGCCTCTTTCCTACAGAAATCATAAAAACAGGAAAAGTTAAGGAAAAAGTCCTAAAAGATGCACATGTAGACTGTCATGAGGGGCACAGCTCACAGAGAGCCCTGAAAGGATCATATATCCTCTCTCTCCTTCAGTGATGAGAGGTCTATTTTGCCATCAAATAACAATGAATGAAGCAAGTGAGAGGTAGCATATGCACAATTAAAATTTTCAAAATACTAAATGAGACAGAGGCAGCCAGTAGAAGGAGAGATTTGTATATAATTCAAACCATATACAGCATAAGTGGAATGCAGCCCATCCCAAACTGAATTTGTGAAACAATTGGACTTTTATGATTTAATAGCTAAAATTATAACAACTGTAATCATACAACAGATTTACATAGGAAGCAAAAATTCAAGGGGCATTTTATATTATGCATTTACTGTGCTGTTTCAATTTTAAAATAATTTTGCTAAGTATACATCTCAAGTGAGGTCTATGTATAAAATGTCCTAATCGATACAGATATTTAACTTTGGTGAGTTGAAGGCCTTGTTGTGACTTGTCTGAACTGTAGACTGAAGGCCAGGTGAAGAAGCACATATGGGAAAACTCAAGCTGAGGTCATCCAAATGCTGTGCATGAGGTGGAAGGTACTCTGAAAGTCAAAGTGCCCCAGAAACCCAAAACAGGAACAGTGAGAATGTCAACAGGGAGTGGAGTGCCAATATGGCAATAAGGTTGGTTACAAACAAAGAAGAAGGCCTCTGGTACCAGCAGAATCCTGCATACATACAAAAAGAAATAGCCACCTACCATTTTGCAGACAAAAGCCAATTATTAGTGTAGGAAAGTACAAACTGCAGAAAACCAGAGTCAATAGAAGAAAAACTACTGGTTCATGTGAAAAATAGGAAACATTGCATTCTGAAAGTTACTTGGTAAACACAGCTACCACAGCCCAGAGAACTTTGTTGGTGTTGGCCTTCAGGCACTCCACTTCTGGATCTAAGTCGAGAAGCTGCCGTACTCTCTTGATGGCTAAATCATACTGCTCGTCCAGCAGAGGAGCAAAAGCGCTTTCCAAAACATCCAAGGGATAGGCTAGGTAAATGAGGGCCAACAAGCACTTGTCCATTCAGAGAGGGTCATTTACCCATTTGTCAAGAACAGCTTCTTGTACCTTCTTGACAAGGCACTGCTTAATGTTGTTATTGGTGAGAGGATGTATCATAAAGTTTCTTTTATGAATGTGGGTGCCCTTGCATTTGGAGCATAGATGTTCAGAATTGAGAGCACATCTTGGTAGATTTTTCCTTTGATGAGTATGAAGTGTCCTTCATCATCTTTTTGATAACTTTTGGCTGGAAGTCGATTTTATTGGATGTTAGAATGGCTATTCCAGCTTGTTTCTTGGGACCATCTGCTTTGAAAAAAATTTCCAGGTAGTTTCTGTCTTTATCACTGAGGTGCATTTCCTGTATGCAGTAAAATGTTGGGTCCTGTTTACATATCCAGTCTGTTAGACTGTCTTTTTATTGGGGAATTGAGTCCATTGATGTTAAGAGATATTAAGGAAAAGTGATTGTTTCTTCTTGTTATTTTTGTTGTTACAGGTGGAATTATGTCTGTGTGGCTATCTTCTTTTGGGTTTCTTGTAAAAAGATTTATTTCTTGCTTTTTCTAGGGTGTAGTTTCCCTTCTGGTTGTGTCAGAGCACCTGTGCTCCTGTGCTCCTGTAATTCTGTGATTCTGTGATCCTGGACATGTCAGAGTGAGCACTTGGGGGAGTCAGGCTCCCTCTGGGTATTGTAGGAGTGGGTGCAGAGCCAGTACCCCAGGCCTGCTCTGGGTGCAGGTTCAAACAAGAAGGAACACGTGCCACTGGCTGGGCAGAGGTCCCTGCATCTCTGGATCCTGGGGGTCCCAGTAACTCTGGGTGTTGGAGCAAAATGTTGTGGCCTTACCTGTGGTCCTGCGAGTGTCAAGCCCCTGGAGTCAGGCTTCCTCTAGGTGTTGTGCATATTTTTACTTATTTATTTCCACTGTTTGTGTTTTCATAGATTTCTTTAAGAAATGTGTTTATTTCCTCTTTAAGAACCCCTGTCATATTCATAAAGGCTTTTGAAAGGTCTTTCACATGTGCTCCAAATATGTTAGAATACTCAGAGCCTGTTATGGTAGGGTTCCTGGGATTTATTGGAAACATACTGTCCTGGTTGATATTGTGTTTTTATGCTACCATCTAAGTATCTGGAAATTAGAAGCCTTTAATTTTAAATGCTAATATCTAATCCTGTCTTTGTTGGTTGGGTATTTAGTTCCTTGGTTTCTGTTTCACTTCTTGTTCTTAAGAGAGGGCAATGGTTGTGTATTACCTGATAGGAAATTCTCCTGGGATTCTGATAGGTGTGGCCACTGGTGGTTCCAGGTAAAATGTGTTTTTAAGTATAGAAACTGACACTTAGGAATGGGCATGGGCTAGGAGGGGAGCTGAGGAGGTCCACAGGAAGGAGAAAAGCAGGGTGTTTCACGAGGATCAATTGGCTTGGCTCTCTGGGAATGGGGATGGAAAGTAAGGAGAGGCCACAGCAGATGGTCTGCCCCAGAGCTAGGAAGGAGCCTGGGAGATTGGAGCTATACACATTTAGAGGTGAAGTACAGATAGCTTACCTGCTTCCCTGGTTAAAGTGGTCTGTGTGTGTTCTTGGAAAGTTCTTGCTGGGTTTAGGAGCAGGGGTGGGGTGGGGAGGGGAGCAATAAGCTGAGGAGGGATGTCTGGAGGAGAGGATCTGTGTCATTCATTTGAGGTGGGAGCAGGGAGTAAGAGGAGAAAGATCATAAAATGGGAGAACTTTGTAAGCCAATAAAATGCCTTAGCAGAGCTTCTGGAGGTCTGCAAACCCCTCCCATTGTCTTGTTCGTGCACAAATGTAACACTTCTCTTAACATTGTAATCCCTGATTATACTGTTCCTGTCCCAAGTACCCCTTCTCATCCTGTTCTGTATTTCGTGACAGTTTCTGAAATAGTCACTATCAGCATAATAGTTTCTGAGTTTTACTCTCTTATCTCTCTCTCGGGCTAGTGTTTTCATAGTCTGTATGGCAATCATGTTCCCATCTGTCAGTTCCACTTTGTTGATGTTTTTCTTCATTTTCCCTTCATTTTTATTTCAGTTTCCTGTTTTTTTTCCCAGAAGCCCAATGCTTTGTCCCACTGAACAAGCTTCTTGGATCCTCTACATGACGATTCCTTACCTCAAGACTCTCACATAAAGGGAATCAAACTTATGGTTTCTTTATTCCTTAATTTTACATGCATACATATTCATAAATATGACCTGTTTAGTCTGGATAACGATACTGTATGTATGTAAAGAAATATATACATAAAGATTAAGAGGAAAGAAAGAGGAAGGAAAAATAATAGAATTTTATATTATGATCACAAAATAAAAGAAGTAGTTTGTGACTAAAAACAGGAACTCAGATATTTTGAACTGAATTTACAGGGAGTTGTGAATCAAACTCAATTCCTGTATTAGGGGAACAAATGCCCTTAACTGTCAAACATTATCACCACTCCAGGACTAATTGTATTTGATTTATTATCATTTTACATGTATAATTTGTATGAATTAAACCCAGATCCATTCTAAGATACTTAAATATTTAATGCTGATACACACACACACACACACACACACACACACACACACACACACATACACACACACAATCTTTTTTTTTTCAAAATGTGATACAGTCTGGTGTTTATTTATGTTATGGCAGGTATACTTGAATTTCAAATTTTAAAACGTAAAAAGTGATTCGGGACTAACATCTGTATCAACAGTTGACAAGTGCCTGGTTGTTTATTATACAGCAGAGTACAAGGTGGTGCAGATGCCAACCAGGCAGAATGGGATGAGATTCTCAGTAGGTTTTCTACAGGCAGCAGTTGACCCTGCTGTTTGAGAAATCAGAATCTGCTTCCAATGCTCAAGTTGTCTAACATTTCTAGGTTAAACAGTGTTAGGTATTTAGTTTGGCAAATGTTCAAAATAAAGTAGAAATGTATTCGTAAGCATCACTGATATGCACATCCAGTCTTGATCTTAGCTTTCTTTTTTCTTTATTATTTTTGAGACAGGTTCTGACTGAGCATCACAGGCTTGCAAATCATATATGATCATTCTGATTTAAATTAAGTGCTAGGATTGCAGGTTTCATTACCTGCCACATGCATGGCTCAATGTTTTTGTGTTTGTAGTCATTGTGTATATGTTCATGGTGTGTATGGGGGAGTGTTTTGAGAGAGTCTGTTAGCATATATGTGAACTGCAGACACATATAAGATTTCTTTCTTGATCTCCCTCTACCTTCTATAATGATGCAGGATCTCTTTCTTCAACCCAGATCTTAGAAAATTTTGGTAATTTACCAAGTATCTTTCTCTGGAAAGGTACTGTCTCTACAACATGAGTCCTGAGATTAAAGCCAGTTGCCTACAGCTATTTCCAATCACCTGAGTGCTCATAATCAGAATTACAGCCCTAATGTTTGCATAGCAATGCCTTTATCCATTCAAAAATCTTCCTAACCCTAAATAGTAATTTTTGTTTTATTTTTTAGATCATAATATAATTACATTAGTTTCTCCTTCCTATTCTCCCTCCAAACCCTGCTATATACTCCTTTGACCTTTGAAATTAAGTCTTTTTTCATTATTTGTTGTTATATGCATGAATGTGTGAATATCTATTTCCAAATATAACCTAATCAGTCTGTATAATATTGTCACTACATATGTTTTCAGGGCTGTCCACTTGGTAGTTAGTAATGAATTGCTGTTCTTTTTCTCAAGGAAGATTATTTCTCCCATTCTCAGCATTCTTTAGTTCTTGTAATATTTTTGTGCATAATTTAGGAATTGTGAGCTTTTCCAATCCAATTTGACATGTCTATTTGTTTTGTTTTTATTCAGGATTTATTTCAACAGGCATATTAATATTTACATGAGTAGCTTGGAGCCTCAGATGAAAGAACATAACAATTTTCCTTCTCAAGTTTACCTCCCTCAAGATGATTTTTTTTTTTTACAGTTTCATCCATTTATCAGTAGAGTGTCCCAGCCTGCAGGACCTTCAACCGCTGAGGAGGGAACTGCTGAATAAAGGAAAGAAACAGGAGACAAAAGATACCTTGAGAGCAAGACAGTCATCCGATCAAGCTCCAAAAAAACTTTATTTCGGGGCCATATATGAAGCAATTAAGAGGTGAAGTAACAGGGGTGGGGAAGTTCCAGAAGGTCAATGTTCCTGCCAGATGTCACATACAACGTGATAACAGAACATCACAAGATCTCCCTTAATCTGCAGGCAGGGACAAATGGCATGTCTCTAAAACCCGCAGGCTGGTCCCTGATTTCTGAGGAGCCTGAGGCTCCAGGTCTGGGAAACTAAGACTCAGGCCTACTAGTCAGGCCAAAGCCTGTTGGCTCCCTATAGTAGAGTTCATAATTTCAGTTTTCTTCACAGCTGAGAGTATTGAATACTGTATATTTGCTATGGTTACAATATCTATTTGGTGGCTGAAGGAAACATAAACTGTTTCCATTCCCCAGCTGTTTAAGATAGAGCACCAGTGAACATGTCAGAGTAAGCATATATGAAGTAAGATGTCAAGTTCTTTAGGCATATGCCATTGAGTAGTAGATCTGGGTCAAAGGTAGATTTGATTTTAGCTTTTGAAATGTTTCCACAATTATTTACATATTGTCTGCACCAGTTTTTTAATCCACATAGTAAATAATCATCTCTTTTTCATTTTAGCACTTGCTGTAAGTTGTGTTGATCTTTGCCATTCTGACAGGGAAAATAGAAATTAAAAAACTGTTTTGATCTTCATTTTCCTAATTTCTAGAGATGATAATCATTTTTGAGACACTTCTTAACTACTTTTTTCTTCTTTTGAGTTCTCACTTTTCTGGTCCTGGGGCAGTTTTTAAAATAAGTCTTTTTTCTTTTTGTTTTTGAGCTCTTAGTATATTCTGGATATTAATACTCTGCTAGATGTATAGCTGGAAAAATCTTTACCATTATGTGGGCTTCCTCTTTACCTATTAATTGCTTATGTATCCATGCAGAACCTCTTTAGCTTCATAAAATATGTGTCAATTGTTAATCTTAATTCTTTGGCAATTGGAATCCTTTTCAGAAGTTATTTCCTACACGTATGCCATTTAGATTTCTGGTTGTCTTTTTTTCTAGCAATTTCAGGTTTCAGGTCTTTGATCAATTTGGAGTTAGTTTTTTGTATGTAGTAACAGATATCTAACTAATTTCATTCTTCTGAAAGCTGGTGCCCAGTTTTTCCAACACCATTTGTTGAAAATGCTTTATTTTTTCCATTGTATGCATTTCAAATGGCAAAACTTGTCAATTGTCTTCCACTGGTCTAAATACCTGTTTTTGTGCTAATACCATTGTTTTTATTTCTGAGTATCTTATATCTTAAGATCTGGAATGTGGTAATCCCACAATTGTAAATTTTGTCAATTATGATAAATTGTGTTAGAGTTAGTTTAGGTATCTAGTCTTCTGTGGTTGTATATTAATTTTATGATAAATTTTCTGTTTATGTGAAGAATCGGATGGGAATTTTGACTGGGTTAACAGTCAATGAATTTCTGTGCTTTGCCTCTTATAGTCTGGGCATAGAAAGATTACTCAGTATTTGCTGCTTTTGGAGAGGGCTTAGGTTCAGTTCTCAGTAACAGTATAGCAGCTCACAGCTATTTCAATTCCAGGGTATCCAAATACACTCTTCTAGCATCTGTGGGTACCAGGCGTGTAGGTTTTCTACATATATAGGTATAGGCAAAATATTCACTTCTTTTATTTTACTATGTATTGTGAGTTGAAACAGTGTGTACTGGTATTGTGGATTTCCTTGGTGCTCTTTGTATTTTGATGTTAATCCTGCCCCTGACAAAGAGTGGATCAGGTACTCAGGTGATTCCATGTGAACCTGCTCTCCAATTTAACTAGTCAAATAAAGGCTAAAGCCTGTGACTGGGAAGTGGAAGAGGAAGGTGGTGCTGGAAGTTTCAGAAAAGGAGAGAGAAGAAGGAAGGAACAAGATGAAATGGAAGGACAAGAGAAGAAGATGGAGGAAGAGGAGGTTAGAGATGGAGCAGACCCATGTGGCCTGGAGGAGCCGCAAGTAGCAAGGGATCTCATAGCTGGGCAATAGAGTAGTGTAGTGGTATATCTGCCCAATCTAGGCATGCAGCTTGCAAACATATTAACTGAGTTATGTGTGCTTTGTATGGGCATATTGGGGTTGGAGATTTACTGATATACATCTGGCTTGTACAAATATTAAAGTCTCTAGTGTTTTCCTTTCATGAGGCTAAAGGAAGCTGAATGAGACTGGAGCAGTTGGCATTCTGCAGACCAGCCAAGGGGATGGATGGCCTGTGGAACCCGTGGAATTCGAGGGGTAGCTCCATGCATTTTCAGGAAAAAACGGGATTGGTTGGGTTAGTAAGCCAGCCTCAGAAACAAGGACCAGCAGCAAGCAGAGACCTGGAGAGCTAACATGGGAGTAAAGTGAGATGGAGCCGCAGCTGGTCCCAGAGCCTAGCCAAATCAAGTGTAGGTTTTAAAACTTACACAAAATTTCATGAGGTCCCATTTGTCGATTCTTGATGTTAGAGCATAAGCCACTGGTGTTCTGTTTAGGAACTTTTCCCCTATACCCATGTGTTCGAGACTTTTTCCCATTTTCTCTTCTATTAGATTCAGTGTATCTGGTTTTATGTGGAGGTCTTTGATCCACTTGGACTTGAGCTTTGTACAGGGAGATAGGAATAGATCAATTTGCATTCTTCTCCATGTAGACCGCCAGTTGAACGAGCAGTATTGGTTGAAAATGCTGTCTTTTTTCCACTGAGTGGTTTTGGCTCCTTTGTCGAAAATCAAGTGACCATAGGTATGTGGGTCCATTTCTGGGTCTTCAATTCTATTCCTTTGATCTTCTTGCCTGTCACTGTACCAATACTATGCAGTTTTTATCACTACTGCTCTGTAGTACAGCTTGAGGTCAGGGAAGTTGATTCTCCCAGAAGTTCTTTTGTTGAGAATAGTTTTTGCTATCCTGGGTTTTTTGTTGTTCCAAATGAATTTGAGAATTGCTCTTTCTAAGTCTATGAAGAATTGAGTTGGGATTTTGATGGGGATTGCATTGAATCTGTAGATTGCTTTTGGCAGGATGGCCATTTTTACTATATTAATCCTGCCAATCCATGAGCATGGGAGATCTTTCCATCTTCTGAGATCTTCTTCGATTTCTTTCTTCAAAGACTTGAAGTTCTTCTCATACAGATCTTTCACTTGTTTGGTTAGTCACACCAAGATACTTTATACTGTTTGTGACAATTGTAAAGGGTGTCATTTCCCTAATTTCTTTCTCGGCCTGTTTATCCTTCGAGTATAGGAAGGCTACTGACACATGTTCCACTATGTTCATAACAGCCATATTTATAATAACCAGAAGCTGGAAACAACCCAGATGTCCCTCAGTAGAGGAATCAATACAGAAAATGTGGTACATTTACACAATGGAGTACTACTCAGCTATTAAAAACAATGACTTCATGAAATTCACAGGCAAGTGGATGGAACTTGGAAATATCATCCTGAGTGAGGTAACTCAGTCACAAAAGAATGAACATGGTATGTACTCACTGATAAGTGGATATTAGCCCAAAAGTTCAGAATACCCAAGTTTCACTTTACAGTAACCACTGGACTGAGAGTGAGGTAGCAGATGGAGGAATTGTAGAAGGGACTGAAGGAGCTGAGGGAGTTTGCAGCCCCATGGAGGGAGCAACAGTGTCAACTGGCCTGACTCCCCGGTGCTCCTGGAGACTGGACCACCAACCAAAGAATACACATGGAGAGACCCATGGTTCAGACCCCATATGTGGCAGAGAAGGGCCTTGTTGGCCATCAGGGGGAGGAGATGCCCTTGGGCCTGAGGGTATTAGAGGCCCCAGTATAGGGGAATGCCAAGGTGGGAATACAGGAGTGGGTAGGTGGGTGACTGGGTGGGGGAATACCCTCATAGAGGCAGGGGGAGGGGGAGGGGATAGAGGGTTTCCAAAGTGGAGACCTGGAAAGGGGGAAACATTGGAAATGTAAATAAAGTATCAAAAAATAAAAATTAAAAAAAAACTTACACGCTATATACTGGTGTTAGACTCTTATCGTTTTTTACTGTTATTTCTCCAAGGGCTTTAACAGAAGAAACTTATAACTTAACCAATTAAATTTGATTACTGAATGCTTGAGTAAATGAAAAATTATTTAATAAGCAATTAATAAGCTATAATGATGCATACCTATAATCCCAGAATGGGAGATGCTGAGACAGGTGGATCATGAGTTGAAGTTCAAATGTGGTAACATACTAAAATTTGTCTCCAGCAAACAAACCCAAAAGTGAGAGAAATGGGGATGGAGAAAAAAAAGGAATGGTTAGGCCTTTTGTTCTACTAATAACAATGTGGATAAGGAAAAGGTAAATCTTTAACTTTTCAGAATCTGTATTTGTTGCACCTTCTGCTCTCATCTGTTCTTTGACCACAATATTGTAAAAAGACCCAAACATCAATATAAGATGTTGTTGTAAAATGAGATATGTCACTAAGCATGCTTTGCAGAGCACATGACAACAGAGCTGTGCAGCATAATACTGTGAAAATAATGTACTGTGGACCTAGTTTACAGCCCAAAGGGAAAGTAAATCCAGGAAAAAGGATGGAGTTATACATTCCCAACAAGATAAAGCAAGAGAAGGTTATTTACATTGTGGCTCCCAGGAAGAAAATAAGCTGCTAAGGATTGAGCCTCTGTGCATACCAAAAGTATTAGTGAACAAAATGTATTGAAGTATGCATGGATTAAATATGTAGTCTGTAATATTTTATCAAATTAAATGATGCAAGGGGAAAAGTTAAGTTGAATGTGACTGGTCATATATCCATCAGTACTAGTAATTAAAACCATGATCTTCACTTGACATACATTCAATTATTTACTTATTTTGGTACCCAGCTAATTAAATCATTTGTTAGTTATTCTTTGGATGAGCACGAACTGTTTACTTGCTAGGCAAGCATTCTTTCCTGCAAATACAATCCCACACACTAATAATTTCCACAGTCTAAAATCCAGAATAATTTCACAAGTGCAACATCAAGAAATGAGTCACTATTCAAACAGAAAATGTTAAAAAGGATTTAAAAAACCAAAACACCATTTACTGAACAACTGGGTGAGGGAGCTTGAGACATTCTGAGGATTTGATGGGAAAGAAAGATTGTTAAGGGACTGGAGAAATGGCTCAGTGGTTAAAAGTGCTTGCTACTCTTGCAGAAGTTCCTAGTTCTGTACCTGTACCTATGTGGCAGCTAACAATTCTATGTAACTTCAGTCCCAGATGATCTACAATCCTATTCTAGTCCATACTGGTAATAAATGCATGTGGTACATATATATATATATATATATATATATATATATATATATATATATATATATATATATATATTAGGCAATATTTCCATACTTATAAAATAAATATACAAATATTTTAAAAGAATTATTGTTAAACTCTTAAAGGTATACTATACACAGAGAATGCCTCCCTCTTTTCATAACCTGGAGAACAATTACTAGACTTTAAAAGAGAATCTACATTAAAATTAAACTATAGTATCACAGTTGTGTAGGTGGTGTGCTGGTTTAAATTAAAATGTCCCCCATAAGCCCATAGGTAGTGGCACTCTTGTATATGACCTTGTTGGACAGTCTGTGGCCTTGTTGGAGGAATTGTGTATCTCTTCCTGTTATCTGAAGATTCAGATTTAGAACTCTCATTTTTGAGAAGACTGAGACAGGCTGACTCCATGACAGGTTTCAAACTGGCAGTTTAGGAGACTGGGCCTAAGTTTCTGTTTACCAGAACTGGACAAGTATGGCCAAGTCAGTTACTGGAAAAACTGCAGGCCTCAGGCAGCCAATCAGAAGGTGCCTCGCTATCAGCAGCTGCCTCACCACCTGGCCTGAAGCAAGAGCCATATATCAACAACAGTTTCCAGGCTTTCCCAGCAGTAGTCCTCAGAGCTCTAGCCAATCCCAATGACACCCATAACCCTAGAGATCACGCAAACCAATCAAGAAAAGGGTCTGCCACCGTTCTCAGGAATTCCCCTAACCTACTTTAAGTTGGGCATTCGAGGTTACCTGGGTATCTTCACATTGGTGAATGGTAGAACCCTGCATGCTGGACTTCTTCAGAATAAAACACTCTTGGTGTTTGAATACTATTTGAGTCTGGGTTATCATTCTTCAGCTAATCACAGACCCTTACATCTCTACAGTAGCATGCATGCCACCATGCTTTCTGCTCTGATGATAATGGACTAAACCTCTGAAGTGTAAGCTAGCCCCAATCAAATATTTTTTCTATATAACAGTTGTCATGGTGAGTTATAACCCTAACTAAGATGGAAGTTGGTGTCAGGGACTGGAATATTGCTGTGATAGACCTGACCATGGAACTTCTTGCCAGAGTGTAAACTTTGGGATTTAAGGTTAGAAAATCAATTGAATCCTTTAATCAGGCAGGGCTTAATGGGCCATATTAATAAGACAATGGAAAGCAGTGATGCTAAGGGTGATTTGAACTGTGGGGTCCCAGCTCAAGAGGTTTCAGAGAAGAAGAATATTAGTATGTGGCCTAGAGATCATTCTTGTGATATTTTTGCAAAAATGTGGCTGTTTTCAGTCCTTGTCCAAGAAAAAAAAAACCTGCCTAAGGCTAAATTAAAGAATTATGTATTAGCCAGGCAGTGGCGGTGCACGCCTTTAATACCAGCACTTGGGAGGCAGAGGCAGGTGGATTTCTGAGTTCGAGGTCAGCCTGGTCTACAGAGTGAGTTCCAGGACAGCCAGGGCTACACAGAGAAACCCTGTCTCGAAAAACCAAAGGAAAAAAAAAGAATTATGTATTAATAGCTTTAGCAGAGGAGATATCCAGATAGCCTAGTATTGACTGTGTTGCTTAGTGGTTAGTGGCCATGGTTATGCATATCAATAATGAAAAGAAACAAGATAAGCAAGAAAAATACAAAATGTACAGTTTGAAGAGAAATGTGGCATGAGGGAATGTAAAGAAGCTAAATCTTATGCTCAGGGAGATTAAAAAAGAATAAAGAAAATCCTGATGATAAATGGAATGAAGAAAGTGCTGCCTTCAAGAAAGGCCCCACCCAGCTAAGCTTCTGACTTGTTAAAAGGAATTAAAGAAAAGCTTAGTGCTGGACATGTTGGTACACACCTTTAATCCTAGCTTTTGAGAGGCATAGGCAGAGAAATTTCAGATTTCAAGCCCCTCTTCTACACAGCAAGTTCCAGGACAGTCAACCTTAGGCAGTGAAGAAAGCCATCAAAAATAGAATGCAGGTGCAAATATATTTGAAGATGCAGTCTATTTCTAGCTCAAAAAAAAAAAAAACCAACCAGCAGAACTTGGCAGCTTTGGGTGCATGGTTCTTGATTAAGAGTTAAGACTACAAAAAGGAGTTATGGAATCTCTTTTATGACTAAGGAATGTCACTGAGACCAGGTGTGTGTCAGGGATGTCGCTGAATGGAGGCCTAGAGAGGTCATTACATGAAGCTGTGAAGGTAAAACATAGATTGCCTTGGAGACTCCAAGATGTTGGAGATACCGGAGTCATAATTTGCCTGCAGAGGAAAGCTGCTAACAGGAAATTGTAACCAGCCCAAGAGAAAGAAGAGTGTTATAGTCAACAAAGCTGAAGGGAATTGGAGATCTGAAGAGCACATTGACATCAGACATGGAGATGTAGAGTTTGGAGTTTGCTTGGCTCTTTTTGGTCTTGCTTTGGTCCAATATTTCCTCACTATACTCTCTTTCCTCCTTTTTAGGATGGTAATGTATACTCTATGGAAGTGTGTGATCTAATATTTTATTTTAATTTTATAGAGATTACAGTTAAGAGATTGCCATGAGTTTCCAAAGAGACTTTGGACTTTTAATCAGGGTTGAGACTGATAAGACTATGGGACTCTTAAAGGTAGGCTAAAGGCATTTTTCATTGTGACATGGCTACTTGCCTATGGGGGCCAGGGAGTGGTATGTGGTAGTTTGAATGAAAATTCCCCTATAGGCCTATAGAGAGCAGTACTTTCAGGAGGTATGGCCCTATTTGAGTGGGTGTAGCCTTGTTGCAGGAAGGGAGTTAGCTTCAGAGTTTCAGATGAACAAGTGAAGCCCATTGTCATTCTCTCTTTCTGGTACCCATGGATCCAGATAGATATAAAATTCTCAGCTACCTGATGCAATGCTTCTTGCCATTATGGCAATGGACTAAATCTCTGAAACTGTAAGCCATCCTTAATTAAATGTTTTCTCATATAAGAGTTGCCATGGTCATAGTGTCTTTTCACAGCAATAGAAACACTAAGACAGACGAAATATAGAAAAGAAGGAAAAATTAGCTTTTAAGATAAGCCTGCATTGAGGTGACCAATGCCAGTAGTCACATGGTATCACGGTGAGCTTTAGAATCAGGAAGCCATAAAGTGTAAGGGCGAACAAAATACCTTTAGACTCTGGCAAACATCCAGAAGAAAAAGACAGAAAAGAAGAAAAATATTTATGTCTTTGGACTCAGAAGGGTTGGCAGACACTCAACCTCATGGTGGCTCAAAAGGATGGCACTGGGTTCTGGTATACTAGGAAGGAAAAATACCTCAGCTCCAGGTGAACCTGATACTAGGGATGGTCTTTCCATTCATGTTATTGACCTGACCACGCGGAATAACTGCTCAGAGAGGAGAAAAACATGCTGCCACCTAGAAGTAGAGTCCATTCTTTATTAAACATTTCACACTTTGAAGAGGTAGCCATAAAATTTTCTGAGATGGAGTAAAACTAGGAAATAAATACAACTCATTTACACCCTGAATCTAATAACACAGTTCCAAAGATGTTCAGCAGAAGAGATCAGTGTCTGGACTGATTTTCTAGGTTCCATCCTCAAACACAGCCTTCAGACTTGGAGAGATAGGAGGTAAGGAACATAGTCCCCTTCTGGCAATTCTAGGGCCTAAAACCAGGGACATTTCTGGAACTGTAGCTTTTATTATCCCTGCTGTAATCTGCCTATCTTATTTCTATCTCATATTTATATCGTTCCCCCTTTCTGAAGAGGTAACCCCAACTATCATTTAGAGTTTGGGGTCAGTAACTGAATCTGATATCTAACGGCTAGAATGTTTAATTTGATGTCAAAGCCTGAGTACCCATTCAGTTGTCTTTATTAGCAGACCTAAAATTACATTAGTTGGTTTATTTGTATTATATTCAGGTGTGGGGAGGAAAGGAAAATAGTTAACCTCTGTCTAGATAGAGATGTGAAATAAAAGTCAAAGTAAGGATTATTAGAACTATTTTCATAGTTCTAGCCATTTTCATGGAACCAGGAGTAGCAAGAACAGAGGATGCTTTCTAATGTCCGAATTAAAGTCTAGTAGAATCTCCTTGAGCTCACAAGAGCATTCAACCAATGTATTCTTGTTTATTTATTTTTACCTTTTAGTTTGGAATCCATTATAGATATGGAAACCCCAGATATGGTTTCTATCATGTTGGATGTTGTGAATGTTCGAATCCTGTGTCAGGCACCTCCTGGGTAGTTTCTTCAATACATTTCAGGGTGGGTTACAAAATGATGCAGTCTAGAGTTGCTAAATCAGATTGTCTTCTCCTCTCATTATATGCATGAAAAGCAGGAAAAATGGGTAATATTAGAGTTTCTCAGTGGAGCCACTATTTTATACCAAGAAAATCTCCTATTGTGGTTCTTAGTTTCATTAATAAAAGTGATTTATGGACACAATGAAATAGAAACTCAAAGACAATACAGTTTTTAAAAAACTCCCTTCATCTTCTAAGCAGAACAAAGTTTTCATTAAAGATTTTGTGGGTGTTTTGATGTCCCTTTTCCTCCACCAGAAGTACTTTTTGGCTATAGGAGGTGTCCACTTCAGTCTTTAAATGTATGTCTGCTAGGAGTCTCAGCTAGGGTCACCCCTATAGACTCCCAGGAGCCTCCCCTGGTCCAGGTCTCTGACTAGTCTCAAAGATGGACCCCACCAATTTCTGTTCTCTCTCTTGCCCTCTATCTCCATATCAATCCCCATAGCCCCTCATGACCCCCCCAACTACCAAGTTCCCTCCATTCATCCAACTCAAATATGTTTTATTTCCCCTTCTGAGTGAGATTCATGCTGCCTCCCTTGATCCCTCTTTATTACTTAGTTTCTTTGGGTCTGTCGATTATATCATGGGTATCCTGTACTTTTTCACTTATGATTATATACCATGCATGTCATTTTGGGTCTGGGTTACTACATCACTCAGGATGATATTTTCTACTTCTATCAAATTGCCTGCAAATTCATGGTGTCTTTGCTTTTACTAGCTAGTAGTATTCCATCGTGTAGATGTATCACATCTTTATCCATTCTTCAGTTATGAGACATCTAGGTTGTTTCCCATTTTGGAGCAGAGATTGAGGGAATGGCCAATTAATGTCTGATCCAGCTTGAGACCCATACAACTGGAGGAAGCCAACTCCTGACACTATTAATGATACTCTACTATGTTTGCAGACTGGAACCTTGCATAATTTTCTCCTGAGAGGATTTCTCCAGCAGCAGATGGAAACAGATGCAGAGAACCACAGACAAACAATAGGTAGGGCTAGGGGGTTCTTGTGGAAGAGTGGAGGATAGGATTAAGGGAGCTGGAGGAATCCTGGACACCACAAGAAAACCTACACCGTCAAGTGCCTTCAGCCCATGGGGGCTCACAGATACTAAACCACTAACCAGGGAGCATGCAGAATATGGACCCAGGACCCTACACTTTGTAGCAGATATGCAACTTGGTCTTCATGTGGGTCCCCTAACAATTGGAGCAGAGGCTGTCTCTGACTGACTCTGTTGCCTGCCATTGGGTCCCTTTACTCCTACCTTGACTGCCTGGTTTAGCCTCAGTGGGAAAGGATTGCTTAGTCCTGATGGGACTAGATATCCCAGGGTGGGGTAGTACCCAAGGGGCCTTCCACTTCTCTGAGGGGAGAGGAGTGACCTGGATATAAAGTAAATAATAAAATAATTAATGAAAAGAAAAACAATCTTCACGATAGGTATAAAACTAGCAACTTCTCAGAGGTGGAGAGTATAATACACAAAGGAAAAAAACATGCTGTTTGAGATAATACTGTATCAGTCAAATGCAGCAGGCAGTAACATGCTGATGATAAAAGGAGCTTTAGACAAAGAGAACCCATAGCACTATGGAGTTTAAAAGCATATTTACATACTGGTCAGCATGTAAAAACAAGACAGAATAGAAGAGAAAGAATTCTTTCACCCTTCTGAATCAGGACTCAAAAAGTCAGGTAAACTAAGCCAAACTACATGACACCATTTAGGAACGGACAAAAAGGTCCATTTTTAGCATTTGAGCATATAGGAATTGTTAGAAACAGAGAATAATCTTGGTGTCATACAAACGAACCCACAATTCTTTTTGTAGAAACATTGCAGTGAGACCCAAACTTGGCTGGCCAACACAATAGCACAAGATATTCACTTGGTATTTATTCTAATATAGGGGGTGAGTATATCTTTTCCTAATTGACTGGTGACAACCTCAAAGTATTTTGAGGCTGGCAAGTGATAAAAGAACAGGGCAAAGGCAAAAATGCAATGACTTTGTGAAAGCAAAGGGTTTAATAGGTGGGGGATTAAAACATTTGCATGAAGTTTTCCAAGGTGGAAGAGATGAAAAGTTTGAATTCTTTGTCTTAGAAAAAATGTTTAACAGAGTTTGACAGAAAAGACTAATAGTTAATGTTTCCTAAAGAGTAAAAATAAGTGGTACATTGTCACAATTTAAAATATTTAAGCAAGAGAAATATGGCTTTAAATGAAAACAAAGGAAAGCAAAGGAACCATGAAAAATATTTAAAATTTCTAAGTGTCATCGCATATTAGGGAGATTTATTACAGCAATTTCTCAATGGTAACACATTTTGGGAAATGTCATAGAATAGAGAGAAAATATCATGGCATGGGAAATAGTCCAGGTTCTATTTTTAAACTTGGATACATAGAGCAGTGATTGAGGTTACTGTACTTTGACTCACTCTCATTTCAATAAGTATTAGGTTTATTATTTACTTTTATTCACAGTAAATAAAACACAAATTTGATTAGATCAAATGGATTATGAATTAGATTTTATTTTCTGAAAGACCATAATCCATCAATGAAATAATGAAACAAACAAGAAATACAGAGAATATAAGAAACCAACATGGTCATTTTCCATCACAGGCCAAATTGAGTTCTTTGAAAATTCATGTAGACACATTATATCATTCCAGGTAACTTTGGATTTTGAATGCTCTGTAAGGTGGAAATTTACTTTTAATATTTAGAGCGTACTGGCTTATCTATAGGAAAATTTGAAGCAAGCAAAATTGTGCCACTTAATAGAAAGAAAACTGCAGCTATAATTGCCAAGGCCATGGCACTTCCAATTTCTTGAGTGTCTGGCTGGGAAGGCATATTGAAAGATGATGGGAATACTATACCCTCCTGGAGTATGATGGATACATAATTAAACACTACAGCAAGGCAAAGAAAGCTGCTAGCAATGATGTTCAGAATTCCAGATAGACCAAATGGATTGTAAGTGGCATTTGTACGTACTCTTCCCCTACACACATTCCAAAGTGAAATAACGGTAGTGACTTTCCCAACCAGTCCAAGAAAGCTAGCGACCAGTAGCAGTTGTTGGGTCACTCGGATATCCAAAGGAATGAAGGTATCATGGTAGTTGTATCGGTGACATATTCTAATGTTGCTAAAGTTGTCACCATGCTGGAAAGTACAGACTCTCCACATTCCAACAAATGCTGTGGTAGGCTTAGAGACCACAGGGTCTTGGAAGTGCCACACACGCCACTGAGGTAAGCCTATGGAGATGCAGCAAATTATCCAAGCCATCGTTGTCAAAGCAAAGCCTCCCACTTGGCTATTGCAACGTTTTTTGATCAACATGATAGTCACAATGAATATTCAGCAACTGCAAAGAAATATAGGTCAGGATGAGGATGGGTTCTCAGACCTCAGACAGTTTACTCAGGGGAATTGTACCAGGAATAAAGGATTATGTTTGATAAAGTGGCCCTTGGGTCTGGAAATCTGTTACTGGAAATGTGGTTTGAGAAATCTAAGAGAAGGACCCTGTGGCGATTATGTTCAAACAGGTTGATAATCCACTAATCCTATAACATTTGTACATCTGATATTTAGACTAGTCACAATGGCATTTTGTCACAATTACCTAGCCATCAAAATGGTTATGACAACATGTGTAATTCTACAAGTGGGAGATACTTGAAATTCAAGAATTAAATAAATGATTCATGTTGTATCCACTCTTTAAAAAATATGTCAACATTAAAAGTTTCAAATGCCATTATAGAGTCAATGTGGGATGTTTTAGGTTCAGAATTTTCATTTAGTATAATTTTTGAGAAATAATATTCTATATCTCTGGCTGGCCTGGATCTATTCCCTTAACCAGTCCCTGAACTTCTGGAAATTCTGCTCAATTTTACACCCAAGAGCTAGTATTAGAGGCATGAGATGTGACATCAGATCACTAACATGATGTTTTCAAGAGTAAACAGTGTGGAGCGGTGGACTGTGGGAAAGCCTCCAGCACACAGGCCCACAAAACAATATTTAACATGTGAGAGAAGCTTATTCTCTCTTTTTCATATTGACTGGTTTCTCAGGATAATTAGTAAACTTTGCTTATTCATTCATTTATCTTGAGCATTTGTACTAACTCCAAACTTTACTTATTAAGACTAGTACTATATGAATAAACATGCATATATAAAAGTTTGTGTTGAATAGTCATTTTTCATAGATAGTAAAATATTCAAATTCAGGGACATACAATGTCAAGTACTTATCAAATGTATTTTGGAATTTACAGAATTTTCTTCACTAAACAGTTGTACCCTTTTACATACCCAGCAGCAAACTTAGAGGTTTTCACCTTCTTTATAAAGTCCTTCACATTCACTGTGTGCAATACAGCAACTGAAAGATAGTAAATGAGTGGAAACTCGTAAAGTGATTGCAAATTAACTTATTCTGGTATGTGCAATATAATACATATTATACTTTATCAGAAAGCAATGTGTTTCACTGAAACACTTAAAACATGTCAAATCCTAAGAAAATATGTAGACATAGATAATGTTAACCATTAGGCAATTATAAACTACTCAGAGGCTGTAAATTTGACATTCATGGTTTGATGGTTAGTTTTGATTGTCTATTTGAAACAATTTAAGACTTATCTGGGATGGGACTCTTAATTAAGAAATTGTCTAGATTTGGTTGACCTATAGGCCTGCCTGTCAGGGACTATCTTAATTATGTTATTTGAATTAGGAAGACCTCTCTAGTGAAGGTAGCACCATAACCCAGGAAGGGGATAATATATGGAGCTGTATATGCTTGCAGAAAGGCATCTGAGTGTTTGAAGGAATGGATGAATTCCTTACTCCCTCTTCTCAACTGTGGATATCATGTGCCTATGTGCTTCAAATTATTGCCACCTTGACTATAAAATAGTTTCTTCATATGTGTCCTTCCTTAGGCACCGAAGAAGAAATTTTAAGGCTGTATTGTATTTCAAGGTGTTCCAAAAAGTACTCAGGTCCCTAAGTTCACTATTTTAGAATCAAAAAGGTTAAGACATCTTAACTTTCATTGATCAAGAAGCAGTATTTTGAGGAAACAGTTTAGCTTTAAATAATCCTTTATTAATTGCACAGATTGCATTTGTTACAAGATTTTACAGTGTACTTAATAGAGATAATCTCTTCACTAGTCAATTGTTACATTTCAAACAAAGGACAAGTCACTGGGGTACATATTTAAGATATTAAAGCAGACCTGGCCTCCAGGTCCTCCCAGCATTCCTCAGGCCCTATCTGTTACAGGATATGGCTGGGTGCCTCACCTTCTATAATTAACTTTCCAGCCCAGGGACTGGAGTGCCCTTCCCTTATAATCTCTTCCTTATATAAACCAGATATTTTAGTTACCTGCCTCTTTTTGTACCTTTGGTTTCCTGGTTGCTGAACTTTGGTACCCCTCTTCCTCTTCTCATCTCCTTCTTTCCACATGGTTCAGAGTCATGACCATTATGGATTCTTCCAAATGTGTCTGCCTCTGACTGTGCTCTCCCACATATCTAAAATAAACCTTCTCCTCTACCATGCCTAGGATCACCTACTGTGATTTCCTGGGCTAGTTGTTTATGTATTTATGTATTTATTTACTTATTTATTTAACTAATAACGCTAAATGAATCAAATACTCCATGGTTATGCTAGTATGTTGAGACTTTAAAAAGGTGTTATGGAATTTTACAATGTAGTATAAAGGAAAGTCCTGTGCATGTGAAGGTTAAAAGAACTAGAAAGACTGCTCAGAATATGGTAGCATGAAGGATAATACCCTTTATGTCAAGAGATTTGGAGCTCACAAGAATGGCTTTCGCAGATAATACAATTGTAGGGCAGACTATCAGCTATAAGAGGAAAAGTGGGACAAGTAAATGTCAAAATTAAAAATTCAAGCATGGGTTCTGTTGAACATATTAACCCTTTCACACAATGTTTTGTTTTAACAACATGATTTATTGAACCACCATAACACAAAGATCTCTGTTAACTTTCAGCTATGAGCAATACACCTCAGGGAACCACTCAAGAGGAGCCTAAATAGTTTTGCTTATGTTATAGTTTCAAATATTTCAGTCTATATACTTAGATTCTTCAATATATGTGTATGAAAAAGAAGAATGTGAGAATAGGTCATAATAGTAATTGGCCTCATAGTGGACAGGAAAGAGAGACACATAAGTGACCAAGAAAAAGGTGCAATCCTTAAAGGCAAACCTTATACTAATTCTCCCAGCTACATACCGTCTTCTTAAGTGTCTAGAACCTCTTTTAAAAGTACCACCAGATAGAAGAACACATGTGGCAAAGTGGATGAGGCTAGGGACCATTATGCTGCATGGAATAAGTCAATCAAGTTATCTCAAATACCCTTGAATCTTATCAAACAAGTCCCTAGGGGCTCAAATCCATCAAATCATAACACAGAATGGTGGTTGCTACAGGACAAGTCAGGCATTCAATGGGACAGAATTTTAGTTGGAGAAGATGGCAAACAGTACTAGTAATTTCACAACCCAACAGTGAATGTTCTTTATGGTGTGGAACTATACACTTAAAATGGTCAGTGGTTAATTTTATAGGAATGTATTTTTAACTTCATTATTCAGAGAGTAAAATAAAGATGAATAGAACCAGAGATAACTGTCTTCAAGTGAAATAACTGATGGTGGTAGACTATGTGGCAGGGCAGTCAGCTATGGAGGCCAGTGGAGCTGACAAGGAAAGGGGTCCTCTCACTTGTCCTTTGAGGTTCCTTCACCATCAGCTCTGAGCTCTGGCATAGTACTGGACTAGTTCTAGTACTGAGAATTCTATTGTGTCATCAAATTCCAAGCCTCAATGACTTTACTGTACTGTGTTCTGTCATCCGTGTTTGAATGTCTTGACACTTGATGCTATGGAGGAGACTGTGGCATTTTCTTTGCTGTCTTTTGTCATGTGCAACCTTTTCAGAGTTTTTAGTATGGTGTGTGTGTTTAGCAGTGGGACTTTCTGCTCTCAAACTGATTGATTTCGACTCATATGCCATTACTTTCTCTTTTTCCCACTTTGAGAAATAATTTCTATCCTCTGTCATTGGAGGTGCTGATAACTTAGAAAAGTCAATGTCATGTATAGATGCAGCTGCTGAAAGAGGAGGCCTCAACACTTGAAGAATGAGCCTGGCTAGTTCCTCAAAGATGTATATATAGATCTAAGCATATGATATGGACAATGAGATTATAACTGCAAAGAAAGGCAAAACTTCTTAAAACACATACAAAACCATTGTGATTATAGTTCAGGTTATTTAGAGCAACTACGTATTACATGAAAATGTACTAAAATAAAGTTTCCCACATTGCTTAACAAAAAGAAGATGTTATACCACTATGTCACTATGGGGATGGTAAGATGGTTCAAGTTTAAGAGTATTTACCTCTCTTCTAGAGGATGCAACTGTGGTTCTAGACACCCATGTCATATAATTCACAACTAACTGTATATTCTGCTCTAGAATACCCAGTTCTCTCATTTACTGCCTGCAGGTATATACACATACATACATGGTGTGCACACACACACACACACACACACACACAGAGAAAGAGAGAGAGAGAGAGAGAGAGAGAGAGAGAGAGAGAGAGAGAGAGAGAGATTATTATCTTGGGGCTAGAGAGATATCTTAGTGGTTAATAACTTAATAGTTCTTTTTCAGTACTTAGGTTCAATTCCTAACACTCAAATGGCATCTCATAACCATCTGTATCTCCATTTCCAGTCAATCCGGTAACCTCCTCTAGCCTTTGTGGACACAAGAAAGAAATTGATGCATAAACATGCATGTAAGATATATATACATGTGTGTCTGTGTGTCTGTGTGTCTGTGTGTGTCTGTGTGTGTGTGTCTGTGTGTCTCTTTGTGTGAGTGTATGATAAGCTTTTTAAAAATAAATCTTTTAAAATGTCATTAGTCTAATACTATTTATACTTTTAGGAAAAGGGTAAGATATGTGTAAAGAATGTGATAGCTGTTGTTGTGGGATAAGTAGCAATATAGTATTTTCTTTGTCTTGTTTATGATTTTTGAAAGTCTTATTATATAGCTCCCAGAGATTTTGAGACTATATTCCTTTATGCTTCTGTTCAGAAGACTGGAATTTTAGGCATGTGCCACTCTGTCCTTCTTAAACATGCATATGTATCTAATATTTTATTTTGAGGTTAAATAACCATTGTATTTGTTTTAAATATTATGTAATACACTGACCTATATTTTGGTCATGAATATTGGATACCTGTCAGAATAGAAAAAAATAATACTGACACATAAATTTCTCCCTATATTTGGAAAGATACATGTAGTTTCCTGTAGTCATTATGCTCTCTAGGTCACTTGGATAGTCTTTACTATTTTAATCTGTTTGTAAGAACTGCAAAATCCAAATTTAAAAGTTAAGTGGTAATGTCTAAAGCTCCACTGTCTCCTTTTTTGAAGATTATTCTTGATGTCTCAATTAGAATAACTGGTAAAATAAGCATCTATACTGGTATTCACTTTCTAGGAAAGCTATTAATTACAATAAAATTTTAATTGTGTATATATCATCAATAATTTTTATACTTCATAAGTTCCTTGAGCTTCTGAAAACCCCATCTTAACAATAATAATAAAATTAAAAATATATCCTCAGTGACATGCGCTGTTGATTAATTTGTGTGAACTTTACACAAGCTAGAATCACCCTAAAATAGGTAACTTCAGTTGAGAAAATATTACCATTATATTACCTGTTTGTAAGACTATAAGATCATTTTCTTGATTAGTGAGTTATGTGGGAGGGCCCAGCTCACTGTGGACAGTGTCATGCCTAGGTAGATGATCCTGGAGTTCTAAGAAAGTAGGGTGAGAAGACCTATTGAGGAAGCCATGGGGATTATAATCTCTGCTTCAGTTCTATACAGCAAGTTCCTGCTTAAATTCCTGCCCTGACTTTTCATCACAGTTGCGGGTGATAGAGATTTGTAAACCAAATAAATCCTCTCATTCTCAAAGTAATTTTAGTCATGGACAGTATTGTAACAGTAGGAATCAAGTGGTGGGGGATACCATTTTACTACCCCCAATAATATCTAGATAGGTATTCAAGATATAGAAATATATGGCAGAGGTGAGGGTTCAGGACTAAAATCTCAGTATTCATGCTGAGCCAAGAACAACACAAATTTTAGGGCAGCTTGCAGTAATACTGATACTTTCACTTAAATTAATCAAACAAACTTTTGACACATAAATTTTTATTAATATATGTTTTGAGACTTGAAAAATGCCCTTCATTCAATAACCTTGTAAAGAAAAATGATTTATTCCTCATCAAGAGGGGCTAAAGGTCTTAGACACCAAATGTGAAAAAGTGACATAAGATTACATAGTACTTATCTAGTGTTAAGTTCTCCAGTAATTCCAATCACATTTCTATGATTGGTGGCAATGGGACAATCAGGGCTACACCTTGGCACAATCAGCCGTATGTGTCCAGGGACCTACTCAGGGTGGAGCTCACAGGGTAGTGACACATTATACATAGCCAGAAGGGAATGAAAAACTGCCATTCTGACATGGGCAGCACCATCAGGAAATAACAAAGCATGGGCAAAATTGGGGCTTGATTTAAGCAACCACCCTATCATGAAACATTAGGAGACAAGTGAAAAATGTAATGATATGGAAGACCTAGTTTTTATTATTCTAATGGGTAACTGGCACTGGTGATAAGTATATGAAATATTAGGTTGTAATGATTCCTACTGAAACCTAACAATTAGAAACACATTAGGTATCTAATTTGCTCCAATTAACCCAGCAAGAGGGAAAAATAGGGAGAAATAATGAACTGAGGGAGAGGATTCCAGATATTTCTTTATAATCATACCACTTTCATGTATACTGGACAATATCCACAACACACAGATGAAATGAAGAATTGAGGTTAGAGCTTTATAAAAGGTATTCGAAGCTTAGTAGTAAACAAAGTTGTCAAATTCATTCTAGTATAAACCAAGTAGTTAATTAGTATTGTTTTGGCAGCCACAGTGCCCTGTACACAATTTTACTCTGGCAGGATTAAGGGGTCTCAGAATAGGAGTGAATGCTGGACAGAACTTGGTCCTTCAAAACTTGTTTTATGGACACTACTATTTAAATTCATGAGATATTCACATGTTAGCAAAATTCCTTGGAACAGCAGCAATATAAACGCTAATCTCATAAAACCAACTAGCAAGTAGCCAAGACTATTTCTGAATGAAAACCCATAGCTTGATCAATAAATTAATATTCCAAATAAAACAACAATTGCTCAAAGGAGGCATTTGACCATTTTTGGTCACAGTCCATCTCAGCAGGTTGTAGGTCTTTGGAAAACAGATGTAAACATCTCAGTAATACTGTAAACAGGCCCTGAGAATGACTGATTTGTGAAGCTATTTAAACATTAGTTAATTTCCAAGTATCAAGATGTACTTGGATATCCAAAGGAATGCTATACAAATGAAAATTATGCTACTTAGCAAAGACACAGCAGCAGCTACAATTGGCGTTACTGTGTAATCTCCAGTTTTCTGAGTATCTGGCAGGAAGGCATATTAAAAGCTGGTGGTAAGTTAGCCACCTCCATATGTGATTGTATGGGAATTATAATACATATACAGTACAGTATAGCAATATTTAATGGCAACCATGTGCATAATCCCTGAAATAACTAATATATTATACATGATATTCTTTAGTATCTCCTTATACATGCTCCTAAATGTTAAAATGCTTGAGAGTTTCCTTAATCAGCCCAAGAATGATGGAAGACAGCAGTAGTACAAAGGAATAAATATATCATAGCAGGTATACCAGTGACACACTATATTGTTGCTGGATTTTCTGTCATGGTGATAAGTGCTGATTTTCCACATTAACACAAAGACTTTCCTAAGATATGGAAACATGGATTTATACTCAAGAACTACTGTTACCACCGTAGGATGCTCACGGAGATGGGGAAATGATCCATGTTACTTATAAACAAAGTGAAGTCTGTGATATGGTGACTGACAATTTTGTATAGGAAGAGCATAGTGGCTGAAAACACTGAGCAACTGCAAAAGGCATCCAGATGGGCTCACTGGACCTGTGATATTGTCTCTTGAAGAAAAAGTTCCAGAAGTGATGAATGTTTCAGAAGGTTGGGCTTTGTCCCAGAGATGGTCTGCTGGGAGTGTAGTCTGAGCAAACTATGAGGATTGTAAGGTCACATTTATACTGAGATCCTGAAAATGTATACACCTTACTACTGCTTCCACTTATGGCTATTGTTCCAGACACACAATCACTATGGCTACAATATTTATTCATAAAGATGGTCATTGATGCATCATTTGTAATATTAATGAATGCTAAACTACTTTGTTGTGAAAATTGGATAAGTAAATAATGATAATTTTATACCATGGAGATATATGCCAACAATAATTATACAAGTGGTTTATATATACAATGTGTAATATTTTGGGTTAAATACTTGATACTTAACCTGATCTTTTTTGTTGTTTTTTGTTTTAGACAGGGTATGACTGTATCTGAATTAAGTTCTTATTACTGGCCTTTAACTTCTGAGAGTTCCACTGTCTCTCCATGAAATATATCAGGACTGGAGTCATGAGCTATTATATCCTATTAATTACTTAAATATTGTATCAAGGTCTACCCATGCTATAGCACATGTAAGAAGTTTTTCCTCTTTTATGCTAACTAGCATTCCTGGGTATAAACCATTGTATTTTCCCTACTCACTACTCAAGTTTAGATATTTGTAGTATCTCCAAAAATTATCTAACACAAACAATGTTGTAAGAGTGAAAAAGCATATATTAAATTTGTTGTTGATTTATGGTCATGATTCTTTTGGGTAGATCTGAGCTAGTTGAATTTGTGTACTAAATATTTTCAAAATTTTGCACTCTTGACCACAAGATATGAAGATGAGACCTTTATAATTTCTCTCACATTGCTTTCTTTAATATTTTCAGAGACAGAGTCTCAATTGTCCAGGGAGGCTTTGAAATCACTATAGCACTCTGGTTGGCCTCATATTTCTAACTCTTCTTCTTTGGCTCATTGAGTAGCAAGAATTATTGACAAGTTCTACTTTATCAGCAGATTTATTTTTTTTTGCTTTTTTTTCTAAGTAGTCTCCCAATAGTAGTCTAGTCTTTCTAATGTATCCCAGTGTGGCCTGGCATTCAAAAATTCTCCTGACTTAGTGTCCTAAGTCATCTTAGGGATGAGAGACTGTGTCAAATTGTTGCTCTTTCTAATTATATCCATTCTCAATTTGATAACCCAAAGTAAGTCATTTGCAATTTATTGGATATAAAGAGCATAGAATGAGCTGGGCAGTGGTGGCTCACGTCTTTAATCCCAGCACTTGGGAGGCAGAGGCAGGTGGATTTCTGAGTTCGAGGCCAGCCTGGTCTACAGAGTGAGTGCCAGGGCTACACAGAGAAACCCTGTCTCGAAAAAACAAAACAAAACAAAACAAAACAAAACAAAACAAAACAAAAAAAGAAGAGCACAGAATGAAATAGCTTGTATACTGTAATTATAGATATAAACTAAATTGCAAGACTATATATTAAGTTATTAAGATAAAATGTAACAGAGATAGAGAGATTTTGAATTTCTTCCTTTGAATTAATAGTTTTCTGACATCTCATACACCAGAAGAAAATAAAATTTATAAATGAAGGTGAAAAATAATTTATCATGGGGCAAATAATCATAGTGATACCATACTTTAAAAATGCATATATTAGTAGCTGGAGGGATAGCTTGGTATTTTGGAGAATAATCTGTTGTTTCAAAGAATTTGGGTTCAGGTCTTAAGATTCACATTAAGTAGTTCACAGCTGCCTGAAACACCAATCCCAAGCAACTCTGGCTTCCATGTATATCTGCACATATATGCATATACCAATAACCATATATATATACTTCTAGTTGACTCAGCTGAGTATTACCAAACAACTTAATATAAAATTTTTGGCTGTTCTATAAAATGAGAACAATGCAATAGGCAATTCTGTGGGGATAGCTTCTTTCTATTTGCATTGTATGTTGGAAACTTGAATTATGTGTATTTATTTTTGCTTTGTTTGGTTTTACCTTTGAGGTTATATGGATTGAACTAAAACCTTCAGCAGCATTTAGTCTTTTTATAGTACCTGGATGCTTACATTTTTCGATATTTCTTCCACAGGCTTGACATTTTATAAAAACAAAAAAATAAAAAAGACTTCATTAAAAAGTTATCAAGCTAGGATGTGGTGGCTCATAGCTATAAACTCAATAGCCAGGAGACAGTGATAAAATACGTTTAAAGCCTGTATAGTCTATGTAGTAAGTTCCAGGCAAAACAGGAATATTTAATATAACTCTCAGAAAAAAGTACATTAATATCAATAAAATAAACACATAGTTTCAAATAATAGACTACTAATTCTGATATATGAATATACCCTAAACATTAATACACAGCAAAATACTCATTACCTGTAATTCTTGACACATGTCAAAATAACTGTTTTAGGAACTTGAGAATGTCCAAATCACAATCCAGTTAAATATTCAGTATAAAGTAAGCAGATACTCTACTATGATATGTATTTATTTGTGTGAAGTTAGAGCATGTTCTTACTACATATGAAAGACTTACCTTGAAATCACTGTATAGTCTCTAATGATCTCACCATTGAGTTAATTAACCTGTTTCAGTCTCACAGTTTCTGAGATTATGGACATTAACAACTGTGCATATATTTTGTGAGGGTTTCCTTGTAGTACTAGTTATCATTGTTCTTTAAAGTACTGTGGCTAGAATTCCAGCATTGTTATGGCTTTTTTATGCTCAGCTCAGGGAGTGGCACTATTAGAAGGTGTGGCCCTGTTGTAGTAGGGGTGGCCTTGTTGGAGTAGTTGTGTCACTGTGGGGGTGGGCTTTAAGACTCTCATCCTTGCTATGTGAAAGCTAGTATTCTGCTAGCAGCCTTCAGATGAATATGTAGAACTCTCGGCTCCTCCTGTACCATGCCTTCCTAGATGCTGCCATGTTCCAGCTTTGATGATAATGGACTGAACCTCTGAATCTGTTAGCCAGCCTCAATTAAATGTTGTCCTTATAAGAGTTGACTTGTCATGGTGTCTGTTCACAGCAGTAAAACTCTAAGACAGGCCTGGTGCATGTTTTAAAAATGCTCTGCTGTGATCTACACACCCAGTCCAAAACGTGTTTCATGGGCATTACACACGTGTCCTTCTTGTTACTCCAAAAGAAAAAAAGTATAGATGATTGGACATGACCCACAGAATTTCATTTCCTTGAAGCCAACTTTTCTACAAAATCAGAAGCATATGCCTCAATAACAACAAGCCAGAAAGCCTCTTCCCAAAGAAATGTGCATTTAAATTCAACAGTCTTACAATTTAATAACTTTTTGTTTTATCCATAGATTCTCTTATTGTATGAATCCTAAGTGCCAGATACTATATACAGCTCCTCTGGAGCTAATAAAAGACGTATCAAGACATACCACAATGTATCAGAAGATGAATAGGTGAAGGCAAATGGCAGGTTTATTTGGAAGAATCTCTAAGTCAATAAAAAGGAGGTATCTAGGTATGAGACCTGGGTAGAAAAGAAGCAAATATGATTCTGAGATCTACCCTGAATCACCATTCAGGTAAAAATACACAGATTATGCTTAGAAGCTGATGCATAGCAGGAATTGATTCAAATAAATGGAGAGTAATGCAGAAGAAAACACCAAGGTCAGTCTGTAGAGAATATTAGGGGCTTCAAATTTTCAGAAGTATCATCAACAGGGGCAAAGAGTGAAAGACAGTTGCAGACAAATTCCTAAAATCTTGTCTACTGACAAGAGAGAACAATCCAAGTAGATAGGATATAAACAAACATCCATTTTGAATGAGTTATCTTGAACAAATTATAATTTTTTTATACTGCAGGCTGAAGCTAGGGCATCATGCATATTTGTATGCTCTTTACCAAGCAACTATACTCCCAGCCTTACAAATACTACTTTTAGGCTCCAACCCAGGGAAACCAGGTTAGACACTCATACCCCAGTGCCTCAACTGCTTGTCCCCAGCAAGCCCAGCAGCTATAAAGATGTCCCCATCATTTCTGTGCTCCATCTTCTGTTCCACACCTCTGCCTATGATCTCGGCAATGCACTCCATTCCCCAGGCTACAGCTCTGTCTGCCACCAGGGAGTCCTGCTGCCACCTGAGATGATGAATTCCAGAGGTCTGCTAATCCCAGAAACTACCATGCCAACCAAAACCAGAGACAACCAGATGGCTAAAGGCAAGTGCAAGATCACAATCAACAAAACCAAAATAATATGATGCCATGAGAACACAACTATACTACTATAACAAGCCCTCAATATCCTAACAACACATCTGAAGAATAAGATGATGACCTTAAATCTAATTTTATGAAGATGATACAGGCCTTTAAAGAGGAAACAAATAAATCTCTTAAATAAATACAGGAAAATACAGTCAAACAGAAAAAGGAATGAATAAAATTGTCCAAGGCCTGAAAATAGAAATAGAAACAAAAAAGAAAACACAAAGGGAAGCAAACCTGGAGTTGGGAATCCTAGGAGAGAGAACAGGACCAATATATACATGCATAACCAATTGAATATAAGAGATGGAAGAAAGAATCTCCAGCTTAGAAGGTATAATAAAAGAAATTGATACATCGGTCAGAGAAAATTCCAAACCTTAAAAGTTTCTAAGACCCAAGAAATTTGGTACGCTATGAAAAGACCAAACCTAAGAATAGTAGGAATAGAAGAGGGAGAATATTCCCAGGTCAAAGACCTAGAAAATATTTTCAACAAAATCATAGAAGAAAATGTCCCTAACCTAAAGTAAGAGATGGCTATAAATGCACAAGAAACTTATAGACCACCAAATAGATTGGACCAGAAAAGAAAGCCCTCCTTCCTCATAATAATCAAAACACTAAATATACAGAACAAAAGAAGAAAAACAAAAGCTACAAGAAAAAAGGACAAGTAACATATAAATGCAGACCTATCAGAAATATACCTGACTTCTTAACAGAGACTCTAAAAGCCAGAAGATGTGGGAAAGATGTCTTACAGACCCCAGACAATTATACCTCAAAAAAACTTTCAATCACCATAGATGGAGAAACCAATATATTCCATGACAAAACCAAATTTAAACAAAATCTTTCTACTAATCCAGCCTTATAGAGTATACTAGAAGGAAAACTCCAACAGAGGGAGAAAAGCTTTCACCCAGGAAAACAGGAAATTAATCATCTCACACCAAAACCAAAAGAAAAGAAACACACACACACACACACACACACACACACACACACAAGCACAAATACACACACACACAGTACCCTCATCAACATCATAATAACAGGAACTAACGACCATTGATCATTAATATCTCTCAACATCAATGGACTCAATTCACCAATACAAATACACAGGGTAAAAGAGAGGATGCATCATTCTGCTGATTACAAGAAACACACCTTAGTAACAAAGGTAGACACTACTTCAGAGTAAAGGGCTGGAAAAGAATTTTTCAAGCAAACAGATCCAAAACCCAAGCTCAAGTAGTCATTTTGGTATATGATAAAATACACTTTCAACTAAAAGTAACCAAAATATATGAGGAAGGATTCTTCATACTCATCAAAGGAAAAAAATCTACCAAGACGACATCTCAATTCTGAAAATCCATTACCCAAATGAAAGAGCAACCACATTGATAAAAGAATCATTACTAAAGCATATATCACATATCAAACCCCACAATATAATAATGGGGGACTTTAGCACTCCACTCTCACCAATGGACAGGTCATCAGAACAGAAATTATAATGAAAGTAACAGATGTTAGGAACCAGATGAATCTAAGAGATATCGACAGAACCTTTCACCCTAACACAAAAGATTGTACTTTCTTCTCAGCACTTCAAGGAACCTTCTCCAAAATTAACCATATACATACTCACAAAGCAAATCTCAAGAGACACGAGAAAATTGAAATAACCACTTGTATCTCAAGAGATCACAATGGATTAAATCTGAGCTTCAACAACAAAAGAAACAACAGAAAACATGCACACTGATGATGGAAACTGAACAACTCCACTCAATGACCACTGTGTCAAAGAAGAATTCAATAAATTAATTAAAGGCTTTCTGCAATCCATTGAAAATCAAGGCATGACATAACCAAGCTTATAGGATACAATGAAAGCGTGCAAAGAGGAAAGTTCATAGCAATAAGTGACATAAGGCCCATACTTAAACATAATAAATGCAATGTACATCTGCAAATAGCCAACATCACATTAGATGGAGAGAAACTTAGATCAATACAATAAAATCAGGGACAAAACGAGGCATCCCATGCTTTCCCTATCTGTTTAGTATAGTACTTGAAGTTCTAGCTAGATCAAGGAGGATACAAACCAGAAAGTAAGATGTCAAAGTATCACTATTAGAGGATGATATGAGAGCACACATAAGTGAACCCAAAAAATTCTACCAGAGAACTCATACAGCTGCAAAACAACTTCAACAAACTGGCAGGAAACAAAATTAACTCAGAGAACTCATCAACCATACATTATACAATGGATAAATGGGCCAAGGAAGAATTTAGGAAAACAACACCCTTCACAATGCAAAAAATAGTGTCTTGGTGCAATGATAGCCAAACAAGTGAAAGATCTGTATGACAGGAACTTCAAGTCTCTGAAGACAGAAATTGAAGATATCAGAAGATGGAAAGATTTTTCCATCCTCATGGATAAGTAAGATTAACATAGTGAGATGGCCATCTCACAAAAGGCAAACTATTATGCAATTCTCATAAAAATACCAACATAATTTTTAAAGACATTGACAGAACAATTCTTAACTTCATATGAAAAAACAAAAAATTCCAGGATAGGTATAACCATACTGAACCATGAAACAACTTCTGGAAGAATCAGCATCCCTGACCTCAAGCAGTAATGATAAAAACCATATGATATTAGTACAGAGATAGGCAGGTTAATCAATAGAATTTAACTGAAAATCCAGAAATGGACCCACATACCCAAAGACACTTGATCTTTAAAAAGAAGCCAAAACCATACAATTGAAAAATAGAAAGCATCTTCAACAAATGGTACTAATACATGTCTGCATGTAGAAGAATGCAAATAGATCCATATCTCTCACCCTGCCAAAACTAAAGTCCAAGTGGATCAAAGTCCTCAACATAAACCTGCACACACTAAATCTAATAGAACAGAATGTGGGAAAAAGCCTTGAACATTTCTGTCCTGGAGACAATTTTCTGAAAAAATCACAAATTGCCTAGAATATAAGATCAACAATTGATAAATGAGATTTCATGAAATTGAAAAGCTTTGGCATGAAAAAGTAAGCTGTCAGTAGGACAAAAAAACCCTAAAGATTGGGAAAATATCTTCACAAATCCTACATCAGATCAAGGACTTATATCTGAAATATATAATGAACTGAAGAAGTTGGACACCAACAAACGAAATAATCCAATTTAAAAGGGGGATGCAGAGACAACCAGAGGGTTCTCAACCAAGGAATCACAAATGTCCAAAAGGAACTTAAAGAAATTGTCAATGTCCTTAGTCATCAGGAAAATGCAAATCAAAAAAAAATCCTGAGATTCCATCTTACACCCAGGAGAATAGTTAAGAAGAAAAATCTCAAGCTACAGCACAAGCTGGTGAAGATGTGGAGCAATGGGAGCACTTCTACATAGCTGGTGGGAGTGAAAACTTTTATAAGCACTCTGGAAATCATCCATGAAATTTCTCAGAAAGTCTTGAGCACATAACCAAAGATGCTTGAACTTAGTGCAAGGACATGTGCTTCACTATGGTCATAGCAACTTTATTCACAATAGCCGGAAATTGGAAACAACCCAAATGCCCCTCAATCAAAGAGTGAGTAAAGTAAATGTGGTTCATTTTTACACAATGGAAACACATTCAGCTATTAAAAACAAAGACATCATGAGATTTTCTGGCAGATGAGAGGAACTAGAAAATAACTTCCTGAGTTAGATAACCCAGACCACAAGGACATGCATGGTATGTACTCACTTGTAAGTAAATATTAGCCATACAGTACAGGAATACCCCTGATACAATCCACACTCCAAAAGAAGCTAAACTATAAGGAAAGCCTAGGTGAGGATGCTTGTATCTTACTTAGAAGGGGAACTGTGATGGCTTAAATATACAAGTCACAGGACGTGGCATTATTTGTATGTATAGCCTTGTTGGATTAGGTGTGCCCATGTTGGAGAAAGTGTGTCACTGTGGGTGTGGGCTTTAAGACCCTCATTCTAGCTGCCTAGAAGCCAGTCTTGCCTAGCAGCCTTCAGATGAAGATGTAGAACTCTCAGTTCCTCCTGCACCATGCGTGCCTAGATGCTACCATCCTGCCACCTTGATGATAATGTACTGAACCTCTGAACCTGTAAGCCAGCTCAAATTAAATGCTATCCTTTTAATAGTTTCCTTATTGATGGTGTCTGTTCACAGCAGTAAAACCATAACTAAGACAGAAGTTACTACTAGAGACTGGGGTATTGCTGTGATAGGCTTAACATACTTTTGTTTTGAAGAATGTGGATTGTGGGACTTTGGTTATGCAATGCTGTGGAATGCTTTAAGTGGAGCTTAATGGGCCATTCTAGAAGGAATATGGAAGACATTTTTGTTGAGGGTGATTTGAGCTGTGCAAACCTGGCTCTAGAGGTTTCAGAAAAAAAGAAATTTTAATAAGTGGCCAAGAGACAGTTCTTGTGATATTTTGATGAAGATGTGGCTGCTTTGTGCTCTTGTCAGAAAAGTTTGCCTGAAACTAAGGTAAAAAGATTTATATTAATAGCATTGACAGAGGAAGTCTCAATAAAGGCCAACAGAGAATTTTTTTTCCTTTGGTTAATTCTCACGAATAGCATTTTGAACATGTGTGGCAAGCTTAGAAAGGAGAGATATAAAATGTATGGTTCAAGTAAAAAAGGGGCACCAGAAAGTGAAATGGAACCAAATACTATTAAAAGAGATAAACAATCAAGGGAGTGGTGATTACAGGCAAGATCCTACCCAGGCAAGCTTGGGTCAAGCATGGTGATTCAAACCTTTAATCCCAGGATACAGAGCCATGCCAATTTCTGAGTTCAAGGTCAATCTAGAGAGCAAGTTTCAGAAAAGCCAAGGTTATGTAATGTTGGAAAACAGAAAGCTGGTGAAAATATAATAGAAAAGGGAGACCATACTCTAACTCCAGAAAGTAGCAGAGCTCAGCAGCTTCAGCCATGTGGCTCTGGCTTTAGAGTCAAAATTAGAAGGGACTACTAGGACTATTGATGATGATTTGATGGAACTAAGAATTAGTGATGATTTAGAAGAGACCAGAATCACTGAGTTGAAATCTGGGAACTCTTTTCTGAGAGAACAAAGAAGTTGTGTTCTAGAGATAGACAAGGTTGTACTTCATGCTGCAGCTAGACTTGGTAATGTGTAAGAATCAACCAGATGGTACTGGTTTTGAAGGTATGAAGTGATCATGGAGAGCAGCCAACGCTTGGTGTTGTGGGAGGCAAGGGAAGGCCATTAGTGAAGGTACAGCCTCAGTTGTGGTAGATAGCCCAGGACAGAAGGGGTCATGCAAAGGAGTTGAGGCTTGGCTCTATGAAAAGAGCCTATGAGAGGCTATTGCTGAAGCCTAGTTGAAACAGAAGACCCCAGTGTATTGCAGAAAGCAGTATCATGGGATGATCATCAAGTACAGCATAGGCACTGGAGTGGAGTCAACTAGAACCTAGAATTCTACAGAGGGCAGAGCTGGAGACATGATAAGAGCCCTTTGGAGGAGTCCAGAAGATCATATGTGGATCTCAGACATTGGAACAAGGAGCTCTAATGTTGGTGTTGTCTTGGAGACTCCAAGATGTTCAAGAAGCCAGAGCCATGGGATTGTGAGGAAATATGCTAATAAGGAGTGGAAAGAGCCCAGAAGAATGAAGCTTGTTGCAGTCAACAAAGATGAAAAGGGAATTAAAGATATGAAGACTGCTTTGACATCAGACATGGAGATGTAGAGTTTGGTATTTTCCCAGCAGATTCCTGTCTTGATATTGAGATTACAGTTAAATAGTTGGATGAATCTTGGAAGAGACTTTAAAGTTTGTACTTTTAACATTGTTGAGATTGCTATAGTCTATGGGGACTTTTGAAGGTGAGTAAATGTATTTTTTGTGTTACATTATGTATAATATTTATGTATGGTGTTCACATACTCATATGTTTGAACAAGCCTATGAGGGCCACAGAGTGGAACGTGGTGGTTTGAAAATGCTTGTCCCATTATTTGGAGTTATGGCCTTGCTGGAGTATGTGTATCTTTGTTGAAGGAAGTGTGACATGGTGGGTGTGGGCTATAAAACCATCATCCTAGCAGCCTAGAACCCATTCTTCTCCCAAGGTCCTTCAGATGAAGATGTAGAACTCTCAGCCCTCCAGCACCATGTCTGCCTGCCTGCTCCAATGTTCCCTCCTTGATGATAATGAACTGAACCTCTGAATCTGTAAGGTAGCCCCAATTAAATGTTGTCCCTATAAGAGCTGCCTTAGTGAAGGTATCTGTTCACAGCAGTAAAACCATAAGACAGGAAATAAAATAGTTATAGGAGGCAGGTGGAGGGAGGAGACTTGTTTGGAGAGGGAATGTGGAGGGGAATGGGAGTGGGTTTCAGGATTGTGCATGGGAGAGAGAGGAAAGAATGAGAGAGGGCCAGGAGAATGAATGGAAATATGCATCAAGTAAATGGTGGGAATTGGGGAGAAGGTAGCATATTTAGGTGGTATCAAAGCTCCCAGGCATCAGTGCAGATATATATGCACATGTACTTACCATGGGAAAGGAAAATATAATATTAGGTATAAATATTATAAAAGAGTATTTTATAGCATTGTCTTAGGGTTTTACTGCCATGAACAGACAACATGACCACAGCAAATTCTATAAGTATAGAAATTAATTGGGTCTGGCTTACAAGATCAGAGGTTCACTCATTATCATCAAGGAAGGAACATGTTAGCATCCAGGCAGGCATGGTGGCGGAGGAGCTGAGAGTTCTACATCTTCATCTGAAGGCCACTAGGAGAAGACTGCCCTCCAGGCAGCTAGGATGAGTTTCTTAAAGCCCGCCTATACAATGACATACTTACTCCAATAAGACACATCTACTCCAACAAGGTCACACTTGCAAATGGTGTTACTCTCTGTGACAAGCCTATTCAAATGACCACAGGCATCCATGATAAAATCATGAAAGCACAAACATGCCCTTTTCTCTTATTGCCATTTATTCATTTATTTTTACTTTATTTGTGTATTTGGTGCATTCTGTGTGTGAGTCCATGTACTAATGGATAGTAGAGGCATCAGATGACCTGGAACTCGATTCATCCTGATTGTGAGGCATCTTACACAAGTTTTTGGAAATAAAATTGAATCCTCTTCATGAACAGTATGCTGCCTCAACTACTAAGCTGTATGTCCATCTCCATCTTTTTCAATGTCTCTGAATAACCTCAGGTAATCAAGAGGACCAGCTGTTGGATCCCTTCATTAGGGTATAGTGAATGGAAAGGTATCTGAATCATATAGCTGGACTTTGGGAAACATTTCCTTAGTATTTGCTTGGGTTATTTCCCCTGCTTGAATAGAGAACGTGAGATAGAAATAGGGTTGAAGAATGGTACAGTAAGACAGAGAGATCCACAAAGACAGAGAACTATTCCATTCCCTAACATCATGAGAGAAGTTTGATCATCTTTATCACTATAGTCTAAGAATGGTTGAAATTCAAATTATTGTTTTTAATTTTGTGAATGTTCCATCTTTCACATCTCAATATAATTGAAAAAGTATTAAATTTAAGCATCTCAATTGCACACACCTCTGTTATTTGTATTATGTATTTGTTGGTAAAATAGACTGAAACAAAACTCAGAGTGGCATGGATTATTTATTACTGTAGCACATACTATAAATATCCCCATAAATTTTCATGTGAGTCTATACCCTTGAATCAATTGGTATAGATGCATAGTGCATACCATTACTGTGGTTAGTTCAAGAGTCAGATTCTACCCACTTCTTGGTGGACAGAAAGTAGAAAAGGAACAAGAGAAAATCTTCAAAACAACAAATGTAAATTTAAATTTCCTCCAAATATATAACGTCTTTTTAAATGTTTTGAATTTACCAAAATACCAACTCCAGCTAAGGGTAAAAGGAGAGACTATATGATACTTTCGCAGAGATGTAGTATATCCAAATAACACCATGGTAAATTAAGGGTTAATTCAATGGATAATATAATTATATTCCTATGTATACCCCAAGAAGTACATATGACACATGGATAAAACTTGTGGACATTATATACATGAAATATGTCAGTCATAAAATATAAAACACCATGTTATTCCATACAACATCCCTATGGCAGGCACCTTGACAGAGGTAGAAATCACACTGGTGGGTTCTTGGCCCAGCAGGGAGAAACAGAACCTGAAATTCACTGAGGGAACCATTCCTATTATGGAAGATAGTTGATAGTCATCCCAAAATGCTATGAATATATAAAATACTGTGAAAATATACATGTAAAAAAAGGTCAGCTGTACATTTCATGTATATATTTAAACCCATACCACAGAGTATAGAAGATAGAAAGAGGCTCTACTGACCTTGAGTGGTGTCCTCAAGCGAACTAGTGACTATCAATGGTTCAGAACAGGTGGTAAGTTGGGCTACCAGGCCCAAGTATACCCTGTTCCTCTCCCACCTCACTCACCACTCCTCTCACTCTCCTCTCATGTTTCTTTAGGACTCCTGAACGGATCCAGTCAGCCTGAAGGTCTTGGGCAGACTGCAGTCCTGATCCACAATTCTAAGAATTATGTTGTGTCACCATATTCCAAGCTGCTGTGTCCTCACAATTGAAGTTTCAGCCATTTTAGTGAGGTGAAAGTTTGTGGGCTAACTACGGCATTATAGGTGGATACACAGTACTAGATGTACAGAAACACACAGAAAGAGACATAAACACACAAACACACATATTTACATAAGCATGTATATAATGTACTTAACATTAATATATGAATTTTAAGGAGCAAAGTAAAGCTCAGTGCTACAAGTATTTTCTTGTACATTGCTTGGTTTAATATCAGCACCAGAAAAAAATCTTAATAGAAAGAGTATTATAGAGAAATAAGCAGTGCAGTTAAATCACTGACCCTCCAGATAACACTTCCCTTATCTCACAGATGTTCCCACAGTCCCCTGGATTTTGTCCTTTAAGATAATAAACATACACACATAGGACATGACTTGCAGAGCATTGAGGCCCTGAAAGCAGGACAGTTCTTCCAAAATGTTATTCCCAAAACCAGTAAAACTTTGAAGTATGGCCCCATTGTCTTCCTGCCTTGTGACTCTTAAAACAGAAGTTAGACAAGTCCATATCACATGTACAACTTACCAAAACATGTCACAATAACATCCCATCATGCCACCTTTAATATTGTATTGTTTCTTCTATTGTTCTCTGACTTCAATGCTGAGTTTTAGCTTCTTGTGGTCATGAACCTCTCTTCTAATAAGTTAAGCTAAAAAGGGTAAGTTTCTGAAAAGTTCTTTCTATGAGAAGGCACTTCATTTGGACAATTAAAAATATACTTGGTGTCCTTAAATCCAAGATTAGGGACCAAGGATCCCTCTTGATAAGTAATGTGGTGAAATCGAATAGTAATGAAAGGCTTATACTGGATATTTTCTGAGTTAAGATTATCATGGATTTATTCTCTCACTTTCATGCATGTATGGAGTTACTGATTTGTTATACTTGATCTTTGAAAATTATCAATTAATAGAATTGTTTCTTAAGTCCAAACACTCTGTAACATTTCTCTTACAGTGAGCACTGAAGATTCGACTGCCATTTGCTACATTGGAGCCCTTTTCTAGATTTGAAATAAAAAAGAATTGTTACTAAAAGAGAGTAAATCTACCTATCTAATAAAGTCTTACATAATACCATAGCTTTAAAGTGTATTTGTGTCACCATGACTGCACATGTTGTTAAATGATTTTTTTGCAGTTTCTAACTTTTCACCTACCAGTCAATTTTCCTGCCTATTTTGGTAGAGAGGAGTTTTCAGAATTCTTATCTTTTCTTTTCCTTGGCCTTCCTTGTTCTTTATTCCTGATTCCCTTTCTCTCTCTCTTTTTCCTTCCTTCCTTCCTTCCTTCCTTCCTTCCTTCCTTCCTTCCTTCCTTCCTTCCTTCCTTCCTTTCTTTCTTTCTTTTCTTTCTTTCTTTTGTGCTTTCTTTCCTCCTTCCTTTTTTTCTCCCCTCCTCTCTCTTAGAAACCTCCTAGAACTCAAAGACGCAGGGACTTATATAAGGGTTCATCACAGACACTAGGACAAATCTTTTCATGCTCTCCTCACAATAAAGATGATTTTCCCAGACATGTGGTACTGCATACTCAGGGTTCAGTGCTGAAAAAGGAGGGATAATTTGTAAGGCAAATGTCCCTTCCATTACCAACACTGTAAATGCCTCCTCTCTTGGAAGGCTGCCCAGTCTCACTGCCTAGAAGCTTATATGCTTTCTTCTATAGGAATAATTCATGGTGGAGACATGGCTTTCAAATCAGGGTCCCCACATATTCAAAGTTCAAAGACTGAGCCAGAAGCAATGGCACAGCCTGAAAGGACAAGAAGATACACTGAATGTTACCTTGTTTCTGCATCTGAAGAAAATATGCCCCTTGTAGGCACATGAAATGTGAGTCAGGCTAGTTTTTCCTTTCTAAGGACTCCCAATTAATCATCCTCTATGCCCTTAGTGACTGCTTTATTAGGCTTCAATTGCTATCTCCTTTTGTTGTTTATTTACTGTCAATAACTCTGACATATTTCTTGAGATTAGGTACAAAGAGTGTAAAAACTGGTCTTCTTCTTCTTGACTTCATCTACACTTCCTTCTCTTGCTCCTCTTCTTCCTCTTTTTTCTCCTTTGCTTTCTTCTTCTCTTGCTCTTTCTCCTCACCACCATCCTTTTCCTATTTCTCCTTGTCCTTCTCTTTCTTCAACTTCATATTTTCCACCACATCTTTTCACCACCTTCCTGCTTTTTCTTCACTTTTCTTGAACTTTAGATGTTCTTAAGAGTGAACTATTTTTCTATGCCTTTTTTCAGAAATAACCTCTCTTTAATTTTTAAGAGAATTTTTATAATGTATATTCTGATCACCTAATTCCCCTCATTCATTTCCTTCATGATCCTTACCACTCCTCCAGTCTTTCAACTACAGGCCTTCTTTTTCTATTTAGAAAACAAACAGTAAAACAATACAAAAGAAACAGAATGAAACAGAGCAAACAAACAAAAATCAAAGAGAAATGAGAAAATATATATAAGCATGAACACCCAAACAATCCATAAAATCCACACTACACAAGTAAAAATCAAGTAAAAATAAAAAAAAAAAAACCACAAACAAGGCAACATTAGAAAATAATCTCCAAAATATCACTAAAATTTATTTTATTGGCCATCTACTGCTGGCCAAGGTGCCTACCCCTCTGCGAGCTCTGTATTCACAGAAAAATTCCATTGAAGAAAGTAATTATTTTTTTGCTAGTGGTTGTCATTTGGATATAAGTTCTTAGTTAGGAACAGGAGCTTATACACAATTCTCCTTCTCTGCTATTGGACCATGGAGGTGAAGAAAATGTTTCAAAGATTGTCAGAGCCAGGATTTTCTTAAAATACCTTAGTATTTAATTATGAGAGTTGGAGAATATGCCTAAACTTGGTTGTTTCAAATCCTATCAAGGAAAAAGTTATTTCCAAGAAATTTAAATATGAACCAGTGTTTCTATTCCTTTAGTATCTACATTCTGAAGCCCACAAGTTCACTGTAGGGTATGAGAAGAGGAAAAAGAAAACTCTTAACAATGTAATCTTTTTGAAGGCTTGAAGAAAACAGAAGCTATGCTCTTACCTACTCAAGGGTCTCTAATGCTTATCTCTCACTCTTCATAGGCTCCTCTTGAGGGTTGTAAATTAAGTTTTCCTAGACACTCTACTATAATATATTCTTAAGAGCCAGAAAATTTGATCCATATAACTTAAAGAAAAATTGTCTAATATTATACAAGATTCAGTACAATGTGATTAATAGCAAGTGTGGAGATCAGAAGCTTAAATTATAATATCATTGTAGAGTTGTATCTGCTTTGTAGATATCAAGGGAAGAGACCTAAAGTGTTGCATTCCCAGGCTTTCATGGATCTCAACTGTCAAAGGGTGGGAGGATTGGAAGAAAAAACAGCTGTTTCATATTTATGTCCCCTATCTGTACAAATCTGGCCTTTCAAACCAGAAGCAGCAAGCAACAGGGCCCTGATGATGTATCTTCTCCCATTGTATAGCTCTACACCTGCATTCCACATTTTGCAATATAGCCCAAGTCTACAGAGCTTAGAATACATAGACCTATGGTACAAATTAAGAGTAGGGTCTGCTAACACTCATCATGTCCCATGGTTTCAGCACACCCTTACAAGAAGAGCCTGGCCTCATGGGGGCAATTTTCTCTTTTTCAATTACATACCATCAGCAGCACAAAAAGAAGCTATGAAGTGTGTCTGAAACCCTATCCCAATTTATCCATAATTTTGAGACCCCCATTTTAATTTATAAACTCATGAAGAAAGAATTATACTTAGCATTAACTACTTGCCATATTTGTGGAGGAAAACAAAGGGTTTGATAGAAAGAGTAAAGCATGCAGACAAATTAAGTATTCAATCCTTCAAATTAAGTATCATCCCAGTGCTCAGGTTCGACTAGATCAGTAGTACACAGTTTTGGTGGTTTTGACTGTTTTTGTTTGGATTAGTTAGGGTTTGGGGACACATTTTCTCTGTATAACAATGTTGTCTGTCCTGGAACTCTCTTTGTAGACCAGACTGGCCTTGAATTTACAGATCCTTCTGCCTATGCCTTCACAGTGCCAGGAATAAATGCATGTACCACCACACCCAGTTTTACACAGATTTTAATTATAGAATCCCAACAAGAAACCAAAGATAACTCATAATTCTAGAGAGCTTTATTGACGGAATAAAAGCTTTCATTAAGCCTTCTACATATTTCAAGATTGTAACAGTCACAAAAGAAAGGGAAGAAATTAGTGCCTGACTTCTCAAGGGCTGATTGACACTTTCGGGATATTCGAGAAACCTCAATCCTTTTTTCTTGAAGGGAAATCATTTTAAGTAACGATTTGTTAGTTATTTCATTAGTTAGCCAAACTCATTCACAGAAGTCATTAACAGTAAAAAATAGTCGCCATGCCCTCTGCACTTTGTCTTCTGGTACACACCTCTAGCTGCAGTCCCAGATCTGTATTCATATCCAGGATCACTGCTCTGTCTGTATCCCTGGGGAACTATTGCCACCTAGGACAACCAGGTGAGATCTCTAGACCATAATTCCTTGCCTCTGCATCCTCTGGCAAACCCAGGAGCAGTGAGGTCTGCCATGTGCCCTCTTTACTCCAACGTCTGGCTGATACCTCTACCTGCAATCTTAGAGGCCTGCAGCCATGAGGGTCCACTAGCTCTGTCTGCATTACTGGAGGCCTAAGACCATCCAGAACAAGCAACTCTAATCGAAAGCCCAGAGGCCTGGCGCCATCTGGGACTACCAGAGCTGCCAACACCAGGGACTAACATAAGGCTAAAGGAAATCTTAAGAACACAGTCAACAAAAGCCAGAACAATATGGCAATGCCAGAACCCACATACACAACTACATCAAGCTCTGGATATTGCAACACACCTGAAACACAAGAAAATCACTTTTAACTCACTCTTAGGAAGATAATAACTGCCTTTAAAGACAAAAGTAACAAATTTCTTAGAGAAATACAAGAAAATGGAATCAATTATATAGGGGCCTTCAAGGAGGAGATAAATACATATAGAGAAACACAGGGGAAAAACAATCAAACACTTGAAAAATGTGAATAGAAACAGTTCTAGACCTGAAAATGGAAAGAGAAGCAATAAAGAAAACACAAAATGATGCAATCCTGGAGACAAAAACCCAGGAAAAAGAAAAGAAACTATAGACACAAGTATTACCAATGGAATACAAGAGATGGCAGAGTAAATCTCAGGTGTAAAAGTTACAATAGAAGAAACTGATACATTGATCAAAGAAACTGCCACATCTCAAAAGATTCTACCTCAAAAAATCCAGAAAAGCGAGGGCACAATGAAAACAACAAACATAAAAATAGTAGCAATAGAAG
>CM052722.1:28866142-28878586 GCA_028551405.1 Uromys caudimaculatus | reverse complement strand
GTTCAGCCAGTTACTGCTTAGCCACTCCTTCAGTCTGCTCCGTCCTCTGTCCCTTCATTCTTGTAGATTGGATAGAGTTTGGGTTGAATGATTTGTGCGTGGGTTGTTGTCCCAGTTCATCTACTTGGGTTCCGGCCTGGCTACTGGAAGTGTCCACTTCAAGTTTCATATTCCCACTGCTGTGAATCTCACCTAAGGTCACCCTATTGATTCATGGGAGCCTCCCCATGCCAGGTCTCTAGTACAAACTCGAGATTCTCCCACACCTCCAACCCTACCAGTTGCAGATTTTCATTCATTCTCATGGCCATCTGGCCATCTATCCTGTCTCCTCAGACCTAATCCTGAATCCCCCTTTATTCCCCTCCCTATCCCCTCTTACATGCAGTTCCCTCCCGCCATGTGCCTCTATGTCTATTTTATTACCCCTTCTAAGTGAGATTCAAGCCTCCTTGTTTGGGCTTTCTTTCTTGTTAGCTTCTTTGGGTCTATGGAGTGTACCATTGATATCCTATATTTCATTACTAATATCCACTGACAAGTGAGTACATACATTGCCTGACTTTTTGGGTCTGGGTTTCCTCACCCAGGATGTTCTCAAGTTCCTTCCATTTGCCTGCCATGTCTTTGTGTTTACTAGCTGAATAGTAATCCCTTGTGTATATGTGCAACTTTTTTTTTTATCCATTCTTCAGTTGAAGAACATGTAGTTGATTTTAAGTTTCTGGCTGTTGTGAATAAAGTTGCTATGGACATAGTTTAACAAGTGCCCATGTGGTATGGTGGGGCATCATTTGGATATATGGCCAGGAGTGGTATAAATGGGTCTTGAGGTAGAACGATATATCCCCAGTTTTCTGAGGAACTTCCAATTTTATTTCCAATGTGGTTTTATAAATTTGCCCTCCCTCCAGCAATGGGAGAGTGTTCCCCACTCTCCAAGTCTTTTCCCACATGTGGTATCACTTGAGTTTTTGATCTTAGCTATTCTGACAGGTGTAAGATGGGGAGATGGCTGAGTGTTTAAGAGTACTGGCTACACTTGCAGAGGTCCTGAGTTCAATTCCCAGCAACCACGTGGTGGATCACAACCATCCATAATGTGATCTGATGCCCTCTTCTGGTGTGTCTGATGTGAGGGCAGTGTACACACATACATAAAATAAATAAATCTAAAAGATAAAAGGTGGAATCTCAGAGTCACTTTGAATTGCATTTCCTTGTTGAATAAGGACTTTAAACATTTTTTCCCTTGTCTTTTTTAAAAAATACTTTAATTTATTTATATTCCAAATATTGACCCCCTCCTCAGTCACTCCTCCAAGACTTCTTCACACCCTAAATCTCCCCTTTGTCTTTGAGACACCTACACACCCATCCCTATCTTCCTTCTACCCCCTGCATCCCCCTTCACTAGGGCATCAAGTCTCTACAGGATTAAGCACATCCTTTCCCACTGAGTCCAGTCAAGGCAGTCTTCTGCTGCATATGTTCTGGAGACCACAGTTGAGCCCATGTATGCTTTTGGGTTGCTGGCTTAGTCTTTGGGAGCTTGATAGCATGCTCAGCTCCTTCAATCTTAATTGCTTCTCAGCCATTTGATATTTCACTGTTGAAAATTGTGTGCCTCATTTGTACCCCATTTTATAATTGGGATATTTGTGTTGTTGGGATTTAACTTATTTAGTTCTTTAGAATTATTGGATATTAGCCCTCTCTCAGATTGGTGAAAATCCTTTCACAATCTGTAGGGTATAGTTTTGTCCTATTGAAAGTGTCATTTGTTTTACATAAGCTATTCAGTTTCATGAGGTTCCATTCATAGATTGTTTATCTTAGATCCTGAGTGTAGAGAGAATGTCTTGTATTTTGTATGTTTGCATCACATATAAATTTTAAAAAATTAGGCCTGTATGAAAGGATAGCATATTGGGTTAGACATCCTGGAGGCAGAGAGAGAGCTAACTGAATGTGATAGAGTTTCAAAGGAGGGCTGCTCTGGGAGGATGTGAGGAGACAGAAACAAGGTACCTGAGCACAGGTAACCAGCCATGTATCCAAATGTAGGTTTTAATATATGGGGTATTTCAAGTTAGATATAGTAGGAAAAGAGCCTAACTATATGGCCAAGGTATTTATAAATAATATATTGAATCTGAATCTTATTTCTGGGAGCATAGGACTGGGAGGTAGAACCAGGGTCTAACTTGTACACCTGAGCCATTGATGTTCTTGTTCAGGAAGTTTTCTCCTGTACCAATGAGTGCAAGGTTATTCTCCAACTTTTATTGTATTGGATTTAGGACATTCAGTTTTACCTTGAGGTATGTGAACCACTGAGAGTTGAATTTTGTGCAGAGTGATAGATATGGAACTATTTTCCTTCTTCTACATGCAGACATCCAAATAGACCAGGACAATTTGTCGAAGATACTTTCTTTTTTCCATTGTATGGTTTTTCATTTTTTGTCAAAAATTTACTTTACATAGGTGTATGGATTTATTTCAGTGTCTATGATTTGATTCCACTGATCAAGCTATCTGTTGCTGTACCAATATCATACAGTTTTTATTACAACTGCTCTGTAATGAAGCTTGAGGTCAGTGATGATGATACCTCCAGAAGTTATTTTATTGTTCAGGATTGCTTTGTCTATGCTGGAATTTTGTGAATTGCTCTGTCAAGGTCTATAATGAATTGTGTTAAAATTTTTATGGGAATTGCAATGAATCTGTTAATTGCTTTAGATAAGATATATAGCAAAGAACTGCCTTATCTGTTCCCAGTGAGAGAAGAGGCACCTAACCCTTGAAAGACTTGAGGCACCAGGGAGTGAGGAGGTGTGGTGGGGTAGGGAGGGTGGTGGGGACATCCTTTTGGAGACAGGGGAGGAGGTATAGTATCAGGAACAGTCAGAGGGCAGACCGAAAGAGGAATAACAAGTGGAGTGTAAAGAAAGATCAAAGAATAATTTAAAAACACAAGATGGCCATTTTCACTGTGTGCTACTGATCTATGAGAATGGGAGATTTCTGATGTCTTCCTCAATTTCTTTCTTCAGTAACTTGTAGTTCTTGTCATACAGGACATTCATGTGCTTCTTGAGGGTTACACCAAGATATTTTATATTATTTGTAGGTATTGTAAAGCATGCTGTTTCCCTAATTTCTTATTAGGCCCATTTATCATTGGTATAAAGGATGGCTACTGATTTTCTTTGAGTTAATTTTGTATCCAGACATGTTGCTGAAGGTATTTGTGAATTGTTGGAGTTCTTTCATTTTTAGGATTGCTTATGTACACTATCATATTGTCCACAAATAGTGATATTTTGACTTCTCTCTTTCCAATTTGTATCCACTTAATATCCTTCTATTGTATTATTACTCTAGCTAGAACTTCAAGTACTATATTGAATAGATAGGGAGAGTGTGGACAGCCTTGTGTTGCCCTAATTTTAGTGGAAATGCGTTAAGTTTCTCTCCAATTAATTTGATATTGCTGTATATTACTTCTATTATTTTAGATATGCAATCTGTATCACTAATCCCTCTAAGATTTTCAACATTAAGGGGGTGTTGCATTCATTCAAAGGCTTTTTCAGCATGTAAGGAGATAATCATGTTTTTTTTTCTGTCAGTTTGCTGGTGCAGTATATTATGCTAATGGATTTTCATATACTGATCCATCTCTGTATCACTGGGATGAAGCCTAATTGATTGTGATGAATTCTGTTGTTGATGTGTTCCTGGGTTCTGTTTGGAAGTATTTTGCATTAATTTTCATAGGCAAAATTGGTTTGTAATTCACTTTTTTTTTTTTTTTTTGAGTCTTTATGCCGTTTAAATTTCAGGGTGAAAGAGGCTTCATAGACTGAATTTGGCAGTGTTCCCCTCTGTTCCTATTTTGTGAAATAGTTTTACATGTATTGGTATTAACTGTGCTTTGAAAGTCTGGTAGCATTCTGCACTGAAAATGTAACTTTTAAATTTTCAAAGTCTACTTTCAATGATGGTTCTTAAACACCTTAACCTCCCTTTTAGCTCACCATTCACCAGAGGTAGTGGGAAAGAAAGGATATGGGGAAAGTGGACCTGTTTGGAAATGGTTTTTTGGAACAACTCCCATCTATGTTCACTTCACAGGAGTCGGCAGCACCAGCAGAGTCTACTTGAAAACACTTTATGGATATACCAGCAGTCCAGATTGGTAAAGTAAGGAGAGCAGCAGTGGTGGCACAACCTAGCAGGAACAACCAGTCCTCAGCCATGGCACAAGTCACCAGGAGAAGTTCTCAGCTGTGCCTCTCTCAGCTAAGTGAAGATCAGTGAAGACAGGAGAACAAGAAGTGTTGCACAGCTGGCTCTATAATCAAGCTGAGCTCAGCCACTGTCACTGTCAGTGGATTCCTTTTTACAGTCCCTCCAAACATCACATGTCCTCAATGAGTTTTGCCTCAGCATGTGCATCTGACTCAGCTGTCATTACTCTGCTAATCAGTCTGAGTCCCCAGTGGAAGCAGCAAAAAAGCCATGGCATAACACCAGAAGTTTTTTGGTGCATTTTTCTCTATGAAGTCCTGACAAATGCAGCTCAACTGTATAATGTGAGGCATACCCATACATGTGTGTTGTTAGCAAATCACATGTTCTTTCATGTGCTTGATTTAGCAGAACACCTTTTCTCCTGTGTCTGCTTCAATGAAAGGTTTCTTCACAAGTCTGCCTTAGCCTTTCACCTGTGTTCAGTTCAGGAAAACACTCCTTCCTGTGTGTGCCCCAGCAAAATATCATCCAACAAAATGGATTCTCCAAAGAACCCTTAAGTTTCCACTTTTAAAACCATCTGGTCCTGACCGTTTTGGGGGGCAGTGAGGGACACTTTGAATGACTGATTCTGTTTCGTTAGCAGATATAGGGTAGAAAATCATCCATTCTATTAAGGATTTCCAGTTTTGTGGAGCACAGGCTGTTAAGGATTTCCAGTTTTATAGAGTACAGGCTGTTCAGAAATAACTAATGATACATTGATTTTCCTCATTGTCTGTTATGTCTCCCTTTTCATTTCTCATTTTGTTTATTTGGATGCTGTCTCTCTGCCCCTTGTTTAGTTTAGCTAAAGTTTTTTTCTATCTTGTTGATTTTCTCAAAGAACCAGCTCTTGGTTTCATTGATTCTTTCTGTTGTTTTCTTTATTATTAGTTTTTATTTCTTTATTATTATTCATTTAGCCAAGATTCTACTCCTCTTTCATGTGCTTGCTTGCTTTTTTTTTTTTTCTATGTCTTTCACGTGTACTTTTAAATGCTTGTTTGAGAATTTTCTAATTTCTTTCTGGAGGTACTTAGTGCTATAAATGTTCCCTCTTAGAGTGTCTTTCATTGTTTCCTATAAATTTTGGTATATTTTGCCTTAATTTTCATTGAATTCTAGAAAGTCTTTAATTTCATTATTTCTTCCCTGACCCAGTGATCATTGAGTAGTAATGTTCATTTTCCATGAGTGTTTAGTGTTCCTTGTATTTCTTTTGTTCTTGAAATCCAGCTTTAAATTATGCTGGCCTGATAAGATATAATTAATTATTTAAATTTTCTTGCATCTATTGATGCTTGTTTTGCAACTGAGTGTATGGTCAATTTTGCAAGAGGATCCATGAGGTGCTGAGAAGGAGGTATATTCTTTTGTGTTTAGGTGAAATATTATGTAGATGACTGTTAGGTCCATTTGAATCAAAACTTCAGTTAGTTTCATTATTTCTCTGTTTAGTTTTTGTCTAGGTGTCCTGTCAATTGGTGAGAATGAGGTGATGAAGTCTCCCACTATTAATGTGTAGGTTTCAATGTGATATTTAAGCTTTAGCAATGTTTCTTTTACAAACACTGTTGCCTTTGTATGTGGAGAGGAGATGTTCAGAATTGAGCTCACATCTTGCTAGATTTTTTAAATGAGTAGGAAGAGTCCTTCCCTGTCGCTTTAGATTAATTTTGTATGAGTGCCTATTTTATTAGATATTAGAATGACTACTATAGCTTACTTCTTGAGCTTATTTAATTGAAAAATCCTTTTCAATCTGTCTTGGTCAGGGTTTCTATTCCTGCACAAACATCATGACCAAGAAGCAATTTGGAGAGGAAAGGTCTTATTCAGCTCATTTCCACATTGTAGTTCATCACTAAAGAATATCAGGACTGGAACTCAAGCAGGTCAGGAAATAGTAAATGATGCAGAGGCCATGGAGGTATGTTTCTTACTAGCTTGCTTCTCCTGGCTTGTTCAGCTTGCTCTCTTATAGAATCCAAGACTACCAAGCCAAGGAATGGTATGACCCGTAACTGGTTCTCCCCTGTTGATCACTAATTGAGAAAATTCTTATACCTGTGTCTCATGGAGGCATTTTCTCAACTGAAACTCCTTTCTCTATGATAACTTCACCTCCTGTCAAGTTGACATACACAACCAGCCAGTACAATTGATCCCTTGTCAACTTGACACACAAAGACATCACCATTAAGCCTCGACCCTTACTTTCTTATTCATTCCCAAGATCTAAATAACTTTAAAAGTCCCACAGTCTTGCATATTAAAAGAAAAATCCCTTTAAAATATCCAATATCTTTTAAAATTCAAGGTCTTTTAAAAATTCATAGTCTCTTAACTGTGGGCTCCACTAAAATACCTTCATTCGTCAAGAGGGAAAAATATCCAGACACAGCCACAACCAAAAGCAAAATCAAACTCCAACTGTTCAATGTCTGGGATCCACTCATGATCTTCTGGATTCCTCCAAGGGCTTGAGTCACTTCTCCAGCTCTGCCATTTGTAACACACACCTTGTCTTCTAGGCTCCAAATGCCTGTATTCCACTCCTGCTTCTGTTCTTGGTGGTCATCTCATGGTGCTGGCATCTCCAAAACACTGTTGTCTTCTGCTGTAACTAGGCTTCACAAATAGCGTCTCACAGGCTCTTTTCTTCATGGTGCCAAGCCTCAACTCTTTTGCATGACCCCTTCAGTCCTGGGCCATCTATTGCAACTGAGACTGCACCTTCACTAATGGCCTTCCACGGCCTCTCACAGTGCCAAGCCTCAGCTGTTCTTCATGACCCCTTCATGCCTTCAAAACTGGGACCACCTGAGTGACTCTTACATATTACCAGGTCCAGCCACAGCACAAGGTACAACCTTGGCAATCTCTGGAATGCAGCCTCTGCACTCTCACAAAACACTTCCCAGAAGATTTCACCTCAGTGATACTGGTCTCTTCTTAATCACTGCTAATTTCTTAGCTCCAGCTAACCAGCATCAATAGTCCCAGTAATGCGCAGTTCTCGCTTTAGTAGTTTTGGCATCTTGTGAATCACACCTGACTCTTCAGCCCCAATCAACCAAAACCACAGAATCTTCAAAATCAAAATAGCAATGGCCCTGATAAGAGTATTTAATCAACAATGACTTAATGAAATTTTCAGGCAAATGGATGGAACATGAAAATATCATCCTGAGCGAGGAAACTCAGTCACAAAAGAATGAACATGGTATGTACTCACTGATAACTGGATATTAGCCCAAAAGTTCAGAATACCCAAGTTTCACTTTACAGTAACCACTGGACTGAGAGTGAGGTCCCAGATGGAGGAGTGGGAGAAGGGACTGAAGGAGCTGAGGGAGTTTGCAGCCCCATGGAGGGAACAACAGTGTCAACTGGCCTGACCCCCTCCCCAGTCCTTCTGGAGGCTGGACCACTAACCAAAGAATACACATAGAGGGACCCATGGTTTGGACCACATATGTGGCAGAGCAGGGCCTTGTTGGCCATAAGGGGGAGGAGAGGCCCTTGAGCCTGAGGGTGTTAGAGGCCTCAGTAAAGAGGAATGTCAAGGTGAGAATAAGGGAGTGGGTGGGCGGGTGGGTGAGAGGTAGAATACCCTCATAGAGGCGGGGGAGGGGGGTGGGTTAGGGGGTTTTCAAAGAGGAGACCTAGAAAGGGGAAAACATTGGAAATCTAAATAAAATATCAAAAAATAAAAATTAAAATAAAAAAAAGAATATTTAATCTTCCCTCTGAAATTTCACATGCCAAGCCTCCATCTTCTGTACTGTTCTCAACATTAAATTCCAAGCTCCTGCAAAATATCTCACAGAGCTCTTAACACCAAATGGGTCTTTTTTTGATACTTGATTTACATTTCAAATGTTTTCCCCCTTCCAGGTCTCCACTTTGGAAACTCCCTATCCCATCCCTCCTCCCCCTGCCTCTATGAGGATATTCCCTCACCCACCCAACCACTCCCGTTTTCCCTCCCTGGCATTCCCCTACACTGGAGCATCTAACACCCTCAGGCCCAAGGGCCTCTCCTCCCACTGAGGGCCAACAAGGCCCTCTTCTGCCACATATGTGACCAGCACCATGGGACCCTCCATGTGCATTCTTTGGTTGGTGGTCCAGTCTCCAGGAGCACAGAGCAGTCAGGCCAGTTGACACTGTTGCTCCTTCCATGGGGCTGCAAACTCCCTCAATTCCTTCAGTCCCTTCTCCAACTCCTCCATCTGGGACCTCACACTCAGTCCAACAGTTGCTTTGAATTGAATCTTGGGTATTCTGAACATTTGGGTTAATAGCCACTTATTAATGAGTACATATCGTGTTCGTTCTTTTGTGACTGAGTTACCTCACTCAGGACATTTTCAAGGTCCATCCATTTGCTTGCGAATTTCATGAAGCCATTGTTTTTCATAGCTGAGTAGTATTCTGTGGGAACAAGCCTGGCACAGTGGAATGAAGCCCCATGTGTCTGTCTCGGGCTTGCTGCGGCTCTGGGTGGAACAGCAGACATGCAGGAAGTGACTGTGTGCTTGCATCGTCCCACACAGTCTGAAGGGCAGGTGGGGGCTGTGGGAAGCCTTTGCAGGACCTGTCCATGGGTGGGGGAGGGAGCCATTCTCGGCGAATGCGTGGTAGCCATCTCTGTGTGTTCTCTAGCCTGGGACACCACAGTCGCTGCAGGGTGCACAGACGGACTAGCCTGAGTACAGCTGAGGTTCCCGCCAAGACCAGTTTCAGTGACTTGGGGCACCGGGCTAGCTACTTAGGCTTGGGTAAATGGGTACCCTCAGGGAGGGCTGGGAAGCCCTCAGCGAGAGATTAGACGAGGCTCCTTAATCAAGGGCTGGATCCCTTGCTTCCCACGGTGGGTCCAGATGAAGAGACAGTCCATAATTCTAAGACATTTATTTTCATCCTGTGAAGTGGCCTGGATGGAATTGTACCCCCCGCCTTTCTGGGAGAAGTGAGGCAGATATAGTAACTGGGAAGGGGCGTGGTTAAGCCTCTAGGTGTCTCATTAACATGGGGATGGCTTGGAGCTGTGTGGTCACACCTCTACCTGAGGAGGAGTGGTAGGTGACCTTGACTGGAGCCAAAGCCTCCCAGGAGCATTGGCATAGGGTCGCCCAGATTTTACACCTGTGCTCAACCAGGTTCCAGATTGCCTGTCACAGATCACTGCCCCACAGTACTCCATTGTGTAAATGTACCACATTTTTTTTTTATCCATTCCTCTGTTGAGGGACATCTGGGTTGTTTCCAGCTTCTGGCTATTATAAATATGGCTGCTATGAACATAGTGGAGCATGTATCCTTATTACAAATGGGTCTTCTAGCCCAAAGTTCCAAAGTCCTTCCATAGCTCTCGCCAAAACATGGTCAGATTGTCAAAGGAATACCCCACTATGCTGGTACCAATTTGTCTTAGTCAGGGTTTCTATTCCTGCACAAAAATCCTGACCCAGAAGCAAATTATTCACCTTACATTTCCACATTACAGTTCATCACTAAAGGATGTCAGGATTGGAACTGAAGCAGGTCAGAAAGAAGGAGCTGATACAGAGGCCATGGAGGAATGTTCCTTACTGGCTTGCTTCTCCTGGCTTGCTCAGCTTCTTCTGTTATAGAACCCAAAACTAATTGAGAAAATGCCTTACACCTGGATCTTATGAAGGCATTTTCTCTACTAAAGCTCCTTTTTTTGTGATAACTCCAGCTTGTGTCACATTGACACACAAAAGCAGCCAGAACAGAGCCCTTAAATCTGAAATAATGTCTATATTAATTTCAGGGGTGTGTTTCTTATATGCAGTAGAATGATAGCTCTTGTTTTTGCATCCATTCTTTTAGCCTGTGTCTTTTTATGGGGGAATTGAGTCCATTGATGTTGAGAGATGTTAATGGCCAGTGATCATTAATTCCTCTCATTTTGATGGTTGGGTTAGATTGTGTATGTGTATGTGTGATTCCCTTATTTTAGCTGATATGGCATTATGTATTTACTGTGTTTTCTTGGATGTAGTTCTCCTCCTTGATTTTCTATAGGATAGAATTTTTAGGTAGATACTGTTTTAAATTAAGGAGCAAGATTACACAGCATCATTTGGTATCCATGATGACCTCCTGCTTCCTGGTGGCAACTCAACTTTGGCGGACAATATTTAGCATTCCAATATGTAGCAGCAAACCAAACCTCAACAATTCCCCTTCGTTGTCCAAATAAAAGACTTTCTCTTACAATAATAAAAAAATAGTGGAAAAATTATGAAATAATTATTGAAATTATTAGGAAAATACATCCAATAAGCCCAGTCTGTTATATTTGGCAACTTAGAAAAACAGTATTTTACTACCTATTCTATCTTGGTGACTTCTGAGTTCTATATATAAATCAATTTCTATCCTAACTTGTATTTTTAACTTAAAAACAGCTTCTTAAAACCTAAAAATCTTATGATCATAGAAAGTTTATGATTTACTAGTCTTCAGCTCACCAGAAAGTTGAGAAGAAATAATATTACCTGAGTACAAACGAAGCATAGGAATGTAGTTTCCAAAAATTATAGAAATTACAAAGAGAGCTGACTACCTAGACAGTCCCTGATTTTCTCTATAATGTTGAATCATATACTTTTAGCCTTCTAGAATATCTGACTTACATATGTGAAGCAGTAATTATGAAGAAATTGCTTACTCTGTCTTGAGAGTCAAGTATCCTGTATCCACTTAGCAATTTTGGACAGCATTTGGTCTGCAGATGAACTTAGGGCATTTTCTTTGACAAATGGCTAGCTTGCCACAATTGAATTCTATCTGGAGGTTTTTGATGCTCATCATCATTTCCTAAGTCAAATGGGGTGCTGACAGATATTGCCATTTCTCTGTTTAAAAAGTTCTTCAATTAATACAATTATATGTAAATGCTATATTCTGTGATTCTCTGAGGTTTTGAAGAGCACCTGTTGATTTATAGTATACCTGACCAAACAAATGTTGCCTGTTTCCAGCTACCTATTATCTCTTCACCCAAGGATGTGTATTTCTATGATAATCCAGATGAATAACTGACATGAAGATTAGCTTGATTGTTGAACCATTAACTTCCATTTTTCAACAATTCCTAACATTTTCCAATAGCATCTAGTAACGGCATTGGGATAAAACATTGTATTGTCACATGAGCCTCAAAGGCATAACATCTGTATAATAGTTGAAACCTACATTCATTATATTGTAACAAAATTAACCTTAATTTTTTGTATGAATATATAAAGATTCATACTAATGAAAGCCTTAATACACAATGTTTTGTAACAAAAATACACTTATTTGAGAATACCAATAGTTCTTACTTGAAGAGTAGATTCAATAATGTAGCTTTTAATTCTATTATTTGCAAAGACAATTCTATATTCCTCCTTTTTTCTCAAACCTTTCCCTTTATCTAAGAAAGAAAGGATAGATAAAAGGAAAGGATAGAGAAATCCCTGATTCTAAGCTTCCTATTTTGTTCTCTTCCTATCCAAGCCCAAAATTGTGTAACCATCCCTAAAATGGTAACATATCTCTAATTCATAAACTGACCATCATCATCTACTCCAACTTAAGGGACTGGGACTATGGTCCTCTTATAATTTGTTTCTGCTGATTGAGGCAATGAATTTCTCTTTAGGGGCCCAAAAAGAAACTGGAAAAGTGGTTAAAGCAAAAGAAAGCTAGCATCATTCATTGCCCAGTCTATAGTTGCTGAAAATTTTCAGGGCTTCATTGAAATACTGACTGGAAAACTCTGAAAGGCTGAATGAACCAAGGTCATCTGGGATAATTAACCCTTCATGAAGCTATTCTAGAAGCAAGTCTCTGGAAACAGCATCAGTTTAAGGCAGGATCAATTGGGGAGCTGAAACAGCAGCTCTCATCATCACAGCATTCCCAAGGGTGAATCCTGTCAGGGCTGCCCTCCTGGTCTTCCATTCTGCAGTATACAAACCTTACAAGAAACCCATAATTTTATAAAGACATCTTTTTCTGGAACTTGCAGGGTACACAGATCAATTAATGATAATTTCCTGTTCTTTGTTGGAGTATGTGAATGGCAACTGTCTTTCTTCAGAAGTAAGT
>CM052722.1:28840976-28857455 GCA_028551405.1 Uromys caudimaculatus | reverse complement strand
CATTTTTCTGAGGGTCTGCCAAACTGATTTCCAGAGTGGTTGTACCAGCTTGCAATCCCACCAACAATGGAGGAGTGTTCCTCTTTCTCCACATCCTCGCCAGCATCTGCTGTCACCTGAGTTTTTGATCTTAGCCATTCTGACTGGTGTGAGGTGGAATCTCAGACTTGTTTTGATTTGCATTTCCCTGATGACTAAGAATGTTGAGCATTTCTTTAGGTGCTTCTCAGCCCTGTGAATTTCCTCAGTTGATAATTCTCTGTTTAGCTCTATTCCCCATTTTTTGATGGGGTTATTTGGTTTTCTGGGGTCTAACTTCTTGATTTCTTTGTATATGTTGAATATTAGCCCTCTATCAGACATAGGATTGGTTAAGATCTTTTCCCAATCTGTTGGTTGCCATTTTGTCCTATTGACAGTGTCCTTTGCCTTATAGAAGCTTTGCAATTTCATGAGGTCTCATTTGTTGATTCTTGATCTTAGAGCATAAGCCATTGGTGTTCTGTTCAGGAACCTTTCCCCTGTACCCATGTGTTCAAGACTTTTCCCCACTTTCTCTTCTATTAGATTCAGTGTATCAGGTTTTATGTGGAGGTCCTTGATCCACTTGGATGTGAGCTTTGTACAGGGAGATAGGAATGGATCAATTCACATTCTTTTGCATGTAGACCGCCAGTTGAACCAGCACCATTTATTGAACATGGTGTCTTTTTTCCACTGGATGGTTTTGGCTCCTTTGTCGAATATCAAGTGGCCGTAGGTGTGTGGGTTCATTTCTGGGTCTTCAATTCTATTTCATTGATCTACCTTCCTGTCACTGTACCAATACCATGCAGTTTTTATCACTACTGCTCTGTAGTACAGCTTGAGGTCAGGAATGCTGATTCCCCCAGAAGTTCTTTTGTTGTTGAGAATAGCTTTTGCTATCCTGGGTTTTTTGTTGTTCCAAATGAATTTGAGAATTGCTCTTTCTAAGTCTACGAAGAATTGAGTTGGAATTTTGATAGGGATTGCACTGAATCTGTAGATTGCTTTTGGCAGGATGGTCATTTTTACTATATTAATCCTGCCAATCCATGAGCATGGGAGAGCTTTCCATTTTCTGTGGTCTTCTTCGATTTCTTTCTTCAGAGACTTGAAGTTCTTGTCATACAGATCTTTCACTTGTTTGGTTAGAGTCACACCAAGATGCTTTATATTGTTCGTGATGGACATAATACTACCTGAGGACCCAGCTACACCTCTCCTGGGCATATACCCAGAAGATGCTCCAACATGTAATAAAGACACATGCTCCACTATGTTCATAGCAGCCATATTTATAATAGCCAGAAGCTGGAAACAACCCAGATGTCCCTCATCAGAGGAATGGATACAGAAAATGTGGTGCATTTACACAGTGGAGTACTACTCAGCTATTGAAAACAATGACTTAATGAAATTTGCAGGCAAATGGATGGAACTTCAAAATGTCATCCTGAGTGAGGTAACTCAGTCACAAAGGAATGAACATGGTCTGTACTCACTGATAAGTGGATATTAGCCGAAGCATTTGGAATACCCAAATTTCACTTTACAGTAACTGCTGGACTGAGAGTGAGGTCCCAGATGGAGGAGTTGGAGAAGGGACTGAAGGAGCTGAGGGAGTCTGCAGCCCCATGGAGGGAGCAACAGTGTCAACTTGCCTGAACCCCCCGGTCCTCATAGAGGCTGGACCATCAACCAAAGAATACACATGGAGGGACCCATGGTTTGGACTAAATATGTGGCAGAGGAGGGCCTTGCTGGCCATCAGGGGGAGAAGAGGCCCCAGTAAAGGGGAATGTCAAGATGGGAATATAGGAGTGGGTGGGCTGGTGGGTGGGAGGTAGAATTCCCCCATAGAGGTGGGGGAGGGGGAGGAGATAGGTGGTTTCGAAAGAGGAGACCTAGAAAGGGGGAAACATTGGAAATGTAAATAAAGTATCAAAAAATAAAAATAAATTTTTTTAAAAAACTATGAATGTATACAATACAGTGAAAATATACATGAAAAAAGGTCAGCTGTACATTTCATATCTAGACTTAAACCCATACCATAGAGTTTAGAAGAAAGAAAGAGGCTCTACTGTTCTTGAATAGTGTCCTCAAGTGAACTAGTGACTATCAATGGTTCATAATGGGTGGTAAGTTGGGCCACCAGGCCCAAGGACACTCTGTTCTACTCACCACTCCTCTCACGTTTCCTTAGGACCTCTGAATGGATCCAGTCAGCCTGAAGGTCTTGGGCAAACCGCAGTCCTGATCCACAGTTCCGAGAATTATGTGGTGTCGCCGTATTCCAAAGTGCTGTGACCTCACAATTGAAGTTTCAGCCATTTTAGTGAAACAAAATTTTGTGGACTAACTATGGCACTATATGTGGATACACACACAGTACTGGATGTACACATACAGAGAGAGAGAGAGAGAGAGAGAGAGAGAGAGAGATAAACCCACAAACACACAAATTTACATAAGCATTATATATTAACATTAATATATGGATTTTAAAGAGCAAAGTAAAGCTCAGTGCTACAAGTATTTTCTTGTACATTGCCTGGTTTAATATCAGTACCAGAAAAAAATCTTAATAGAAAGAGTATTATAGAGCAATATGTAGTGCAGTTAAATCACTGACCCTCCAGATAACACTTCCCTTATCCCAGAGATGTTCCCACAGTCCCATGGACTTTGTCCTTTCAGATAATGAGCTTATAGACATAGTACATGACTTGCAGAACATTGAGGCCCTGAAAACAGGACAGCTCTCCCAAAATATGATTCCCAACACCAGGAAAACTTTGAAGTATGGCCCCAGTGTCTTTCTGCCTTGTGATCTTAAAACAGAAGCAAGACAAGTCCATATCACATGTATATGTCCCGACCCACAGGACCTAGTTATTGGTGGTGGTCGAGGAGAACCCTAACCTGTAAGAGAAATGGGCGAGAGAAAGGAGCGAGACCAAGCAAAGATTTGTCAAGGCCTATTTTATTCTTAGCAAGCTGCTGCTTATAAGGGAAAAAGAAAGAAAAAATGAGGTCAAGTACAGTACAGAGAGGGGGTGAGACAATGACCGGGTTTGTACAATGGGTGAACATCTGCCAGTGGAACATTTTGTAGTTGGCCTCCCTTGAGAAAAATATTTTCTGGAGTCAGCTTAATTTTGGAGTCAAAAGTTCAGGTTCCCATGCAAAAAGCAGATTTAGAAGCCAAGTTTCTAGTCTCATGGCTTCCAACATCTCCCCCTTCTTTATATAAAAATGAGGGTCGGTGGAAGGCCTGTCTTAGGCTATGTGACCTGCATCCATGTCCAGCACCTTAAAATGTTTGGCAGAGTCCCTGGCTTAGGCTATGTGGATGAAAACCATCCCCAGCACCCTAAGTATAGGTGTGCACCTGAGTGATGGACCCACAATATTCCCGTCATGGGGAGGCTCTGCAGCTTGTGGAAGGTGTGCATCTGGCCCATGGGATCACACTATCTCCCGTCATGGGCTCTTCCACAGCATGAGGCCATTAAAGGGTGGAGGTGTCAAAATTTTTTCCAAAGTCATTGATACCAGGGGGCCGCCAACTCGTTGGCCAATGTGGAGAATTGAAGAACCTCAGGCTCTGATGAGGTGTCCTTATTGGCATCATGGATGTTCAGCTGATGATAATGTACTGCAACCGGTTTCTGTAAAGCTGAATCAATCTGTAGCTTAACAAAGCTAGTTAATTTATTAAAGGCCCAGGGGCCAAAGGAAAGGAGAAGTAAAATACCAACAAGGGGTCCCAAAAGGCTTGGGAGGAGGGTGCTAAGCCATGGGGAAGTTGAGAACCAATTTTGATATCAGGATTCCTGTTGCTCTCTCTCTTTCTTGCGATTTTCTAAACTTTCTCTGACCTTTTGAAGGCTATTTTCCACTAATCCAAGCTTATGAGTATAAAAGCAGCACTCCTCATTTAAAGCCGCACAAAGCCCTCCTTGCTGTAAAAATAGGAGGTCCAAACCTCTTCTATTTTGTAACACCTTGGCTGGGGAAGCCACTGAATCTTTCAGATGGGAAAGTCCTGATTGGAGTTCCTGAAGATCTCTGTCTATGGTGGCACTCAACTGTGCATGTTGCATATTGGAGGTAACAATAGAAGCAATTCCCGTTCCTGTCCCTACAGCACCAAGGCCTAAAAGAACCGCCAAGGTGACAGCCGTGATGGGTTCCCATTTAGATCGGCTCAGAGGGACGGTTCCTTGTTCCCAGAACTTTAAAAAATCATCGGGCTCATGAACCGTCAAGTGGGGAAAAGGGAAACCTCAACACAATAATCTTTTTTTCTTAAAAAGGAAAGTAACTATAAAGGTGGTAAGACTGGTAGCACAGGCAAAATATGAATTATTAGATGCAGCTATATATTGAAAGGTAATATCTACAACAATGGTTTGATTACATAAATCTTCTAATTGTCTGGGGGGTAACATATTGGGTCCTAAGAGACACAGGCCCAAACCAGAAATTTTACTTAAGGTAAGGCCATACTTATCATCAATACCCCAGCGAAGGGAATTGGTATCATTAGTAAATGTCAAATCTCCAAAATGTGCAACTCCTTAATAAAAGGGAGGGGAGGAAGAATAACATACCCAACAATCTTCCAAGGTGGTCTTATTAACTTTTTATGGCTTGAATAGATGCATTAACCAAAGAGAGTATTAAAGTGGCTGAGGAGGGTGGCCCTTCAGGGAGAGTTGGTTGAAACATGGTTCCTGAAGGTAAGGCAGAGGCAGGAGGGGTAGGCCTAGGGCCTGACTGAAGAGTTCTGCCCTGATTTGAATTCAAATGTAATTCTGAGTTTGCTCCAATAGCCAAAGGGTTTTTTTGATTGGGGATGGCCTTTATAAGTTTTATTTTGAAGGTCAAGCCATCATCATAGCCTCCCTTAAAAAGCCTCAAACCCCATGAAACTCCCCTAGTCCAGAGCTTGGATTTTTTCCCCTGGATCTGTGAACTGGATACGCAATGGGTGACACCAGTTTGAACACTCTGGCATCTGTCTTTTAGGAAAACTAGGGTGTGTATAATTATCAGTAACCTTAATATAATCCCAAGAGAAGGAAGAATTCCAATAAGTATCACCTGTGGTTTCACAGCCCCAAGTACTGCAATAATATTGGGCCAGGCCTCCGCACTTGGAGTTTAGAGTGACGTTTCTATGAAAGCTGGGACAAACATAGAAGGTGAGCGTTCTCAGCATACTTCTCCTCTCTTGTGTGCCGCAGCCTCCCCACGGATTAAGCCAAAGCCTCTCAGGAGGGGAGGGGGATGAAGGAGCTCTCTGCAGATTAGAATATCCTTCTAGGTCCCAATTGGCCAGGTCCCCCATAGCTAGTTTGTAAAGATCTGAATAGAGTACAGGCCACCAGGTCTCATGTGTGTTCTTTGATGTACTCCAAATAACATTACCTGTCCCATTCGTTACCAACCAAGTGTAGTTGAAAACCTGATACAAAGGGGAGCCATGGATGATATCTTGAGCAATGACCAGGCATAAGAGGATCTCGAAGACTTGTGACTTCATATTGTTTTCTGAAACAAAGCACAATTAGAGGTTTTCTCAGGGGGATCCCTGGGTGTGTTAGATGGTTTTATCAAACGCTCAGGGAGCCATCTAGCATTTTGAGCCTTTGAGTCATAAATGCATGCATGTCCTTTCCCCCAAATAAGTATGGGGTCAGGTCCATGCCATTCATTCATTAATGGATCCTTCCATAAAGCTTGTGCATACTTATATGCGGTGGAGGAATGCCACAGGCGATCTGCTGCAGTTTTTCTTTCCTCATCAAGAGTAAGAAAATTTAATATAAACATAGCATGATTTAAAAGATTTTTGGAATTACCTAACTTAGGGTATAATATTTATATTCCCATCTGTAACTTTTTTAACATATGTTTAAGGGTTTGGTGTGCTCTTTCAACAATGCCCTGCCCTTGAGGATTATAGGGGATGCCAGTAATATGTTTGATTCCCATTTGAGCACAAAACTGTTTAAAGGAAGTGCTTGTATAGCCAGGCCCATTATCTGTCTTTATTATCTTAGGTTGAGGCAGGGTAGATAAGGCAGCTAAAACATGTTGAACTATATGTTTAGTAGCTTCTTCCATTTGTAGAGAGACAAAAACAAATCCACTAAAAGTATCAATAGAAACATGAATATATTTTAATTTTCCAAAAGAGGGGTAATGGGTCACATCCATTTGCCATAATTCAACAGGTACTAAGTTGCGAGGATTTATTCCCAAATGTGGCTCGGGTAGCAAAGTGTAACATCCCTTACATTGTCGGAAGATCTGCCTAGCCTGCTCTCCTGTTATGGCAAGCTTAAGCCGTAGGGTGCGAGCATTAAGATGATGAAGAGCATGAGCTTGTTGGGCTGTGGCAAGAGGGGTGGTGGAGAGGGCAGTAGCAATGATTTGTGTGGCCAAATCTACTCTATCATTTCCTTCTATTAAAGGACCTAGGAGTCCCGAATGAGGTCTAATATGTCCAACAAAAAATGGTTCTGATCGCTTCAGGATCAATTGTTGAAGTTCTGCAAACAAAGGAGATGCATTGGTGGTAGGACATATGTAGGGTACAATTTCCAATAGGGGGACTGATGTGGCAACATAGGCGCTATCAGTATATAAATTAAAGGCCTTATCTTTTAAAACTTTAAAAATTTGAATTACAGCAATTAATTCAACAAGCTGTGCTGATACATAATTTGTTTTCCTCTGGAAGATCTGACCATCAATGCTAAAGGCTGCCAGGCCTGTAGAGGACCCATCTGAGAAGGCTAGAATGGCCCCCGCTAGGGGTCTAGTCTTAGTCCTAGAGTGAAAACCCATGGGAGTTCTTTGTAAAAACTGTATTAACTTATCGGCAGGGTAATGATTATCAATCAAACCAGAGTAGGAAACACAACTAATCATCCAATCATCATCATTATTAATAAGCCATTGAATTTGAGAGGCAGTATAAGGAACAACAATTGAATCGGGTTCTTTATCAAATAATTTTTTAGAAGCTTCTCGACCCAACTGGATCAATGATGCAACCAAAAAGGGATAGGTAGCCAAAATCTTAGAAGGGGACGCAGGCAAGTGAATCCAATATAACAGCTTTTGCTGCCAAAGTAATCCCGTAGGGGAAAAGGAGGTGGAAAAAATAAGGAGCCAAAACGGTTGGGAGGGCAAAAAATATCCAACTTGTTGATTTGTTATAGCCTGGTTAACTTTCATAAGGGCTTCTTTTCCTTCTATGGTCAGCTCGCGGGGTGATGTTAGGTCAGAATCCCCCTTTAAAATATTAAATAATGGCCTAAGTTCTCCTGTTGTAAGTTTTAAATAGGGCCAGAGCCAATTGATGTCTCCCAGCAGCCGTTGAAAATCATTGAGAGAGCATAAGGAATCAATCCTAATTTGAACCTTTTGAGTCAAAACACTGTTTGGAAATAATTCAAAACCTAAAAACAATTGTGGAGGACAAATTTGAACTTTTCCTGGTGAAACATAGAGACCTTGTTTGTGTAATCCTAAAATAAGGTCTTGGCAAACCAGTTGTAATTGTTGTTCATTTGGTCCTGCCAATAAAATATCATCCATATAGTGAATGATATATAAATGGGGATACTTTATTCTAAATGGATCTATAAATTGTGCAACATATTTTTGACATAGGGTGGGACTATTTGCCATCCCTTGAGGAAGCACACGCCATTGAAAGTGGGGTGAGGGACCTATATAATTAACAACAGGGAGACTAAAGGCAAATCGTTTGCAATCCTTGGGATGCAGGGGAATTGAAAAAAATGCAATCTTTAAGATCAATAACAATTTTGAAAAATCCTTGAGGAATAGCAACAGGAGAGGGAAGGCCAGGTTGTAGGGCTCCCATTGGCATCATGGTCTTATTTACGGCCCTAAGGTCATGAAGTAGGCACCATTTACCTGCTTTCTTTTGGATTACAAAAATGGGAGTGTTCCAAGGAGAGGTGGAGGGCTCAATGTGTCCCGCAGCTAGTTGTTCCTGTACTAACTCTATGGCTGCGGCCAACTTTTTTGAGGAAAGGGGCCATTGATTGATCCAGACAGGGGAATCATCCTTCCAGGTTATCTGATCTGCCTGGTGTGCAGGAGGAGCAATGGCCCTCAAGAAAAATGGTTTGAGAACCCTAAACCCGTTCGTCCTGGCCTTGGTGTTGTCATTAGGGGTAAAGGACGGCCTTGTCCCTCCTTCCCTAGTCCCCGTCCAGGGGATAACCCTGAGAAAGCATCTGTTGGGCAACAACAGAATTTGGACTACACATAAAAACTCCATTTGGGAGAGAATATCTCTTCCCCATAAATTAACAGGCAGGCCTGGGACCACAAAAGGTTTTATTGTGCCCTGATTCCCTTCTTTATCTTTCCAAGTTAACAATTGAGAGCTCTGAAGAGTATTTTTGGATTGCCCAATGCCTTGTAAATATGTCATGGAAGCTTGAAGGGGCCATTCTTGTGGCCAAAAGGTTTGGGAGATCACTGTGGAGTCTGCTCCAGAATCCAGAATGCCCTTAAAAGGTTTCCCTTGTAATTTTAAAGTAAGGGTAGGGCATTCCTTAGTCATATCTTGAATCCAATAGATATCAGAGGAGCCGGGGCGTGTGGTTCCTCTTGGCCCAGTAATAGCAGGTTGAGTAGTATTTAAAGGCAATGGTAAGGCCTGAGCCAAACGTTGTCCTGACATAATGGACAATGGACCCTGGATAGAGGAGACCAGAATCTTAATTTCTCCTGTATAATCATTATCCACCAAGGAAGGGTGAACCCGTAAGCCTTTAAGTGTGGTGGAAGCATGTCCTAAAATTAAAAAATAAGTATTAGCTGGTGGGGGTCCATAAACACCAGTAGAAAGAATTTGTACTCCATCCTCGAGTTTTAATATTGTTGAGGTGGAGGCACACAGGTCCAATCCTGTGCTTCCTGAGGTGGCTTGAAGGAGGGGAGTTTGGGTTGAGGTAGGCTGTTCCCCGAGGCCTGAACAAATGGAATGGGTTGTGGGGCCCGGGGCTGGCCCCTCTGTCTGTTTCCCTGAAGGGGAAGCAAGGGTTGACCATTAATGTCTGTAGTGGAATGACAGGAGTTTGCCCAATGCTTGCCCCTTCTACATCTAGGACATAAAGTGGCAGGTTGTGTCTGGCGGGCAGGATTTCTTCCGCCGGGGGAGGCCAATGTAGGACAGTTTCAGGCAAAATGGACGGGTTGATTGCATTTAAAGCATGTTTTAGATGGCTGTTGAGATGAAGCCGTGGCCTGAATGGCTGCCCCAATGGCCTGATGTACAGCCTGTGACATCTTGTTGGAAATTGGATCTACATCTCTGCATATGCGAATCATTTCATCAAGAGTCTTATTTCTAGTCTTGCCTCACAATGCTCCTCGGCAAGCGGCATTTGCATTTTCATAAGCAAGTTGTTTAACAAGCCTATCATCATTAGCTTCCTGCCCAAGAGTCCTTTCGGCAGCTTCTAATAAGCGGCTAACAAACTCACTATAATCCTCTTGGCTTCCTTGCAAAATTTTGGTAAGTGGGGCAAATGGGGATCCTATATGAGGGAGAGCACGCCAAGCTGCAAGAGCTGCGCTGGCAGTCTGGGCTAAGAGTCCTAAGGGTAGGCGCTGTTGTCGCTCCTCCGAGGCATACTTTCTTTGTCCACTAAGTTTTTCAAAGGTCCAATTATTAGTAGGAGAGTGCAATGTTTTTAAATTGGCAGCAGCTATGGTTTGGCAGTGATCAAGAAAATCAGACTTCCAATTTAAAAAATGTCCACATGTCAAAACGGCCTGGACTATCCTTATCCATTCTGACGGGGTTAAGTAGCCCCCACAGGAAATCGCATCAAGGGCTGAAAGGGTAAAGGGAGTATTAGGCCCATACGCCTTAATGGCACTATGGAGATCCTTTAAGTTTTTAAAATGAAGTTTACGAAATCGCGTGAAGCAGCAAGCAGCGGGGCGGCGAGTGGCGGTGCCAATGCCGGTTCTCTTTCGTTTTCATTCTCGCTCTCATCTTCGCTGTCTGATCCCTGTTGGGAGCCATCAGAGGGAGGGTCCTTAGAGGACAAAGGGGGCTCCTCTGCAGCGGCCAATTTTGAAGAGCGAATAAAAATGGGAAAAGTCAAATTAGCATGTTTTGTCCTGCTGGGCTTCTTATTGCTTCCTTTTGTCTGGGCACTAGGTAGGACCAGGGGCAGGGAGAGAACAGTCTGGTATAAAGACTGTTGTAAAGAAGACAATTCGGGGGAAAGCTGAGCAAACTGCTTCTGTAAATCAAGAACTTCTCTCAAATCTTTAACTTGAGTTAAAAGCTGAATTTTAGCTTCTAGAAGGGCAGAATTAGAAGGAAGAGGGGCTGTAGCCATAAGGGCAGGGGCACAAGTCTGTATGCCATATGGGGGGGCAGGATAAGGGCTCCCCTAAAGCTGGTGGCCAGTCTGGATTGTGATAACATGCTGCCTCTTCTTCCAAAGAGCCTGCGTCTCCTGGGTCTAGGGGGTCATCAGGGAGGACCCTTTTAGTTTTGGCAAAAACAGGGCAATTTAAGGAGGCACTAGGAGGGACTTCTTCCTTGGGGAGGGGCAGATATAAAGGTTCCTTAGTAGGACTGGGCATTTCAATGATAACTGACAGAGATCGTGAAAGTGACTTCTCAGCAGGGGAAAGTGAAACTAAAGAAGCAGCATGCGACAAAGGACGGAGACAAGACTCCGCAACCGACAAGAGATGTTGCTTGTCTGGATCATCTGAGGCAGCTTCCACAATATCCCTAATAAGACCCCAATATGAAAAAACTATAGCAGGAATGGAACCTGATCCTTCTTTTTCTAGCTTTTCATATAGATCTCTACCTACCTTTTACCATTTTTTACGATGGATCTCAGGTCCATTGATTAAGAACCAAGGGCAAACTTCATCAATAAAAAGAAAGAACTCAACTAGATCTTTTTTCTTAACTCTAACTCCTCTCTCCCTGAGAGAACCTTTGAGGTCTTTTATAAATACCAACTCTTTAGACAATTTATGGCCCATTTTGGAATGAGATGGACGAAAATACTCACCAGAGACAGTTAACTTTCATGAGCGGTGAAAGGCGTCTCACATTAATCAAGGGACTGCAGTGACTCTTCTTTCGGGTAGGGGTCTGTCTGGAGAGGGTCCGTGCCTCAAGCCCCCACATTTGGGCGCCACTTGTCCCGACCCGCAGGACCTAGTTATTGGTGGTGGTCTAGGAGGACTCTACCCTGTAAGAGAAATGGGCGAGAGAAAGGAGCGAGACCAAGCAAAGATTTGTCAAGGCCTATTTTATTCTTAGCAAGCTGCTGCTTATAAAGGGAAAAAGAGAAAGAAAAAAAATGAGGTCAAGTACAGTACAGAGAGGGGGTGAGACAATGACCGGGTTTGTACAATGGGTGAACATCTGCCAGTGGAACATTTTGTAGTTGGCCTCCCTTGAGAAAAATATTTTCTGGAGTCAGCTTAATTTTGGAGTCAAAAGTTCAGGTTCCCATGCAAAAGGCAGATTTAGAAGCCAAGTTTCTAGTCTCATGGCTTCCAACATGTATAACTTACCAAAACATATCATGAAAACATTCCATCATGCTGCCTTTAATATTATACTGCTTTGTCTATTATTCTCCTACTTCAGTACTGGGTTATAGCTGCTTGTGGCCATGAACCTCTCTTCTAATAAGTTGGGCTAAAATGGGTAAGTTTCTGAAAAGTCCTTTCTATGAGAAGGCACTTCATTTGGACAGTTAGAAATATACTTGGTGTCCTTAAATCCAAGATTAGGGACCAAGGATCCCTCTTGATAAGTAATGTAGTCAAATCAAATTGAAATGAAAAGATTATACTGGATGTTTTCTGAGTTAAGATTATCATGGATTTATTCTCTCACTTTCATGCATGTATGGAGTTACATATTTGTTATACTTGAACTTTGAAAATTATCAATTAATAGAATTGTTTCTTAAGTCCAAACACTGTAACTTTTCTCTTACATTGAACATTGAAAGAATCAACTGCCACTTATTACATTGGAACCCTTCTCTGGATCTGAAATAAAAAAGAATTGTAACTAAAAGAGAGTAAATCTATCATCTAATAAAGTCTTACGTGATACCATAGCTTTAAAATGTACTTGGGTCACCATGACTGAACATGTTGTTAAATGATTTTTTGAAAGTTCTAAGTATTAACCTACCAGTCAGTTTTCATGTCTATTCTGGTAGAGAGGAATTTTCAAAATTCTTTTCTTTTCCTTTCTTTGGCCTTCCTTGTTCTTTATTGCTGATTCCCTTTCCCTTTCTTTCTTTTTTTCTTTCTTTCCTTCTTTCTTTCCTTCTTTCTTTCCTTCTTTCTTTCCTTCTTTCTTTCTTTCTTTCTTTCTTTCTTTCTTTCTTTCTTTCTTTCTTTCTTTCTTTCTTTCTTTCTATCCTCCTTCCTTTGTTCCCTCCTCTGTCTTAGAAATCTCCTAGGAATCACAGAATCAGGGACCCATAAAAGGGTTCATCACAGACACTAGGGCAAATCTTTTCATGCTCTCCTCACAATAAAGATGATTTTCCCAGACATGTGGTACTGCATACTCAGGGTTCAGTACTGAAAAAGGAGGGATAATTTGTAAGGCAAATGTTCCTTCCATTACCAACACTGTAAATGCCTCCTCTCTTGGAAGGCTGCCCACTCTCACTGCCTAGAAGCTTATATGCTTTTTTCTATAGGAATAATTCATGATGGAGACATGGCTTTAAAATCAGGGTCCCCACATATTCAAAGTTCAAAGACTGAGCCAGAAGCAATGGCACAGCCTGAAAGAACAAGAAGATACACTGAATGTTACCTTGTTTCTGCATCTGAAGAAAATATGCCCCTTGTAGGCACATAAAATGTGAGTCAGGCTAGTTTTTCCTTTCTAAGGACTCCCAATTAATCATCCTCTATGCCCTTAGTGACTGCTTTATTAGGCTTCAATTGCTATCTCCTTTTGTTGTTTATTTACTGTCAATAACTCTGACACGTTTCTTGAGATTAGGTACAAAGAGTATAAAAACCGGACTTCTTCTTCTTGACTTCATCTACACTTCCTTCTCTTGCTCCTCTTCTTCCTCTTTTTTCTCCTTTGCTTTCTTCTTCTCTTGCTCTTTCTCCTCACCATCATCCTTTTCCTATTTCCACTTGTCCTTCTCTTTCTTCCACTTCATATTTTCCACCACATCTTTTTACCACCTTCCTGCTTTTTCTTCACTTTTCTTGAACTTTAGATGTTCTGAAGAGAGTGAACTATTTTTCTATGCCTATTTTTTAAAAATCATCTTTCTTTAATTTTTCAGAGAGGTTTTTAATGTATATTCTGTTCACTGATTCCTCTCATTATCTCCTTCAAGGTCATTTCACTCCTCCACTCTTACAACTACAGGCTTTGTGTACTTCTTTAGAAAACAAACAATAGAACAAAACAAAAGAACCAGAATGAAACAGAGTAAACAAACAAAAATCAAAGAGAAACGAGAAAAATATAAATAAGCATGAACACCCAAACAACCCATAAAATCCACACTACAAAAGCAAAAATCAAAACAATCCATAAAACTCACACTACCAAAGTAAAAATCAAGTAAAATAAAAAAATACTCAAACAAGGTAATATTAGAAAAAAATCTCCAAAATATCACTAAAATTTATTTTATTGGCCATCTACTACTGGGTAAGGTTCCTACCCTTCTGTGAGCTCTGTATGCACAGAGAAATTCCATTGAAGAACGTAATTATTTCTTTGCTAGTGGTTGTCATTTGGATATACGTTCTTAGGGACAGAAGCTCATGTACAATTCTCCTTCTCTGCTATTGGATCATGGGGGTGAAGAAAATGTTTCAAAGATTATCAGAGCCAGGACATTCTTCAAACACCTTAGTATTTAATCCTGAGTAATGGAGAATATGCCTAAACTTGGTTGTTTCAAATCCTGTCAAGGAAAAAGTTATTTCCATGAAATTTAAATAAGAACCAGTGTTTCTATTCCTTTAGTATCTACATTCTGAAGCCCACAAGTTCACTGTAGGGGATGAGAAGAGGAAAAAGAAAACTCTTAACAATGTATCTTTTTGAAGGCTTGAAAAATATAGAAGCTATGCTCTTATCCAATCAAGTGTCTCTAATGCTTATCTCTCACTCTCCACAGGCTCATCTTGAGGGTTGTAAATTAAATTTTCCTAGACACCCTACTGTAATATATTCTCAAGAGTCAGAATAAATTTGATCCATATAACTTAAAGAAATATTGTCTAATGTTATACAGAACTCAGTACAATGTGATTAATAGCAAGTGTAGAGACCAGAAGCTTAAATTATAATATCATTATAGAGTTGTATCTGCTTTGTAGGAATCAAGGGAAGAGATCTAAAGTGGTGGCTTTCATGGATCTCAACTGTCAAAGGGTGGGAGGTTTGGAAGAAAAAAACAGCTGTTTCATATTGATGTCCCCTATCTGTATAAATCTGTCCTTTCAAACCAGAAACAGCAAGTAAGGGGGCTCAGATGAAGTATCTTCTCCCATTGTATAGTTTTACAACTGCATTCCACATTATCCCACATACGCCAAGTCAACAGAGCTTAGAATACCCAGCCCTATGGTACAAATTAGGAGTGGGGTCTGCTTATACTCATCATCTCCCATGGCTTCAGCACACCCTTACAGAAAGAGCCTGGCCTCATGGGGACAATATTCTTTTTTCAATTACATACTAACAACAGCACAAGGAGAAGCTATGAAGTGTGTCTGAAACCACATCCAAATTTACTCATAATTTGTAGGCCCCATCTTTAACTTATAATCTCATGAAGGAAGCCTTGTCCTTAGAATTAACTACTTGTCATATTCCTGGAGAAAACAAGGAGTTTGATAGAAAGAGGAAATCATAAAACAAATTAAGTATTCAATCCTTCAATCCTATCATCCCAGTGCTCAGGTTCTACTAGATCAGTAGTGTACAGTTTTGGTGGTTTTTGACTGTTTTTGTTTTTGTTTGGATTGGTTTCTCTGTATAACAGCCTTGTCTGTCAAGGAACTCTCTTTTTGTAGACCAGTCTAGCCTTGAGTTTACAGATCCTTCTACCTATGCCATCACAGTGATGGGTTTAAATGCATGTACTACCACACCCAGCTTGTGCCCATATTTTAATTATAGAATCCCAACAAGAAACCAAAGATAATACATAATTCTAGAAAGCTTTATTGACAGAATAAAAGATTTCATTAAGAAGCCTTTTACGTATTAAAAGATTGTAACAGTCACAAAAAAAGGGGAAGAAAATAGTGCCTAACGTCTAAAGGGCTGATTGACACTTTCAGGATATTTGAGAAATCTCAATCCTTTATTCAGGTAGGGAAAGCATTTAAAGTAGCAATTTGTTAGTTCTTTCATTAGTCAACCAAACTCATTCACAGAAGTCATTAACAGTAAAAAATAGTCACCATGCCCTCTGCATTTTGTCTTCTGGTACACACCTCTAGCTGCAGTCCCAGATCTGTATTCATATCCAGGATCACTGCTCTGTCTGTATCCCTGGGGAACTATTGCCACCTAGGACAACCAGGTGAGATCTCTAGGCCACAATTCCTTGCCTCTGCATCCTCTGGCAAACCCAGGAGCAGTGAGGTCTGCCATGTGCCCTCTTTACTCCAATGTCTGGCTGATACCTCTACCTGCACTCTTAGAGGCCTGCAGCCATGAGGGTCCACTAGCTCTGTCTGCATTACTGGAGGCCTAAGGCCATCCAGAACAAGCAACTCTAATCGAAAGCCCAGAGGCCTGGTGCCATCTGGGACGACCAGAGCTGCCAACACCAGGGACTAACATAAGGCTAAAGGAAATCTTAAGAACACAGTCAACAAAAGCCAGAACAATATGGCAATGCCAGAACCCACATACACAACTACATCAAGCTCTGGATATTGCAACACACCTGAAACACAAGAAAATCACTTTTTTTTTGATACTTTATTTACATTTCCGATGTTTCCCCTTTTCTGGGTCTCCTCTTTGGAAACCCCGTATCCCCTCCCCTTCCCCGCCTCTGTGAGGGAACTCCTCCTCCCACCTACCCGCCCACCCATTCCCATATTCCCACCTTGACATTCCCCTTTCCTGGGGCCTCTAGCACCCTCAGGCCCAAAGTCCTCTCCTTTCTCTCTGATGGCCATCGAGGTGATTCTTCTGCCTCATATGTAGTCCAAACCATGGGTCAATAGATGTGTATTCTTTGGTTAGTGGTCTGAACTCCAGGCCAACCAGGGGGAGGGTCAGGCCCATTGACGCTCTTGCTCCCTCCATGGGGCTGCCAATTTCCTCCGCTCCTTCAGACCCTTCTCCAACCCCTCCATCTGGTACCTCACTCT
>CM052722.1:28803623-28831123 GCA_028551405.1 Uromys caudimaculatus | reverse complement strand
CCTACTCCCCACCCCACCATGCCTCCCCACTTGCTGGGGCCTCCAGTCTCTTGAGGGTTAGGTGCATCATCTCTGACTGAACCCAGACCCAGCAGTCCTCTGCTGTATATGTGTTGGGGGCCTCATGTCAGCTGCTGTATGCTGCCTTTCTTATACTCCCTATGATTTTCCTAGGAATCTTCTTAGATACTTAGGTTCAGCCAGCAATTGTCCAAATCCAAAAAGTGCGGTGGAGTCTATTTTAACTGTTGTGTCAAACAAGTTAAGTTTGTGGACTTCTGTGAGAAATACTGCCTCCCACTCATGCACTATTGGTGTTCTCCAGAATGCTCCTCCCCCTGCAGCTCTGCCTCACACAACTCCATGTCCCAGAGTGCATCTGACTCAGAAGATGAAGCCAGTGTTGCTGCACACAGAATGCAGAAAGTTCTGCTTGGTTGAGCAGCAGTGTGTATTGAAAAATATTAAAACACTGAGCAGAAATGACTTAAAAAGAAAATGAGTCTTGAAGTTGATTGGAGACCTGAGCGTTTACATCTTGAATGTCTATGTAAGAGTTGTCATGATATGAAAGAAAGGTTTTGCATTCTATCTATGCATTCAACAGGAATGAGTCTAGTACCATGTTTAGATTCTTTGAGTGTAATTGTCCTGGCTGGTTTTGTGTGTCAACCTGACACAAGCTGGAGTTATCACAGAGAAAGGAGCCTCCATGAGATCCAGGTGTAAGTCGTTTTCTCAATTGGTGATCAAGGGAGGAGGGCCCCTTGTGAGTGGTGCCATCCTTGGGCTGGTAGTCTTGGGTTCTATAAGAAAGCCAGCTGAGCAAGCCAGGGGAAGCAATCCAGTAAGTTACATCCCTCCATGGCCTCTGCATCAGCTCCTGCTCCTTGACCTGCTTGAGTTCCAGTCCTGACTTCCTCTGGTGATGAACAGCAACATGGAAGTGTAAGCTGAATAAATCCTTTCCTCCCCAACATGCTTCTTGGTCACAATGTTTGTGCAGGAATAGAAACCCTGACTAAGACAGTAATTTATTGTGAATGTAAGTTCAAAATTCAGCTGACTGGTCACAATTTTCATGTAAGTCTTTGAAGAAACACTAACAGAATGGTTCATTCTGAAGAACAGTCATATAAACAGCTGAAAGTGGTGTCACCTTGGACAGTTGACTTGAAGAGGTCATCACAGTTCTCTTACCAAGATTGTCCTGGTAACACTACATAAATAAAACAAGCCTTCTCCTGTGTTACCCCTGGGCTGTTGAAAGCCTTTCTGACCAACTAACTGGACGATAAGGACTCTAACTTTTAAATGGAATATTTAAACCATCTCTTGTTTTGTGTGATTGTTACTAACTTTATATAATCTAGCGGTGGTGTGTTATAGTGCCTTAATCCTAGCAAGATTATGGAAGCTTATTATAGAAATTATTTCAGAGCAACCTACAGCCTGACACTGTGCAAAACACTTGGAAATGTACTTTAACCAACTAACTAAAGTTTGATCTGTCTATTTGCCAAAAACTTTAGCCTCTCATTAAGTGTAAAAGCCATTTGCTTAGAAGAGATCATTGCAGTCAACAAAATGAAATTAAGATGGCCATGGAAGCAGACAGTGGTGTACACCTGTAATATCAGCAACTAGGGAGGGGGAGGCCTCCTGCAATTGCCACCTGGAAGATCTTCCATCTTCTAGGTGGATCTCTGAGTTCCAGGCCCTCAGAACTCAGGGATTATCTATACAGTTGTTCAACAAGTTGGTTAAAGTACATTTCCAAGTGTTTTGCACCAAGATCCAATCTGCAGTTAGCTTTTACATTTTTTTAAACTCATCTTTGGCCTTATCTTTTACAAAAGCTTCGAGTGATTTCTAATTTTTTCTTGTTTCTTTTTCATACTTTTTTAAACTGTTGCTTAGATATCAGCTTAGTACGATAGGAGTTGGCCGTCTAGAAGTAAGATAATCAACTTCTGAAGTCAGCAGATTGTTAAATGGTAGTTACCCTCAGGAGTTATAAGTTGCATGTTTATCTAGCTAATGAATGCTTAGAGTTTCAGAATCAGCAGGGTCTAATTTTCATTATACAGTTATTTTATTTTCTGAGACAGGGCCTGGCTGTGTAGCCCAGGCTAACCTTGAGCCTGCTATGTAGCTCAGTCTGGCTTGCTTATGGTAACTCTTGCATTGGCTTTCCAACTGCTGGGAATACCATGTACCCTGCCCAATATTTTACTTTAAAAATGTGCCAAAGGTGCTTCTTGGTCTAAAAATCTTGATATTTAAAATTTTATTGCCAATATTAAAAATAAACATGCATTGCAAATTGTACTTGAAATACATGACATTTGGGGGTTATGTAAATAAAAGTAAAAGTCAACCCTTAATAGTGCAGCAGACCAGGTCTAACTGATGCTGAAATACTGGGTTTAAATGAAAAATAAAGAATAGGCTGTTTTCTGGAATGTTAGATGAAACAAATCTTTTAAAGCAACAAGGGGTAGGGCAAGAGAAGTCATAGGTATGCAGGCAAATCTCTGAGCCAATAGGACCCTGTAGAGTAATAATGAATTGATTTAAAATTGATTTACCAAGTGACATACTACTACTATCTAAAAACCTTATTACCAAGTTTATTATTAATTATTATTATATTGGTTCCTGCTGCTTGGAAGCTGTTCACATTGTTCCTCATAAAGGAGAGCCAGTGAACTGTAGGCTTTCTTCAGCTTTGCTCTTCCCAGAGTTGAAAAGTAGTCCCTCCTTGATCTGGTGTTTGTAATACAGCAGGTAACCTTGGTTAATGCTTTCCTTTTTGCTATGTTTTTTTAAAAAACTGCAAACCAAGTATTTAATAGTAGCTATTTACGTATACAATATGTTTATTCTTTTAAGTATCCATGTGAGTACTTGTAGATACAACTTTACCAGAAACGTATATGTGTAAGATTATTTAGCTGCATTTAGTTTTAAAGTGTCTTTACCTAAATGATTTGCCTTTAATCTAAAAGTAGAGATTTTATTATAAGTATTGCTCCTTGTTTAATCCAAAATACTGAGTTTTTAATTTAGACAAGGCATATAAAACAATGAAGGTGCTGTGTAGGCTTTTAGGCAGCATGACCTTTAGCACATAGTTCTATTCCAATGCTTAAAAAGAAGTGTTTATTTAGCCTTCACTATAATAATGTTACGTAACATTAGCTCAGTAGGGTGCAGTCTTATATTTCTGTCATAGTGTGTTCTTTTTAATAGTATAGTAAGCAGCAATGTCCTTTATGGTCTGAAAGTGCCTAAGTCTTCCATTTAGCCCTAAGTGTGGGAAAGAAAGTATATTATATGATAAATTGTTGGCAATAGCTGTGTGATTTGTATTTGACTTAGGGGAAAAAGACTGCTCCTGAGAGGTTCCTTTGCCCACAATAGGGCCCACTGTGTGTCTAGGGCATCTGGGGAGGGAATGTTAGTCACACTGTGCCAGAAAATCAGAGCCCTACAGAATCAAGGTTGGAGTCCCACCACTATCACCTCTCCCCCAAATCAAATGGTGTATCTTTTATATAGTATTTTATTTAAAATGTATATGCTATCACAAAGGATAAGAGAACTTCCACGATTTTATGAAAATACTCTCACTGAGGCTTAGCATGTTTCAGCAATAGTTTTTGTAAAGGTCAAAAAGGGAGTAGTTTAATATGAATAAAAACCTCCATTCTTTGTGTGTGTGTGTGTGTGTGTGTGTGTGTGTGTGTGTGTGATTTGTATTTACTAAGGATTGAATTGAGAAGCATTCCACTAACTCACAAAGTTGAACATTTAGAAGGTGGTTTTTATGGGTGCTGCTAGGCTTTCTACTTAGCATTAGTCAGCCTCAATGATTGATATAATATTCAGTCTCATGTATGTATTAAATCTAGTAGCTTAATGAAGGCTATTACATGCAGAAAACTATCTGCATTCATCGGAATATATTTTATTCTTTTGGCCATAAATAAATTGAATATAATTGTATTTTTAAAACTCTAGCTGTGGGAGTCTTAGATGAGTTGGCATTGATATTTTTTGGCATTGGATCTGTAACTAAATTGGTTGGTTTTGTGTATGGGGATGGTTAAGAGACTCACGGTGCACAGTTTACATGATCAGCACTGCTGCTGTGAGAAACACTGTTAACTCACTAGTCACTTTCTAGCAGTCATGTCTAGACTTGTGTTGAGGTATATCATGTTCTTAGCCCACTTTGCATGTGTGAGAAGCAAAAACATAATGGGAAAATCTTTTTAAATAACAAGTTTTAGCTTTTTAAAGTTGGGGGTTTCAAAAACCAACAAAAGATACTGAAAGATGTTACCTTTTACTTTAGTCAAATTATTATATATGTTCTGACATCTTAATTTTCTGTACTTAAAGTCTGTGTATTAGAAATACCTGTATAAGTACATACATAATTAAAATGTAACTCAGGAACAGTAGAGTTTGTTTTCTGGAAAAAATAGTTCTATTGTATCAAATTTATTTTACTTTATTATGGCTAATATTGTAAAAAGAATGCTTAAACTATTTTAAATTCTTGTGCCTCTTTTCCCAAAGGATATTTAAAAATATGATCTTATATTAACTTTATATACTTTCCTCATAAATTTTACCTTAAACATTGTTCCTTGTTTTATTAAATTGTTTTATTAGAACGCAATTCTGGCTTTTATAACATTTTATTTTAAACAGACATTTACTTTTTAAAAAAAATCCTTATAATGCCTGTATTTGATATATCACTGCTCATCTGTTTTTTGAATTTATTGAATATACAACTTCAAACATTAAGCATATTTTAGCATTTATTGTATGTGCTAGATAAAAGAGAAAATACAGTTATAGTGTGTTTCCTCTAAGAAAATATTTGAGAGAATTGTATTACATAAAGCACTTCCTAAAGCAGTTTTGCCTATTCTGTAAATATTTATGAACAGTGTACATTCTGTTTGTATTCACTAGTCAATAATTATTCTTCAGTACATATGCATACATTTTTCTGTAATTTTCATGCAGATAGTAAGGGAAATGGGCCCATGGTAAAAGGAAAAAAAAAAAGCATGTAGCTCGTATATACTTTAATGACAACAGAGATGAGTCTTAAGAGGAAGATTTTGGTTAAAATAGCAAAGCCTATAACACTGAGAAAGTTGAGTAAGAGGGCTTGTAGCAGGCTGTGTGATAACCAGGCAAACCAAATAAATGGAAGGAAGAAGGCCCTTCAGGAACCTGTATAACATACTATTTATCCTTTCACATAAATACAAAAGTTTCAAAGAAAGCCTCTATTTCAGGAGACTACCACAGATCACCTCATTTTCAGGAAAATAGATATGAGATTGCAGTTATCTCCTGATGTGTGCAATTAGTATATATGCTGTGTTGTAAACTCTAAGCTGAAATAGGAGAACAAAGGAAATTTAGTATAATTAACAGTACTCAAGATACCTATAAGTTCAGAGATAACAATACCAACATACAAACACACACACATACATCATATATATATGTGTGTATGTATATATACATACACATATATATAATGTATATACCAGAGAGACACTGTCAATAGGCTCCAAGCACCACTAGTAATTCTGTTAATTGGATATGATCTTCCCCCTGGGTGGGTCAGGGTGACTTGCATGAAATTTGTGGACACTCCCTTGTCTGGGCACATGTTAGTTGACAGAACTATTAAATCCCATAGCAAATATCTCACTCACTCTTTATCCAGTGGACAAAGAATTTTTAGCACTTCTTCCTTGGTAAGCCCTCCCACACTCAGGATTTTTTCTCATTTTTCCCTTCTTTCTCTCTTTTCCTCAATTTCATACTTTTCTGTGATTTTCAATAATAGAAGCCGTTTACCCTATGCATACTTCCAGATCAGTCTGCCTCTTCATTTCTATGTTGGATTGAGACAAGGGATTTGTAGGCACTGTCTCAGATGGACCTTTGGTGACACTGATTTCCCGTGATCTGCATCAAGGGCAACTGTGCCAAGAAAGATCTTGCTGTACTAAAAATCCTTGCAGTGATTTTACTTCATACTATATTATTAAAGTCATGTGTGTAAAATTAAGTAACTCTTAATTACAGATATTTCAGTAGTGTAGAGCGTCATATTGTTTGAATATGCTATAAGTAATCTTGCATGTTTAACAGACAGTTAAATAACTTACAATTGATTTTCTATGGTTACATGTAGGTATATAAGCATATATCCATGTCTATGTACATTTTGCTGCAGTAATTTATTTTTTTCTAATATTTACTATGTATGTGTGACTGTACATGGGAGCTGAGTACGAGCACAGGTGTGTTACAGCATATGTATAGAAAGAAAGAATAATTTGTGGAAGTCAATTCTCTCCTTCTATCATAGAGGTCCCAGTAATCCAACTCATGTTGTGCGGCTTGGTGAAAAACATGGTAGACAGGACTACATAGGTCAATAATTACTAGATAATGCCAAGTTCCTTTCTGGTAAGTCTGTCCCCAATTATTGTTGCAATGCACGCTGAAAGAATTTCTGTGTGTTGTTTCTCATATTTTGATCTGGAAAGATAGATCAATACTTTCTGCTTTTGCAGAAGGCCTGGGTCTTGTTCCCACACCGAAAATGACAGTGCACAGCTATATCAGTTCCAGGGCATCCGATATCTTTTTCTAATCTCTCTGGGCACCAAATGTGTATGTGGTACATATACATACATGAAGGCAAATGATTTATATACTTCTTTTAATTTACTCTATTATCAGTTGAAGCAGTCAATCCTTGAGCAAGGCACTTACCATTTTTTTAATTTTTATTTCTCCACGGCTATAAATATAAAAACATTAATATGAGAAAATAATTTTTATTGAAAGTACTTTTCAGCCTGTGACCTGTGCCACACGGCTCCATACCCAAATAGCTCACAGAAAAAGATAGCCTCCCAGAAGTGTGGAAAAGTCTGTGATCAGGGTAAGGCCAGCACTTCTGCTCAGTGGGACCCACCCGGAATCCTCAGGACACAGGGACCAAGAGCAGCTGGGTACAGGAGCCTTCCGGTTTCAATCTGTGGCTGGGAACCTCAGCCTGGGCCACAGGGCTCCATAGCCAAATAGCGCCAGGAGAAAGCTAGAGCACCACTGCTCAGCGGGACATGCCAGGGTCCTCAGGACACAGGAACCTAGAAGTGGTCTTCCAGTTTCCTTCTACAGCCCAGAAGCTGCTCCTGTGACACAGGGCTCCATATTAAAATAGTGCCAGGAGAGAGCTAGTCTCTCAGGAGTGCCAACACACCTGTGGGTACAGGCAAGATCACCACTTCTGTTCAAATTCCTGGATCAAGAGGGACCCTTGCAGAGCCATCAGGACACAGGAACCAAGGAACAGCTGGGGACAGAATCCTTCTGGTTTCTATCTGCACCCCAGAGCTGACCCTGTGTACCACAGCTCTCCAAACCCAAATTCCTTTCAGAGAGAGCTGGTATCCAAGGAGTACTGACGCAGAGGCTTGCAAGAGGGACAAGCCACAGTCAGAGAGAGCAAGACAAGCTAACACCAGAGATAACCAGATAGCGAAAGGCAAGGACAAGAACATAAGGAACAGAAACCAAGGCAACTTGGCATCATCAGAACCTAATTCTCCCACTACAGCGAGCCCTGGATACCCCAACACACCAGAAAAGCAAGATTAAGATTTAAAATCACATCTCATGATGATGATCGAAGATTTTAAGAAGGAAGTAAATAACTCCCTTAAAGAAATACAAGAGAACAAAGGTAAACAGCTAGACACCCTTAAAGAGGAAACACAAAAATCCCTTAAAGAATTACAGGAAAAAACAATCAAATAGGCAGAATGGCAGGAAAACACAATCAAACAGGCAAAGAAAATGAACAAAACCATCCAAGATCTAAAAATGGAAATAGAAACAATAAAGAAATCACAAAGGGAGACAACCCTGAAGATAGAAAACCTAGGAAAGAGATCAGGAGTCATAGATGCAAGCATCACCAACAGAATACAAGAGATAGAAGAGAGAATCTCAGGTGCAGAAGATACCATAGAAAACATTGACACAACAGTAAAAGAAAATACAAAGTGCAAAAACTCTTAACCCAAAACATCCAGGAAATCCAGAACACAATGAGAAGACCAAACCTAAGGATAATAGGTATAGAAGAGAGTGAAGATTCCCAACTTAAAGGGCCAGTAAATATCTTCAACAAAATTATAAAAGAAAACTTCCCTAACCTAAAGAAAGAGATGAACATAAACATTCAAGAAGACTACAGAACTCCAAATAGATTGGACCAGAAAAGAAATTCCTCCTGTCACATTAAGTCAAAACACCAAACGCACAAAACAAGGAAAGAATATTTACAGCAGTAAGGAAAAAGGTCAAGTAACATATAAAGGCAAGCCTATCAGAATTGCACCAGATTTCTCACCAGAGACTATGAAAGCTAGGAGATCCTGGGGAGATCTCATACAGACCCTAAGAGAACACAACTGCCAGCCCAGGCTGCTATACCCAGCAAAACTCTCAATTACCATAGATGGTGAAACCAAGATATTGTATGACAAAACCAAATTTACACAATATGTTCCACAAACCCAGCAATACAAAGGATAATAGATGGAAAACGCCAACACAAGGAGGGAAACTACACCCTAGAAAAAACAAAAAAGTAATCTTTCAAAAAACTCAAAAGAAGATAGCCACATAAACATTAAAATAACATCAAAAATAACAGTAAGCAACAATCACTATTCCTTAGTATTTCTTAATATCAATGGACCAAATTCCCGAATAAAAAGACATAGACGAAGAGACTGGATGGATAAACAGGACCCAACATTTTGCTGCATATAGGAAATGCACCTCAGAGTTAAAGACAAACACTACCTCAGAGTAAAGGGCTGGAAAACAATTTTCCAGGCAAATCGTCCCAACAAACAGGCTGGAGTAGCCATTCAAATATTGGATAAAATCGACTTTCAACCAAAAGTTATCAAAAAAGATAAGGAAGGACACTTCATACTCATCAAAGAAAAAATTTACCAAGAAATCTCAATTCTGAACATCTATGCTCCAAATGCAAGGGCACCAACATTCATAAAAGAAACTTTGCTAAAGCTCAAAGCATATATTGCACCTTACATTATAATAGTGAGAGACTTCACCACCCCACTCTCATTAATGAACAGATCTTGGAAGCACAAACTAAACAGAGACAGTGAAACTAAAAGATGTTATGGACCAAATGGATTTAACATATATCTATAGAACACTTCATCCTAAATCAAAAGAATATACCTTCTTCTCAGCACCTCATGGTACCTTCTCCAAAATTGACCACATAATCGGTCACAAAACAAACCTCCACAGATACAAGAAGATTGAAATAATCCCATGCCTCCTATCAGATCACTATGGATTAAGGCTGGTCTTCCATGGCAACAATAACAACAGAAAGCCCACATACACATGGAAGCTGAACAGTGCTCTACTCAATGACAACTTGGTCAAGGAAGAAATAAAGAAAGAAATTAAAGACTTCCTAGAATTTAATGAAAATGAAAGTACAACATACCCAAACTTATGGGACACAATGAAAGCACTGTTATGAGGAAAACTCATAGCTCTGAGTGCCTCCAAAAGGAAATGGGAGAGAGCATACACTTGCAGCTTAACAGCACACCTGAAAGCTCTAGAACAAAAGGAAGCTGATACAATCAAGAGGAGTAGATGGCAGGAAATGATTAAACTCATGGCTGAAATCAACAAAGTAGAAACAAAAAGAACTATACAAAGCACCAACAAAACCAGGAGCTGGTTCTTTGAAAAAATCAACCAGATAGATAAATCCTTAGCCAGACTAAGCAGAGGGCACAGAGACAGTATCCAAATTAACAAAATCAGAAATGAAAAGGGAGGTATAACAACAGATTCTGAGGAAATTAAAAAAATCATCAGATCCTACTAAAAAAGTCTATACTCAAGAAAATTGGAAAATCTGGATGAAATGGACAATTTTCTAGAAAAATTCTAAATACCAAAGTTAAGTCAGGATCAGATAAACCATCTAAACAGTCCCATAATGCCTACAGAAATAGAAGCAGTCGTTAAAAGTCTCCCAACCAAAAAAAACTCAGGACTAGAATTAGTGCAGAATTCTATCAGACCTTCAAAGAAGACCTAATACCAATACTCTTCAAACATTTCCACAAAATAGAAACAGAAGGAACACTACCCAATTCACTCTATGAGGCCACAATAACACTGATACCAAAACCTCACAAAGATCCAACAAAAGAAAGAAAACTTCAGACCAATTTCTCTTATGAATATTGATGCAAAATACTCAGTAAAATTCTTGCAAATGGAATCCAAGAACAAATCAAAACAGTCATTCACCACGATCAAGTTGGCTTTATCCCAGGGATGCAGGGATGGTTCAATCCCCAGAAATCTGTCAATGTAATCCACTACATAAACAATCGCAGAGAAAAAAACCACATGGTCATTTCATTACATGCTGAAAAAGTATTTGACAAAATTCAACATCCCTTCATGATAAAATTCTTGGAAAGGTCAGGAATTCAAGGCCCACATATAAACATAGTAAAAGCAATAAACAGCAAACCAGTAGCCAACATCAAACTAAATGGAGAGAAACTTGAAGCAATCCCACTAAAATCAAAGACTAGATATGGCTGCCTTCTCTCTCCCTATCCAATGTAATTCTTGTACTTCTAGCTAGTGCAATTAGACAAGAGGATGTCAAAGGTATACAAATTGGAAAGGAAGAAATCAAAATATCTCTAATTGCAGATGATATGATCATATACTTAAGTGATCCAAAAAATTCCACCAGAGAACTACTACAGCTGATAAGCAACTTCAGCAAAGTGGCCAGATATCAAATTAACTCAAACAAAACAGTAGCCTTCCTATACTCAAAGAATAAACAGGCTGAGAAAGAAATTAGGGAAATGACACCGTTCACAATAGTCACAAACAATATAAAGTATCTTGGTGTGACCCTAACCAAACAAGTGAAAGATCTGTATAACAAGTACTTCAAGTCTCTGAAGAAAGAAATCGAAGAAGACCTCAGAAGATGGAAAGACATCCCATGCTCATGGATTGACAGGATTAATATAGTAAAAATGACCATCCTGTCTAAAGCAATCTACAGATTCAATGCAATCCCTATCAAAATTCCAACTCAATTCTTCATAGACTTAGAAAGAGCAATCCTCAAACTCATTTGGAACAACAAAAAACCCAGGATAGCAAAAGCTATTCTCAACAACAAAAGAACTTCTGGGGGAATCAGCATTCCTGACCTCAAGCTGTACTACAGAGCAGTAGTGATAAAAACTGCATGGTATTGGTACAGCGACAGGCAGGTAGATCAACGGAATAGAAGTGAAGACCCAGAAATGAGCCCACACAGCTACGGTCACTTGATCTTTGACAAAGGAGCTAAAACCATCCAGTGGAAAAAAGACAGCATTTTCAACAAACGGTGCTGGCTCAACTGGTAGTCAACATGTAGAAGAATGCAAATTGATCCATTCCTATCTCCCTGTACAAGCTCAAGTCCTAGTGTATCAAGGACTTCTACATAAAACCAAATACACTGAATTTAATAGAAGAGAAAGTGGGGGAAAGCCTCGAACACATGGGTACAGGGGAAAAGTTCCTGAACAGAACACCAATGGCTTATGCTCTAAGATCAAGAATCAACAAATGGGACCTCATGAAATTACAAACCTTCTGTATGGCAAAGGACACTATAAATAGGACAAAACAGCAACCAGCAGATTGGGAAAAGATCTTTACCAATCCTACATCCGATAGAGTGCTAATATCCAATATATACAAAGAACTCAAGAAGTTAGACTCCAGAGAACCAAATAACTTTATTAAAAAATGGGGAACAGAGCTAAACAGAGAATTCTCAACTGATGAAATTCGCAGGGCTGAGAAGCACCTAAAGAAATGTTCAGCATCTTTAGTCATCAGGGAAATCAAATCAAAACAACCCTGAGATTCCACCTCACACCAGTCAGAATGGCTAAGATAAAAAACCAGGTGACAGCAGATGCTGGCAAGAATGTGGAGAAAGAGGAACACTCCTCCATTGCTGGTGGGACTTCAAGCTGGTACAACTACTCTGGAAATCAGTTTGGCGGACCCTCAGAAAATTGGACATAATACTACCTGAGGACCCAGCTATACCACTCCTGGGCATATACCCAGAAGATGCTCCAACATATAACAAAGACACATGCTCCACTATGTTCATAGCAGCCATATTTATAATAGCCAGAAGCTGGAAACAACCCAGATGTCCCTCAGCAGAGGAATGGATACAGAAAATGTGATACATTTACACAATGGAGTACTACTCAGCTATTAAAAACAATGACTTCATGAAATTCGCAGGCAATTGGATAGAACTTGAAAATATCATCTTGAGTGAGGTAACTCACTCACAAAAAATGAAACACATTATATACTCACTAATAAGTGGATATTAGCACAAAAGTTCGGAGTATCCAAAATTCACTTCACAGCAACCATTGGACTGAGCGTGAGGTCCCAGATGGAGGAGTTGGAGAAGGGAATGAAGGAGCTGAGGGAGTTTGCAACCCCATAGAGGGAGCAACAGTGTCATCTGGCCTGACCCCCCGGTGCTCCCAGAGACTGGACCACCAACCAAAGAATACAAGTGGAGGGACCCATAGTGCTGGCCGCATATGTGGCAGAGGAGGGCCTTGTTGGCCATCGGTAGGAGGAGATGCCCTTGGGTCTGAGGGTGTTAGATGCCCCAGTATAGGGGAATGCCAGGGAGGGAAGACAGGAGTGGGTGGGTGGGTGGGTTAGGGAATACCCTCATAGAGGCAGGAGGAGGGGGAAGGGATAGGGGGTTTCCAAAGGGGAGACCTGGAAAGATGGAAACATTTGAAATGTAAATAATCAAAAAATTAAAAAATAAAAATAAAAGAAGAAAGTAGTATCCAAACTTGTAGGAACTGTTCAGCTAACTTCCTAAGGCTTGTTAAGCTGTCAGCACCAAGCTGACTTAATATTCCAGGAAGCATTTCTGTCTTTGGTTTGGATTCTGCATGACCAGTAATTTCAAAGGTGTTAGCAGAGAGGGAAGCCTGGACTTTGGGATTGTTGAAATGAATAACTGTTCCATCATCTTTAATCATGTTCACCTCTTCAATACCAGCTATATTGTTGACAGCCAGTTTCTTTAGTGAACTCTGAAGCTTTTTTTCATCAGCAGTAGCTGTCCTATGTACCACCTTCTTCTTCCTGCGAGCTGTCCCCTTGCCCCCTATCCGGACCTGAGCTTGAAGTTTGGCTAACTTTTCTTGATTCATGCTGTTGGTAAATCTGCAGTGGGGAGGGTTCTCTAACGCCAGCACGCAGCAAGAGCAAGATGGCTGCCTCAGCTGAGACAGAGAAAGACCCAAGTTCATTTTCTGTTGGCCATCTACTGATCGGAATGCTACCTACCCTTGAGAATAGTTTCTTTTCCTAGTGAGGCTCCGTTGGAGAAAGTTAGATTTTCATTTGCAAGTGGTTATCAATAAGGGAAAGCTAATGAGTTGGGGATGGGAGCATGTATCCACTTCTGCTTTCAAATCTAGGACCCTGCCTGGTACAGACATGTCCAGGTCCTGTACATGTTCAGTCTCTGTGAGTTTATGTGTGTGTTAGTCCTTTGGGCTTTATAAGGCCTTATTTCCTTGGCGTCCTCCATCCTTTAAGGCTCTTACACTCTTTCTGCCTCCCATTCCATGGGGTTCACTGGGACCTGAAGTGAGAGATTTGATAGAGCCGTCCACTTTAGGACTTAGTGCTCCAAGGTCTCTCATTCTCTGCATAATATCTGGCTGTGTGTCTCTATATTTATTCCAATCTGTTGCAAAAGGAAGCTTCTCTGATGATGGCTGAAAGGGGCACTGGTCAATGAATATAGCACAATATCACTAGAAGTCATTTTATTTCTAGGTTACTTTAGTAGAACAGTAGGTTTTTGTTTTACCTTAGATTCTTGGGCTATGTATTTTCAGGTTGTGGTCACCCAAGCAGTGTCACATATGGGTTCCATCTTGTGGAATGGGCCTTAAATTAAATCAGAGTGTATTAACTAGTGTTCCATTGCTGTGAACAGACATGATTACAGACACAACACTTATAAAAGGAAGCTTTTACTTGGAGGCTTGATACAATTTCAGATATTTAGTCCATTATCATGATAGTGGGCACATGGCAGAATGCAGGCAGGTATGGTGTTGGAGAAGTAGCTGAGAGCTACATCCTGATCCACAGGCAGAGACAGAAAGAGACTCTGGGCTTGGCATGGGCTTTTGAAACCTTAAGGCCCGCACCCAGTTATACACTTCCTCCAACAAGGCCACACCTCCTAATCCTTTCAACTAACACAACTCCCTGGTAACTAAGCATTGAAATCTATGAGCTTATGAGGGCCATTGTAATTCAAAAAACCACACAGATACTGGCTGGTTATTCCCAGAGATTTATAAGCCCATTGTACTGGCATATTTTGCAGGCAGGGGACCATTGTAAAATAAAGGGCTTGTAGCTAGGTTGGTGTTGCATTTCTCTTTTGGTAGTGTACAGAGTACCTCCTAGTGTCAATAAAACAATCCTGTAGTAGAGGTTGGCACCAGGTCTACATCTGTGAGTTCAATGAATTGTGTAGGTGTTATCTTCAGCAATGGAACCTTGATATCAGTTTGTGGAAGGCACTTGGAGCATTGGGGAAAGCCTGGGTTGGGGAAAGGTTTCCATGGAACGTTAGCCAACAATTCAATTAGATGTAACCTACTCCTGCTACTAAAAGCTTCATTTTGTGACAACAAATCACCAGCTTTGTCTCCTTTGTTATTTGGTGGTTTCATTTCAATCACTTTCATATATGTAGATATTTTAGAAAACCTTGATTGTATTAAGTTTCCATACAACCATTTAAATGGCCCTTAATGTTAGCTGTTTTTCTACATAGTCTCTCCCTTGTCACCCTTTTCCCTCCATTTCCCACTTTGATATTCCCATTCCATTTCCTCTCCCCTTATCAATCCATAGCAGTCTATTATGTTTCTCCTTCTTAAGGAATTCTATCTTTCCATGCTATTCCCTTACTCTATACCTAGCCTCTGTGTTCTAGAGGCTGCATCTTGGTTATCATCGACTTAATAGCTATTGCTCACACATAATTGAATACATGCCATATTTGTGTGTGTGTGTGTGTGTGTGTGTGTGTGTGTGTGTGTGTCTGCATTATCTCAGGAAGATTTTTTGGTCTAGTTTCACTTATTTATCTGAAAATTTCATGATTATTGAATATGAATTCATGAATATGAATATTGCTCAGCTGAGTAATATTCAATTGTGTTAATATACCATATTTATTTTCTTTATTCATTCCTGCTTTTCCTACATTATTTCCAATGACTCACCCACCTGGAGTTCCGAGAGAAGTAAAAACATGATTCCACCTAAAGATCAAGTCTACTCTTTCCTATGAGATTCCCCTGTCTAAAGAGGTAACCTTAAAATTGTTTAGGAGATGGAGTAAAACTAGGGAATAAATACAACTTGTTTATACTCTGAAAGTCAAGTGGTCCAGTTCCAATGCTGTTCAATAGAAGAGACAATGACTGGAATAAATTTCAGACACTACTCTCACAAGGGTGCTCATTTAGGAACTGATAAGAAACTGGTGTTCTCTTCTGGCAAATTTCTGTGGCCCAGAACCAGGGATATTCCTGGAACTGCAGATTTTGTGTTCCATCCCCTGAGCTGCCTATTTTATTTCTTTCTCATGTTCTAAAATTCCCCTTTATGAAGAGGTAACCCAGTTACCATTTTAGGATTTGGAGAAATGACTGAGTATGATATCTTACTGATAAATGGAATAATAAGATGTGGTACCTGGCTGGGATACCTCTTCAGTGGACCTTATTAGAAGACTCAAAATTACACTAGTGGTTCCATTTATGTAACTGCCAATTGTAATAGGGAAAGGATATTTGAATATTTGTAGCCTGTGTGTAAATGCAGAAGTAAGGTAGATGTCATGATGAAGGTAAAAGAAAAAGCTGTAGGACTGGGAGCCAGAACAGAAGACTTTTTTAATGTTCAAATTAAAGTCTATTAGAATCTCCTTGATCTCACAGTTTGGTGAATTTTTTCTCATTTTTTTTCCTTTGATCTTTAAGTTTGGACTCAAGAGTAATGAACCCAGGATATGCTTTTTAAAATATTGATAGTGGTTGGAGAGTTAAAATCACAGTTTGAAGGGCATGTTCTTCAATAAAGCCCATGGTGGGTTCCAAAGAGATGCTGCCTAGCATTTCAGGAAAAGGTTATTTTTACCTCTTGTTGCAGAAAAAAAGTCAGGATAGAAGTGCTATGGGGAATCATGGAGCATCCTGGAGGTGCAGAAATACAATAAGAAAATTCCTTCTTGTGGTTTTTAGACTCATTAATAAAATTATTTATGGGCTGACACAAATTGAAACTCAAAATAACTATAGTTTTAAAAAAAGTTTTATAAGCCAAGGTAGAAATCTGGCAGCTGCCCAGAGTAGAGGAGTGCAGAAGAGAAGAGAATAAAATATGTGATTTGAGGTAAGACTACACCAGTCAAATGGCAGCAAGCACTCACATGGGGAGGGGAGAGGAGGACCTTCATAAGGAAGCCTACAGTATTAGGTAAGAAAAAGGATATGTAGGCTCAGGTCATCATCCAGAAGAAAATGACAGAAGTCAAGAACAAAGAATATTTTACCCTTCTGAATCAAGACTCAAGAAGATAGGTTGGCCAAGCCAAACTAGATCACACCTTTTAGGGACAGCCGGAAGTGTCCACATTTATGTAATTATATTAGAGCTTATAGGAATTGTTAGAAACAGAAAATAATCTCAGTGTCCCACAGAGAAACCCACAAATAAAGTGAAAGTAGCTCAGCAAAGCAATCCTTTTTATAAAAACTGCACCACGACTCAATCTGAACTAATCAGCACCCCAAGAGAGGAAGTTTAATTAACTTTTATTCCTACACAGGTAGCTATTGTGCCTTTTCCCCAGTGGCTGGTGTCTAATCTCACAGTCTTTTCAGACTCTAGTGAGAAATGGTGGGAGTACAAACTTGTACAGCCACTGTAGAGATCAGCTTGGTTACTGAGGAAGCTGGGAAGAGCCCTATGCCAAGATCCAGCTACACCACCCTTGAACATAAACCCAAAAGACTCTATATCCTACTATAGGAACACTTGTTCAACCATGTTCCTTGTTGCTCTATTCATAATGTCTATTAATTGAAAACAACCTAGTAGGCTGTGAATAGATGAGTGAATAAAGAAAATGTAGAATTTTACAAAATGAAATATTACTCAACTGTTACACATGAAGGGACCCATGGTGCTGGCCACATATGTGGCAGAGGAGGGCCTTGTTGGCCATCAGTGGGAGGAGAGGCCCTTGGGCCTGAGGATGTTAGATGCCCCAGTGTAGGGGAATGCTAGGGAGGGAAGAGGAGAGTAGGTGGGTGGGTGGGGGAGCACCCTCATAGAGGCAGAGGGAGGGGGAATAGAATAAGGAGTTTCCAAAGGGGAAAACATTTGAAATGTATATAAAGTAAATATCCAAAAATTAAAAAAAAAAGAAAAGGCAAAAAAAAAAAATGAAATCATGAAATTTGCAGCTAAATGGGTGGAGCTAGAAAATAATCACCCTGAGTGAGGTAACTCAGGCATAATAAGACAAACGTGGTATGTCTTTGTTCATTTGAATGTGTGAATATTAGCTGTTAAGTCCCCATTAGGAAGGCTATAATCATCCAGACATGGTGGCTCATGCCCAGCACTCAGTAGACAGAAGCAGGCAGGTCTCTGAATTTGAGGCCAACCTGGTCTACAGAGTGAGGTCTAGGACAGCCAAGGCAAGACATCCAGTCTTGAAAAATGAAACAAAAACAAAATAAAACAAAACAAAAAACAAAAGCAAAACAAAGGCTACAATTTGTTGAACCACAAAGGATATCTATGTAGTAATGGGCCAGGGAGGAGTGTGGATCTTCCTTGGAAAGAGACATAGAGTAGACAGACATGGATAGAAGGGGATGGGGGGAACAGTCCAGGTTCCGATTTAGCCTTAAATTCAAGAGCAATGAGAAATGTTTATGTACTCTGACACTTATTTCAATATGAATTAGGTTTATTGATTATTTATTATTGTTGACAGCAAGTAAAACACAAGTTCAATACTACCCATAAAATAAGATTTTATTTAATAAAAGCCTACAATCCAAATAATGAATTAAGGCAGCACAAAAGAAGCCAGAAAAGATAAGAGAAAGTCAATTGAACTATATTTTGTCACAGGGCACAATTGGCATCCTTTCAAGTTCTTTGAAAACTTACGTAGACACATGAAGAATACTCACTATCTTTGTTGGCATTTCAAGGCTATGTAATTTACTTTTAAATTTTGGAACGGGGCATCTTGCCTATGGCTAAATTTGAAGATAGGCAAATTGTGCCACTTAGTAGAAAGAAAACTGCGGCTATAACTGCCAAAGCCATGGCACTTCCCATCTTCTGAGTGTCTGGGTGGGAAGGCATATGGAAAGATGGTGGGAAGGCAATCCCCCATTTGCGTGTGATGGCTATGTAATTGAACAAAACAGCAAGGTAAAGAAAGCTGCTAGCGATGATGTTCAGAATCCCTGAAAGGCTGAATGGATTGCAGGTGGCATTCCTCCGTACTCTTCCCATATACACATTTGAAAGAGCAATAATGGTGGTGATTTTCCCAAAGAGTCCAAGAAAGCTAGAAACCAGCAGCAAGTGCTGGTTTATTCGAATATACAAAGGAACGAAGGAGTCACGGTAGTAGTATTGGTGACATACTCTGTTGTTGCTGGAGTTGGTGTCAGTGTGGAAAATGCAGGCTCTCCATATGCCGACAAAAGCCACTGTAGGCTTGAGGATCACAGGATCTTCATAGTGCCACACTTGCCACTGAGGGAGGCCTATGGATATGCAGCAAAGTAGCCAGGCCACTGTGGTCAAAGCAAAACCTCCCATTTGGCGATGGCAATATTTTACCAACATGATGATGACAGTGAATACTTGAGAACTGCAAAGATACACAGGACAAGGTATGGATGGTTACTTGGGACAAGGGCAATATACTCAGATTTACAGTACTAGGATAAAAGTGTTATGTTTAAGAGAATGGTCCTTTGGACTGCTACTTTGAATGTGGTGTGAGAAAAGTCTAAGATGGCTCCTGTGGCAATATTGCCAGGCAGGTAGATTATCCACATACCTTCTAGAAATGTTAATTCTTATGTTTGGTTTTGGACTTCTGGAAATCCTTCTACCTCTACTTCTCAAGGACTAGTTGGAAGCATGAGCCCCTACAAGTGTGTTTGTGAGCATTTATATGAAAGTACACATATGTAAGTGCTTGCATGCATGTGTGCATATATGCATTCTTGGGTGCCTGTGATATGTGTGTGCTTTTCTGTAGGTGTGTTTGTGTGTATGTGCATGTGTATACTTGCACACATGTGTTTGATTCCCAGGAATAGTACATGTCAGTGAAATGTTTTACCACAAATCTACACCTTGATAATCAGAAGAGATTCATAGAATGCATTTTCAGGAAGTCTCTACATATGTGTCATTCCTTGTGCCTCCACGAAAATTAATTAATTAATTTGAGGATGTATTCAAGGTAGACCAAAGGGAACTCATACCCCTGAAGTCAACTATCTACTAAATTCAAAGAATTTATAACTAGAAAAAAAGGTAACTCCTCTTTTGTTAATCAAGAAGCAGCATTTAGAGGCAATATGGGTTTAATAATCTTTTGTTAATTCCATAGATTGCATGATTCCTAGGTGGTACTTGTTTAAAATGGGCTCAGCAGGAATCACTGTGTGTATCTATCTACTGTAGGCATGCTCTAGTTGAGCAAAAGATAAAGAGATAGAGCCACATGTGGGCAGAAATTCTTAAAAGATATTCTCCCTCACTCAATCAAATGGAGAACTCAAAATGTTAGCAATGAGGAGTGTGGCTACTACCCCTTATCTGAGTCTGCTTCGAAATGAAAGCTCAAATTAACAGTCTAGCATTGGGTGCAGGCAAATGGCAGGTATAGTTTAAGGTAAATGTTGATGAGGAAACAAGACAAGTCACCCAAATCAAACTTTGGAAAACATTTGGGGGAGTATCTGAGAGTCTTTCTTAGTAATAATTTGCACAATGGTATAAGATTGTTGAAGTTGGAAGCCAGAACCCCATTATTATAGCCAGACTATTTCTGCAGAGGGCCTCATTGAATAGGCCTGTATGCCCTCAAAATCATTCTGTAATCTAGAATGCACTTGAAGTTGCAGTCCTCTTGTGTCTGCCTGTACCTGGATACTACAATGTGTTCATAAGAATAGAACTTAGTTTTCTCCTGGCTCTCGTTGGCTATGGACTCCTGGTGGCCCAGGCAGAGGTCTCCAGAGGCTGGACCACCAACCAAAGAATACACATGGATGGACCCATGGTTCGGACCACATATGTGGCAGAGGAGGGCCTTGTTGGCCATCAGGGGGAGGAGAGGCCCCAGTAAAGGGGAATGTCAAGGTGGGAATATGGGAGTAGGCGGGTGGGTGGATGGGAGGTGGAATTCCCTCATAGAGATGGGGGAGGGGGAAGGGATAGGTAGTCTCCAAAGAGGAAACCTAGAAAGGGGGAAACATTTGAAATGTAAATAAAGTATCAAAAAAATGAAAAAAAAGAATAGAACTTAGAAAAATATTAATATTTGTATTAAATTCATGAGCTCCCTGTGCTTTCCAGGGTTTTGAGAAGTAAAGAAATACAAACTCTTTCTCTAGGGAAAAGCTCAAATCAGAGATTCAACTGAACAATGGTTTTAAAAACCTGCTCTGTTTTATTCCGCTTACAACCCTAAGTAAATCAAAAGCTCCTTGTATGTGCTGACACCCTCAGAGAGTTAGGAATGGAGATATAGGATTTGGTAGAGTAGCAGTAGAAACAGCTGGTGAAAGAAATTGGAAGAACCAGAACTGCTCAGAACGCAATAACATTAAGGATGCTTCACAAACATGCTTTCTCAACTGGTTGATCACACAAACAGCGCAAGGGGGCAAAGTAGGACAAAAAAAGGTCAAAATTAAAAATTCAAATATGGCTTCTACTGAGCACATCAACTCTTTCACACAATATTGTTTTGTTTTAACAATATAATGCTATTGAACCACCATATCTCAAATCTTCTGTTGGTGATCTTCTACCTATGACCACCATATCTCAGAGAAAAGCCTAAGAGGAGTCTGAAACATTTCAGTTTTGTCACATACTTCACCTTGGGCTGGAGAGATAGTTCAGCAGTTAAGAACACTGACTGCTTTTCCAGAGGTCATGAGTTCAAATCCCAGCAACCACATGGTGACTCATAACTGTCTGATGCACTCTTCTGGTGTGTGTCTGAAGACAGCTACATTGTACTCATATAAATAAAAATAAATGAGTAATATTTTTAAAAGATATTTCAGCCTATCGAATTTGACTCTGTGATTTTCAGGGATGAAAAATAAAAACAGAATATCTCTGTGACAGGTGTGACAGTGGCTACTCATCTCGTAGTGGACAGAAAGAAGACAGATAATAGAAACCACAGATAAGTTAAAAACCTCAAAACCATGACTCTTGCTCTCTACTTTCCCCGGGTATCTCCTCGAGTTTCCAGAATGTCCTAAAATAGTACCACCAAGCACAGTCCGAGGATTTAATATATGAAAAAGAAAACAGGGAAAGAGAATTGCAAAATGTGTGATATGTGGGGGGGAAAACCAGGAAATGTAATATTGGAGCCACATACTGCTTTCAAGCAGAAAAGTTTGAAGGGAAGCCTGATACAAAAAAGAATAAACCAAGTGGTGCCCTCAGGAAAAGACACCATTTAGATAAGCTTCCATTTTTTTTAAAGAAATTAAAGGGAAGCTTAATCAGCAAAGAAAATCATCAACAAATGAAATCTTATAAAAATGTAGTTCAAGACGTGGGCCTGAATCCAACCCCAGAAAACAGCATAGCTTGGAACCATCAGCCACATGGCTCTGGATTTAGAGTGAAGATGGCTGCAAGAAAGTATTTATTGAATCTCCCACTATGGTTAAGGAAAGCCACCAAGGCATGTTGTGTGGCTAGAGAGTCCCTGTATGGAGGCCTAGAGGGGCCATTTTGTGAAGCTATAAATGTAAAGCCTGGTATGATTTGGGGACCACAAATCATGGGAGATGATTTAGCCATAGGATACCTGCCACAAAATCTGCATGCAAGGTGGGAAAGCAACCTAAGAGGGAGAAGTGTGTTGCCTTCAGCAAAGCTGGAGAGCAAGGGTCATCTATATTTTTTGCTGTGAGACACAGACACAATTTAGAATTTTCCTGCTAGCTTCTTATCTTGAATTGGTCCAGTATTTCCTCACAATGCCCTTTCTTCTGATTTGAAATGATGATGAATATTTTCTGTTACTGTATACTGGAAATTTGTGATTTGCTATTTGAGTTTACATGTGCTGTCAGTTAAACAATTGGCTTGAGTCTCAAGAGAGACTTTGAGCTTTGAGACATTGTTGAGATTATGAAGGTATTGCAGGAACTTTGGAAGCTGGATGGAATGCATTTTGTGTTATGATATTGCTGCAATGTTTATGGGGGCCAGGGAGTGTACTGTAGTGTCATGAATGAGAATTATCCTCATAGATCTGTATGTATGAATGCTGTGTCTCTAGATAGTGAATTATTTGAGAAAATTAAGAGGTGTGACTTTGTTGGAAGATGATTGCTTTGTCGAAGGTAGTGTGTCAATGTGTTGAGTTTGGGAGGGTTTTTTTTGGGGGGGGGTGTTGAGACAGGGTTTCTCTGTGTAGCCCTGGCTGTCTTGGAACTCACTCTGTAGACCAGGCTGGCCTCGAACTCAGAAATCCACCCGCCTCTGCCTCCCAAGTGCTGGGATTAAAGGTGTTTTAAAAGCACATACCAGGCCCAGATTCATATTCATTCTCATTCTCTCTCTCTTTCTCTCTCTCTCTCTCTCTCTCTCTCTCTCTCTCTCTCTCTCTCTCTCTCTCTCTCTCCCATCTCTCTCTGTCTCTCTTTCTCTCTCTCTTTCCCTCCCTCTTCACCTGCAAGTGCTGATCAAATATGAGTTTTCAGCTATGAAGGCATTGCTTCCTGTCATGATATTATTCACTAACTCTAAAACTGTAAGAAAGCCCCCAATTAAGAGCTTACATTCACAAGAATTGCCTTGACTATGATATCTCTACAGTAATAGAACAGTAAACAAAGCAGAATGTATCTCAAATACCATGGGATTCAACTAAAGAAGTCCCTGGGGGTTCAACTCCCCGAAGTCAAAAAGCATAATGGTGGTTGCTAGGGCCCAGAGCAGGGAGAAATAAAAGGTGACATTTGATATGTATACATCAGTTAGAGAAGATTGAAAGTGTGATGACTTCACAAGACAAGAGCAGATGGTCTTTCTGTTGTGGAGCTATACACATAAAAGGATCAGTGGTGAATTTTGGTATGAATGAGTCTTTAACCTCATTTTTCAAAGTATACAATAAAGATGAATGGAAGCTATACAAACCAGAGACACAATCGTCAAGTGAATTGATAGTAGGTGATGTTGCTTGGCAGTCAGTTATGTGAGGCAGTGGAGACAACAAGGAAATTGGTCCTCTCGCTAGTCCCTTGAGGTGCCTTGCTGGCTTCACCATCAGCTCTGAGCATTTAGCCTATTACTAGACTAGTTCTAGTTCTGAGAATTCTATGGACTCATTAAATTCCAATCCTCACTGACATCACTGTCCTGTGTTCTTTCATTAATGTTTGAGTGTTGTAATACTATTGATTCTGTGGGGAAGACTGTATTATCTGTGCTTTCTTTTGTAGTGTATTTTTTTTTCAACATTTGAAGTATTTGGTGGGTTTACTAATGGGATTCCCTGCACATGGTAATTATACACCTGACTGATTCAGATTTGTGAGCAGTTGCTTTTCCTTTTGTCATTCTTCAAGGAATAGTTACTAATTTTTTATTCACTTATTTACATCCCAAATTCTATTCCCCCCTCCTGGTCACTTCCTCACATAGTCCCTCACTAATCTCTCATCCCCTTTTCCTCTGAGAGGATGGGGACCCACTGGGTGTCCCCCCAACCCTGGCACATCAAGTCTCTACCACATTAGGCACATTCTCTCCCTTTGAGGCCACACAAGACAGCCATTGAGACTGAGTCACATGTCTGCTACACATATGCCAGGGGACACATTCCAGCCCATGTATGTTCTTTGCTGGAGACTCAGTCTCTGAGAGCTCCCAGGGGTCTAGGTTTGTTGACTCTGTTGTTCTTTCTGCAGGGTCCCCACACCCCTCAGGGCCTATAATCCTTCCACCAACTCTTCCATAAGTGTCCTGACCTCCATTCAATATTTAGCTGTGGGTAGCTTCATCTGTTTCAGTCCACTGCTGGGTAGAGGCTCTCAAAGGAGAGTTATGCTAGGCTCCTGTCTGCAAGCACAACAGATTAATGATGTCAGGGATTGGTGTTTGCCCATGGGATGGGTTTCAAGTTGGGCTGGTTATTAGTTGGCCTTTCCTTCAATCTCTGTTCCATCCCTGCATTTTTTTCCACAGGATAAATTTTGGGTCAAAAATTTTGTGAGTGGGTTGGTGTCCTTATTTCTCCACTGGGGGTCCTGCCTACCCCGAAGAAGAGGTGGCTTCTTCGGGTTCCATGTTCCCACTGTTAGGCATCTTTGCCAAGGTCACCTTCATTGACTCCTGGGAGCCTCCCTTATCCCAGGTCTCTGGGACTTCCTAGAGATTCTCCTCTTGTCCCCACCCCTGGCAACTGCAGATTTCCATTCATTCTCCTTGCCCTCTGGGTCTCTCTCCTGTCTCTTCACACACCAAATCTGCCTCCCTAGTTTCTCTACCTCCCCATTCCCACCCAATTCCCTCACAACCTCTGCCTCCTATGACCATTTTGTTTCCTCTTCTAAGTGTGATTCAAGCATTCTTGCTTAGGCCTTCCATCTTGTTGAACTTCTTTGCATATTCTGGACTTTATGGCTAAGCCACTTATCAGTGAGTACATACCATGCATGTCCTTTTGGGTCTGGATTGCCTCGCTCAAGATGATATTTTCTAGTTTAATCTATTTGCCCACAAAATTTATGATGTCCTTGTTTTTAATAGCTGAATAGTATTCCGATGTGTAAATGAGCCACATTTTTTGTATCCATTCTTCAGTTGAAGGACACCTGGGTTGTTTCCAGCTTCTGGCTATTACAAATAAGGCTGCTATGAGCTTAGGGGAGCACATGTCCTGGTCCTATGGTGAAGTATCTTTTGGGTATGTGCCTAAGAGCAGTATTGCTGGGTCTACAGGTACAACTATTTCCAATTTTCTGAAAAAACTCCAGATTGATTTCCAGAGTGGTTGTGCAAGTTTACACTCCCACCAGACATAGAAGAGTGTTCCTCTTTTTCCACATCCTCGCCAGCATGTACTGTCACTTGAGTTTTTTGTCTTAGCCACTCTGGTGTAAAGTGGAATCTCAGGGTCATTTTGATTTGCATTTCCCTGGTGACTAAGGACTTTGAACATATGTTTAAGTGCTTCTTGGCCATTAGAGATTCCTCTGTTAAGAATTCTCTGTTTAGTTCTGTACCCCATTTTTTAATTTGGCTATTTGGTTTGTTGGAGTTTAGCTTTTTGAGTTATTTACGTATTTTGGATATTAGTCCTCTTTCTAATGTAGAGTTAGTGAAGATCTTTTTCCAATCTGTAGGCTGCTGCTTTGCATTGTAGACATTGTCCTTTGCCTTGCAGAAGCTTTTCAGTTTCATGATGTCTCATTTATCAATTGTTAATCTTAGAGCCTGAGCCATCAGTGTTCTGTTCGGAAAATTGTCACATGTACCAGTGCATTCAAGGTAATTTTTCACTTTCTTGTCTATGAGATTTATTTTATCCAGTCTTATGTTGAGGTCCTTGATCTAGTTGGACTTGAGTTTTGTGCAGAGTGATGAATATAGATCAATTTTCATTCTTCTCCATGCAGACTGCCAGTTAGACCAGTACCATTTGTTGAGGGTGCTTTCATTTTTCTACTGTATGGTTTTGGTTCCTTTGTCAAAAAATTAAGTGTCCATACGTGGGTGTATTTAATTCTGGGTCTTTGATTCTAATACTTTCATCACCCTGTCCATCTCTGTAACAATACCATGCAATTTTTTAAATCACCATTGCTCTGTAGTACAGCTTGAGATCAAGCATTCTTCCAGAAGTTCAGGATTGTTTTGGTTATCCTGGGGTTTTTATTTTTCCATATAAAGTTGAGAACTGATCTTTGAAGGTCTGTAAAAAATTGTGTTGGAATTTTGATGGGGTTTGCATTGTATCTATAGATTGCTTTTAGTAAGGTGGCCATTCTTACTATGTCAATTCTACTGATTCATGAGCATGGGAGATTTTTTCCATCTTCTGATGTCTTCCTTGATTTCTTTCTTCAGGGACTTGAAGTTCTTGCCATACAAATATTTCACTTGCTTGGTTAGAATTATACCAAGATATTTTATACTATTAGTTACTATCATGTATGGTGCTCTTTCCCTAATTTAATTCTCAGGCCAATTTTCATTTGTATAAAGGAAGGCTACAGATTTCTTTGAGTTCATTTTATATCCAACTAGTTTGCTGATGCTATTTATCAGCTATACAAGTTCTCTGGTAAAATTTTGTGGATTGCTTATGTATACTGTCATATCATGCATAAATAGTGATATCCTGAATTCTTCTTTTCAACTTTGAATCTCCTTGATACCCTTCAGCTGTATTATTGCTCTAGCTAGATCTTCAACTACTATATTGAACAGATAGGGAGAGAGTGGGTAGCATTGTCTTGTTCCTGAATTTAGTGGGATTGCTTCATTTTTCTCTCCATTTAATTTGATGTTGGTTATTGGCCTGCAGCATATTGTTTTTATTATGTTATGTTTTATTAGATATATGCCTTGAATTCCTGATCTATCCAAGACTTTTAACATGAAGGGGTATTGTATTTTGTCAAAGGCTTTTTCAGAATCTAATGAGATAATCATGTATATGTTTCTTTTAGTTTATTTATATATCGGATTATGTTGATGGATTTTCATATATTAAACCATCCCTGCATCCCTTGGATGAAGTCTACTTGATCATGGGGAGTGATGTTTTTTTTTTTTATTTTTTTTTATTTTTTTTTGATACTTTATTTACATTTCCGATGATTCCCCTTTTCTTTGGAAACCCCGTGTCCCCTCCCCCT
>CM052722.1:28733742-28803123 GCA_028551405.1 Uromys caudimaculatus | reverse complement strand
AATATAAATATACACTATAATCTATACTATAGATATAATATATAGAGATAATATAGATATAATAGAATATATTATAGATTATATCATATATATTTTATGTTATATAATTACATGATACATAATATATATTATAATTATATTAAATCTAAATATATACTATATTTGTATATACATACAAATATATATTATAAATGTATGTAATATACTATAATTATGTATATTATTTATGTTAATTTTATATTTATATTTATTTTATAATATATGAATACTATATAATATATACAACTATTATATAATATATACAATTTATATATGTTATGTAGTATATAAGATATACTACATAACATTATATTGTATTAGGTAATATTATATAGAGACATTATATATAATTATATTATATATATTTGTACATGAAATATATATTATATTACATATAGTATATATTATATATAATATGTTATATGCATGATATATATTTATGTTTAATATTATGTGTAAATTATATATTTAATATTATAATTTTTATATTTAAATATTTTTAAATTGTTATTTGGTATACTCACTGTCTTTTTTTGCTTGCTGTTTTTTGAAACAGGTCTTTTTAGAGCCTCCTGCCAGCCTTCTGAGCAATGTATTTACATATGTACAACACTAAGTAAAGCTACATTTATACCTTTAATGGTCTTTATGATTATAGAGAATAGGATTGTGGTTCTGTAAGACTTAAGTGATAAGCAAGGGTGCCTCACCTTCATGCTATCAATAGTTAGTTGTTATGTTGTTAGTAGGGGTGATAATTAAGTTTGATGGCTCTTATGGATTTTTATATAATGCCATGGGAATACTAGACCTCTTGAGGTCTTGTATACCCAACCTGTGAATTGCTTGCTAGTCAAACAAGCCTGTTAAATGGCTGTTTGTTTGTTTCATTTTGAATGGAATAAAGAGCAAGGTAGATCTCTGTTCAGTTGGAGGGTAGCCTGCTCTACAGTAGTAAGTTTCAGAGGGCTATGTAGTGAGGCCCTATGTCAGTCAAACCAGACCAAATAAAACAACAAACTTGAAATGGAATAAACGGGCTAGAAGTGTAACTTAGTAATAAAGTGCCTTTACCTCCAATTTCCTGGTCTAGAAAACAAAACAAACAAACAAAGCGAGAAAAAAGAATAGGAAGATAGGAATTTAATCCAAGAGAGTAATAGCAAAATATTTTACATTAAGGAACTTGAAAGAATTACATTATTTCCACATAGTATTCCTTATGTAGATACTAATTTTTATATGTATTGAGACAAGTAGTAAAGTATTTAGGAGTTGGGTTTCAGGCACATGCCTGATAATCCCAGCACTTTGGCAATTGAGACAATAGAATCACAAGTTCCAGGCCAACCTGGGATCCATGGCAAGACCTTGTCTCAAAAAGACTTAAAAATAGGAGTATGGAATTTAGTTTATAAATAGCATACTTGACTATGAAGCATAAGACTCTAGGTTTGGTTCCCAGTGCCAAAACATAGAATAAAATAAATATTATAATATGATAGTCTTGAGCTGGTGAAATACACCTCCAAGTGTTTCCAGAGAGGATTGCTATGTGGGACAGTTACTGAAGGAAATGGGGTCCCAGATGAAAAAAAGCTGAAGAAGTCAGCAGACATTAGATTCCAGCATCTACCTGTGAACATGAACCTGATGGTAGCAACTCTCCAGGGAACATCTAGATCTTCGGCACCTGATCGGGACTACCAGAAGCTTTCAGAAGACATCAGAAGACCCCTTTCTATCTATTGGTTTTATTTAATATGAACTTTTAGTAGATAGTTCTAACATTTCTAAGAGTCCGTTATCCTTTCTGTCTTTCACCTAACATTTTAATACATTTTAATCAGCTATAACATTGTAGGTTTCCTTATAATATTTACATACATAGTTTTGGTTAACTGTACTCCTACCCTCTCTTCTCCCTCATGTCCCTGATCCCTACTCCATCCCTTCCTTTCTTCCATCTCCCTGACCTTTACTCACCAACACACATGCATCCTCAATAATCCCCCTTCCTCTTTCATATCAGATGTACTAGGGCTCTCCCCACCTTAAAGCTTCATTTTCCTGCCTCTAGTGGGCCTCTTGCTAGTTTCCAAGCCTCTACATATGCCCACGCTCACATAAGTTCACATATATACAACTAGAAGCTAGGATTCATTTATCTAGTGTTTGTCTTTTATGTCCTATGGCTAATCTACCTTATATTTGTTAATGCTTACCTCAATGAGTTATTCTCCAAAATTTACTGTACACACACACACACACACACACACACACACACACATACACACACACACACACACACACACACACACACACACACACACACACACACACACACACACACACGAACGATACTGGGTAAGCATTCCAGCACTAAACTATACTTCTAACATTCCGGTGCCAATTTCAATTTTGTTTTGCCTTTTCTCATTAAAAAAGTGTCATCTGAGAAATGTTTGTGATGGTAATATAGTATTATTTAGAAACTAACCAAATTTGTCTAAAACAAAAATATACCTTTTCATCACATCAATATTTTTTCTAAGAGCAAGATTTCAGGGTAGACATTTTTAGAGTGCCTCAAAATAAAACTTGTGGTTAAACCTTAGACTAGATAATAAGTAAAGTTTTAAGAGGCTATATGTGATATATTTATGATCTATAAATTTGTCTGTGAAGATGTCTCCCTAAGTTCATTTTGAGATATATTTTTCTCCATTAGTCTTTGCTCTTCTACCATATTTGAATTTGGTAGACCAATAAAAAGATCAGTGCCTGTTATTAGAATGCACTAACTTTTCACTGTGGTAAAATACAAAAATGCCAAATTTCTTAGTGAATACTAAAGCTATGCAAATGTTAACAATATGAATATTAAAGGAATAAAAATAAAATTAATAAAAATAAAAATGTTCTCATCTATTTTTTTGAGATAGGGTTTCAGCCCAAACTGTCCCCCAACTTTCTATGTAGTTGAGGATGACATCGTCGTCATCGTCATGATCATTACTGAAACAAGGTCTTGCTATGTATTCCCAGCTGTCCTGGAACTCACTCTGTAGACCAGGCTGGCCTCAAACTCAATTATCCACCTGCCTCTGCCTCCTGAGTGCTGGGGTTAAAGGCGTGCACCACCGTGCTAAGGTTGACTTTAAACTGCCTCTATCTCCAGGTTGGAGATTATGGTGTGCATCACTACACCCAATTTATATGGTGATGGGAATGAACCCAGGGCTCAGGCATGCTAGACGATAGCTCTACCAACTGAGCTAAATCCTCAGCCCTCTCAATTATTTCATAAGAGAAACAGAACATTAATAATCTAGAAACAACCTTTTAATGTATGCTTTAATATCACCTACTTAAAAACCTGTATTAAAGATATAACCAACTTTATTTTCTGTGCTTGAGGTTGAACTGGTAAATGCTAACAAATGTTGGGTTAAGCTTTTAATATCCAAAATTACTTGAAAAGTTTAATGAAAAAGAAATAGGCTATTTATTTGTTTGATCTTAGCAGGATTCAAAGAAAGACAATTAACAAATGACAAGTGTCAAAGAGATTTCTAAAAGACAATCAGGAAAAACTGAGAACATGTAACTACAGTGTGTTTGACTATTCTGGAATTCTCTATCTTCACTGTTTGCATACTGTTTTCCTAGTGTTTCTTCATACTTCTCCTGAGAAAGAATTTTAGAGGTCAAATGTTTTAGGTGTTTAGGATATTTCTAACAATACTGTGTTTAGAATAGAAAAAAAATTCCAGAAAAAGCTTTAGTGTACACAAATGGCTAGTCATGTATACAAAGATATGTAGTCATATCTTTTTTTTTTTTGAGACAATAGAGAATTTTTAAAGCAGTCTGTCATACGCTTCTGATAGCACTAGCCCAAAACAGCAGCCCCCAAAAGAGACAGGCAGTTGTTTTTCTGCTCACTGCCCAACTGGCTGGCACATAGTAGGCATTTAAAATTTCGAAGGAAGTGGGGCTGGAAAGATGGCTCGGTAACTAAGAGCACTGGCTGCTTTTCCAGAGGACATGGGTTCAGTTCTCGGCACCCAAACGCAGTTAACAACAGTCTATAACACCAGTCCCAGGGGATCCTACATTGTCTTTGACTTCCATATGCACTACATGCACGTGGTGCATAACATACATGCCGGCTGAACACCCATGCATACACATTAAGAAACATTGGAAATGTAAAGTATCAAAACATAAAAATAAAAAAAGAAAAAAAAGAAAACCTTAAAACCAAGAAATTTTAACGTTAGATTCCCAGAGGCTGCCCATGCTGACCACATCCTTTACCCCACTTCACCAGATAAGGAAACTGAGGCCAGGCTCAATGATGTCAGCCGGTGCTCATCTGCAGGCAGACAGGAAATGCCTGGGCCAGGATTCAAATTGGGGATCCTGTTGTCCTAGCCAGGGCTCCCGATGACCACCTTGCTTACTTTGGACATAAGTGGCTGCACAGTGTGCATTGCTAGGACCACAAGGCGTGCATTCTATAAAAAGTGCCACTCTTTGGCCTCGATGTCCAGTGCATCCACTGCAGGCCAGGCTAAAACTTGCCCTCTCCACAGCCATCGCTAGCCACTCCCGGTAGTCAATATCTTAAATGAACTTCCCTTAATGGAGATCGTCTCCATTTAGCCAACTAGCTAAGTCATAGGCCCCTATGTCACATGTCCATCTATGAGCCATAGGAACAAATGGACAGAAATCACCAGGTGGTAGTCCAACTTGATCCCATTCAATTAAACTGCATGCCACAGAGTGAACTGTTTGTTCCCCTGACAATTCATGCCAGATACTATATATTGACTAGTATTTTAATAAATATTACATAAACGAGGTTTAAAACATTCCAGCTCATTCCAGGGCAGATATGAGTTTGGTTTTTAGAACCCTTGCTAAAGAACACTGCCAGAAATCCCTTTTATTTTCCATGTAGCCTCTATTTTGCTCCCTCCTCTTCTAAATTTGATCACGTTCCCCTCCCATCATGGAATAAACTGTCTTGGGTGCAAATCAATGGCACTACTGGCTAAAGTGTAACACTGTGGCACAACACAGACTGGGCTTAATCTGTGACATCAGAAGGAAAAGAAAAAGGAATGGGTGAGGGGGAGGAGAAAAGCTTAAGAGGTGAGGAGAGGGGAGGCAAGAAAAAAGAAATTCAGTGTTTCCCTTCAAGTTCCCAGTGGGTACCGACACCTCCTGCTGCATTTCTGAAATGTAGTGTGCTATGCTTCTAAGGAGTACCTGCACTCAAACTGTCAACAGTCCACGTCTGAACTGCTGGACCTTAAGCAAGGCACTTAACCTCCATGAGTTCAATTTCCTGAGTAGCTAGCCCTACGAGGAGTTAGCTATAGATCCTGCCTCACTGTGATTCTTCAAAGAAATATGATCTCATATAGGTCAAATGCCTGCCTAGCATCTAAACGGTCCAGAAGCATGAGTAGTTACTGTTTACAATTACGATGTATCCTGCCCAGCCCATAGCACGGTGTATCTAATAAATGCAAGGACCAAATGCTTCTGAGTTTCCTCATCAAGCTCATCCCTGAACACTTATTGATGATATTTTCAGATTTAAGCCTTTACAGATGCCATAGACTTTCATGAATTTCTTTATCCACTTTCCATCTACCCTCCAGGAACAATAAAACCTTGGGGAGGGAAGCAAAAAAAAAATGATCATATAGAATTGATAGGACTTTATACAACATAGGGGAACCAGCCAGGCTTTAAAAGAATGTACCCAACTGTATAAAAAGACATTTGACTGAATCTATAGCAGACAGGGGTCAGAAGCAACATGGGAAGCTCACAATCACACTACTGTAAAAGGTTTTATTGTTTAATCATTCTTTCACCCCTCAGCCCCATCCAGTCACTCCTCCTGCTTTTCTGATCATTCTAAAGGCTAAAATATAGTCCCTTCTGTGGAGGCTAAGAAAAGAAACGTGGACATCAATATTTCTCCGCACACCTTTATTAGGCACCATGTCACAGTGCCGGGAGTGCTGGTTTACAACAATGAGATTTTCCTAGGGCTCCACAGGGTAGTCCTTTTGCAAGGCCACTGGAGCACTCATGGACTTGAAATGCCGATGTCCATCTAAATACAACATGGACTCTGAAACACAAGAAAGACGCCTCTGAAGAATTTGCAGCACTTTGGACAACCATATAGATGACTATTTGGGAATAATAGGACAACACTGCATATGCAAAACCAGCTACAGGGATGCACTTTGGGGCTGGAGCTATACAACTAACCTAAGAGAGAAGCCCCTGACTCCATCTCATTTTGCTGACTGCACTAGCCTTTCATTATCAGTGGCTGCTTGCAGTTTGCACCAGTTCTGTGTACACTACTGTGCAAAGCAACAACAGCTATTCCTGAGGGTCAAAAAGCACATTTGGCCTTCAGGACTACAGAACTTCAAAACTATAATCTCCCAAAGACATGTGCTTGGGCTAACAGGCTTGGAGACACTGGTGAGGATAATTTAAAAGCAAGAGGGCTAGGAATATAGCTCAGTGGTAGAGCACATGTCCAGCTCATGTGAATCACTTGGTTCGAGAACCATTTAAAAGAAGAGGGCTGGGAATACAGCTTAGTGACAGAGTACTTGCCTAACATATGCAAATCCCTGGGCTCAGTCCCATAACACAAGGGGAGTTCTGCAGTGGTGTTGAGAATGTCTTCTTCTCATTAGAAGGAATCAATCATTACATCTTACCTCCATATGTTTTGGGGTAAATCAAGGGTACTTCTTTTTCTGACATGAATGTGAAATGAAAGACATTGGTGGTCATATGCTCACGACTGTTAAGAGAGGCCACTTCACTATGGACTCTGACTTGAATGTAATTGTCCTGGGTGAAACATACCTAAAAGATTATAGACACAAGATTTTGTCAATTGCTTTGAGAACGGGGAAGGAAACCAGTCATAAGAGAAACACAGAAGGTAAAAACTTCTTTTCTAGACGAAAATGACAAAAAATACTTTTCACTCCTCATGATACACCTACCTGTGAAGAAAGAAAAAGCAGTGAGCCAACTTCAACAGGTTTCTGAAACATGATGTCATCTACTGTTACCACATATGGCCGGGAACCACTATTGGAGAAAGCCCAAAATTGGAGTGAATTGCAAAATTCAGGTCTTAAATGTTTCCCTAACAATTCACTGATATAAAATAACAATGATCAAAAAATCAATGTAAAGAAAGGGAAAATTCTCAAATCCAGCTACTATAAGGGTGATATTCAGTAAAGAAAAATTGTGGGGCTGGATATGCTCTAAATACACTGTACTGATGTATAACTTTATCTAGAAATATAAAATGAAAGTTTTACATCAAAAAACATTATCAAAGGCATTTGACTTTGATTTCAGAAGACTGTTTCCCTGATTTTGCCCATTAATTAAAGACCTACTGAAAAAATATGGCAATATGTAAAAAGAAAAAGAAATAGTGATTTTGAACCTATAAGGTCACAGTGTCATCTTTTATATTTGCCACTAGTATAATAATCTCTCCACCATGAAGTGCACAGAGATCTTATAAAAAGTATAATCCTATAGTGCAGTTCATACCCAGACTGGTTTAAAAGGTTTCCTTTTAGTGGACTGGAGTAAGTGACTTCTCAGAAGGTAACTGAAGTCGAACTTACCCAAAGCTACAAGCAGTAGCCCATGCAAGTTCATACGCTTTTCTCATAAGAAAACCACCAAAGATCCGATTGAAAATGTTTCGCTCCTATAAAACATGAATGAGTATTAATAAAAGTTTGTGGTTATCCTTACACAGAAAACAAAGAAATTAACAATACTATAGAAAATGTCCGTTTAAATGTGTCAGAGTTTAGACAATTATCATTAATGCGATCCAGCAAATTAAGAAGACTGCTCACAAAGTTCTAGTACCTGAGGGTGACAAATATCCAAGCTCTTGAGTTTTGTATCTTCCATCCACACTGCCTTAGGAGGCAAAATTCGACTCTGAAAACTTATAGTCCTGTGCAAGTGGAGATGAATTAAATAAACCCTGTTACTGCCATGTTTTCACTGTTGAGAAGAAATAGGTTACAAACATTCTCCATGCAAGTGTGGCTCTGGAAAAGACCTTGGATTCAAATACTTTCTCAACTTGGGAATCTCACAATCTTAACTTACTTTGGATCCAGTGTGCTAAGAAATAGTTCATGTATGATATTCCTCTCCTCAGAACTGGGAGCCACTTTCAACAATGAACTGGTGCTAAAGGCAATCCTTCGGCTCTTGTTCACTAAATACAAAAATGAAAAAGTATGATCAGGAAGGTCACCCCAAAGCACCTAGGGTGACTTGCAACCTACAAAGTATTTCTCAGATTCAAAATCGCACCAGAATAATTTATCCATATATCCAAGGGAAGGCCATAGCGATCACATAAAATTTTCAGAGATGGAGCTGGGACATAGTTCTATAGTAAAGCACTTTCCTCATATGTACAAGGCCCTGGGTTCCAAACCCAGCACCACAAAAAAAAATCTTAATTTTTTTCCACTGAGTATTTTTTTTAAAGACATCTACCTATCTACCTATCTACCTACCTATCTATCTATCTATCTATCTATCTATCTATCTATCTATCTATCTATCTTTGGTTTTTTGAGGCAGGGTTTCTCTGTATAGCCTTGGTCTATCTATCTTTGGTTTTTTGAGGCAGGGTTTCTCTGTATAGCCTTGGCTGTCCTGTGACTTGTTCTGTAGACCAGGCTTTCCTGAAACTTAGAGATATGCTTGCCCCTACCTCTGCTCCCACGTGCTGGGATTAATGATTTATTTTATTTTTATTTTATTTACATTGGTGTTTTGATTGTATGTATGTCTGTATGAGGGTGTCAGGAGCCCCCGAACTAGAGTTATAGATAGTTATGAACTCCCATGTACATGCTGGGAATTGAACCTGGGTACTCTGGAAGAGAAGCAGTGCTCTTAACTGATGAGCCATCTGTCTAGCCTGAGTATTTTCTTTCAGATGGAAATTCTATCAGTTTAGTATGAGAACAGTGGTTTTCATCCTGATCTACAGCTCTGACCTGACTAGTACTTACACAACTATGATATCTTTCCCATTTCATAAAATATAGCTACCCGTGTTACAGTAAATGGCTACATACTGGCAGCACTAAGTGGATTTAATGAGTTTAAAAAAGAGTATATGAAATTAGGAGGGAAAAGAGGCCAGTAGGTGGGGAGGGAAGGAAATGAAGGGGGATGGGGGAACTTGACCAAAACACATTATATACATGTATGAAATTCTCAATCAATAAAAAATAAAAAGATAAATTGCTTCACTTAATACTGTGCCATCAATAAAATTGTTCAAAGCATAAGTTCCATGGGATAAAATACAATTCATTTGTCTATCAAAAAATCCTGGCACGGGTAAAACATTTGACTAGTATAAGGAATCCATATAATCTTCAATAATCCCTTCTATAGTAAAATTAATACACTTTATTTTTTTCTTTCACTATAAGAGAATTAACATACATTCTCCTTGTGCAAAGATCGCTTCTTCTTCTTTATTTTCAGGAATGAGTGGATTCACAAATGCTGGCCTAAAGAAAACAGAAAAAATTAGTTTAAGATACTGGCTTGATGATTCACCTCTGTAATCCCAACATTAGGGATACTGATACAGGAGAATATCAAGTGTTAGGCCAATCTGGCCATAAATAAATAAATAAACAAACAAATAAATAAATAAATAAATAAATAACACAAAACCAAAAAAAAAAAAAAACCAGTGTATGCTATTATCTAATAAAAAATTAAGATGACTAACTGCCTCCTAGTTTTAAGGTTTTCATAAGGGTTATGTCTCAATGGTTGAGTGCTGGGTCTGGCATATGTCAGGCCCTAGGGCTCAGCATTACCAACATGAAAAGATCTTCTTTTGCCATGTGTTTTATGTAATGCTTACTGATAGCCTCACACAAGGAGAATGGAGCAATTAAGTAAGCCTTCTGTTTATAGACCTAACTATACACTAGAAAGTTCATATTATAAAAAGAATACTGAATTTGGGCAAAGCAGCATATGCCTGTAATCCTAGCACATGAGAGATAGGGGAAGGAAGACTAGAAGTCCAAAATCATCATCATAATGAGTTGAGTCCAGACTGACATCCATAAGACCCTGTCCAAAAAAGGGACAAAGAAAATAGGATACAGGTACTTGCCACATTAAACCTGATTCTACTCATGAGAACACAAATACGAGTTTAGGATCGACCCTATAAAAATCTCAATGTCTTCAAAGTAGGGATAGTTCTGCTAAACAAACACAATAAGCAAATGTAATGCAGGACCCTTTAGTGCCCAGTTCTTAACCTGTTAGTTGTGACTCCCACAAGGTTGCATAGCAGGTTTCCTGAATAGCAGATTTATCATGATTCATAACAGTGATGAAGTAACAACAAAATAATTTTATAAGTTTGGGTCACCACAACACGAGGAACTGCATTAAAGAGTCCCAATGTCAAGACGGTTGAGAACCATTGCTTTGATGGATCCTGAATCTAGGGCAGGACTACACGAGGATATTTTAGGGACATCTGGTAAAATCCAAGTGGATCATATATTAGATTTATATAATTGCTATACAGTTAACTATCTTGGAAACACTGTGATATAAAGGCATTGGAATCATATAGGGGATTAGTTTGTTCTCAAGGGACACACACTAAACTAGTGACAGGTGAAGTCAACCAAAACTTACATTTAAATGATTCAGGGAAAAATGGTCCATGTGTCTATTTACAAATAGTAAGAAAGGAAGACAAATGTGGTATCATGCTGACAAGGGAATTTAGGTAAAATATATACAAGGGTTCACTGCATCATTAAAAACTCTTCAAAATAAAACAATAAATATGATGAATCACTAAAATGATAAAATAAAATAAAAGTTCTTCAAAATAAAAGAATGAATTCATAAGAACTAAAAAAATAAGGAAAGAGAGTTCTTTACTATAATGAAAGAATCCAACATATGTCATTTATGAATCTTAGATTTTGAACCAATATATTAAATTTTATATATACATATGTATATATACACATATGTGTATATATAGAGATATACATATACATATAATATATGACATGAAATTAGAAACAATACTATTTGAGGAAATACAGAGGAAGAAAGGTGAACAAAAAAGATGGTTGGGGTCAATATGATCTAAGCCTATATAATATACTTGTACAAAAATGTCTTTATGATACATAATTATGTACAATGAATACATGTTGTGATAGTTAGTGTTGCCAGTCTGACAGAATATGTTATCACCTGGAAGTTAGGTCCCTGGATGGACATGTAAGGGATTATCTAGATTATGCTAGTTTCTAGGCATACCTATAGAAAATTACCTTGATTACAAGGTGGGAAGACCAGCCCACTATGGGTGGCATCCTTTTCTGGCTGGGATCTGGGACTATAGAAAATGAAAAAGTGAGCTGAACACTAGCATTCATTCACTGTTATCTGCTGCTTTATTGTGGATGCAATGGAGCTGCTTTCAGCTCCTGCCGCCTTGACTTCTCTATCTTGACCTGTGAGCAACACCAAACCGTTTTTCCCCCTAAATTCTTTTGTCAGGGTATTTTACCACAGCAACAGGAAAAGTAATTAAGATATTGCATAACACGCACACACACAAAAAAAATGTATAGGACCAGTAATGTCATAGCTCATAAAGGACCTGCTGACAAGCCTTGTGACCTGGTAAATTTTATTCCCCAGAACCACACGGTAGGAGAGAGTTGACTTCTGGAACTTTTCCCCCTATCGCCATACATGTGCTGAGAAGCACTTAAGGAAATGTTCAACATCTTTATAGTCTTCAGAGAATGCAAATCAAAACAACTCTGAGATTCCATGTCTCACGAGTCACAATGGCCAAGATCAAAAACTCAGGTGACAGCAGATGTTGGTGAGGATGTGGAGAAAGAGGAATACTCATTGTTGGTGGGATTGCAAGCTGGTACAACCACTCCGGAAATCATCTGGCCATTTCTCAGAAAATTGGACATAGACCTAAGGACCCAGTCATACCACTCCTGGGCATATACCTAAAAGATGCTCCAACACAGTACAAGTACACATGCTCCACTATGTACATAGCAGCTTTATTCATAATAGCCAGAAACTAGAAGCAACCCAGATGTCCAAAAACTGAAGAATGAATACAGAAAATGTGACTCATTTACACAACAGAATACTATTCAGCTATTAAAAATGGATGGAGTTAGAAAATATCATCCTGAGTGAGGTTCTCCAGACCCAAAAGGACATGCATGGCATGTACTCATTGATAAATGAATATTAGCCAAAAAGTACAGACTACCCACGATATACCCAACAGACTCTAAGAAGGTAAACAAGAAGGAAGGCCCAAGTCAGGATGTTTCAATCCCATTTAGAAGGGGGATCAAAATTATCAGGGGAGGCAGAGGGAAGGAGGGATCTGGGTGGAGAGGGGAATAGGGGGACAGGATCAGCTCTGGGGAAGGATAGTAGAGAGGCCCTGAGGGCCAGGAGAATGAATGGAAATATGCAGCCAACAGGGGTGTAGGGAAACTCTAGGAAATCTCAGAGCCTTGGTATGAGAGAGGCTCCCAGGAGTCAACGCAGCTGACCTTAGCCAAAATGCCCAACAGTAGAGATATGGAACCTGAAGAGATCACCTCCTGTAGCCTGAGATAGGACCCTGTGGAGGGATGGGGACACCAAGCCCCTACAAAACTTTCAACCCCAAAATTGGTCCTGTCTAAAAGAAAATGCAAGGACAAAAACAGAGCAGAGGCTGAGGGTATGGCTGACCAGTGACTACCTAACTTCAGCCCATCCCATGGGCAGGCACCAATCTGACACGATTAGTGATGCTATGTTGTGCTTGCAGACAGGAACCTAACATAGCTCTATGTAGCAGCTGACTGAGACAGAATGCAGATACCCACAGCCAAAAACATTGGATTGAGGTAAGGGACCCCTATGGAAGAGTTAGGGGAAGGACTGAAGGAACTGAAGGGGATTGCAACTCCACAGGAAGAACAACAGTGCCAACTAACCTGGCCCCCTGGGATCTCCTAGAGACTAAACTACCAACCAAAGAACATACACAGGCTGATCCGTGCCTCCCCCGCCTTGCTACATATGTAGCAGAAGACTGCCTTGTCTGGCCTCAGTGGGAGAGGATGCGCCTATTCCTTGATGTGCCAGGGAAGGGGGATACTTGGGGGACAGGGAGGCACCCTCTCCTATGTGAAAAGGAGGAGGGAATGCGGTAGGAGCCTTGTGAGGGGGACTAGGAGGGAAATAGCATTTGAGATGTAAATACATAAATTTTTTTAAAAAACAAGAACTAAAATAGGAAATTTGGAAAGTTGAAATGCATCAGCTGGGAAAGAATCCTGCAGCAATAAAGTCAGATTTGCAAAGGAGTCTCAGGCCACCCACTGGTCACAGAAGGTCAGGTGGGCCTAACTGGAGTCCACAGGTATTACTCATTGTTCAGATCACAGAGTTACTAATGTGTTTTCTCTCTCTCTCTCTCTCTCTCTCTCTCTCTCTCTCTCTCTCTCTCTCTCTCCCTCCCTCCCTCCCTCCCTCTCTCTCTCTGTCTCTCTGTCTCTCTCTCCTCCCTCCCTCCCTCCTCCTCCTCCTTTTTTGAGAAGGGGGTCTCACCCCAAACTAGCCATAAACTAAAAGTCTTCCTGTCTTAACCTTCCAAGTGTTAGGTTTACAAAAAGTATGTGCTGCTATACCTGGCTTAAGGCAGTTTTCATTCTTATTATTTCTCGAAACAAGCTATCTGTACAACAGGGGGAAAGTCTCATTACTGTCCTAAGTTGGGTTTCTAATACATATGCAATTAAGTCACCAGAATGTTCTGAACAAACTGCAATTCAACAGCAATCCTCATACCCAATGAAACAGTTCCTACTTAAAGGAGTCCCAGGATTCTGTGACTAAATGGCTGACTTCAGCCTTTGGGAAGGAAAGGTATTAAGATGAGCCTAACCCATCTTGTCATACCAGAGGGAAGAAATGCACAAAGGACTATAAATGCTCTTCTTATGGCCTTCCAGATGGACACTTCTTTGTGTACTGGCCAAAGGTTAATGCAGAGACTCATAACCACTCTGAGAATGAGTGCTGAGTGCCCATTGCTAAATGGAGTATCTCTATCAGCCATTTCAGGAGCTGGGAGCTGGGAGGATACAGATACAAGAGCAGGGAGGTGGGGGCGAAGGCTGTGAAACCCTAGCTTCTAGATGTGAGATGACATGTTCAGGAACTCACAGCAGCTGAGGCTACCTGCACTAACTGGGGGCCATAAACACTTCATCATGGACGGGGAGAGGCTCATGCAGTCCCCCTCCCACCTCACGCTCCCTCCTAGAGTACTGTCTGCGTGAACTCATCATGTTCAATGGAGTAGCTACTGATAAGCTGTCCATGCTCCAAAAAAATAATATCCCCTCAAACTCATGTAAATAGCCCTAACCGAACCTAGCAGGTCACAAAAAGATATGAAAGTAGGAGAGAGACTTCTTGGGAAAAGGGAGTTCAGCAGAACTGGGAAGAAGACTAAGAAAATGGGCATAAATGAGAAGGAATGAAAGGTAAATATGATCAAACTACATTTTGTGTGTGTGTGTGTGTGTGTGTGTGTGTGTGTGTGTGTGTGTGTGTGTGTGTGTATGTGTGTGTGAAGTGATCTAAGAATAAATAAAAAGGTACAGGGAACTGGAACTAAAAATCCTGTTGAAATCTTGGTGGTTAGATTATGATTAATAACAAGATAATTGTTTTCTTTTCATTATTTCCTTAAATCTACTTTCATTATTTTTTTTCATTTTATGTGCATTGGTATTTTGCCTGCACACATGTCTGTGTGAGGATGTCAGATCCCCTGGGACGGAACTTATAAACAGCCATGAGCTGCCATGTAGGTGTTAGGAATTGAACCCAGGTCCTCTGGACAAGCAGCCAGTGCTTTTAATTGCTGAACCATCTCTCCAGCCCCCACTTCCATGATTAACGAGGAAAATAATGCAATGAAATATTACTTTCATAAATACAAATTATCAGAAATTGAAAACAAAACAAAAGGCTAGTGGGGATAGTCTGAAAGAACAAAGATGTCTCACCCCCTCTGGCAAAAGACAACACATCCTGAACATCAAGAAGAGCTAGGACTACAGCTGATTGATTGAAATATACATATTATACCTAGTCCATGGAAGTCAAACAGCTTTCGAAAGAAAGAAATCATTAGCTAATTGATCAAGTCTTTATTCTGAAAAATGCACATAAATATCATTTTTTAACAAATCTAATGGCCTTAATAGATAAGGGAAAACTCCCTTTATAGAACTCAAGCTAATAAATAAAGGATATATGACAGAATTTAAAGGTTGTCTTATATATTCCAATGAAAATTATTATAGCAATGATCAATTATGTACATTAAAATTAACTGATGTGAGGAGGGTGTATTCTGAGAGGGCTCAGTAGATGAAGGTACCTGCTACCAAGTCTGACAGCTTGAGTTTAAACCCTGGAACCCACAAGAAATAGAGAACCAACTTCCAAAAGTTGTCTCTTAAGCCCCCCCCACACACAATTAGTCAATCAATCAAATAAATAAATTGGAAATATGGAATAAGTATCCAATCAAAACATGAAGAAGAATACACGAGGGAAACCTGAACTCCACTGTGGAGAGATCAGCCCGTCCTTGTTGAATACACAGATCAATCTCAGCAACATCCCAGGTGACACCTACTGAACTCACATCCTGGCACAACATTCAGGAACAGTAACACTGAAGATATGCTCTCATCAGCATCCTGAGTGAATCTAACATGAAAGCACAATTGAACTTCAAATACAGGATATAGCAGGTACAGGGTACCAAATAAAAAGAAATAAGACATTATGAGGAAGCAATAAAGCAAATCCAGGAAGTAGGATATTTTATGTACTAGTTAGCCCAGTCTTTCAACATGTTAATGATACAAAATAGTTAGAGGGTAATGGAGACACACAAGTAGGCTAGATTAGAACACACTTTAGAGAATGTACAACTTGTAAGCATATTAAAATCCAAATTGTACACTTTCAGTAGATGAATCACATAGTATATGAATAATATTTCAATAAAGCTAATTTTGAGTTTTGGTGGGTTTTTTTCAGTGTTGGGAATCAAACTCAAGAGTCTCATACATGCTCCCCAAACATACTAGCAGAGAAGTAAGTAAGTCTCTAGCATGGTGATAAAAGTTATTTAAGAAAATAGCCAGTTTTGGTATCACAGTACCTGAATTCAAGATATATTATAGGCCTGATATGATGGCAAACACATAGCATCCTAGCTTTTGGGAAGCTGAGACAGGAAGATAGCAAGTTTGAGACCAACCTGGCCCACATAGTGAGTTCAATGTAACCACAAGATAATTGCAAGACTTTGCTTCCCAGCCACACAAACAGTTGGGCATTGGTGATGATACATGCCTGTAATACCCAGAATTAAGATGAAGTTCAAGATCATTCTCAGCTACACTAAGGATGGGCTATACTAGACCCTGTGTCAAAAAAACAAATAAGCATAGTGCACAGATTTAAAACGTAAAACAGGACATTACTGCCATCAAAGAACATACAGATCAGTTGAAGAGACTAGAAAGATTACAAGTACAATAACACACCTACATTATGTAGTACACAGGACAGTCTCCTCAACAAATGGTGCTGGGAAAACCCGATCTTCACATGCAGAAGAAAGAAACTAGAGTCATCTCTCAGCACTCACAAAACATAAAATAGCCTGTGGTGGTGCACGCCTTTAATCCCAGCACTCAGGAGGTACAGGCAGGTTGATCTCTGAGTTTGAGGCCAGTCTGGTCTACAGAATGAGTTTCAGGACAGCCAGAGCTCTTACACAGAAAAACTGTGTCAAAACAAAACAAAAGAATGAGCTAAACACTTAAATCTAAGACTTGAAACTATCGCAAGAATATAGGAACGCTCCAGGACAATGAAATGGGTAAGGACTTTTGGGAAGGTATCTCTAAGCCAAAACAAAACAAAACAAAACAAAACTAAACTAAACTAAAAATGAAGGAAAAATAAGCAAATGAGATTACATCAAAATAAAAAGATTCTACTATGTAAAGAAAAACCTCAACAGAATACAGAAAGGAGCAAAGGAATGGGAGAAAAAGCTTTACAAACATGCATTTTTAGATGGAGTTGATATCCAGAATATATGTTACTCAAAAAATTTAATAAACTGATTTTTAAAAATGGGGAAATGATCTCAATAACTCTCAACAAAAGAAATAGAAGTGGCTAACAAGTAAATGAAAAAGTCTTTAATATCTTTAGCTATTAGAGAGACAGCAAGTCAAATGAGGTAACAATTTACCTCAAGTAGCTATTTTTATTTTTAAAAATTTAATACTAACAATGATACAGAGGAAAACAAATTATAGATATTCTTGGAAGGAATGTAAATTAGTACAGTGATCATAAAGAACTTTCTTTTTAGAAATAGATATGCTACATGGCCCATTTATCTCTCATCTGTATATATTTAAAGAAAATTAAATTAGCATACCAGAGATAGCTATACACCCCTATGTATATAGCACTATTAACAACCACTAAGATAATCGAGCCAGCTTAGGAATCCACCAGCTAATGAATGTAACAGTAAAATGGCATAGACATATACAATTCAACTGTTAGGGAGAAGGTTCTGTTATCTGCAGCAAAATGCATTGAACTAAAGTGCATTGTGTTAAGGGAAATCAACCAAATACAGTAAAACAAGTACCACTCATTCTCTCTTCTATGCAGAAGCTAAAACCAAGTCAGTCTGAAAGTAAACCGGTGACTCCTACAGCCTGGGGAATATGGAAAGTGAGTTTACCCAGGACATAGTGTATGTAGTCAATAAATAAAATATCTACATTTTTCTAAACAATTATGCCTACACTAAAGTATTCTGAGGTAAAATGTCATCATGTATGGAATTTGTTTTAAAATATTTATGCTCTTTATAAAGAAAATATGAATTTTTCAAACATGTTGCAATTAAATCTGTTAAACTCAGGTCGCAGACATAAAGAAATTCATTAGTTTTCTCTTCAGTCTTATGTTCCCTTTAAGTTTTTCAAATTATGGAATTATAAAAAAGCAGTAATTACCCCTTATTTTCAGAATCTCGAGCCACCATTACAAAGGTTGCATCCAAAACAGGCCAATATTTTTCATCACCGTGCAGCTAAAGAACAAAAAAAAAAGAAAAAGAAGAAAAACAAAATTGTAAGGAATGCGTTACTGGGAAGACGTACCATGTTGCTGCTGCATCATCATCATCATCATCATCATCATTTTAAATTACTATATAGTATAATCAACACCATATGTGTGAATATGGCTTCAAAGGTCAGATCCCTAAGAACTTAAAGTACTCCAAGTCTAAGCTTTATCCAAATGTTACACCCATGTCAAAATTAGAACTTACTACTACCTCTAAAAAGCTGAAACAACTAGCCAGGTGTGGTGGCACATGCCTGTAATCCTAACAACTTGGAACGCTGAAGCAGAACAGTGCCTGTGAATGTGAGGCTAGCCTAGTGGGTTTCAGGCTAGCTTGTGTGATTATAGTCCTGTGTGACTGTGGTCCTGCCTCTATTTAAAGAAAGAAATAAAGGAAGGAAGGAAGAAAGAAAGGCAGACAGACAGACAGACAGACAGGAAGAAAGAAAAATGTCCAGGTTGTTAAATGACCAAAGCTTTGAGGGAAAATCCAAAGTAACGAAGGAAGAAAGGTAGGGGGAGGGGGAGGAGGAGGAGGAGGAGGAGGAGGAGGAGGAGCAGCAGAAGAGAGGATAGCTAATGTTTTGACCCATTCCTTCCAGCATCAACTAGGACCCAAAGAAAAACAGAGCCCAGTAAAAGGGCCCTAGAATTCCAGTAAGTCGCCTGTCCTTCTAAGCAGAGAGGCCATAAGGGGTCCAGAAGTTAGACTCTAACCAATGCATATCTTGTAGAGTGAAGAGACACTGGACAGTGAAACTATAACTAAAGCGTAGAAGCACTGATATTAAACTAGACTAAACAGAAACAAGGATTCTTGAGTGATATGCTAGTTAGCAGGGTCTATTCAAATGGACGTCATTAAGTATACTGTTTAGAGGGGAAAAGTGACAAATTTCAGTAGTCTCTGGCCAAGTATGTCATTTTTTTGTTTCATTAATTTACTTTCTGTGTATGGTGTTTTGGCTGTACAGCATGTGCATGCAATGCCAGCAGAATCCAGAAGGAGGCATCAGAGCACCTGGAATTGGAGCTGGGAATTGAACCAGGGGTTTACATAAGAACCAGTGCTCTTAACCATGGAGCCATCTATCCAGCACCAATCTGTGGTGTTAATTCAGCCATAAAAACTCCACGTTCTCTGTCCCACTAGCTCTTCAGCTTTTATTGTTACCATTAAATTGTCTTCATAAATATCCAAGCAATAGCCACTTCTGTGTATGACATAGGCTCCAGGCCCTCCTGTCTTGATCCTAAAATTTTCTTATTGTGACTCTCTACTTTTCCTATTTTAATTACTACCAGTACACTTCCTCAGAAAGTCTAGAGGACACACCAAAGTCATCCAGTGCAAGTATAGAACACAGTCTCATGAATGTAAAAACAAAAATTAGCTTTCTACAATTTTATTTTACAAAAAACAAAAGATGAAGTGGTCTGAGATTTTATTCAGACATTTATGTAACTACATCAGAACCCAAAGGGACAAGGAACTTAAAAAACTTGTGCTGAAGGTAAGAAAAGGGACACCTCAAGGCTACTATACTAGTGGAGAATGAATCTTAAGCCTGAAACAAAAATTAAAGAGGTCAAATGACATGTCATATGACATGACAATGTAAAGAAAAGCTAGCTGGTGGTTGCCTACACCTTTAATTATACAACTTGAGGGGGCAGAGCCAGACATATCTCTGTGAGTTTGAGGCAAGCCTGCTCTACAGATCAAGCTACAAGGAGAAACACTGTCTCAAAAAACAGAAAGGAAGGGAAGAAGGAGGAATGGGAGGGAGGGAAGAAGGGAGAGAGGGGAAACACAAGGCAGAAATGTGGAAGAAGGGGCCAGTGGGAAGACAACAAAACCCAAATTTTGATTGAAAAATGCACTAGCAATGTGACTAGCAAGATAGCTCAGCAGAGCCAGGCAGTGGTGGCACACACCTTTAATCCCAGCACATGGGAGGCAGACGCAGGCGGATTTCTGAGTTTGAGATCAGCCTGGTTAATAGAGTGAGTTCCAGGACAGCCAGAGCTACACAGAGAAACCCTGTCTCGAAAAACCAAAAAACAAACAAACAAAAAAAGATAGCTCAGCAGTAAGGGGCTTGCAGTTCTAGCTTGAGTCTTATACTCAGAACCCACACAAAGATGTAAACAAAGTACCAACTTCACAAAATTGTCCACTGATCTCCACACACACAAAGAAAAATAATCTGCCATCATGAAAACTAATTCTTTGTTTGCTAGTATGTAAAACAGGATCCTAAAGAGGGCAATGCTTGCTATTGTGTGGGGAATCTGGCCATATATGATACTTAGTGGAGTTCTAAAAAACAGAGTTTTGCTCTCTATAAATGAGGAAAGTACTTAAAGCAAAAATGCCCTGCCAAAGCTGCTTATGTTTTCCAGGTTTCTCCTCAAACAACCAGAGAAGATCATTTAGATAGCTTAGATAACTCTTATAACAGATAAAACTTTTGATTTGAGGCCTATATATGTACAGTCTAGGTAAATAAAAGTTCACTAAAGGGTGCTCATGAGTTTTACCATTTGGAAGAGGATGCTCTTGATCAATTTGTTTTGTATTTGAAACAGGGTCTCACATAGCCTTTCTTGAACTTGTTGCATAGGCAATGGCCATCCTGAACTCATGATCCTTCTGTCTTGGCCTCACAAGTGCTGTCAGGCATCAATACCTTCGGCTGCTTAATCGATTAATTAAAAATTATAGACAGCCCTAAATGGAACATCTATATCACCCTGTCCAAGGTTCAGGGAACATCACATGGAAAAAAGGATTAAAACCATCTAAGAGCCAGAAGATGGGAAGGAACGTGTGGAATTCTATCCTCTGGACTTGGCATGGCTGCTGTACCCATGAACTCAAAGAAGAGCTGGTGAACCTGCACAAGACTGTACCCTTCAAGCTCGGACCATGAAGAGGGCAGGATGCTATGAGGCCTCACTTCTCCATGAGGAGCTATTGGCAGTTAGTGGTTGCTGGGAAAGGGATAGTCACATTTCTCCATGGCATAGCCACTGGTTAAGTTGTTCATGTTCCAGTAAATAATCCCCCCCGCCCATGCTTATGCATGTAATCCTAATTAAACCCAGTGGGACACCAAAATCTCACATGAAAGTAGGAGGAGGACTTGCAAGAAGAAAGGAGGTGGTGGGAGGGAACCTAGACAATTATGGAGGGGGGTAAATATGTTGAAAGTATAGGATTGAGTATGAAACTGCAAAACAATAAATGTAAGTATATACTTATTTTTAAAAAACAACAACATTCTACCAGCTCCTCAACAAAATGCTTACTCTGGCCAAGCTTGATAAAGAGACCTGATGTTCCTACGTAATACTCCAACAGCTGTCAGACTCCAAAGAATTACTGACAGAGTTCACCTGGGAAGAATAAAGTCCAATTTTCCAGTAAGTGCTTAAAGTGAGACACAATGGCCCTACTGAAACACCAAAGCACCAATCAAGAACTTGCACTCCTCTTCAAAATGGTTAAACATCTCACCGTATACTGGCATGTCTTCAGAACTACGAAATTCTCTGGATAAAATGCCAACATACCTTATCTGAGAAATACTGCATAATATATGGCAATCGTTTCTTTATGTGGCTCTCTGCCTATGATCTGGTGAAGTCCTTGTGGACATGTGCACTGCCAACACTAAGCACAAATACAGGCAGATAAATATGCCATTGATATTTCAAAAATTAGCAAATGGGGCAGTTTGTGAATGGGCCCTTGTAGAATACAAGCTTTAAGAGAAGGAACTTTGTGTGCCTTTCTCACTGTTGTATGCATACAGCAGAAGACATGCTCAATAAATGACTGCTAACTTGATTTCATGAACAGATACTGGGAAGTGGGTTGGGTGACTCACACCCAGGTACTGCTGGTGAGAAGTATATGTAGCTGGCAGAAGAGAAAGTATGTTTGTACACAGTTCTATAGGACAAAAAGCAGCAGGTGCCAGGAAGGAGAGTCAGAGAATGGGTCTTGAAGAAGGAACAACTGCTCCAAGCTGGAAGACTCAAAGAAGCGGTAGAACAAGATGTGACCCAAAAGCACACAGTTCAAATGCACAGAGCCAGAGCACAAGACATTTCAGGTAAAGGAAAAGGCATTGACAGAGACTTGCTTGCTAAATATTTATTATGATTTACTATAATTAACGCTTGCTCATAGCCATATGTCTAACCCAGCAGACCCAGGATCAAACAGGGAAAAGACTTATCCCCTCTGCCAATTCTCTGGCATATAAATATTGCAAAAGTCATGAATTATCAGTCAAATAACCCACAAGGAAGGCAGATGTAAAGCATAAGTTTTGGGGCTAGGTATATAGCTCAGTTGGTACAGTGCTTGAAAGAAGACCTGGGCTCAGTTCCTACTGTGACATAAATCAGTGTGGCATACACTTATAATCCCAACACTCAGAAGGAGGAGATCGGAGGATCTGAATCTCAAAGTCATCCTTAACTCATAGTGAATTCTAGGCCTGGCATATAAAACACAAACAAACAAAGGTTTTACTTGTCTAACATTGATTTTTGACTTTTCACCAACTAACTCTCTCTCTCTCTCTCTCTCTCTCTCTCTCTCTCTCTCTCTCTCTCTCTAATTCTGTATATATATTTTTCTAATCTAATTATACCAGATTCAAATAGCCTTAAACATAGGCCCTAGGCCAGGAATCTACTGTACACAGCAGTGAGCAGGGTAGAAATTTGGTTAAATATCTACGAATCACAGAGGCATCCACAGCAACTTTGTTTTATTATTTTTAAAAGAACAAAAACACCTAGCATTACAATTAACTAAATAAATATGGGAATACAATTCAATCACTTTGCTATAGTATTTACTTTTTTAAAAATGTATGGGTAGTTAATGCAGACACACCTAATGGATCAAAGTGCTGAGAATTAAGTGGCCGCTGAACATGCAGCCCAATACATGAACATCCATATCACCTCCTCTAAGGCTTGAGGGACACCCCAGGAAACAGGGCAGAAAATCAGTTAAGAATCAGACAATGGAGAGAAGTACTGTACAATGCCGTTCCCTGTTCAGGATCTTTCCACTGCACTCAAAGTCACAGCAGCTCTCATTACCTGCACAAGACCTGCAAAACGCTGTGCCCTTAAATCCTTAAACGTCCCCATCAGGGACCCATGAAGGGCTTAGGAAGCCCCACTTCTCATTGAGGAGCCACTGTTCCAGCAAATGACTCCACCCATGCTCAAGCAAGAAAACCTAATTAAACTCAGTGGGTCAAAAAAAAAAATGGCATAAAAGTATGAAGGGTCCTAGTTGGAAAGAAAGATAGAAGTGATTTCGTGGGACTCAAAGGAGGCTGAGACAGGATAATGGGGGTATATATGTTCAAAATTCCTTACATGCCTATTTAAAATTATGAAAGAATAAATTTTAAAAATTCTTAAGGCAAATTTACTTATTTTGACAACTACTATACATAGCAAGCTTCAGACTTTTCTGAAGTCTGAAAATTGTTTGTTTGTTTTTAACCAAGAGGTGAAATGCTTTATAATTCTACAGTAGAAAATAATGCATCTAGATTATAACTACATCATATTTAAACAAATCACTCTTAAGTTTTCCACAGTGAAATATTGGGCATGCTCTAAATTATTTGCTTTCTGTATTGATTAGCCTCTGAGTTCTGCTCATTTACCTGATGACTATTGAGGGTTGATGGCTGCGCATGGAGCTCAATGGGTAAAGCATTGCCGAGTATGTACAAGAACATGAGTCTAACCCCCAGTACCAAAAAAGCAAAGAATTGAAGGGTGTCTTTCATCCCTGAAAACGTATGAAGAAGTCTTAACCTCCAGACCTACAGGTGGGAATATTTGAGAATAGGTTCATTACAGACATAATTAGATAAAATGAAAGCCAAGTGGATCAACTCATGAATATAATCCCAGCATTTGTGAGGCTAAGGCAGAGGATTACTATGAGTTCCAGGACAGCCTGGGTTACAGACTGCGGTTCTGTCTTTAAAAAAAAAAAAAAGAAAAGAAAGAGAAAGAGAAAGAGAAATTAACTCACTCATTGTGGCACATGCTATCCCAACCCTCGAGAAGTGAAGGCAAAACAATTTAGGAATTTGAAGTCAGCCTAGACTACAGGAGATGAACTTGTCTCAGAAAAACAAAACCCCAAAATAACACAACTGCTTCTGTAAGATTGCCTCACCAGTTGTGCCAGTGGCAAAGCCACCAACAGCTATTTTATCATCAGGTACCAGTTCAAGGCCAGCCTGGGCTACATAAAACCCTCTCTCAAAAAAAAAAAAAAAAAAAAAAGAGCAATAAACAGTGAGTTCATATTGGAGCAGAGTGGGCCTTCAATCCAATATGATTATCATATTAATAAGAGAAAAGACACAGAAATATAGACGCCATATACGGAAACCATGCAGTGACAAAAGCAGAAAAGCCTCCTGAAACCAAGAAGAGGTAAGCACAGGTAAGCTCCTACAGGTTTCAGAGGAAATGTGACTCTGCAGCTGACACCCTGGTTTGGGAATCAGAGCCTCCAAAGACAAACAATAAATTGCTGACATTTGTAAGCCCCCTGTTGTGGTACTTTGTGGTACAGCAGCTCCAGGAAAGTAATACAGTAATCAATCCAATTAACATCCAATATATCTCAGACTTTTGTGAAATCCTCCTGAGCAAAGCCAGAAAGCACCTTAATGTAGAGCTGTATGATTATAAAGTCATAGATATATAAGTAACAGATGATGTGTCTGTCTTTGTGCAACTGACCCTAACTCCTCTTGAACTGTCAATTGTTTCAAAGCTGTGGACTGCACATCTGTCCATGAATAGAGCTTTTCTTCAAGTGAGACTAGTTGATTATATTTGGGGGATCTTCAGGTACATACACACCTGGAACATTTTCATCTTCACTTCCATGGATGTCTGTCCAACCCAGCTAACATGGCCAGTGAACTTGATGTCCTGTTCAGGGCTTAAGCTGTGTTTACACATATCTGCAAAAGAGAAATTTAAGATCTGCCCAAACCATATCAGAAAAGTCTATACTATAAGGGAACAATATCACTTGAAAAGCTGCAATTGTACTATATTTCTTATCTTTAAAACTAAAATAATTTTTAGCATACAAAACAAATTTAAATGTCTTTGTGAAAACTGGAGACCATGCAAAGACTATAAAAACTAGGATCAAGTAAAATTCTTCCACCTAACTATATATAATCATCTTATATTCTACTTTAATATATACATTAAAATCCCCTATAAGGGAAACAATTTTACCCAATCCCAATAACACTTTACAATTACTGAAAATTCTAAGTATGGAAAGAAGCTGATTTTGCTTACCAATCTTGTCTACCAGGACTGTAACTATTGATAAAGGAGACATCTTGGTAACATGATTGTGGTTGTGCATGTAGCAAACAAGAACTGTAGGGAACCAGAAGAGTATAAAATAACAGAAAAGCAGAATTATTTCTTCCATTTATAAGTCTCTTTGAAATATACAAAAGGTCTTAATTTTCAATAAAGTCCTCTAATACTTGAGTAAATATCTTATCCTAGAATCAAAGACATTTTTCTTTTGGCTAATTGAGTCAGGGTCTCATTCCATTGCCCTGACTGGCCTGGAATTCACTGTTTTCCAGGATGCTTTCAAACTTGTGGTGATTCTTCTAACTCATCCTCCTAAGTACTTGAATTATAAGTGTAAACCTCTAGGCCTGACAAAAACATTTCCCCTCTTTTTAAAAATGCTCACTTATTTAATGTGTTTATGTGTGCGCCTGAATGTGTGTATATGTACCACATTTATGCAAGAAGCTGTACAAGTCTGTCCTAGTTAGGTTTTCTATTGCTATGATTAAAAACCATGACTAAAAGCAAGGTGGGGAGGAAAGGGTTAATTTTGGCTTACACTTCCACATCATTGTTCACCATTGAAGGAATCCAATACACAACTCAAGCAGGGCACGAACCTGGAGGCAGGAACTGATGCAGAGGCCATGGAGGGATGTTACTTACTGGCTTGCTTGCTTCTCCTGGCTTGCTCAGCTGGCTTTCTTATAGAACCCAAGACTACCAGCCGAGGGATGGCACCACCCACAATGGGCTGTGCCCTCCTCTGTCAATCACTACTTAAGAAAATGTCCTACAGGCCTGTCTACAGTCCAATCTTATGGTGGCATTTTCTCAACTGTGACTCCCTCCTCTCTGACTTTAGCTTGTGTCAACTTGACATAAAACTAAGGAGCACTAGGTCAGAAGAGGACAATGAATTTCTTGGAATTAGAGTTACATATAGTCAGTTGTGACCTGCCATGTAAATTTTGAAAATTAAACCCGGCAGCTAAAGCTCTTAACTGCTGCTCCATCTCTCCAGCCCCTGCCTCATCTCTTAGGTGGCTGGCATTACCAGCATCTCTACTACACCTGGTCTTAAAGACTTTTATAAACTTAATTGTCTGGAGATCCTTTACTTTGTTCCCTAGGTTATATATTTAGTAAGGAAATCAAATTCCAAAGCTCAACCCACCAAGTAGCTTTTCAGAACAGCAAGGAAGCAGTGCCAAATCAGAGTAAAAACCTAGGACATGTCTGACAGTATAAAAAGAGGAAGTAAGCACAGGACTCAGCTATTTCACCCCAATTCTTTCCTAATCATGACGCTGTCGTTTTACTCAGCTCTCCCTCTTTCCCAATCACACGCCTGACTCCCACATTGTCCTGCAGTCCTCTGTATACTCTCTATATCTTAACATGCATTATATATTTGCCAAGTATAGCTCTATGTGCCTTATGAATATGAACTCGTTTAAATTTGCATTACAATTATGCATTGATTGGGGTTCCTGCTTTTGCCACCATGATCTCCTTAAATGGGTCTCACCATTGTCAGGACAAAGTCTGGTCAATAATACATGCTAAGTGACAGTTAATTATTCCATCCAGTGTACCCATTACAGGGTACGCTGGGGCTTGCGATGTTAAAGGCAAGAAACTCCATTTAAAAGCTAGTCAGGTTCCCAAAAATCTTTGTGAGTCTGACATGTAGTCATAGTAGTAGAATGGGAGAGGAAAAAGACTCAAGAGCTAAAAATATAGCTCTAACAAGACTTGAATAAATGCGAAGTTTCTAGCTTACATAGTGAGGGAAAAAATACAGCCATAGGAAAATGAGCCAACTGCACTGAAATGTTTGTTTGTTTGTTTGTTCAGAGTTGGGAACTGAATCCACACATGCTTAACTAGCACTCTATTACTGAGCTAGAACTCTCAGTCCAAGATGTTGAATTTGAGAAGCCTAATAGGACATCCAAAGGAAGATATCCAGTAGATAGGAAGACAACCTGGAACTCAGAGGAAGCCAGCAAATGTAGTTTCACAGGAATTCAAAATACTCATAGCAAGTGAAGAACTGAAAATAGATGAGATTATTTATATAGAATGAGAAAAGGTAGCCTTCAAAAGTGCAGAAGATAAAAACCCTGGACAGTCAACATTTAATGGATCAACAGAGGAATAGGATCCTTTAAAGACTGGAAAAGAGAAACCGAGGCGGCAAGAAGACACCAGAGACCAAGAATTAGTAGAACAATTTCAGAAATCACAGGAGATATCAGGTAAGCATGGGGAAGTACTGCATAATAAAGAAGCCAACGGTGAGTGTGGCAAGAACATTTTCAGTGGCACAGAAGAGGAAAAACCAGAGCATAGCAGTCTGACAAGTAACAGGTCTCAATAAAGAGCAATGAAACAAAACGACTTTTCTAATTCCTCCCAGGAAATCATCAAGGAAGGAAGGGGAAAGAAAGTCTGAGAGTGTTTATAAGAGAAGGGAGGTTATCTACTTTTTTCATAACGTTCAGGAAAAATTAAGTTGGGAAAGGCCTTGGGATACAAAGCAAAAGGCATACTTGATAAGGCAAGTTCCTTGAAGAAAGAAGTAAAAGTATTAAGAGAACAGGTGGAAGGCATTGGCTGTCCACAGGAGCAATGAGAGAGAACACAAGGTCAGCAAGTTGGCTCAGCTGCTGTCTTAGTCAGGGTTTCTATTCCTGCACAAACATCATGACCAAGAAACAAGCTGGGGAGGAAAGGGTTTATTCAGCTTACACTTCCATGCTGCTGTTCATCACTAAAGGAAGTCAGGACTGGAACTCAAGCAGGTCAGGAAGCAGGAGCTGATGCAGAGGCCATGGAGGGATGTCACTTACTGGCTTGCTTGCTTCCCCTGGCTTGCTCAGCCTGCTTTCTTATAGAACCCAAGGCTACCAGCCCACAGATGGTACCACCCACGTGGGGCCCTCCCCCCTTGATCACTAATTGAGAAAATGCCTTACCTCTGGATCTCATGGAGGCATTTTCTCAACTGAAACTCCTTTCTGTGTGATAAATCCAACTTGTGTCAAGTTGACACACAGAACCAGCCAGTACAGCTGCTAAAGGCAGTTTATGCTAAGCCTGATGACCTCAGGTCCATCTCCAGAATCTACAAGGCACAAAGGGAGAACCAACTCCCACAGCAGCCCTTTGATTGCCTGTTCACACACGCAAAAATAACTGTAAGAACTTTAAAAAGAAAATGGAGGGTAATGGCAAGGGAGTTTGTGACCATATCGACAGATAAGTAAACCAGAGTAAGATATTCAAATATAAATGTGTATCATTTTTAAAGACCACTAAGAATTTTTAACTGATCTACAAGAGAAGGGTGCCCACATGTAAGTAGTCTTGTGTGTGTCCTTTAAGAAATATCAGGGTCTTTCTTCAAGCCTTTTCCCAACAGCTCAGTGTAATAGTCATTAGAAGGGAGTTAGAAAGGCAGCCTGGCCGGGCAGTGGTGGCGCACGCCTTTAATCCCAGCAGTTGGGAGGCAGAGACAGGCAGATTTCTGAGTTCGAGGCCAGCCTGGTCTCCTGAGTGAGTTCCAGGACAGCCAGGGCTACACAGAGAAACCCTGTCTTGAAAAACAAGGAGGAGGAGGAGGAGGAGGAGGAGGAGGAGGAGGAGGAGGAGGAGGAGGAGGAGGAGGAGGAGGAGGAGGAGGAAAAAGAAAGGCAGCCTGGAGCAGGGAGCCCAAGTGCTATGAGTAGGACACTCATGCAGAAGGGTGAGAAAGCAATGCCAGCAGGTTGCAGCTTAAGCACAACAAGGAAGATGACTATGCAGAAAGGACCTGGTATCAGAGGCCAAGTGAGGTAAGGGACATGGCCTCAAGATTCAGGTAGTGGCCCTGGTAAATGGGTTACATCCAGGAAGCTGGTCAAGTTAGCAAATATATTAAGGATAATGGGATAACTGGAAAAGGGAAGTATAAATCTGTAAGTGCAAACCATACAGCACTAAAGTAAAGTTGAAGTTACCAGTATAAAAGCAGTTTCCATATACAGAGAGATCAATAAGTAAACAAATGTAAATGTATGTCCATGGACATAATAAATATCCCAGCTCACCCAACAGGGAGCATACAGGAATAGTGACAACCAATAGCAACAACAACTCCCAGCACACAGACCTTGCTTTCTCAATGTTGTTCTCCATTAAAACGAACTAGGATTCTTTGGGGATTTGGCTGTTTAGCTGGGCCAGAGAAAAGATAGGATGAATCTAGAATGCCTTACTGGCCAGAAAGTTAAGAAGTACTCAAAGAATGATGGAAGACACATTTTTAAAGCCAGGAGGCTTTAAAAATTGAGAAAGCTCCATTTTATAAAGTGTTTACCACACATTCATAAAGACCTATATGAAAAGCCAGATTGAATCTGTAATCCCAGTCCTGGAAAGGCCAAGACAGGAGGATCCCTGGGGTATGCAAGATAGGCAGTCAAGTCAATTTGTGAGCTCCAGGTTCAGTAAGAGACCTGTGTCAAAAACTAATACGAAACGCAACTGAGGAGGGCACCTGGCATTGATTACTGGCCTCTACATGCATGTGTAAACACAATGCATTGCAACCATGCCTATGAACACACACACACACACACACACACACACACACACACACACACAGGTACACAGAGGTACACACATATACACAAAACAGAAGGTAGCTCGAATGGACTAAGATGATATTGCACTGATTTGAGCACTAAAAGAGATGACATTACATCCTATTAAAAAGAGGAATTTCTTAGTCCATATCCAATTAAAAACAGTAAAGTGAGAATTGGGTGTGGTGATGACTGCTTATAATCATACCACTCAGAAGGCTGAGGCAGGAGGATCATGAATATGGGGCCAGCCTGGGCTAGATAGCAAGTTCCAGGCCATCCTATAAAGCAAGATTTTTTTTCAAAATTTAACAGAAAATTGTGCTACTAAGAATGTAACTCCATAGTGGGACAGCCCCAATGTATAGACAAGACCCCAGGATCAATTTCCAGTACTGTAACATGATGATGAAGATGATGATGATAAAAATAGCCGTATCAGATAAAGTCTGACAGGGAATGGGACACTTCCAAGGTCTCAAAGTGTTCCTTAAAAAGACACTAATTTATTGCAAAGGGGAAAGGAATAATTTTACAGAAAACTTATTAATTGGAGTGCTTACATGGACATAAGTGAAGGATTATTTATATGAACATAGCAGAATGTGCCAGTGAGTATACCAATGAAGAAAATGTCTCAAGTCAGGAGTGGGTCGATAGGAGGTTGTGATGGCGGTGGAGTACACCATTAATCCCAGTATTCAGGAACCAGAGCAGGTAGATCTCTGTGAGTTCAAGACTAGGCTGGTGTACAGTGCTAATTCCAGGGTAGCTGTGGTGGTCTGAGTATGCCTAGCCCAGGGAGTGGTACTATATGGAGGTGTGGCCTTATTGGAGTAGGTGTACCACTGTGGGCTTGGGCTTTAAAACCCTAGTCCTCGCTGCATGAAAACCAGTCCTCTGCTAGCTACCTTAGGGACAAGAAATAGGATTCTCAGCTCCTCCATGCTTCCTCCTTGATTATAATGGACTGAATCTCTGAACCTGTAAGCCAGCCCCAACTAATTGCTGTCCTTCTAAGAGTTGCCTTGGTCATGATGTCTATTCACAGCAGTGAAATCCTAAGGCAGGAGTTGGTACTGGGACTGGGGTATTGCTGTGATAGGCCTGACAATGCTTTTGTTTGGAAGAACGTGAATTTGGGGACTTTGGATTTGGAAAGCAGTAGGATGCTTTAAGTGGGGCTTAATGGGCTCTCCTAGTAGGAATATGGAAGACTTTGTTGCTGAGAGTGATTTGAACTGTGAAGATGCCAGTTGTATTGCATGCCAGTAGGATTTATTTAACTATGAAGACCTGGCCCAAGAGAGTTCAGAAGAGAAGACGTTCACTATGTGGCCTAGAGACTGTTTTTGTGGTATTTTAGAGAAGAATATGGCTGCTTTTTGCCCTTTTCTGAAGAGTCTACCTGAGGCTAAAGAGATTTTTATTAATTGCATTGACAAAGTAAGTCTAAAAAAAGCCCAGCAAAGACTTTGTTCTCTGGTTAAGTCTCATGAAGAACATTTTGAACAAGTGTAGCAAGCTTAGAAAGGAAAAATATAAAATATATGGTTCAAATATTAAGAAATTAGTTTTGATTAAGAAGAGACCAGCATCACTAAGCTGAAATCTTCTGAGTAGTATTTTGTGAGAACACAAAGAAGCTGTGTTGCAGAGGTAGCCAAGGTTGTACCTTGTGCTGCAGCAATAGTTGGTAGTGTGTAAGAGTCACCCAGGTGGTACTGGTTTTGAAGGTGTGAAGGGTTCATGCAAAGAAGTTGAGGCCTAAGACCATGAAGAGAATCTATGAGAGGCTACTGGTGAAGCCTAGTTGCAGCAGAAGACCCCAGCATATTGGAGGTGCTAGTACCATGGAATGACCCTCAAGAACAGCAGCAGCAGCAGTAGCAGAGTGGAGTCAACCAGAGCCTAGAATGATACAGGGGCCAGTGCTGGAGAAGTGATGAAAGCCCTTTTGAGGAGTCATGTGTGGATCCCAGACACTGCAACAAGAAGCTGCAATGTTAAAGTTGCCTTGGAAATCCCAAGATGTTAGAGATAACAGAGCTGTGGGCTATCTGCTGAGGAAAGCTGCTAACAGGGAGTGGAACCAACCTAGATTTTGTTGCAGTCAACAAAGACAAAAAAAGGAGTTGGAGATCTGAAGACCACTTTGACATCAGACATGAAGGTGCAGAGTTTGGAGTTTGCCCCGCTAGTTTCCTGTCTTATATTGGGGATTACAGTTAAGTGATTGGATGAATCTCAGAAGAGACCTTAAACTTTGAACTTTTAACATTGTTGAGACTGCTAGCGACTACGGGGACTTTGGAAGTTGAACTAAATGTATTTTTCATTATGCTGTGTTTAGAAATGGCCCCCATAGACTTAGATGTTTGAACAAGCCTATGAGGATCAGGAAGTGAAATGTGGTGGTTTGAGTATACCTAGCCCAGGGAGTGGAAACTATTTGGAGGTGTGGCCTTGTTGGAGTAGGTGTGTCACTGTGGGCTTAGGCTCTAAAATGCTCATCCTACTGGCCTAGAAGCTAGTCTTCTGCTAGCTGCCTTAGGAACAAGAGGTGGAACTCCCTGCTCCTCCAGCCCCACGTCTGCCTGGACGCTGCCATGCTCCTGCCTGGATGATAAGCTAGCCCCAATTAAATGTCATTCTTATAAGAGTTGCCTTGGTCATGGTTCTGTTCACAGCAGTAAAACCCTAACTAAGACAGTAGCCAAAAGAGAGAGAGAGAGAGAGAGAGAGAGAGAGAGAGAGAGAGAGAGAGAGAAATTTCTTCCTTCCCCAGCAACCAACTGTCTCTAGATCATCGGGGAGGGGAAGAACCTCATAAGTCCCTCCTCCCTAGCAACAGTTAACTGCACATAGAGCTTCCAGGAGAGGCAGGGCCTCTTTACCTCTCTATGATGGAATGCCCAAGGGCCCGGTCTTATATAGTTCTTGTACAGTCAGTAACTTGCTGAAAACTCAAGAATGCAATGGCCATGTCATACGTAAATAATAGTGTTCCCTGACATTGCTGAGGTCTGTGCTTAGTATGTTTGAGGCCCTGGGTTTAATCCCCAGCAGCTAAACTAAATTTTACAACTAAAAGTCATCATAAATGAGGTTCATGTGAATGGTAACTCTATTAAAGAGAAACCTTTATTTAGAATAAAAGCAATATGACAATGAAAAATATTTTTTGCCCTTTTATGTCCTCATATGTCCAGAATAAAAAAATAAAATAAAATGTCCCTTTCTATCAAGGATTCACTGTCTACCCGTAACTGTTATTAGGAATACAAATACCAGTACCTCCTAGGCTGTCAAGGTCCTCAAGAATCCTGCCAAATCTGTGAAACAAAGAAGAAAATGAATTAAATGAAAATCACAACGATTTTCCTTTAAAAATCCCATAATGCACTTTGGAATAATAAAAGGACTCTAAAAATGACTGTAGTAATACTTACACAACTCTTTCACTATACTGAAACTGCAGTCATATACTTTAAGTAGATGAACTACAAGGTTTATGAATTGTGTCTCACAGTAGTTGTTTTAATAGGAAAAATTAAAACAAATGACAGTGATGAACATAATACAGTGTTACCTTACTGTATTTTGAACAGTCAAATATTTGTCTCGTAGTTCAGGGTCAGTACCCAAAGGTAGGAGAACTTCGATGTAGCTGTCCTTCATTTTCTTTGGGGGTAGGACTTTCTGGGATTTAGCCAAAAAAGAATGAAGTAACTTCCTTTCTTCCATTGCTTTTACATGGTCTCTGAGAAGAAAAGGCAAGACTTCATAAAACCAGAACAGTGCTGACCCACAACTCCAGTACCCACCTCTCAAACAGGAGAGTCAGACATAAGCGGAAGAAAGGGGGCTCTATGCCTGCCTCATCTTCAATCCCCTCACTCCTTTCTCATGACCCACTGGGAGAAACTGAGCATTCCTAATGACATTTTTAAGCTTGTAGATAAGAGTCTCATGCTCTACCAACCGAGATAGCTAGGGACTGGGTGTATACATAAGAACTGCATACTTACTGATATAGATACATGTAACTGGGACACACAGTCAACTAACCAAAAAGTTTCTTCAGGAATCGAGATATCATTCAGTGGTTAAAAAGCACTGGCTGCTTGTGTAGATGACTCTGACTGGATTCCCATCACCCATATGATGGCTCACAACCATCTGTAACTACAGTTCTAGAGGATCTGATGCCACCTCCTGGCATCCTCAGACAGTGAACACATATGATGCACATACATGAATGCAGAGAAAACACCTATACCCGTAAAAAAATGAAATATATATTTTAAAATGCTTATTCGTACTAGCAACATAGCTCAGTGGTAGAACACTTGCCTAGAATATGCAAGAATATGAATTCAGTACTAAGCAAGAAAGGGGAGAGAGACAAGAGGCAGAGTGAGAACACTACTTCAGAGTCTCGGGATCCTGTCAGATTCATACTTGTTCTCATATTCTCTCTCTTCTCCCCCTCTCTCCTTCTCCCTCTCTCCCTCTCCCTCTTTCCCTCCCTTCTCCCCTCTCCCTTCAGTTTCAGAATGCAAAGCAGAATAAAAGGTAAAAAGGAAGAAAACATTTTTGAAAGACAGAAGCAGAAAATGAAAGTAGAACACAAAAGAGAAAGCAGCAGGAAACTAAAATACAAAGTCCTTCTAAATTTAAATGATCAACTATTATTGCCAAAGAGTTTGTCTTACAAAAACTACTAAAATCAGAGAAACAAGTTAAATTAAGAATGTACAATACTCTCAACATAGCTTAGCCTTATGAAAGTTGAATTCATGGGAAAAAATGAAGATGTCAAAAACCACCAGATGCAACTTTTAAAACTATTGTTGCATACTGATGTTGTTTTAAAAACTTAAGTCCTAGTCTGACTACCTACTCCTGCACCCCAGGCAATCTCTAGACTTCCACCAAGACTATCTGAATCCACCCACAGGTCCATTTGCTCCACCTTTACTACACAGATGTCAGAAGTCCTTCACTAGGGTCTAGCCTGGTGAGCACCTCCTATAACCTAATCCTTGTTTTCTTGCAACCTACCAAATCTAGCCCAAGTCTCATGCACAGTGCCTTGGCTTGATCTGGCTACTTAATACCACACCTCAGTCAACCTCTAGACTTCCTCCAGGAAGCATTCTATCTCCAAGTCCACTTAGGGGATTAACGTGATGAGTACCCCTAACCCATCCATCCAAGCCTTTTCTCAACCTTCCAGATTAAGCCTGAGTCCCACAAACAGTGCACCACTCTAGTCTGGCCTTCACTGCCTTCTCGGCAATGTATCTCTAGGCTTGGGTCAAGATCTGCTCTACCCATTGCCCAAAACACAGAAGTCTCACAAGTCATATACCTTTCAATAAAGGGTCATGTTACATGAAATAGTAAAACCAGAAGACTTGAATTCAAGTCCCAATTCTGAATTTCAGTTTTATTGTGTGTAAAAAAAAATGGAATAGAAAAAATATGTCAGAAGCATGTCATAAATTTTCTCCTGAAAATCAGTGATTATACCTAAACATGCTTTGAAAACGCACATCACATTCTTTCATGATAATGAAGCATCAGCTGGTCACTACACTATGATGTTGCTCTTTTTCTTCTCACAGGAAAGCCCCATCTCCACACAGGGCTCTCCAACCATAGAAGAGGATCAGCCTAAATATCACTTAGCATAACCCCTAGGGGATGAAACACAAAAGTATATACCTCCAGATTGTGGATACACCGACTATCTCCCGCAGCTTATCTCGAACTGAAACAAAGATAAAGACTTTACTCCATGAAACAAAGAAGTAGCAAAATTGGGTTAAGGCAAGATGTTCAGGAACTAAGTAGTTTCTCATGTACTCAAAAGGTATCAAAAGATTCAGGAATTCCCATTCAGTGCCACTACAAACAGCACAGGGAAGGAATTAGGTGTCTGTTCTCTCAGTTATGCAGCTTCCTTTTAGTGCAAATAAACATACTTTTTGCCAATTACTGAGGTTTATTTAAATATGTCAGAAAGGAAATTTTCAATTTTTTTATCCAAAAGGGCTTTATCAAAATCAAGAATTTAGTCTCTTGAGGATCAAACTCTTTTCTGCATGTATGCACATATGTAGAGGCCAGAGATCAACCGAGGTATCATTATTTAGGTGTCATCCACCTTGTTTGTTTGTTTGTTTGTTTGTTTGTTTGTTTTGAGGCACAGTCTCTCACTGACCTGGAGCTTGCTAAGTAAGCTAGACTAACTGGCCAGTGAGCCCTGGGTATCCACATGACTCCGTTATCTTTAGTGCTGGGATTACAAGTGTATAGGATCACATATAGCTTTTTGACATGGGCACTAGGGATCAAGCTCAGGTTCTCAGGCCTGCATGGCAAGTACTTTACCAATTGAGCTATCTTCCTAGTCTGGGAACAAAGATATTTATAAATAGAATCTCCACATTATAGACAGCATTAGATCAAATTACTTAATTCAGCTACTAATACTAATATCCAAAACTGACTTTGATTGCAATTTTTTACATATTTACACTATTCTAATTAGAGCAGTTTACACCAGAGAAATAAAGCAAGACTTAAATCCAGGTAAAGCAAAGAGTGTGATTTAATTTTAATCAATGACCACTGTGCAAGAGTGAATTAGCTTAAAAGAAAACCTAAGTACTGAAGAAAAAACTTGATTTTACCACACAGCATGAGTCACATGGATAGTTGAACATGCTATATAGAAAGGGGGGAATAATTAGACAGTCAGCAGTAATTTGAAATTAGAAAATGTACAATATTTCAAATAACTGTTTTTCTATGTTTCAATTTTTTTCCCTATATTTCACAATATACATTCCAGTCATAGAAAATTAAATGTAGCTATACTTGGTACTTCAGAAACTAAATGATCAAATTATTTATTCCAGTCATGGGAAATTAAATGTAGCTATACTTGTTCCTTCAATAACTACATGATCAAAACCAAATTAGGGTTAGAAGAACATGTGGTCTCATGAAAGTGTGGAGTTTCTATCAGACTGCTGTGTATATATCACAAACTCAGTGCATACACTAATAATAGTTAAATCACAAAGAACTGCAAAACATAACCGTTAGTAAATTGGTCTTATTTTTTAATTTCCTCCTGAGTAAAAGAATGTATACAAAATATCCCAAAGATTGCACACATTACTGACACAAAAGAGTTCTTACTAGTTTAGTCAGTTTAAAGAGTGATAGGTGGCCAGGCAGTGGTGGCGCACACTTTTAATCCCAGCACTTGGGAGACAGAGGCAGGTGGATTTCTGAGTTTGAGGCCAGCCTGGTCTACAGAGTGAGTTCCAGGACAGTCAGGGCTACACAGAGAAACCATGTCTCGAAAAAGAAAAAAAAAAAGAGTGATAGGTGCTGATCAAGAATTTTGAATTTTATACACAGTCATATTCTCTCTCTCTCTCTCTCTCTTGCTTTCTTTCTCCCTCTCTCTCTCTCTCATAGAACCTTTAAAGATATTACAATTATAATTTTAATGGTCTCTTAATGTTTAAGGCATTCTATAGTCTGCATATGATAGTAGTGGATGAAACTAACTGCAATTAAGCATACATTAACGCGATCCCTCTATCCTAACTACCTACAGGGGTTTAGGTTGGTACAAATGGTAGGCTCATTTCTTATTCATCTAAGTTCACTAGACCTATGTTTGATTCTTCTGTACCTCTATACAGGAAGTGGAAATAAGAAACAGCTCAGTCCCCAATGCTCCTCAGAACAACTCAGATTCTCACTCTGATTTCTACCTAAAGCATTTATGCAACTATCTTCATTGCTTTATGGTTATGAAACATAGACATTTATCATGTATGTCTCAGGTATGGAAACATGACACAGTGGTTAAGAGCATGTACTGCTCTTGCAAAAGACCCAAATTCAGTTCCCAGCACCTAAACCAGGTGCCTCAAAATCACCTGTTAACTCCAAAGGAAATTGATGCTTCCACATGCACATGTATTTCTGTATACATATCCAACTACTCACCCCCCACATATATAGAAATTAATTCTAAATCTTTAACATGGATGTTTCATTATTGCTAAGCTATCATTTTGTGCACCTCCCAAGGAAAATGGGCTTTTTTTTTATCATGTAGGCACAAAAGAATAAAAAGAAACCATGCTTGCCTTGATGTATGTGTAAAGGTTCACATGTTTTGTATTGGCATCCTTGAGCCAGTCCTCTGCAATGAGTAAGAAGCCCCTTGTTCAAGGTCCAAACACTGTAAAACAAGAGAAAGAATACTTAAAATAGTTTCCGGAGCTGCTTCTCTAGGAATCTTACAGTAAGACCTCACTTCTTCCAGAGTATCTAGCCACACACCAGCTTTAGTATACATCTTATAGGAGTTGTCAGTTTACAAATATGTGATTTAAGGGTACTCCTTAAATCAGCTCTATCACTCCAACTATTTATTTTATCATTTCTTTTTTGAGCTTATGTGCTGTGCAGTGGTCAGAAGATTGAAGCAGTATGGGGTTTGAATATGCTTGTCCCAGGGAGTGGCACTGTTTGGAGATGTAGCCTCGTTGTTGGAGGAAGTGTGTCACTGTGGGTGTGGGCTTAAATGCCCTCAACCTAGCTGCCTGGAAGCCAGTCTTCTCCTAGAATCCTTCAGATGAAGATGTAGAGCTCTCAGCTTCTCCAGCCCCATGTCTGCTTGGATGCTGCCATGCTCCTTGCCTTGATGATACTGGACTGAACCTCTGAACCTATAAGCCAACCCAAATTAAATGTTGTCCTTATAAGAGTTGCCTTGGTCATGGTGTCTGTTCACAGCAGTAAAACCCTAACTATGTATGGCAGGCAGTGTCTCTTTTGTTCCTGTCATGCTGCAAACTGCAGACTAGCTAGCCCCTGAGATTCCTTGGGATTCTCCTATCTCTGTCTCTTATCCTGCCATAAGAATGCTGGCACTAAAGAACATTTAGCTTATTTTTTTTTACTATTTACATGGGATCCAGGGATGGAACTCAGGTTGTCAGGCAAGTACTTTTTACTCACTGATCTACCTTGACTGCCTCTACTTTTGATTTTTGTGACAGGGTCCATGAGCCCTGTGCCTGAAGACTGAACCTAGACACGTGCAAGTTAAACCATTGCGCCAAACCCTCAAACCCTTAACCCCTGTAACTACTTCTGTTTTAAAAGTAGAGTTTATTAGGAACACATTTTAAGACAGAATTAAACAAGGAAATTAATAGAAAGAGAGGTGCCCAGGGAAAGGACAGACCCCAATAAAGGGTGTGGATTTCTCAAGAAAGAGTTACCTGGTTTTTTGTTTTTTTGAGACAGGGTCTCATGGTCTTGATATGTAGCTGAAGAAGAATGACTTTGAGGTGGTGATCCTCCTGCCTCCACCTTCTGAGTGCTGCAATAATAGGTATACCCTACCACACCTAGCACACAAATTGGAAGGTGGCACTTTTTTGTTTTGTTTTTGTAATACTAGGGCTTGAACCCAGGACCTTAAAAATGCTAGGCTCTCCCTCTGAGCTATATATCTGTAGCCCAACTACTTCCTAATATCAAAGACAAGCATTATAATTATCTGCAAAGTAAACAAAAGATGTGAACCAGGTTTAATGGATTCCTTCTTGCCCTTTCCATTTTATTGGCTTCAAAAGCCCAGAACTAATTTGATACACAAGTGAGCACATTAATTATGAACATTTAATTTGTTCTTTATTATCATACCATATTTCCTCAATAAGTAAGATCAACTCAATTACAAACTAATCATCTTTGAACTTTGAATCAGCCCTTTGCACTCAAAGTACTTATTTCACTTGTCTAGAAATTTCTTAGGTCGCTAATGAAATAAAATAAAAGCTATGTAGCCACAGGAAACTTACCAATCCTCTCAAAAATCAACTAGGTAAGTTGATTTTAGCTTACTCTTGCGTAAATGTTGACTCTTAACCATACACTACCATATCATTAATAACATCTATATCAGCCTGGTATGGTGGCAGATTCCTGTGAGTTCCAGGCCAGCCTGGTCTACAAAGTGAGTTCCAGGACAGTGAGTGTTAAATGGTGAGGCTTTTTTGTCAAACATACACACACACACACACACACACACACACACACACACACACACACACCCCAGAAATTAACAAACTGATCTGCAAAAGCATCTTTGAAAAGTTATTGAAGGAATCAAGAATACCAAGCACTGGCAAGTCATTATAGCTCAAGTTAATAGCAAATTCTTACTACATAATATGAGGATAATGACTAACCAAAAAAAATTATATTTTTACCTTTCCTTAGAGCCCAAGCTACTGAATTACAGCATTCAGTAAAAGTCCCTCAGTAAAAATATTTTGTGAAAACCACTACCTACATGTAGTTTTGACAATTATGTATTGCGAGAATAAATCTTTGACCTTTCACCAGGCCAATTTATTCAGTTGCAAAAGAGCACATAATTATGCATACTTGCTCACTGGAAATTTTAACTCCTTAGCTACCTGGTCATCTTATTTAGCTGTGACACAATCTCTGCTGCCACACTTACACAGAAATGGCCTGCTGGAGGACTTTAGGCTTTTTGTTCTCTTTCTTCGTCATTGCTAGATACCCTTTCCCTTCTCTGTACTTCTCTACATAGATTAATATTTTGGTCTTCTTGATCTTAACCTTCAAATTTGAATTTTCTCAAAATGTCATTTAGACTTTTCTATTTTTCACCATTGTGTACATTTTATGTAAGTTCAAATACATTACTCATGGAAGTAGGTTACATATTCTTCTATCCTGCCACCGCACAAACCAGGGTTCTGAAATATAACATACCTAGTTTGAAAGAACATAACAGGATGTGGAGGGTGATAAAGTCATGATTCTGGCAAGGTGTGTTCAATCTGCAGGACCCACAAAAAGGTAAAAGGAAAAATCTGACTCCATAAAGCTGTCCTTTGACCACCGTATGCACACCATGCATACATGCACACACACACACACACACACACACAGAGAGAGAGAGAGAGAGAGAGAGAGAGAGAGAGAGAGAGAGAGAGAGCACATGTAGATATACACACATATGCACAATATTTTTTTTTTCAATAAAAAGCTAAAAAGCCCTGGAAAGATTGGAGAGATGCTTGGTGGGGAGGAATGCTTGTTGTACAAACATGAGGACCTGGATTCAGGTATTGGCAACCACATACAAAGTCAGCTGTGGCTGCACGTGTGCCTAAACCCCAAAGGCAGGAAGATCACCTTTCTAATGAAACACGCCCAAGAATCTCAACCTCTCCATGGCCTGCCTAGGGAGCCACAGAGTCACCTGATGATGTGAAAAGAAACAGCTTGGCTCCATCCTAGGTTCCAAATATGGAGAAAATGGCAAAAAAAAAATATTGTTACCCCATTATCAGAGAGTGTAAAGTTGGGGGTATCAGCTTGGTAGAGGACCTGCATAGGATGCATGAGGCCCTGCTGCTGCAACAGCACAAACAAGGGGAGTCATACCCCCACTACATAGAGGAAATACCTCAACATGCAGGCTAAATCAAGTGGGATGACTTGTATGCATCTGAGAAAAAGCTACACAAGCAAACAACAAATAACCCAATCAGCCCTGACACTCTATACGTATATAGGGATTGCTTCTCCTATTTAATAGGTTGGAGAGGACTCACAAGAAAGGAACACAAAAGTACACAGTACAAGGAAGGACTTCCAAACTGGGGGGAGAGGCACTCAAGGATTAAAACTATTTCTTTATAAAAAACTTTTTTGAGATTTTATTATTATGTGTCTCGGCGTTCTACCTGCATCCATGTCTGTGCCCATAAAGGTCCAAAGAGGGGTCAGATATCCTACAACTGGAGTAAGAGCAGCCACTACTCTTACCGCTAAGCCAACTCTCCAGCCCAGTTAAGAGTGCTTCTTGCTCTTGTAGAGGGTCTGGGTTTGGTTCCTAGCACTCACATATCTCTGCTACTTCAGCTCCAGAGGATGTAATGCCTTCTTCTGGCCCCCACTGGCACCAGCCATGCTGATGGAACATGTACATACATACAAGAGAAACACTCACACATATAAAAATAAACATTTTCCATACTTTTTTAAAGGTCTTGTGGAAGAAGACACAAAGGCAAGGCAACAAAAGTGTTGAACCCTTTCACATATGACTTTCAACCTGTCTTCTTCAAATAGTGTGACAAAGCTTAGGTGCTCGTGGGTAGGAAGATAACACACCTTGTTCAATTGATGGCTAGGGTCCTAGAAACAGTAAAGACAGATCAAGGACAGAATTAATGAGACCCATGTCAAGGTCAGGCTCATCAGCAGTGGGATGACTTCTGAACCCAAAGTAAGTGTTATTCTCTTGGAACTGGCCAAGCTGAAAAACAAAACTTGCATGCTGTGGGACTGCCAGACATGACCGGCAGTCTAAAGACCATGCTCAACTGTGAAAGTTGGAAATTAGATCTACCAGAATTGCCTATGTGGTCCAAGGGTACACTTTCATTACAAGGCCATGTTGCTTATCAAAGGCATGTTCTAAATTGGGCATAATAAAATATATCTGTACATCCCAGCACTAGAAAAGTTGAAACCTGACAGACTGCCATGGGTCCAAGGCCTGCTAGTACTACTTGGCTGTTTCTCTCAAAGCAATAAATAAATACAGATGAGAGCTGAAGTGGTGGCCCAAGCTCTTAAGGTCAGCACTGGAAAAGCATAGGAAGGTAGGCCAGCCAAGATTACATAGTGAAATCCTATCTCAAAAATAAACAGGGTGTTGATGGCTCATGCCTTTAATCCCAGCACTCGGGAGGCAGGGGCAGGCAGAACTCTGAGTTTGAGACCAGTTGAGTCTACACAGCAAGTTTCAGGTCAGCCAAAGAAACACAGAGAAACGCTGCCTCGAAAGAAGTTAAATAAATAAGTAAATTAACAAACAAGGGGTTGGAGAGTTGGCTCAATGGTTAAGAGCACATGTTGCAAAAAGACCAGATTCCCAGCACCCACATGGAGGCTCACCACCTCCTCGAGCACCAAACATGCGTGTGGGACACAGACACACATGCAAGAGAAACACTCATACATAAAATAATGAAAATAAATCTAAAAAATTAAACTAAACAGATGAATCAGCTTAAGAGAGCCAAACGGTACTCTACAGCCTTTACACATGTGATAACATACTTAAGTCAGATTCCAAATGTGTCAAGCACGTAACCCCCAAAATGTTTTTTAAAGAGAAAAGTGCTGGCAAGGCAAGGCAGAACTGAAAGCACTGGCTTTTGGAAAACGGGGCTACACCAAGATTCCAGCCACACCCCTGGTGAGCAAAAGGATAGGAATTTCAAGGGAACACCCAAGGGAACTTCCTTTTTAAAAGTGTCAGATGTCGCTAAACTAGGATGGTATCTTTCCACGGTAGGCCGGTGGGCCCGGGTCTGGCAGCGGGTGTCTGTTCCTCCCAGGCCAAACATCCACCGCCTCCATCCCTCCCGCAGCTTCCTCCGCCCTGCAAAGGAAGGCGTGGGCACCCCCAGACAGCGCCCTTCCACGCCCTGCCACCTACCTAATCGCTGCCCGCCTCATGGCACTCCACTGCCTACCTACAGGTAGACAACCAAGGTCCTCCTGGGCAGAGACAAACGAGTGGCAGGAGAGCGTGGGCGAGAGCCCACCTCCAACACCAGCAATCGCGCCGGACAGAACGTTGTTCCCCACCTTCTAAGTGACGCCACAAGAGCACCAGGGCCTCACCGCAGGAAGGGCAGGGCTGCGCTGCCCGGGGGCGGGGCTGCGCTGTTCGGGGGCGGGACTACCGCGTAGAGAATGGCAGGTCCTGCTGTTTGATTGGCGGGCAGCTGGAGACCGAGACAGTGGAACTTCCCACTCATCAGCTAGGTGGGGTTGGAGACTATTTTTTAAGCAGGACTCTTCCCTCCGTTGTTAAATAAATGAACCACTCCCCAAAGCATAGTGCTCCTCCTCCGCCTTGGTAGAACTCTTACTTGAACCTTTACTCCCAGTGTGTAGTTCTTGCCCTTGGCATCATTAGAAGCAGCTTTCCAAAATATGGGGTACCGTGCTTATTTTCCCAGAAGTAGGTAGATTGAGGCAGGAGAATTGGTATCACTTAGAGGCCAACCTGGGTTAAAGTGAGGTTTAGGCCATAAGAAATATTGTTCCTGTTTTTATTTGACGTTTTGGATTTTAAAAAGATGAAGCCTAGCGAGAAAAATTAAGTTGAAGAGAATTTCAAGGGAGGTCCATGCCTGTTATCCAAGCAACCCAGGAGGCTGAGGCTGGGAGATCACAAATTCAAGACCTGCCTGATTACACAGTAAGTTCCAGGCCAGGATAGAGCTAAGTGGCAGAGTGTAAACCTAGCATGCCAAAGTCCCTGGGTTCGATCCCCAATATCAAAAAAAAAAAAAAAAAAAAAAGAAGAAAAAGAAGACAGAACAAAAGAAGTTTTCAGAATTAGGCATGATGGCACATTCCTAGACTAGTCAATTATGAGAAGGTCTTATTTACCTACCAGGAATTCCCTCTCAGACACATGGCCAGGTGCTGAGTCACAATCTGCTAATATATAAGTCTACTTAAGTGACCCTTCATGAGACTACAAAGAATTTTCTTAGAAAATAAGTCCTAAGCAATGAACTCCATAGACTCCACTGCAGATAATATCTACATGTCTCATTACTTAGCTAATCTATCTTAGTTCTAAAGTCACTGAAGCCCTATTAAAATCAGCCACCTAGCATTCATGTGTGTCTAGTGAGCTAGAGCTCAGTCTTTTAACCAGGCTGGAAAGATTAGTTAAGAACACTTGCAGGGGAGCAGAGTTCCATTCCAAGTACCCATGTGCCAGCTCCAACCATTTCCAGGGGGATCTGTTGACCTCTTCTGGCCTCTGCAGGAACCAGGCCCCATACACATAGTATACATACATACATACATACATACATACATACATACATACATACATACATACAAGCAAAGACTCGTACACATAAAAATAAATGTCTTTTATTATTCTTTTAATGTCTTAGCAACCCCAATGTCTCATGATAGTTCTTGTTGCCTTGTAAGGCATTTAAGATGTATCAGTTTGGAAAGCACAGATGGAAGGCAAAGTAAATCACAAAGCTAGACAGGAAACATGTAACTGTATAGAAAGCATGCAACAATTATGCAATGATGAAAATCACTGTCCTTACACAGTGATCTGCCAACTCACCATTTTCTTACTTGTATCCCACATATAATGAAAAATGTAAAATGCCTAATGATAGATTGACAGATAAATTCTCAATGTCTTTATTACAATTAGAACAATGAACTAACAAAATTTTATGTTATATAGTTCAGTCATGTAGTATGAATGAAAAGTATTGATAAACATAATTCCTTTGACTAATAGAGATTCTGGGTATCTGGTTTAAATAAAGAGTTTTCCTGGGAGTCTATGTCATCAGCTTTCACACTAATTTGTGCTATGGTTTCATAGAATAGAGAAACTGTGTTTCTAAAATTGGCTCACTTCCTGTATTATATAGCTAACTCAAAAGTATTTAGATGAGCCGGATGTGATGGCACATGCCTGAAATACAAGCTACTTGGAGACTGAGGCAAGAGATTCACAAATTCTGAAGCTAGCCTGGGCTTTTAATGAGTTCAAAGCCAGCCTCCACAAAATAGTGAGACTCTTCCTCAAAATAAACTAAAGGTGGGGAGGGCATGTTTCTGAGATGCTATCATAGTGGTAGTGTTTGCCTAACATGTGTAAGGTCATGTGTTTGAGTCTTAATGCCAAAGAGTGGGAAAAGGATCCAGAATAAATAAGGAGACTAAGTTAATTTTCTATTGCTCCTGTGAAGAGCCATGTGAGTGAAACACCTTAAAAAGTAGGTCCGAAGGTCCTTCTGAAATGCATTATCTTTCTCACACTTCATTTATTTACTTTTTCAGAGAAAACTATTTTACATTTTTCATTATGTGTATCTGGGTGTATGTATGTGTATAGGGCAGCAGGGGCCTGTGGAGTTCAGAAGTGGAGGTATAGGTGCTTTTGAGTCATTGTGAGCAATATGTGTGAGTGCTGGGAACTGAACTTGGCTCCTTTGCAAGAAAAGTGCATGCCTGTCATACTCTATGTTTGGAGACATCATCAGAATAATAGTAAGAAAATAGGTAATTGGAAGTAAACACACTCCTATTTACTATACCTGGGAGGGGCAGGAAAACACATTGCAAGAACGATCCTGTGCTTTGGAGAACCGAGGTGACCAGACTCATACTGTTTTCTTGAAGTTTTCTCACAAGCAATCAGAATTGTTCCCCAGCTTCTTCATTCATGGACTGTGTTCTCTACAGTCATCATGGTGGGGAGCATTGTGGCATTCAGGGAGATGTGGTGCTGGAAGGGGGGGGAGCGAGCACCTGGGCCTTAATAACAACATTTCCTCCAACAAGGTCACTTCTAATCCTTCAAATAGTGCCACTGCCTGGTGATTACACATTCAAATATATGAACCTATGGGGACCATTCTTATTCAAACCACCACAATGCCATTAACTTCTATGCCATTTCTTTCTCCAGTCCTCTCATTATTTTATTTTTATTTTGTTAAAATATAATGAATTACATCATTTTCCCCTTTCCTTTTTATTGCATAATTCCTCCAGGCACCTTCTCAAATTCTGGACCTCTTCATTTTATTATTGTTACACACACAAATAAATATATAAAAATAACCTGCTGAGTATATTTAGGGTTATTTGTATGTGTATGACATTATGGCTGACCAATTAAAGGGCTTATCCATGAGAAAGACGAATTTACCCTTTCTCAACAACCATTAGTTGCCTGTAGTTACTTGTCTAGGGATGGTGCTCCTTAAAATTTCCCCCTTCTGGGGCCTCAACCCTCTCAAAGGAGAAGGGGATGGGGGAATGGAGGAGGGATCGTGAGAAGGGTGACCAGGAGAAGAGGCAATGATATAAAGTGAATAAATTTCAAAAAAACCGATTTTCTCTTTCCATATTAGCTTGTCTATTAGGAGTGTCCTTGTTTAGGCAGCCAAATTATTGTAGTATGTGATGTACCTTCCCTGTCATTTTTAAGAGAAACAATCTCACATCAAACTTCCTGGTCATACAGTTCCAAAATCTTCCTGCTCTTTCCTGAAAGAGTTTTGCCATCCCCTGGGGGTGAGCATCCCACAATAAGTTCTTTTGTATATTTTGACCAATTGTGGTTTTCTCTATGATCTCTGTCTGCTACAAAGAGAAGCTTCTTTAAGGAGGAGGGAGAGCTATGTATGTCAGGTAAAGATGGCTTGTGAATAAGCTTATTCTTTAAATATCAATAATTAGCATGCTTCCTTCCAATGTGCTGCCACAGATCATTATTTAAAAAACAAAACTGAGGGTGTATGTGGGTCTGATTTCTGCCTTGGCACTCCACTCAGAGAGAGTAAATGGGAGGCCTAAGGCTACATTATATCCTCACTGCCAACAGGATGCAGGGGTAGTGGAGCATAGCCTAAGATGAGGGCCCCAGCCCAGTGAGGCTGGGGCTGAAGCTGGGGTTCCCAAACTCCCAAACACCCCTAGGAAGCTTAAGGATTCAGGAAGGGAAGGGGCCTGTGATGAGCCTGGGCTGGAGGGAGGGGGAACTCCAGCTTAGCTCAGGGGTGAGTGTTGGTGTTTGGAGGGCAGAGAGCCCTTCTGCAGGGAACTTACCTGGCAACCTCCCATGTGGTTCTTGATGAGAGAGACGATCCTTACTTGACCAAACTGGTTTTTGGCGATGAAAAATGGATACATACAACTTACTCAGGGTGGACCACAGATTAAATATCTTTTGCATAAAGGAATATCCAGAAAGGAAAGTTTATTGGCTAAATCCCCAGGCTGGCCCATCTAGATATCTCATTAGCATGGAGAACTCTGTGTTTTGTGCGACTAGTAGTCATAATCCTCATGTCGAGTGTCATGGTCATGTACTTCAGGACAGGAACCAGGTCGGGAATAGATGAAATGCCTACTGTTCTCAGATATAAGAATTTACCAGGGTTTCTGAATCTGCTCAACCTTCCCAGTTTTTGTCTGGTGACACAGTTCCACTTGCCTCACAGCTCAGTGGTAGGGCATTTGCTAAACAGTGAAAGGTCTCTATGGTTTGAATGAGAATGGCCTCCATAAGCTCCAATGTTTGAATGTTTGGTACCAAATTGGTTGAACTGTTTAGGAAGAATTAGGAGGCATAGCTTTTGGAGGAGGTTTCTCACTGGGAGTAGGCTTTGAAGTTTCAAAAGATTTATGCGATTCACAGTGTGCTCTCTGCTTTCTACTTGCTATATAAGAAGTGACTTCTCAGCTGTTTTGTCACCATGTTGTCACTGTGCCATCATAGATTCTAACCCTCTGAAATGGTAAGCCTAATCAAACACTTTCTTCTATAAGTGTCTTGGTAATGATGATTTATCACAGCAATAGAAACTCAAACTTAAACAAAGTCCTTGGTTTGATGCCCAGAACTCCAAAATGAAATTTAAAAAGTGAAACTGTAGGTTCACTTTCCCCAGATAAAAACTATTTCTCAAGGGACTAGAGAAATAGCTGAACAGCTATTCCAGAGGACTCTGGTTCACTTTCTAGCATCCACTTGGCAACTCACAACTGTCTGTAACTCCATTTCAAGGGGATCCAGTGCCCTCTTCTGGCCTCCTTGGGTATCAGGCACACAGGTGGTACACAGAGAGATATTTGCAAGCAAAATACCCATACATATAAAGTAAAATGACTTTTTAAGAAAAAAAATGATTTCTCTGATGAACTCTAATCAGTAGGTCACATGTTACCCATCTCTATTCTTTCCCATTAAGCCTGGCCAAAAAATAAGTCATGTGGTCAACTGAGGATGATTAACATTCAAGCCAGTGTTATGACTCAGAGGAATCACATTCCAAAGCTCATAGCTAATGCCTGGAGCTACAACTGTCCCTAAAATCAAATGGTAAACACAACACGCTTAACTGCACTACAAGGTGTGCTGGTCGTACTGTGCTTAAGGGCCAGTATCCAGCACAACATGCAAACTGTTAGTTCAGAGAAAGAATAAGAAGTGAGCAATTAATCTGATAATAATCCTAGATTAAATATTATCCTGGAAACAGTTTCGCCCAAGTGATTAAGAGATGATTAGCTGGTCCATTTCAATGTCATTTGCTGAGATTTCATACCGTCCTAACTGATTTTCTAATCCATGCTGTAAATCATCATTGTATTGTAGGTGGACATGAACAGGAAGTGAGATCAAGAAATGAATGAGTTCTGCTTGACTCAGCACAGCAATTGTGCATGTATTAAATTCAGGAGCTGTAAAGAAAACCTTCACATCAAAATCTTCTGTTCCATATTTATCTTAAACCCTCACTACCCATGTTCTTGATGTTAGAAGCCCAGGATAGATCTGATCTCACCACTTACTTAATCCCTTTTTTACTATTTACCATTAATACCGACATCAATATATATTACAACCATTTTAACAAAGAAAATGGCTTAGAGAAGTTAGAAGCCTTGCCTAAAGCAATAGTGGCAGAACCAGAACTTTAGTCCAAGGCTCCTAAGACCAAAACAAGTCATTTCCAGTCACCTATCCTGTCTCTCTTAGTCTAAATAGAAATTAGTATAAGTGAGGAAACAAAACACACTTTCCAATTAGTAAATCAAGCTATGAATGAAGCTTTTAAAAATGAAGGATACATAGTGCAAAACCAGAGAAAAGTTACTCAAACCATTTTCATGAGTCAGTTGAGCAAATTTCATTTGCAATTTGGGGCAAAAACAGATGGAACAATTCCATCTTGACTTTCCCTCTGTCTAGAGGCTAAACTTTCTGGAATTAATCTAAAACACATATGAATAATATAGAGGAGCCAAATATATCTTGGAAATTGATCTAGGAAGAAAAAATATAAAATGTTGGAGTTGGCAAGATTTCTAAAACACAGGTTTTATTACATCTTTTCCATAAAGCTAAACTGCCATTCTGGGACCTTTTCCCCAGAAGTTCCCCATTTTTAGGTCAGTTATTTGTAGGATATACTTTTTTTCAACAAAATTTGTGTGTGTGTGTGTGTGTGTGTGTGTGTGTGTGTGTGTGTAGGAGTGTGCTCATGTCAAAGGTGCCCATAAATGCCAGATGAGAGCACCAGATCTCCTGGATCTGGAGAAACTCAGTTCTTCTGGAAAAACAGCCAGCATTCTTATCCACTGAATCATCTCTCCAGGGAGCCCTTTTGTTATTAAATGAAATGTTGGCTAGTAGCTTCTTCCTAGAAGCTAGCCTTGATACAAACAAGCATAGTTCCATTTTTGTGTGTAGACCTAATGTGCTTTACATTCTTGCCATGTTACTACTTTCTCTCCATAATCTCTACTTCAAGGTGAATTCAATTGCACATTGCAGTTTCAAGTGCTACAACAGGGTAGTACCCAGAAAGAATGTTCTAGAAACCTATACCACATACACAGATGCAAGACTCTATTCCATGTGCCTTATGAAGGGTGTACCTGCCATTGTAATAACAACAGCATTACACAGGGCAGTGGTGGCGCATGCCTTTAATCCCAGCACTTGGGAGGCAGAGGCAGGTGGATTTCTGAGTTCAAGGCCAGCCTGATCTACAGAGTGAGTTCCAGGACAGCCAGGGCTACACAGAGAAACCCTGTCTTGAAAAAAACAAAAGGAAAAAAAAAAACCAACAGCATTGCCTCTTAGTTCAGATATTGGGTGAATATGTCTGTAAGCAGGGATTGATGGCCTTCCAATCCAATCTTCTATACCAGGGTTACCTTAACTTCTTACTCCATATGCCGCTTGGGAAGTTCACCCTTGATTTTTCCTGTTGTCTGAAACCCAGTTGATGATCTACTAATGCTCTCATCATCCATTCCCTTTGTTACTAAGGAAAGCAATAATGCCAAGCATTGCTGGGACTAGGGTCATGTGAGTGAGGCATATGCCTTGATTTGTAAATTTTGATTGTAGAAAATATATCACATTAAAGTATTTCTATCTTCCTTATCTTTTGTGCCTGCTAAACTTTTGCAACCAAAGAGAATGACACACTTTCCTGACCTTAATTTTAGCAGCAATTCACAAGTTAAAATGACAGCGCCATTAAGGCCAAGAGCTTGTATTAGCCAAGAAGCCTCAGCTCATTTCCAGACAGATTATATTTCACAGCTGGCCTTCAACTCAAAATCTTCCTCTCTTAGCTTCCTGAGTAGCTGGGGTTACAGGTGTATCACATTGTGCTCTTATTTACAACTCAGTTTGAATCATAGCCTTCAATATCCTACCCTCACATACAAAGAATTTGTTGAATCTCATCAAGGTAGAGACTCTCACTTCGAAACCAAGACCTAAACTTAAATGACTAATTTCTGCCTTGTTCTTGAACATACATAACTAATCACTAGGCAAGAATAAATCAGGATAGAGGGTGCCAAAGCTTACATGTGAAGGAAACATAGCTGGAATCTTCTATTGCTAGCTAGTGCATTAGTCCCAAGGCACTAGGGGCTAAAGCCTTTTAATTAAAAACAATGGGTTTTCCATTCTAAACTTGTAGAACTTGTAAAAACTGGCTTCAGAAAACTCATCTTCAAAAAGTCAAGAACCAGAAGCAATTCTTAAAAGTTTTTAATTGGGCTGCGATATAGCTCAGTTGTCAGAATGTTTTACTAGTATGCACAAAGCCCTGGCTTTGTTCCCCAGAGGAGCTGTAATTCTAGTGCTCAGGAGGTATAGAAGCAGGAGGACAAGAAGTTCAAGGTAATCCACTCTCAGCTACATATTAGGTTTGTAGTCCTAGGCCAGCCTAGGATACGTATAAGTCTGGTTTTTTGTTTGTTTGTTTGTTTTTTTAAATCTATTCTTAAAGAGGCTACTACTGGGTTTCTACATTTCAATGAATGGCTAACATTTTTTTTTTTTTAAGTGCAAGACTTTACATCCATAAGTAAAATGGCAAGTAGATTCAGGGATCCATCTGCTGTCTTCATTTTGTAGATGAAAAGGCATTCAGACAGAGAAATTCCCTGCATGTCTTACATTGGACATTTCAGGGAGTGGAGGAGGGCTGCTGAGAGAAAACAAGAATTTTCCATTATCTACCAAGCAGAGAAAAAATAAACTATTGAGGTTTCTGGAGATAGCTCAGACCTGGGTTGATTCCTCCAGAAACTGTGCCTTTTTTGGGTTTCTGCTTTTGTTTTTTAGAACCAGGTGCCATAGCACTCTTGTAATCACTGTGCTGGGGTTGCAAAGCAGGCAGATTTCAAGGGCTCGGTGGTCAGTCTACTCTGCAAGCTTCAGGCCAGTGAGAAACCGCGTGTCAAAATAACAAAGTGGACAATGCCTAAGGAATGACTCAAGGTTGATTTCTGAACTGTACAGTAATGCACACAATCAAAAAACAATACTGGACCATGATACATGCAACAGAGTCAAAAGCAATAATTGTGTGGTAAAAATCTTTGTTTATAAGGGTTTATAACTTTTGGAAATGGTTCCCTTCTTCTACCATGACTTCTGAGAATTAACTCCAGTTGCCGGACTTGCCCAGTAAGTGCTTTTCCCTGCTAAGCCATCCAACTCATCAGCCCTCATTTCTTTTCAGAGTGTAATTAAATGACATATATGGATATAGCTTATTTGGCTCATCCATTCATTGGTTGATGGACATTTATGTTGTTTCTCCTTTGGGGCTACCGTGAATTGTGCTGTGATTAATCATGTACAATTTTTGAATCACTTTTTATCTGTAATTTGAAGCTCGCACCACAGACATAGTCTCCAAGGTTCAGATATGACATATCAAGGGCAGAAGAAGAAATGTAGTTATTTCAGGGTTTTTTTTTTTAACCTGTATACTATAATGCAATCTGCATATTAAAATTTAGGTGAGTCTTTTGATTATTTTATAGCTATGTGAATACAGCTAGTTAATCAGTACTGTGTTTTCCGGCACTGAATAATTCTCTCCAGTGACTTCTAGAACTTTGCATCTAAAATACCACTCCTCCACATTTCCACATTTTCAGTTTGTATACTTTCGGTTGGCTTTTCTCAGGCTTTTATGTCTATGCCTGTTCTCATGGGAATTCACTCAAATCTTTGAAAATCTCTTTTTCTGTCTATCTCACACACTCTTTTCTTTCTCTCTCTTTCTCTCTGCTTCTCTCTCTCTCTCTCTCTCTCTCTCTCTCGCTCTCGCTCTCCTTCCCTTCCTCCCTTCCTCTCTCTCTCCTACCATGTGTTGTGGGAGAGTGTACCTGCGTGTGAATATGTGTTTGTGTTGATGTGTTGCTGGGAATACAACTCAAAGCCTTGCGCATGCTGTGCAAGTCTATCTGTTTTGAATCTCACTTTCTCTTTGGATTCTGCGCACATTCCACAAGGAGCCTGTTGCTCCCTCATTCCTCTTCTCAGAATCATCAGCAAAACAATTCGATGAATGACTTATATTTAGCCAAGATTTATAGACAGTGGCATTTACTTCTAGTCCCAACACTCTGGAGGTTGAGATAGGAAAATCATGAGTTTGAAGCCAGCCTGGGCTGTATATTGTGAGATGAAAGAAACAGGAGCAAAGAAGGGAGGAAGACAAAATGTATATAGGGATAAGAAAACTCCATCTCCAGTACTTTAAAAATACACAGAGCTAGTAAAGTAATTCAGGTCTTCTGAATTCATTTATTGAGTTGCCATATGGTAATCATGAGCTGGGTACTGAGCCTACACAGGTCAAAGAAAGAGAATTCATGAATCAAGTCTCCAGACTGTTGGAGTGTGAATAGGGGTATGAGGAAGAGAGTAGCTAGACTAACAGATAAGCAATGCTAAGCTTTAGGCCACAGAGACAGCAAGTAGTAGCTTTTGACTCCCAGTTGTATAGGAGACTGTGCTCAGGGTGCTACAGCTGCCAGTGTTTAAAGGTTCTCTGTGAATAGCATTATTTAAGTATTCACTCAGTTCAGGACACGCTGCCGCATTCCTTTGTGCTTCACAGGTTTCCTGTCTTTCTTATAATTGGTAATTGGAAAAGATTAAAAGGACAATTGGGAAAGTGGCCATAAAAATAATATTTTAAAAAGAAAAGTCTTTATCTGCTGAGATATCATGTTTATAGGCACATAGTTTTAAACATAAGGGCTGGAGAGATGGCTGAGTAGTTTAGAATACATCTTGTTCTTTCAATGGATGCTGATTCCCAGCACTCACATTGTGACTCAAAATCATTTTAAACTACAAATCTAGGGGATCTAACACCTTCCTGACTTTCATAGGCACCACACAGGCACATGGCATATACCCATACATGCAGGCAAAAGATTCATAAAGATATAAAAATAAACCTTAAAATCAATCAATCAAACAAACACCAAAACCAAGCAGCAGCAGCAGTAGCAACAACAACAACAACAAGAGGAGAGTTCCTAACTCCTAGGAATTCATCATTCCCTAGAGAGAAAAATGTGGAAATGTAGGCAAATGTATTATAATAACTTCTCCATTGCACAGTGTTCACTCTTTCCGAAGTAGCATCAAACATTTCATTCTACCATGACAGAGCATGGGAGGCATGTAGGTGATGATGCAGGACAGTAACCTAGAAAACCCACAGAGAATGTGACATTTGAGGGAATTCTGCACTTAGAAATAGAAGCAAAAAGAATTTTCAAAAGAATGTTTTAAATTTTAATACATTCTTCCACATAGTATCATACATCGAGATGCTCAGCTAATTAATGTACATCATTTGAACGAAAAGTACAGGCTCCAACCTGAGATGATGTGGAACTGCAGCAGTCTCCTTACAACTGTGATTTAATAGCACTGGCAAAACCGAGGAAACTAACAGATACTGAGATACACCTGACGTTGGAATCACCACCCCACCAGACAGACTCCTTTTAGTGAGAATAAACCCTTGTATCTATAAACAAACAAACAAATAAAAGTACCAATAAAACATGGCCAGGTACACTGTACTATTATAGCCAAGTCCCCCACCTCCTGACAGCAAGGTCACCATCACTACCAACCCAGTTGAATCTTGCAGGGAAGCAACTAGAGCCATGTGTCATCAGCAGAAGTAAAAGCCAAAAGCAAGATACCCTCCTTTGCCTTACTCTTGGAGAATGTAGTTTGATGCTTTGGGTGAACTAACACACTTCTGTTGGGGTAGCTCTAAACTGAGTGCCAACTCACTGAGGGAAATTGATGGCTTACTCGCAGAAACTTTGTCCCAGGGTAAACTAGTCTCAAACCATCTCTTCTGTGTACCATTTTGTTCTAGTCAAATCACTTAGAATACACATATTAAGTGCCTGTCCTAGATGAGGAACTCTGCTGAATCCTGGGGCAACAAGAGTAAAAACAGCCTGGGGTATAACTCAGGGGTTCAGTGCTTGTCTAGCATGGGCAAGGATCTGAATTTCATTCCAGCACAAAAATCATACATACATGCATACATACATACATACATACATACACATGCATATACATACAGATAATAGTAATAGTAATAATAATAATAATAATAATAATAAGATGATGATGATGATAATGATGAAAGTGAAAACAACAGTCTCTGTCATGGAAGGGGCTTATGTCTGGCTTCCTGGTTCATTTCAGAGATGAAAAACAGGATCTGAACTTCTGACTTCTTCCTCTGGTTTGATAATACCATATGCGCGCTTCACTGAGTTACTTCACAACTTTCATGGATTTTATTTTTCAAGGTCCCAATACAGCCTTAAATCGAAGAGGATTTCCTGACTCCTTTACTCATGATCACCTTCTACTTGCCCTCAATTTCTTGTTCCACAAAGTCTGTACCAGACAATTTGCTGTCTTAATTTTGATTTGTATTATTGCTTTAATAATTGGATGCGTTTATCTTGGTACTACAGTGATGGCGTTATTTGTCAAAGGCAGAAGTCACCTTTTAAACTTTGGGGCTGGCACATCGTTTAATCTCAACATCTAAGATTTTCTTGAGTGAGGCTTGGGCATCACTTCATGCTCCTGTAATGCTAGCGCTCAGGGGGCTGAAGGAGGATCAATTCAAGGGCAGCCCAGGCTACATAGCAAGATACTGTGTCAGAGGAAGGAAAACAACAACATTTAGTTGACTGAATGATGGAAACCAGATCTTTCACAGGCTAATATAGAAAGACAAAGATGGTAATCTATTCTCTTGCTTTCAAAAGTTAGTTTGATACTGATCCAATTTTCAAATCTCAGCTAGATGAATTCAAATAACTGAATTCCTTGAGCATGATACAAAACCAGAAGAATGTACACTATAAATGCTATTCACATTCCAACTCATTGAAAATTAGGTCAATTACAGTTATGGGAAGGATAATTTACTGTATGAGAAAACAGCATCTTCTGTGATATGTCAACCTCAAAAGTACCTCCAGAACCTCCTGAAATTTATACACGTTATTATTTTTAAAAAATAAATCAAAATATCGCACACCAAAAATTAACCAGACTGAAAAATCCACACAACTCAATAAACTGTTGCACAGTTACAACAGGCATTTGTAATGGACGCTGTGAAGTTTCACATTAAATTTTACACTTTCAGTATTAAATCTATTTTATGTACTTAACTATCTCAAAAAAAACAAACAAACAAAAAGCATGACATAATTAGAACCAGAAAAGCAGTGACCTTTATAGTCCCTTTCATAACCCGTTTCCATTACACACATGCAGCACATCCTAAATTGAAACGATTACCTCATCATCCACTAATCTAAAGGCTTCAGGGTGTTTCAAAATGGAAAAGAATTTATTTTCTTAATTAATGTTTCTTCTCTCTATATCGCTCCTATTCTTGAACTCCAATGCCTCCTCCTAAAAGCTTGGTTAACAGAGGAAGGCATTGAGCAGGGAAAGAGACAGCAGCTGTCCTTGGCATTATAATGCGTGAGAGAACATGAGCACTGGCAGTGGGAAAAAAGCCCAGCTTCCATAGTTTATTCTGTCCGTGGGGACCATAAAGACCTCTTTCTTTCCTTCTTTCTTCTGCCTACTTGCAGGGTTGAGGCTCAATGAAGTCCTTATCATTTTTCTACTGTCTAGTCCCCTTCAGACTGAAAGAACCATATGAATGACACTGAAGGCTGAAGATAGGAAGAACTCCTTAAGACTGGGTTTTCCCTCTGTGCTGGGGAAAGACAAGTCCTCTAGCTTGTTCCGGTGTCTAGAGGGAAGTCTGGGGTACATATTTTGGTTTGTGTTGCTTCTGTATTTTTTCCTCCTGTTTACAGCAGTATTTCTCCCCTCAGTGGAATTTTTCCCCAAGTACACTAGGTTCTTCTAAAAAGAAGAAAGAAAACTAAAGCTCCCATTTAACTCCACCTACCGATATATGCTTAAATCTTTTTTTGGATTTTGATAACCCCTGTTTTGATCTGTTAGTCAGAAACAGGCATGTTATAGAAAGGCATCTGACATTGAATTCTTTCACTAAATAGAATCTTGTTTTTGTTTTGTCTTGTTTTGCAGTGAGAGGGGTGGAACTCAGGGACTAGTAAATATACTAGGTGCTTCAGCGCTTTACTGTTGAACTATCTCAACAGCCCTTGGGTCCTGAGGCAGAGCCTCCCTATATTGTCTGCATATCTCCCTATACTGGCCTCCACTTAAAAATTTTTCCTGCTTTCACCTATTGCAGAAATTACAGGTGTGTGCTATGATGGCTCAACAATTCTTTGCTAATGCTGAGAATCCAGGAACTTGTACAAAGAAAGTACTCAATCAGTGAGCTACATCCAAACCCAAAGAGATTTCACCAAAGATATCCAACCAATTAATAAGAAAGGAAAATGTCCTATTGGTAGAACCAAAGCATGTAACCAAAGTCCTGAAAGTTCTGTCTCATTTACTACTATGGTTTCTCTATGTGGTACAGAGCCCAATGCACTGTAATTACATAATAATGTGATTGACTAAATGACTAAAACAGAGTAGTGGCAATTCTCATGTATTCAGTATTTATCTCAGTACTTACATGTTAAGAACGCAAAATAAAGACACATTAAATAAACGAGGGATTAGCAATAGACAGCAATATTAATTGAGCACTCGATCAATTATTCTATGTAATTCTCAAAAAAAAGAAACATTATATCTCCATTTTGCAGATGGAAAAGATCACATCTCAAAGACATTAAGTAATGGTCCCCAAAGGCGTTATACCTAACAAGTAATAGATACCAAGCATTTTCCAGATTGTTCTTATCAGATGTATAATTAGTGGTGTCCTTCTCCACCATCAGGAACACTCAACACCCAAGCTTTGCTGGAGGAAGCTGGTGATGAGAAAAGATCTGAGGAAGTTGTAGGCTCATGACCCCAACGGTCTGTAACAACAGTCACCAATGGGACAGGCTTCTGCCAAGTCAGTGGATCCAAACTTGGAAACAAGAAACCATCCAGAAACCTAAATGATCATGGGGTCTCAGACTGCAATACTAAAGTTCCTCTCTCATGTACACATTCAGCATTTTCAAGACCTTCAAACAACGCTTCTTCCTTTTTGACTTGTTTCTGCTTTGGGACAGATGGCTTCTTTAGCAAATTAGCAGGTGATTAAATACAGGACTCCAGCTTAATTGATAGTTTACAGCTAATATATTGCAAACCAGATGTCCTGAAAAAATGTCAGGTCAAGTGCGGTGACACACTTGGCATCCTAGCACTTTCCAGACAAGCCTGAGCTACATACTGAGAACTCCTCCTCCCTGAAGCACACGCCCAAATGGCATAAGGATTATATCTATTTTGTACTAGGAGGTATAGCTGTGAATAGCCCACTGGTTAAGAAGCTATTCCCAAACTGTTTTATCTTACCCTTATACCAGATCATTCTTTTATTTTAAAAAAGTTTTTTTCTGTAATTATCATGCAAAATAATGGGTTTTCATGTGTTATTTTCATAACATATATCATTATACTTGGTTGTTCTTTTCCTCCACCTCCTTGACCTATTCTTCTCTTTCTTCTTGCTGGTTCCTTTCCTTTACAAATAGTCCCTTCCTGTACTCACTGCTATTCCTTGTTTACTCTCCTCATTGTCATAATCATTGCCTTTTTTGGGATCATTGAATTTCCCTAGTGTCTTTGTCAGTGTTATATTGCCTTGAAGAGACATCATGACCATGGCAACTCTTACAAAGGATGGCATTTAATTGGGTCTGACTTACAGGTTTAAAGGTTTAGTCCACTATCAACATGGTGGGAAGCATGGCAGAATACAGGCAGCCATGGTACTGGAGAAGGAGCTGAGAGGTCTACATCTTCATCCTTCAGGCAGCAGAAGGAAACTGAGTGCCACACTAAGCAAAGGAGACCTCAAAGCCAGCACCCACCTGTTTCACACTTCCTTCAAGGCCATACCTCCTAATAGTTCCACTCCTTATGGGCCCACGGGGGGCAAATTACATTCAAAGTACCACACTCAGGAATAATAAATACACAGTGATTCTTATTTTGATGCCTTCTAAACAATGAGGTCTGTCCTAAAGGGTATACAATCACGAATCATCACAGAGGTCACAAAATCAGTGCTATTGCCCTTTGCTTGGAGCACTTTATCTGCCTGGCCAGACATCATGGGGACAAGGTCCAATCCAGAACACATCACCTAGGATAAACTATTTACAACCTTATCTCACTTTAGAATCAGATCTCATTATCTATAATGTGATCAGCCTTCAACTGGAAGACACACTTGGAAATATTTTTAAAGAAAGTTTAGAGAAAAGGCAAAGGTAGCTGAATATGTCGGTACATACTCATAATCACACTTGGGAGACAGAGATGCTTCAACATGTAATAAAGACACATGCCCCACTATGTTCATAGCAGCCATATTTATAATAGCCAGAAGCTGGAAACAACCCAGATGTCCCTCAGCAGAGGAATGGATACAGAAAATGTGATACATTTACACAATGGAGTACTACTCAGCTATTAAAAACAATGACTTAATGAAATTCTTGAATAGAACTAGAAAGTATCATCTTGAGTGAGGTAACTCAGTCACAAAAGAAGGAACATGGTATGCACTCACTAATAAGTGGATATTAGTCCAAAAGCTTGGAATACCCAAGATACAATTCACAGACCACATGAAGATCAAGATAAAGAAAGATCAAAGTGTGGCTGCTTCAGCCCTTCTTAAAAGGAGGAATAAAATACTCATAGGAAGAAATACGGAGACAAAGTGTGAAGCAGAGACTGAAGGAAAGGCAAGGCCATCCAGAGACTGCCCCACCTGGGGATCCATCCTGTATACAGCCACCAAACCTGAATGCTAGTGTGGATGCCAAGAAGTGCTTGCTGACAGGAGCCTGATACGGCTGTCTCCTGAGAGGCTCTGCCAGAGTCTGACAAATACAGAGGCAGATGCTTGCAGCCAACCATTGGACTGATCATGGGGTCCCCAGTGGAGGAGTTAGAGAAAGGACTGAAGGAGATGAGAGGGTTTGTAGCCCTGTGGGGGGAGCAACAGTGTCAACTGGCCAGATGCCCCAGAGCTCCTGGGGACTAGATCATCAACCAATCAGTATATTCATAGAGGGACCCATAGCTCTGGCCATGTATGTGGCAGAGGATGGCCTTGTTGGGCATCAGTGGAAGGAGCAGCCCTTGGTCCTGTGGGGGTTCAATGCCCCAGTGTAGGGGAATGCCAGGGCAGTAAGGTAGGAGTAGGTGGGTGGTTGGGTGGGTAGGGGAGCACCCTCATAGAGGCAGGGGAGGAGGGATGGGATGGGGGCTAGGGGGTTTCTGGAGGGGAGACCTGGAAAGGGGATAACATTTGAAATGTAAATAAAGAAAATATTGAATAAAAGGGAAAAAAAAAGGATTGTGAATTTGAAGCCAACCTGTAACAAGGGCAGCTTCCTTCAGCCTCTTTAAGTAGCCAGTTTCTACTGGCATGGACTGTCTACTTAGCCTGGTCTATAGGCATTATTGATTCATACTATAGACAGAATTCTACTTGGCAGTTTTCATTTTTGGAAGTGGGGATAGTAAGAGGAAGGTAAGGCAGAGGAAGAAGGTGTAAAAAGATGAAGTTGTAGAGACAACACTTGTCAACCATATTTCCCATTGTAATTTTTTAAAGGTACACATGTGGGGGCATAGTGGTACAGCCATAGAAGATCAACTTTGAAGAGGCTGAGGTTGGAGTCTCAAGTTAAAGGCCAGCCTATGCTACATAGTTGCAGCCCATCTCAAAAACACAAAACAAAACAAAACAGACATGTACAGAGCAGAGGTTTGGTTCTGTGATGTATGTGAGGTCATACTTCAATATTACAGCACCACAAAAGTAATCATAATAAAACCAGACACACAGAAACTAGACTAGACTGGAGAAACTGAGTTTGTGAGACATAGACCAAATGTGTTGATTATTTGGCTTTCATGTAGGCTCTAGCTCAGTACAGTATTTGATATAATAGGTCTTTTAATGCTTACCATTTTTGCAAGGAGATATATGAGGGCTGGAACTACACAGATATGTAATAAAAGATTGACTAAACAAAAGTCAGGAGACTCGTATTTCTGACTTTGCCACTGTCTAGCTGTACGAACACAGACTAGTACTTTAGCATCTTTGGGCTTCAGTTTTCCATAGAGAGATGATGAGGAATTTAGAAGAGAATCAGGAATGTTTTATGCTTGCATGATGACAGAAATCTCCATAACAGAGATTGGAGGCACTGGAAGGAAAAAAACAGACATGATATTGATCTGGTTTTGATATCCGTATTTTCATTGATTGCTAGGATTGAAGGGAAAACCTTATGGATCCAAACAATGTTCATGTGTATTACCCTTATTTAGACTGACAATTCACTTCCTAGTTTTTATGAAGCTAGAAATAATAGAAATGTATGATCTCTTTCTCTGTATAGTATCAAAATTTTTTTCCTATAAAACAATCATTCTGGTATCTTAAATACCAAACAGAGAGCCTGATAGAGGAAATCTAGGACACTTAGAGCTAAGACAGCTTTACACAAACACAGAGGTGTACATGACCTCCTGAGGGAAATGATTACAGCAAAATTTACCAAAGTCTTCATGTCTGTCAAAAGCTAACAATGCATAAAACATCAAACACAGATTGGAGGGTTTTCCATAGGTTTACAACAAACAAACCTAAGCCTTTTAAATAGTGCATTTATTTTATATGCTTCTGTTTAATAGTATATGCTGTTCATTGACATACTTCAAGAAATACAGTTCTCATCTCAAACTGGTGACTTTTTAACTTATATTAATATGTATATATATTTGTCTCCACTATAAGACATTGTCTTTCTAGTGGTTCATTTTAATCAATAAATACATAAAAATCTTTTGTTTGTTCCCCTTAGTGCTGGAGATGGTACCCAGAGCTTCACAAACATTAGGCAAACTTTCTACCATGGAGCTACATCCCCGTCATGAATTGGGAATTTAAAAACAATATATCATATTATTATTACAGAACCATGGGTTTGATTTAACAGTTGAAGCAAATTAGGGTACCAACATTGGACTGTTGAAACTAATACACAGCCATGAGAAAACATATGATTTTCCAAAATTATGATTAATATGAGTGCATAATTAGGAATAGGACAATAGTAGAGACTATAGCATGAATAAGTAAGATATTTTTTCATCAATGACCACTCATAATTTTGCCTTTAGAAACCTCAAAGACAGTCAACAAGGTGGCTTAATGGATAAAAGCACATGCCACATAAGCCTGAGAATCTGAGTTCAATTCCCAGGACCCACAAGGAAGAAAGAGATAACTGACATTCAAAAATTGTCCTCTGAGCTCCACATATGTGCCATGGCATACATACACACACAGAGATATATTATAATTATAATTATGATAACAACAAACAGTTTTTTAAAGAAAATAGGAAGAAATTGATTTTTTTTTTTTGTATTTTTACTTTTGTGGTCATAGGGTTGAATTCAGAGACATTCAGATGCTAGTCTATACCCACCTACACCTCCCTTTCTGAGGAGCTGAGTCAAAGACATGTGCCATTACCCTCAGAAAAATTGTGATGAATTTCAAGCATTGTAGTAACTTGGATCATTTCATAGCTTCTTCAATATCAATTTGAATTACTGAAATGAATAATTCTAAAAATAAAATCAAACTTCCTTTCTGGTCTGAGGTGGCTAACAATAGCCAACCTGAGTTCCTCCATGGAAATTCGATATAATGTAGGTGTGGCCTGAGTTTCCATGGACATGTTCATATTCTTATAGTTTGGGTTCCAACTCAGGCTCACAACCACCATTATGAATATATTACCTTCCAACAATACTGTGAATATAATGCCAGCATGTATTAGCTACTTATTTCACTGCTGCAACAACTTACCTGACAATGGAAAGTTAGAAAAAGAAGGAAGGAAGGAAGGAAGGAAGGAAGGAAGGAAGGAAGGAAGGAAGGAAGGAAGGAAGGAAGGAAGAAAGGAAGGCTGGTTTATTTTGGCTCATAGTTGGCTTCCTGTTGAGGAAGGTCTGTCCAGATGAGCTTAAATAAGTCAGCTGGCCATGTTACATTTGCTGTCAGTAAGAAAAGCACAATGAACGCTCATGATCAGCTAGCTTTCTCCAGTGATGACCCCAGTCTTCAGAATGGTACTGCCTACATTTGGAGTGGACATCCTCACTTCTGTTAGCCTAAACCAACTAATCCCTCAAAGGTTTTCCTAGAAGATTATCTCTTAGAAGATTCTAGACGCTGTCAAATTAAGTCAATATTAGCCATCATATAGCTGATACATCAGCTGAAAAAATATCTACTACCTTTTAAGGGAGTTGTAGAGATGCTCAGCAATTTCAAATCCCACACAACCTGATCAAAAGGCACAGCAAGGTCCCCATGGCATCTTCTGCTGGGAACACAAGCTAGGTCAAGCCCATGGATCCAGTGAGGGCAGTTCTCAGACCCCCGCTAAACCAGGAAGTTACTAGAAATAACTGTCAACAAGATGGGCATGTCACAGGCTGGAAGGCACCAACGACATATAGTCCTTCACACCACTGAATTCCACATTTTTTGATTTAATAAAATTTACATGAGAAGGCTAGACAAATGTTAAAAAAAGTAACAATGTATTGAAATTGAGATTAAGTGAAAAAATATGACATAGTGGAACACATCTGTAATCCTGGTAGTTGGGAGATAGGCTGCCACATGTTTAAAACCAACCTGGTTAAATGGATGGAACTAGAAAACATCATCCTGAGTGAGGTAACTCAGACCCAAAAGGACGTGCATGGTATGTACTCACTAATACATGGATATTAGCCAAAAAAAAGTACAGAATAGCCAAGCTATAGTCTACAGAACTCAAAAAGGCCAACAAGCTGAAGAGCCCAAGTGAGGATGCCTCAGTCCCACCTGGGAGGGAGAAGAAAGCAATCACAAGGGGGGAAGGAGAGACCTAGGAGGGAAAGGGGACTGGGGGGAAGAGGGGAACATGATCTGGTATTGGGTAGGGGAAAAGGACTCAAGCCCTGAGAGCCAGTAGAAAGAATGGAAACAGGCAACCTCGGGCAGTAGGAGGTGGGGGGGGACCATCCAGAATGCACCAGAGAACTGGGAGGTGAGAGACTCTCAGGACTCAAAGGGAGGGACCTTGGATGAAATGCCCTACAGTGGGGAGAGGGAACTTGTAGAGCCCACCTCCAGCAGAAAGACAGGACATGAAGTGGAGGGATGAGCTTGCCATCCCACAGTCAAAACCTCTAACCCATAATTGTTCCTGTCTGAAAGAACTGCAGGGATGGAAATGGAGAGGAGCCTGAGGAAAAGAAGGTCCAGCGACAGGCCCAAAGTGGGATCCAGCTCAAGGGGAGGGCCCAAGATCTGACACTATTACTGATGCTGTTGAGCGCTGACTAAAAGGGACCTAGCATGACTGCCTTCCTAAAGACCCAACAAGCAGCTGAAAGAGTCAGATACAGATATTTGCACCCAATCAATGGACAGAAGCTGCTGACCCTTGTAAATGAATTAGGGAAAGGCTGAAAGAAGCTGAGAAGGAGGGCAACACTGTAGGAGGACCAGCAGTCTCAGTAAACCTGGACCCCCAAGATCTTTCAGACACTGAGCCACCAAACAGGCAGCATATAACAGCTGATATGAGGTCCCCAACACATATACAGCAGAGGACTGCTGGGTCTGGGTTCAATCAGGGATGATGCACCTAACCCTTAAGAGACTGAAGGCCTCAGGGAGTTTAGAGGTCAGGTGGAGTGTGGGTTGGGGGTGGGGACACCCTTATGTAGAGACAGGGGGTGCAGAATAGTCGGAGGGTGGACCAGGAGGGGAATAAAATCTGGAGTCTTAAATCAATCAATCAATCAATCAATCAATCAATCAAAAAGAAAGTGACCTCTACCACCCCACCCCGTACGCAGCACCACATCTTCCTACAGGGTCTAGCATGGCGGATATCCCTGACTATAGTTTTTTACCAACCCACCAGATTGAGCCTGGGTCCCACATACAGTACACCAGCCTATGTTGACATACCCTGCCTGCACTACAAAGGAGCTCTAAGGGCCAGGATCAACCCTACCTATCTTCAAACCCCTGAACTCTCCTATAATATATTCATGTTTTCAACTCAGCCAGATTTACCCTCACACTACATGTTTGGAACAAGAAGTACATTCTGTATTTCATCTCAGACCCATCTGTCCACCTGACTTCATTCCATCCCAACAGTTTCCAATTTCTAGACCCAACCCATGACTGGCATTTTCTCTTCTTCCTCACTCAACCTGTGCTATCCACAACAAACTCAGAACTAACAAAGAAAACACACATGCCATGATGTCATTGCAAGAATACCAACAATACTAAAGATCAAGCCAGTAGGCTCTGTTCAAAACTTACCAGTTCTGTACAAATGTTTGCCAGTGAAAATTGCCTAGGTGAATTTAGACATAGAATGTAAATGAACAATCAAATCACAATCAAATCATCAAAGAGTTTAAAAAGTTTAAAGAAGGCACATAGAAACACATCAATAAAATCAAGGAGAAGGGGCTTAAGGAGAGATATGCAAAAAAACACAAAACAAACAAAGAAACATAACACTGGTAGAAATGACAAAGACAATCCACGACTCGGGAGCAGAATTCAATTAAAAGATGGAAACATTGAAGAGGACCCGGGCTGAAATGAAGTTGGAATTGAAATTCCCAATAACCAGAAAATTCGAAGGAAAGCCTCACAAATAGAATGAATCAAACACAAGATAGAATATCAAGGGCTCAAAAATAAAGCAGCAAATTTAGACCAAATATTCAAGAAATAGTAATAAAAATAAAAACACAGGAAACGAACACACAAGAAAGGTGGGACATCATGAGAAGATCAAACCTTCAACATGATCATTATCTTTTCTTTTTCCATTCGCCAAGCTGTGACTGTTTATTAACTGACCAGATTATAAAAATACCATGGGCGACACCTTAGTTCATCTGTCTAACAAGCCTGTTTATCTGGTCTTCCCTGTTGCCAGCATCTCCACCTTCTACAAAGTGAATTGTCTTTTTCTTCATCCCACCTCATAGGGAAGATAATTTGAAGGGCCACAGGAAACATTTCCCACTTGTCTAGATCTCGTGAATTAGATCCTCCATGCATGCAGATGATGCCAAATTTACCAAGAGATATAGCAGTCAAGGAATTATCTGTCAAGACAATCCGCATCTTATTGATTTTGCCCTAGCCTTCCTTGTAGATGAGCTCCTTTACTGACTTCAGGTTGAGGTACCCCCACGCAATGTACGGTTCCACAAACCTCAGCATGTTAATTGAAGCTCTGTTGAGCTTGACAAAGCATTGAAGATCTGCCAAAGCTGCAATATCTTGCAGACCTTTAGGCTTACTCCATTGATACCTCGGATTCTGATAACAAATGCAAGTTTTGGTTCTGCAGGCACATAGAAGTTCCCAGCTCTCCTTGCTAACCTGGCCATCTGAATCTCAGTCCAGTACATCTGCATGTACTCCTCTGATAGTGCTTTGCCTTCTCTTTTTTTAATTTTTATTTTCTGATACTTTATTTACATTTCCAATGTTTCCCCCTTTCTAGGTCTCCTCTTTGGAAACCCCCTATCTCCTCCCCCTCCCCTGCCTCTATGAGGGAATTCCACCTCCCACCCACCAGCCCACCCATTCCCTTATTCCCACCTTGACATTCCCCTTTACTGGGGCCTCTAACACCCTCAGGCCCAAGGGCCTCTCCTCTCCCTGATGGCCAACAAGGCCATCCTCTGCCACATATGTGGTCCGAACCATGGGTCCATAGATGTGTATTCTTTGGTTGGTGGTCCAAACTCCAGGGCGACCAGGGGGAAGGTCAGGCCCATTGACGCTGTTGCTCCCTCCATGGGGCTGCAAACTCCCTAAGTTCCTTCAGTCCTTTCTCCAACTCCTCCATCTGGGACCTCACTCTCAGTCCAATGGTTACTGTAAAGTGAAACTTGGGCATTCTGAACTTTTGGGCTAATATCCACTTATTAGTGAGTACATACCATGTTCTTTCTTTTGTGACTGAGTGACCTCACTCAGGATGATATTTTCAAGTTCCATCCATTTGCCTGCAAATTTCATGAAGTCATTGTTTTTAATAGCTGAGTAGTACTCCATTGTATAAATGTACCACATTTTCTGTATCCATTCCTCTGCTGAGGGACATCTGGGTTGTTTCCAGCTTCTGGCTATTATAAATATGGTGGCTATGAACATAGTGGAGCATGTGTCTTTATTACATGTTGGAGCATCTTCTGGGTATATGCCCAGGAGAGGTATAGCTGGGTCCTCAGGTAGTATTATGTCCATTTTTCTGAGGGTCCACCAAACTGATTTCCAGAGTGGTTGTACCAGCTTGCAATCTCACCAACAGTGGAGGAGTGTTCCTCTTTCTCCACATCCTCAACAGCATCTGCTGTCACCTGAGTTTTTGATCTTAGCCATTCTGACTGGTGCAGCTGATAAACAACTTCAGCAAAGTGGCCGGGTATAAAATTAACTCAAACAAATCAGTAGCCTTCCTATATTCAAAGGATAAACAGGCAGAGAAAGAAATTAGGGAAATGACACCTTTCACAATAGTCACAAGCAATATAAAGTACCTTGGTGTGACTCTAACCAAGCAAGTGAAAGATCTGTATGACAAGAACTTCAAGTCTCTGAAGAAAGAAATCGAAGAAGATCTCAGAAGGTGGACAGATCTGCCATGCTCATGGATTGGGAGGATTAATATAGTAAAAATAGCCATCCTGCCAAGAGCAATCTACAGATACAATGCAATCTCCATCAAAATTCCAACTCAATTCTTCATAGACTTAGAAAGAGCAATTCTCAAATTCATTTGGAACAACAAAAAACCCAGGATAGCAAAAGCTATCCTTAACAATAAAAGAACTTCTGGGGGAATCAGCATCCCTGACCTCAAGCTGTTCTACAGAGCAGTAGTAATAAAAACTGCATGGCATTGGTACAGTGACAGGCAGGTAGATCAATGGAATAGAATTGAGGACACGGAAATGAACCCACACACATATGGTCACTTGATTTTCGACAAAGAAGCTAAAACCACTCAGTGGGAAAAAGACAGCATCTTCAACAAATGGTGCTGGTTCAACTGGCGGTCTACATGTAGAAGAATGTAAATTGAT
>CM052722.1:28715879-28733242 GCA_028551405.1 Uromys caudimaculatus | reverse complement strand
CACATTCTCTCTTCACTCACTCTCCACATTTTCTCTTCACTCACTCTTCACAGTCTCTCTTCACACACTCTTCACACTCTCTTCATTCACTGTTCACATTCTCTCTTCACTCACTCTTCACATTCTCTCTTCACTCACTCTCCACATTCTCTCTTCACTCACTCTCCACATTTTCTCTTCACTCACTCTTCACAGTCTCTCTTCACACACTCTTCACACTCTCTTCATTCACTGTTTACATTCTCTCTTCACTCACTCTTCACATTCTCTCCTCACTCACTTGCATTTTCTTGTGAAGCTCTAATGATAAATGACATGGGCAACGCTGCCAGGTAATGCCCGGAAAGAATCAAGTTAACCTTAATTCAGTAGTCCCACTAGCTTTCTGTTTCTGCACGTTGCACATAATAACTCTCCTAAGAGAGCCAGTGTTTTGACTTAGTTTTACTAGTATATAATTTTATGTATTCTAGACTTGTTTATCCAGAAACCACTCTCAAATGTTGTGAAAAACTTATTTCATAACTTCAATAGTTTTTTTTTCCTTTCTTGGGGTTCCAATGTTGGCTCTAATTCATTTTCTAATAATTTCTTCAAACTTTCTTTGCAGGTCAAGCATTAATCTGCAACTACCATTGTGCAGTTATTGCATTGTTTCTAAGATGAGAACACACAGCATGCACCTGGGCCATTAGGACTGTGCTATGCTGTGCTCCTATGTCTTAATTTTTAAATAAGAATCATTACATCAAGGAAAATCTAGTTTCATATAATTCACCAGAGCAGAAGGAGAAAGAAGCAGGAAAGTCAGATATAATAGAATAATTATGCACACCAAGGCCAACTGAAAAGTAGTCATGCACAAATGAAATCTATACAGCTATTGTCCAGGGCTAAGGTTAGCAAAATGGGAACAACTGTTTTTTACAAAGAGCTGCTGTTTCAAGGAGCTACCGAAGGCTTCTTAGATGTCTCCATCCCGGTCTACTGCAGGCAGTCCTTGTCATTGTATGATGTCCCCAGCAGTAGATCAAGGGGGATATGTACCTGTTTAGAAGTAGTTCTTTTGGATGATCCCAGTCTTTGTTGTCAGGATATTAGCAGTCCAGTCCAAAACATCAAACATGGATCAGTAGCAGTGGATCGACCCAGAAGAAACTTTGAGGCCACCAAATTGGCATGAGTCTGCAGAAGCAGCAAGAAGCAGCCAGCAAAGTATTGCAAGGTGAACCAATGCAAGAACATCCTCTTACTGTCTCTGAGGTTATATTCATATTCTTTCTAAACATCATGGGTCCACTCAAATGTCTGCTCCAGCAAAGCATCCTTTCACATGTCTGTCTCTGCAAAACATCATCTCATAAGACAGTTTCCAGAAAACATCACATCACACAACTGAGTCTCCAAAGAAAGCAGAAATTTCCACATCAAAACCCAGCCATACTGAAGATGCTAAAAAGAAAACTTCAACTTGAAGAAGTTAACTACACCCAAGAAAACACAGGAATAAATAATTTCAGACCAGCAAATCAAAAGAAAGGAGAAAAATCTCACACCACCACAACAAAATAACAGGAATCAATAAACACTGCTCATTGATGACTCTCAACATCAATGATCTCAGCTCTCCAACAAAAAGATACAGACTAACATATTGGAGTGGAAAACAGGATCCATCCTTCTGCTGCATCCAAAAACTACACATCACCATCAAGGATAGAGATTACCTCAGGGTAAAAGATGTAAAAAGATATTCTAAGCAAATAGACTCAAGAAGCAAGCTGGTGTCACTGTGGTGGTTTGAATAGGTATGGCCTATGTGTTTGAATGCTTGGCCCATGGGAGAAGCACTATTAGGAAGTTTGGCTTTGCTGGAGGAAATTTGTCACTGTGGAGACAGGCTGTGAGGTCTCATATATGTTCAAGCTACACCCAGTGTAGAAGACACAGTCTCCTTCTGCTGCCTGCAGATCAATATGTAGAACTCTCGGCTTCTTCTCCAGCATCATGCTGGTCTGCATGCTGCCATGCTTTCTTTCTTGATGATAATGGATTAAGCCTTTGAAACATAAGCCAACCCCAATTAAGTGTTGTCCTTTATAAGACTTGCTGTGGTCATAATGTTTCTTCACAGCAATGAAACCTTATCTAAGACAGTAGCTGACAAAATAGATTTTTAAACCAAAACTAATCAGAGACAGTACATACTCATTAAAGAAAATATTCACAAGAGGATATTGCAATTCTTAGACAAGTCATCTAGACAAAAACTAAACAAAAATACTGGAGTTAACTAATGTCATAAACCAAATGGACCTAAGAGAACATTTCACTCAAACACAAAAGAATATACCTTCTTTTCAGTTGCTAATGGAATTATTCTCCAAAACTGACTACATACTTGGACACAGATATAAGAAAATTGAAATAACACCCTGAATCCTATCTGACTACCATGGATTAAAATTGGATATCATCAGCAACAGAAAAAAACAGAAAGTTTACAAACTTATAGAAACGAACAACTTACTACTGAATAAAATGGGTAAATACATAAAAAAATAATTATTAAAAAAAAAGTGGGAAGCAAACATTCAAATATATAAGACTATAGGGGCAAAGTCATTCTTATTCAAATCATCATCCACACATTAAAGAAACTTCTCTTTGCAAAAGAGGGAGACCACTACAGAAACTTACATCTGAGTAAATGCAGAGGTGCAGAACCCAGTCCCAACAGGTACATCTACAAAACACTCATGCACAGAACGCTCGTGGAACATTTTGGAGGAAGGGATGGAAAGCTTGTAAGAGCCGGAGGTTCAGGGGGGTTGCTGTGAGATTGTGCCTTCTAGGAATGTCAAAAGCCACACCCATAAGGCCTCACCAACATGACTACTTAAACACGAGCTGAACAAGAAGAATACCAATACTCATGCCAAAGTGAGTAAGGAAAAGCTTATGAGGCCCCATCCCTACACAAAAAAATTACAGACCACTAAGGAATGCTGAATACAGGAGGAATAGTCTTCCCCAGGGAATAGGACACAAAGGATGGTTATCCAATATCAAGTGTTCAGCCCTGAAAACAAGCATACAAGTAACATTATACAGACTGAGCAGGTTATGTGTGTGCTGTCCTGTGTGAGCAGACATTGAATATCAATTAATGGAAAAAGAGACCATGAATTTGAAGAGTGGGTAAAAGTACATGGGAGGGTTTGAAGGAAAGAAAGGGGAAAAAAAATGAAATCACATCTTTAAGGTGACAAGCAATGCATGCCACTCATGACAAGCAGTATGAAGTTTTATTTGCTGGATACATGTGTAGCTCAGTAGTAAAGTGCTTCTCTAGCAGGCAAAAGGACTGGATTTGATTTCAGTACTATGAATGAATGAATGAATGAATGAATGAATGAATGAAATATACTACATGCATGCATTTCTTTTTGCTGCAGCATACACACACACACACACACACACACACACACACACACACACATACATACACAAATTTTTGAAGGAGATATTTAAATGTGTTTCAGTTTTGTCAGTTTTAAGGTCATTGGTCCCCTTTCATCTTCTTACCTCGTCTTTTAACTATATCATCCTTCCATGAGAAATGGCTCACTCCCAAGTGCTCCACTTCCAGAAGGAGTTCTCAGGCAATAACCTTTGTGCTGGCCAGAAGACTCTGCCAAACAACACATACACTGGGGTAAAACATAAAACCGCTCCTAGTTGCTTAGACAAACATGAGGCTACTTGGGTGGAGTTTACTCTCTTGCATTTTCCTCTTTGAAGTATCCTCTATTTTCTTGAATTCTCTCTTAACACTTAATTGCCAGTTTGCAAATGGTACAAAGACTGGTAAGCTGTATTCTGAACTTTGAAATCTGTTACATATACCCAGGGGCCATAGGGAAAAGTGGGGGTGTCTTACACTTTGAGTACTAACAGGCAATTATTTTCTATGATCTTCTTATTGGGTAACTTCTATACCCAGATTCAAAGTGCTGATATTTTTAGGAGGCCTAAGGTATTTGATTGCACTTTTCAGATCTCCTACATATTTATGAGGAGTTAGAGCCTTGATCTCTTGAGTTGATGGATGAGCACTAATCTCCCCATCAGGAGGCATGATCAGACTAGAGATAAGTCACACTGGCTGGGTTACAAACTGTCCTGCACCATCGTTCTAATTGTACCTGGTGTTTTCATCTGGGAGGCTGCATCCCTTCTCCCCATAACTAGAATCTTACGGGCTTTAATTATTGAACTGTAAGTCTCTAGAAAGTAAGAATTGTGCTAATGAAATACTGGAGGCAGGTTACTTTATAGTGAAGAAAGACTTATTTAGCTCACAGATGTCTAGGCTGGAAATGCAAACAACATGACAGGTCCTGGTAAGGGGCTCTGTTGACTGTCTTGTACTGTGGCATAAATGTATGTATATTTCTGTGTCTATGTGATTTCCCTCTCTTTATAAGGCTATCAAGATTCACTTGATGGTGCTGCATCAACCTTTACCTCATAGTTACATTGCCTGCAAAGTGTGTGTCTGTGTGTGTGTGTGTGTGTGTGTGTGTGTGTGTGTGTGTGTGTGTGTAGAGAATCAGGTGGCAAAAATTGGTGTCACGTGTCTTTCTCACTCTTCACCTATGTTTTCGTCAGTGTCTCTCACTTCATGTGGAACACACTGATTGGGTAGACTAACTGGCCAGCAAGCACTGAGGATTATCCTGTCTGCACTGAAACCGAGATTATGGGTTCATGCCTCTGTGAAGTTTTTCTCTACATAGGTGCTGAGGATCACGCTCAGGTGTTCATGCTTGAGAGGCAAACACTTTTGTGACTGAACCATCTCCCTAGCCTCTGACCTTGACTGGGGCTTCAGGCTTGCAAGGCAATCATTCTACCAATGAGCTACACCCCCTGCCCTGTTTTTAACTTAACAACATTAACAGATGACAGATATGAATCATATTCAAAGCACGCTGATAGACCTGATTAAGTATCTGTTGTTATACGTTAACTAAATATTGGTCTTTTACTGCTCTTTCAAAACATGGCCCTGTGAATTCAGCAGTAGGACTCTATGACTCTGCATCCTAGTACTTATGCCTTTGTGTGCTCCCCTCTCCTTCATGTGGCTGGGACCTGTGACTTGCTTCCAACTAGTATAGGGTGGTTATAGGTCATAAGATGCCATCCTCACAATTATGGCACATTATGTAAGACTCTAATGTGTCAGATAAATGCAAAAAAGAGACAGTGGTATATCAATCTACCAAACTTCAAGTAATAGAAACAATCAAGAATGAGAAGGCAAACTGTGCAGTAGAAGAAAATATTTTGCACACCTGTAGACAGCCACTATCAAAAAGGAAACAATCAGAATATGACATTGTGCAGCCACTATAGAAAACAGTGGTAGATCCTGCAGAATGTTAAATTTTCAACTACTATATGATGAAACAATTTCACTTCTTGGCATAAAAAAAGTGAAGAACAATTTAAAGCCAAGGGTGGTGTCTTATAATCTCAATAGTCATGAGGCTAAGGCAGGAGGATTGTCAAGAGTTTGAGATTTGCCTGGACAATTCGGGACTATACAGGAAGGAATATTACTCCATTTTAAAGAAAGGTAATCCCGTCCTATGCTGAAACAGGGATGGACCTTGGGGGCATTATGTTAAGTAAAATAAGCCAGTGGCTAAATAAATAAATAAATTTTGTTTGATTGCATTTACACAATCTGCTGAAAGCAATTCAAACTCTTGGAAATGAAAAGTAGAAAATGACTAAAAGGAGCAAATGGTGGGAAGGGAAGAGGGGGAGGAGCCATTATTCCTGGATACAGAATTTAGTGAAAGATGTGAAAAATGAGCAAGTTCTGGAGTATTTCATTTGTTATTATGTTATACACTTAAAATAGCTAAGAGAAAGCAGTGCACCATTGTGTTTAATGACTTTAGTTCCTACACTTGGGAGTCTGAGGCAAGAGGACTATGAGTTTGAGGTCACACAAAGACCTTGTCTCAAAACAAACCTAAACTAAAATGGGTTAAGATAACAAATTTTATGTAAGGTATTTTTACTCGGATTTTTAAAAACTGTCTTAGCAGCTACTCATGAGACTTTTCTGGCTTATAAATGATCATGTTAGGTAAGACCATATGATAAGAAATGCAGGCACTTTCCAGAAACTCTAGGCAGCCTGTAAGAGCCTCCACCTGATGGCCAGCAAGAAGTCAAGGTCTACAATCAAGAAATGAATACTGCCGGGCACAGAGAGATGCTACAGCACTTAATACATAGTACTTTTTCCTCTTGCAAAAAATCTGAGTTCTGTTCCCAGAACCCACATCATGCAGGTCACAACCACCTGTAACTCTAGCTCTTGGGCAATGGTTCCCAAACTTCCTAATACTTTTACCCTTTAATAAAGTTCCTGATGTTGTGGTGATCCCCAAACCATAAAATTATTTCATTGCTACTTTATAACTGTGAATATCTGATATGCTACTCCAAGGTGGTCATGACCCACAGATTGAGAGACACTACTCTAGGTAAACTAATGACCTCTTCTTGCTTTCTCAGGCACCTGCACTCACATTCACACACACACACACACACACACACACACACACACACACACACACACAGAGGTATGCACACATATGCCATATATGCACATACCATACATACATACATACAAGCATACATCTAATTACAAAATAAATCTGTTTAACACAGAGATGATGTAGGACAGTGGTGGTGCACGCCTTTAACCACAGCATTTGTGAGGCAGAGACAGAGGAAGAGGCAGAGGTAGGAGGATCTCTGTGAGCTGGAGGCCAGACTGGTGTACAGAGTGAATTACAGGGGAGCCAGGCATACACAGAGAAACTCCATCTCAAAAAACCACTGGGGGGTGGGGTGGGAAGGAGGGAGATTACTGTCAAGGTCAGTAATTTGAGTGAACTTGAAGTTCTGTGTAGCAATGCAGCCTGCCTGACACAGTTAACAAAGGATCCAGTGAAGCCATGCCTGGACTCTTGACCCGTACATTCTTCAGTAATAAATATGTGTTATTTTAAACAACTGAGTGTGTGGTGACTTTCTATGTGGCAACTGATAAACAGTATAAAAGGAATGGCATAGTGTGGAGCAGTGATCTGTGACAGGCAATCTGGCACCCGGTTGAGCACAGGCATAAAATCTGAGCGACCCAGTGGAACAATCCACAAGGGACCAGAAAACTTTATGCCAATGCTCCCGGGAGGCTTTTGGCTCCAGTCAAGGTCACCTACCACTCCTCCTCAGGTAGAGGCGTGGACACACAGCCCCAAGCCATCCCCATGTTAATGAGACACCTAGAGGCTTCCATGCCCCTTCCCAGTTACTACGTCTGCCTCACATCTCCCAGAGGCCACGGGGTACAATTCCATCCAGGCCACTCCACCCGATGAAAATAAACGTCTTAGAATTATGGACTGTCTCTTCATCTGGACCCGCCATAGGAAGCGAGGGATCCGGCCCTCGATTAAAGAGCTGCATCTAATCTCTCTCCAAGGGCTTCCCAGCACTCCCAGACGGTACCCATTCACCCAAGCCTAAGCAGCTAGCCCAATGCCCCAAGCCACTGAAACCCGGTCACTACTACTGTGGTGTCCCAGGCTAGAGAACCCACGGAGATGGCTGCTGCGAGTTCCCCAAGAATGGCCCCCTCCCCCACCCAGGAACAGGGCCTGCAAAGGCTTCCCACAGCCCCCACTTGCCGATTGGACTGTGTGGGAAGACTCCCACGGCCACTCCCCGTGTGTCTGCTGTCCCACCCAGAGCCGCAGCACCCCGGGACAGAAACGTGGGGTTTCATTCCACCACGCCAGGCATGTCCCACAGCATAGGACAACCTATTTTCAAATAACTGACTTATGGTGACATGGTCTACATAAAATATCATAAAAATCATTGGGGCATGAACTTTGTGGAATGTTGAAACAAGGCAAAGAACAAAACCACTACTTTGTCTATTTTTCTTCCTTTCACTCTCCTCATCTATCCATCTCAGTGATAAAAATTCCCTTTCTCACAGTCAAATCTGTTATAGTAAACTACAAACACATCTCTAAAAGTAAACTGAGCACCTCTAGGGCTAGTTATAACACTGCATGACCTTTTATAATCCCCAAGTACCTCAGATAAGATTAAACAAGTTAAAATGTTGACTCATTAACCAAATAAAAGTTTGTCAAATGCTAAATTCAATCACGATGCTAAAACACTAAGCAACCTAAATAGAAAATGGCTTTAGTTTGTCTTCTTCAGGAAGTTCCTCTTGGTGTTGAGTCACAGAAGTTGAATGTACTGCTATCAGTAAATATATGACAAACTCCTGTAAGTGCTCTAGCATTCTAAATAGAAGGAAAGGAGGGAAGGGCCTGGTCACTCATGTCAGGAAAGACACCACTGGCAGTAACTCAGGTAGAATGGGTGCTATTTTTAAAGCTCTTTGTAAAACACGTTGCATAAGCTCTTATAGTGACTCACTAATACATTGAGTCATGGGAGAGTGGGAGGGGTAACAGAAGATGCTTTTCTGCTTTCATTTCTACATACAGGATATTACTAGTTAATAAAGGCAAAGTCACTTACTAAATATTAGGAGTGGACATGTGGTACTAGTCCAAACCCCTCACTGTACAGACCGGATGCCGAAGACTGTTTGATGCTTCATCTCATTACAAAAAAAATAAATAAATAACTCTTCTGACTGATTATGAAATCCAGGCAAAGCAATGGAAGCAGGATACTCAACAGGATCTGTCCAGGAAAGTCCATAGTAAAAGAAAGGTCATTCCCAGGAGACATGAATACTTACTTGTTCCAATGGATATAACCAGGCATAGGCAAACTCAACCGTTCCCAAACATTTTGATCTCTGGGCATCTAAAATTTAGTGTATTAAAGTTTTCTTACCTTTAAAAATGATAGAAAACGCACTTGGGAGGCAGAGGCAGGTGGATTTCTGAGTTTGAGGCCAGCCTGGTCTACAGAGTGAGTTCCAGGACAGCCAGGGCTACACAGAGAAACCCTGTCTCACAAATAAAAACAAAAAACAAAAAAACAATAAAAATGATAGAAAACATAACACAGAGCCACACATCCCTGTAATCATTGGAGTAATGATATCATGACATGCTCAGTACATTTAGAATTACTTCAAAATAAAAAGTTAAAGGAATCAAAAGAAGCACATGAACTATGGACTGGAGCAAGTAAGTGCTACAACAGCTTTCAACAGCAAAGGAAGTCAGGAGATGGTTAGATAACAGTGTGGGGAAAGAAAACTTCCAGACCTCAAAACCTATAAGCAGTGAAATAAACCCTTCAATAATGTAAGATGACATCCATCATTAAAGGGAATTATCAAGTATTTCTCTCCTTCAGAAGGAAAGTCCACAGGGAAGAACAGAGGTTTAAGAAGGAAATGGGGGAGAGGAGGAAGAAAGAAAACATTGCCGGGTGGTGGGGGACAGAGGCAGAAGGATCTCTGAGTTACAGGCCAGCCTGGTGTATAAAGTTCCAAGACAGATGAGGCTACTCAGTGAAACCCTGTCTCGAAAATTAAATACATAAATGAAAGTAAGAAAGAAAGAAAAAGATGGGGGGGAGGAGAAGAAAACATTTTAAATCTAGCCATTGCAACACTAGCTCTCAACCTTCCTAACAGTGCAGCCATTTAATAGTTTCTCATGTTGCGGTGACCCTCAACCATAAAATTATTTCGTTTCTACTTTATAACTGTAATTTTGCTGTTGTTAAACTGCTATCAATCGTAATGTAAATATCTGATATACAGGCTATCTGATACAGGACCCCAAAAGGGTTGTGACCCACAGTTGAGAATCACTGAGCTATAGAAGGAATCCTAATCGAGGAATCCTAAGAACTGAGCTTAGAAAATAGAAGATAAGGCTGTGGTGAAGGTGTTTAATCCTAGCACTGGGCAAACTGAGGCAAGCCAGGATAGCCAAGACTACATAGACTACATAGAGATCCTGTCTCAAAATGAAAACAAGATTCAAACCCACATCTTTTTTTGTTTTTGTTTTTTTTTGTTTGTTTGTTTTTTGTTTTTGTTTTTTGTTTTTGTTTTTGTTTTTTTTTCGAGACAGGGTCTCTCTGTGTAGTCCTGGCTGTCCTGGAACTCACTCAGGAGACCAGGCTGGCCTCAAACTCAGAAATCCGTCTGCCTCTGCCTCCCAAGTGCTGGGATTAAAGGCGTGCGCCACCACGCCCAGCTCACATCTTTCTTTAGTTATGAAAACGATGACATCATCACATCTCGATCAACTGCCTGTGGAAAATTACTAGAGAGGAAACAAAAATTATGCCTCCAGACCACACTTTGAGAATGGCTGCTCTTATCTTTCTGTCATACCCTAAAGCTGGGCTTCTTGAGCTTGTTTTTCTCGCCAATGTCACAGAGATAATCCACATTTTCTATTTACGAAAGTTACCAGGGGACAAGCTGGCATTCCTATGCTTCCAGGAAGGGTCCGCAAGGCGCCGCCAGAGGACCCGAGGCTAGAGAAGGCAGCAGCGCACCACGCCTTACTCGGCCCTCCGGGTTTGCGCCATAGGTGTCACGTGAGAGCCCGGAAGAGGGCCGTATCTGGAACAGAGGGTGGTGCTCGCGGGGGCTTGCATCCTTACTGGTTGCGATCTCTCCGGCTCCCGGCCTGGGGAGGAGTTTCTGCGGGCTTAAAAGGCACCGTCTGGCCACTTCTTAGCTGCGCAGCTTCCCCGAAGTAAGTTGGTCCGTTTTCTGTCTTATACTGAGGTTCGCCGGGTCATGGTGCCAGCCTGACTGAGAAGAGGACGCTCCGGGGAAACGAATGAGGAACCACCTCCTCCTGCTGTTCAAGTACAGGGGCCTGGTGCGCAAAGGGAAGAAAAGCAAAAGACGAAAATGGCTAAATTTAAGATCCGTCCAGCCACTGCCTCTGACTGCAGTGACATCCTGCGACTGATCAAGGTAGGGAAAAGTCCAGGCTCTCCCTAGGGCAGAGGGTAGGGGAGGCTCCGTTTCCCGGGCAAATCCTCATCTTCAGTTCTGAGACGCTGCCAAGCCAGTAAATTCCCCTTTCTCGGCCTGCCAACCCCAGCCCGGGTCAGGCTCGGCAGTTCGGCGCCAGGCAGGACTAAGTCACCGCTTGACCCCGCCTGCCCCATTTCCCCTCCTGTGGGTTGACTAGGCTGGCCAGGAGTTTCATTGTCCTTTCTTTTATATGTTTCGTCCCCAGGAACTGGCTAAATATGAATACATGGAAGATCAAGTAATTTTAACTGAGAAAGGTAACAAAGGCGTGGCGGGGAGGGGGGAGGGGGGGGACAAGGTATCTGTTTCCTGGCATCTCCAATAGTCAACACTGTCTCTGCCTCCCCCATCTTACAGATCTCCTAGAGGATGGTTTTGGAGAGCACCCCTTCTACCACTGCCTGGTTGCAGAAGTGCCTAAAGAGCACTGGACCCCGGAAGGTAACCCCTTCTCCCTGTCCAGAAGCCAGAGAGAACTAATGTTGTATCGAAACCATAGAGCCTACTGTGCAGAACCCGTGACTACAGGGGCAGAGGTTACTGAGGAGCTGGCTGGAAATAACAGCCAGCTAGTGTGCAAATGACTGAGGAAAAAAATGTATGTAGTGTACTTTATAATAGGGTGGGTTACGAGAGCTGTTTGAACAAGTATCAGAGTACTGTAGAAACCCGGAAAAGTTAGGTATGATATCATTTGTTGTAATTCCGTTTCATAAAATGGTTTTGTTTGACCCTAACCTAACCCTTTTTTTTTTTTCTGTAATTGTGTTAAATCACATTTTTTTCTTTAATTTGTCCCAATCTTCAGGTTACAGTCTCTAGCTTCGCCATGTACATGGCCCTTCTGTGTACATGGATGGGCGGGGAGGTAACTAAAAGATCCTTTACACAATAAAGTAGATGATCATGATAAATGAGGTAAGGTCCTATTATCACACACTTAAAACACGGTAGATCAGAAATTTATATCCGCTTCCTGTCTGTCTGCAAATAAATGGCTAGAAAGTTTAATTTGCAACCATTGCCTCTAATTTGCAACCTTTGCCTCCATTTGGAATTGAATTGACACTCCTTAGGAAGGAGTCAATTTTTAATTATTTTTTACTTTTATTTATGTATTTCCTTTTTTTCCTTGTTGACTGGTCAGAAGAAGGCTAAAAGGGGAAGTTGTTTGGGTGGGTGCTTTTTTGAGTTTTCTTCTAATGTCTGCTCCTTAGACCAGAAGGTAATCAGATCACATAAGGGATGAGATAAGTTTTAGAAGTCTGTGGGTATTACGTAACACCGGTTTCTGCTTACTGCTATTTCTCCTGCCTTAAAGATTAGGGGAAGTAAATTGAAAATTTATACATGGGAGGGCAAGTTCTGAAAGTAAACATTGTACTTTTAGCCTGGTGTTCTGACCTTAAGGAAGCAAGAGTTGGTAAACTACAAGTATTTCCTCTTCTAAACTGCTGTGTAAACCCAACTTTTGCCAAGCCAACATACCAGCATGTCATTAGGGTGTGAATAATATGTGTGCTTAGTCTAAGTCCGTGGCCCTTTTGCTCTGACGAGTAATGAAAGTGTTCTCATTTCCTGAGTGTGAGTCCAACAGACTGCAGACTAGCTAGTCCACAGGTGTAGCCTAGCTTCAGCTATCTCTAATGTGTGCGTTTTGCAAGTACGTGTCTGAGACCAGAGAGTTCATCATTGGTCTGGACTGTACTAGCATAAGCATAAGGAGGCAGTCCAGTTCCTGGCTACTTGTTTCAGTGGTGCACACATGTATATTTTCTTAAAATCTACAATAGGCTTCTGATTCTGCCGATACAGCTAGAATGGGTTGTTTTTCTTCTTTGCATCTCATGGGATACTCTTATTACAGGACACAGCATTGTTGGTTTCGCCATGTACTATTTTACCTATGACCCATGGATTGGCAAGTTACTGTACCTTGAAGACTTCTTCGTGATGAGTGATTACAGAGGTATAGTTGACTTTGGGATTGGCGGTACTTTAAAGAGAAATCGGAGCTCTATGGCCTTTAAATGACTAAGTTGAATTGTATTTATTTCTTTTAGGCTTTGGTATAGGATCAGAAATTTTGAAGAATCTAAGCCAGGTATGTTGTTCATCAGCATTTCACTGCATAGCCCAGGCTGGCCTGCTATTCCCTATGAGCCCTGGATGGCCTCAAGCTTGTCTTCACCTGCCTAGTGTTGGGATTAGAGCTGTGACCAGATGTCCTAGATTGGGACTTCTGCGTTTGTAAGAGTTACTGGGTTAATGTAATGAAGGACTCAAAGTTGGGTCTTGGCAAGAGAGTAAAATGTTACTGGGCTTATGGTTCTGTCTGGCTTGTACTAGGTTGCCATGAAGTGTCGCTGCAGCAGTATGCACTTCTTGGTAGCAGAATGGAATGAACCATCTATCAACTTCTACAAAAGAAGAGGTGCTTCGGATCTGTCCAGTGAAGAGGGATGGAGGCTCTTTAAGATTGACAAAGAGTACTTGCTAAAAATGGCAGCAGAGGAGTGAGGCATGCCGGTGTAGACAATGGCAACTGCCATTGTGCATTAGAATAAATTCTCAACTTCCCTTGCTTTCTATCTTGTTTGTAGTGAAATAATAGAGTGAGCACCCATTCCAAAGCTTTATTACCAGTGGCGTTGTTGCATGTTTGAAATTCGGTCTGTTTAAAATGGCAGTCATGTATGTGGTTTGGAGGCAGAATTCTTGAACATCTTTTGATGAAGAACAAGGTGGTATGATCTTACTATATATGAAAAACAAAACTTCATTCTTGTGAGTCATTTAAATGTGTACAATGTACACACTGGTACTTAGAGTTTCTGTTTTGATTCTTTTTTAAAAAATAAACTACTCTTTGATTTAAATATTCAGCGTGAGCATTTTTTACTAGTCCCATCAACCTCATTATTTTTGAAACCAAAATAATATGTAAAATAAAAATACCTATCCACCAGTTCTCAGGTGCTGGTAAACATGAATAGGAGAGGCTGCCTGGTGTTCGGAATGCCCTAGGTTTCATCCCTAGCACCAAAGGGATGGGGGGTAACTTGGGAGTGAAAGAAAGAAATGAAACAGAGTGGTGCACACAATGAATAAGTCCATTGTTGTACAAGTCAAATGTGAAGGTGGGTTTATGAAACACTAACAATCAGGAAAAAATATCTTGTCCCCAATGACATCATCCCACACAAAATGCCCTTTGAAGTAAATCATTCTGTTAATCAAGAGGGGGCAAAACTCCTGATCTTTAACAAGATTGAAACTTTAAAAAGTGACAAGCAACTTTGTCACAAGCAAATCAGATGACTTCACATGTATGTAGAGAGATACTGTATTAAGTAAGACACAATAGGAGTCTTTCAACTAGGAAAACATAAGCAAATACTTTTCTCAGGAACTGAAAATGAGCCTTTAAAAACAAGGGGAAAGGGAAATTTCTTAGATCTATGAACTTTAATTACTCATTACACTGACCTACATTCCCAAGCCCACTAATTTGCATGACCATAAAAATGGTAGTTGTTAATTTCTGAAAACTGGTGTCCAAGATTAGTATTTTCCAAAAGCATTTCTAGGATATCTACACAATAGCAGGGAATTCTGAACTCTTCCAGCTAGACAGCTTTGGTTCTGTGTTCCTTTTGCTCAGTTTCTGCTACACAGTTCTCGAATAGAAGGCAGCTATATAGAAAAGTATGGTTATGCATTTCTTTTGATCGTTGTTGGGGTTTATTGGTGGCTCGATATGAAATGAAAATAGGCATACAGAGTTAGATCTCAACCAGGGTCCTGCTCAGATGGCAAGTAATGCAATTGCTGGCAAAAATCAAAGGCTAACTGAACACAAAGAGCCTTGTGAAGAAGGAAGAATATTTTGAAGGTTGTGTTCTGGAAACTGGGCCTCTTAGAGGAAAACAACTGCATGCTGACTGTGGCTAGATGAATAAATTAACCCAGTGAGTAACAATCTAACCTTTTGTGTGCACACCTTAAAGACACAGTGTTGCAAAACCAGAAGCAGTTGTGAAATTTTGGTCCACCCTTTAGAGGAGTCCCTTAAAAGTAAAAATCTAGAAACTCAGACCCCACATCAGCCCACTTAATATTCAACTCAATTACAGTGATATCTCTTTCCAAGTAGCTACAGAGCCAGGCATATTAATGAGAGGCTGAGGCAAGGGCTCAGGTTTGAGACCAGTTTGGCCTACACAAGGAAACTCCTCTCAAAAGGAAATAAAACATTTCAAACAACAGTAACAAAACAACTTTGGCACAGGAACACATGCCTATAGTCTCAAGTGTTTGACAGCCTGAGGCAGGAGGATCACTTTACTCTCATGAGTTTCAGGCCAACCTGGGAAGCACAGTGAACGTTGTCAACAAACAAACAAAAATTTATTCCCGACAGATGGTGGTGCACAGGCAGGTAGATTTCTGAGTTCCAGGACAGCGAGGCCTACAAAGTGAGTTTCAGGTCAGCCAGGGCTACACAGAGAAACCCTGTCTCAAAAAAACCAACTCCTCTGCCTAAAAAAGAAAGTAATTTAAATTTTAAGTCTTAAAGCCAATATGTGGATTTAAAAAACAAACAAACAAAAAAAAACAGGTTAGGAGAAAATTATCTACAAAGAAACAGCAAGCAATTATAAACCTAAAATAAAAGAAAAAAATGAGTCTGTGTAAACAATAATCCTGGAAAGATAACTTTTACACTGGGCCTAGTACTCATGACTCACTGGAGAGACTGAGACAGGAGTTCAAAGCCAGCTTGGGCAACGATGTGAGAGCTTTTGTTTAAAAAGAAAAATCAAAAACCTAAGATGAGTGTAGTGGTGCATACTTGCAAGCACCTGAGCCCACTTCCTTTTCTTAGCCCAATATAAATATTCTTGCCAATGTCCTTTAAGGAGCACCAAGAGCTCTCCGTATTTTTTTTATTGGTTATTTTATTTATTTACATTTCAAATGTTAGCCCCCTTCCCAGTTCTCCTCTGCAAACCCCCTACCCTACCTCCTTCCCCCTGCTTCTATGAGGGTGCTCCCCCACCCACTCCCCCCTCACCGACCTAGCATTCCTCTATGCTGGGGCATCAAGCCTCCACAGGACCAAGGGCCTCCCCTTCCATTGATGCCCAACAAGGCCATCCTCTGCTACATATGCAGCTGGAGCCATGGGTCCCTCCATGTGTACTCTTTGATTGGTGGGTGGTTTAGTCCCTGGGAGCTCTGGGGGGTCTGATTGGTTGATATTGTTGTTCTTCCTATGGGGTTGCAAACCTCTTGATACAGGGATTCCCCATACAATCCTGGCTAGCCTTGACCTTGTGATTCCCCCTTGTCTCAGTCTCCTAAGTACTAGGATTGCAAGCTTGTTCCCCTGTACTGGGTGTAACAAACACTTCATACATTATTATCTTATTTAATTGTCACAAATACCCTATTTGGTAGGTATTATTATTAGTTCCCTCTTTGTCATTTGAGACAGTGTCTCCTTGTCAACTTTTAAGAGTCAGCTCTTTCTTTCCACACTATGGGGGTCCCAGGAACTGAACTCAGGTCACCAGAATTGATGGCTCCTGGGTCACTGTCCCTAATTTACTGATATTTTAATGTGTATTTCAAAGTGAAGACTCACCAATCTGGGTAATCAGCCTGGGCCTGGATCCAACTTATAATGGAAATATAACCATTTTAGCTCATCTTTACGCTAACCATCCCGGGACCACAAAGTTAACAGGAAGCTGTCTCCAAGGAAAGAACAAGTGAGTCATAACACACTTTGTGAAGGAGAACCTTCTCAAGCACTTTTGAGAAGGATAGTTGGGAAAGTTGGGACATCCTAATTCTCCAAAGGGCAGGGGACCCACAGAACACCTCCCTAGGCAGTCAGTACTTGTTCCTTGATAAACAACAACTTTCTTTCATCAAAATATCTTCCCTCTTTTTGAATTAATGTTGTTCACTTGAATTTCATTCACTCAGTAGTTCTGTTTATATTTAACATGTAATTGTACATTGGCTTAGGAACTGGAACAATGGCCCATCAGTTTGGCAGCTATTTCAGAGGACCTGAGTTCAGTATCCATATTGGGTGGTTCACAAGCACCTGTCATCTAAATTTGAGGATTCTGACACCTTATTCTGGCCTTCTTGGGCACCTGCACACACATAGCACACACATACACACACAAGCACACATAGATCTTTATATATATATATATATATATATATATATATA
>CM052722.1:28685329-28715379 GCA_028551405.1 Uromys caudimaculatus | reverse complement strand
ATATATATATATATATATATATATATATATATATATATATATATATATATATATATATATATATATATATATATATATATATAAAACCTGTCTGGAGTAATAAATATAAAATGCTCACATCTACTTGTATGTTTATAGTCACGTAATAAAAATAATTCCTTTTTTTTCTTTTTTTCTTTTTTATTTATTTATTTTTTGATACTTTATTTACAGTTCCAATGTTTCCCCTTTTCTGGGTCTCCTCTTTGGAAGCCCCCTATCCCCTCCCTCTCCCCCACCTCTATGAGGGAATTCCACCTCCCACCCACCCACCCACCCATCCCCATATTCCCACCTTGACATTCCCCTTTACTGGGGCCTCTAACACCCTCAAGCCCAAGGGCCTCTCCTCTCTCCCTGATGGCCATCGAGGTCGTCCTCTGCCACATATGTGGTCTGAACCATGGGTCCATAGATGTGTATTCTTTGGTTGGTGGTCCAAACTCCAGGACAACGGGGGGGGGGGCTCAGGCCCATTGATGCTCTTGCTCCCTCCATGGGGCTGCAAACCCCCTCAGCTCCTTCAGTCCCTTCTATAAAAATAATTCTAATCGATACTGAGGGTTTGTGAGAATTACAGTTCCTTTAAAGAGACTTATGTAACTCAATTGCGAAACAGCGTTATAAGCAAGCATTTTGCAAACCTATCTGCTCTAATAGTTTATGCAAAGGATCAAGAGGGCAGAGAGGTAGTTCAATGATCAAATGTATGTTTATAATACAAGGGAACCCAGTTTTCGTTTTTAGCAAAAACAGGAAAAGGAAAAGGTAAGATTTCATCAGATTCGGTTTAGCTTTTGTGTGTGTGTTTGTATGTGGTCAAGAATAGTTGATTGGAGACATTTTTCTAGCAAGAGGCTAATGAGGGTTGACATCTCTTTCTGAGTTGTTAGAGGGCTTAGTGACTATCAACATGTAAGCAAATGATTCATTACAGAGTTGCAAAATGGTGATATCTTATTTCAGTCATTCCTCATCCTGTGTGTGTGTGTTTATACCCTGAAGTACAGCTTACTAATGCTTACTTCTTTCCTTCTATTTACTAATTTTCAAAAGAATGACTGCATTCCCCAGCATCTTCCAATTAGACATTTTTTTCTTTCATAGTCTTACAGTGTCCTGTTTAAATTAATGGTTATTTTTCTTATCTAAGCTTAGATTTTGCTAAACACTCAGTGAAAGCTTCTTCAAGTTGGTTCCCGAGTCCGTTGGAAGTGACCTCAGAAGCCTTTGCAAACTTCCTGCTGTTAAGTTGTCCCAGGCTCAAGGAGTACACTTCCTTCCTCAGACTTGACATCAATGGCTTGCTCATTTTAAGTTTCAGAGGTTCCCAAGGGAAAACAATGTTTATTGAAAGCAGGTGCTGGTCACAACTCTCTGTTTTGATAATGTCAGAGGCACAGCAGGGAGATCCTTTTAAATGGAGGTTCTGAGTGGGAGCATTCACTCCAGGATTGCTAAGGGAGGGTTCCATCAACAGCGGTGTCTTTCACCTGATACTCAACTGCTTTCTTTCATCCAGCCAATCCAGAACAAAAATAGTTTCACTAAATCAGCGAGTGTGTGGACATGTGTGCCTGTGATGCTCTGGAAACTACAGTAAGAAGATCCATAGTTAAAAGCCAGCCTAGGTTACTTGGAAAGACTCCACTGCAACAAATAAAAACAGTGGAAACGTCAGAAACAAATGTAAAAGGCAGCTAAACAGTTGCATAACAACAGTACTTTTTGCTGGCAGAGAGACATAGTGCAGAAGCACTTTGGATCTGGTAATCATTTGACTTTGAGTCAAACAAATTTAAATTAGATCCTGGCTCTTTATGGTAATAAAAATAAACTTCATGAACTGTGATATGGCTCCAGGTGTTAAGGCACTTGCCATGTAGCCTGACAACCTGAGTTGTATCCCTGGAACCCTACATGGTAGAAGGAGAGAATCAACTCCCACAAGTTGTCCTCTGCCATGCACATGCACACGCATGTGAGCGTGCACGTGTGCAGGCACACACACACACACACACACACACACACACACACGTAATTTTTAAAAATGTCTGAAACTAAAAATAAATTACTAGAGTTCCTGTGATAATTAAATGAGAACATGAATGCAAATATTCAGAATGTATATTATTAATATTTTTTTATCCCTTCTCCCTCCCTCCCTCCTTCCTTCCTTCCTTAGGACAGAGTTCCATTTATCACAGGCTGGCCTTGAACTTGTTATGTAGATTCGAATGATCTTGAACTTCTGATCCTCCTGTGTCTATTCCTCAGTTCTTGGATTACAGGCATATGTCACCCCACCCCAGTTTACAAGATCCTAGATAAAACCCAGGGCTTGAAGCATGCTAGGCAAGCAGTCTATCATTGTTAATATACTGTGATATATTTATGGTAACTCTATATTAATTATCTATTTGTGCTAGACATTGATCAGTGCCCATAAAATTATTTTGTGTGTGTGTGTGTGGGGGGTGAGGGTTCAATGACGTGCTAGCAACTCAAATAGAGATAGATTATCCTAGACTTTTCTGCTTCCCAAAGACCAACTACTTCCCCCAAAGTTGTACCAATGGTTTTGTTCCTTTGTTGGGTTTTGGTTTTATTTCAGTTTTGAAACAGGGTCATCTTATGTAGTATAAACTAGTCTCAAACTTGAGATCTTCCTGACTCAGTCATGAATTACTAAGATTACAAGCATGCATCACCACACTGGGTCTGTATCAGTGATTTTAACAACACTACAAAAGTGTTTCAGGATAACTTCTTCCAGGTTGCTAGGCACACACCACTGAATTTGGCCAATTTAAAAATTATGTTTAAGTTATATTTATTTATTTATTTATTTTGTGTGTGCCCATATATGTGTGAGCATGTGTAAAGGTCAGAGGACAATGTATGTTAGTTCTCTCTTTCCATCATGTGGGTCTTCAGAATATAACTTGGTGTGTCAGGTTTTAGCAGGCCCTGGACCAACTTCAAAGTAAGTAAACACAGGCTTAAAGAGGTTAAAGGACTTGAACTCAATTTGTGTGGTACAGAAACAGAGTAGCAAGAAGGCCTGTGCCTTAACAAATGTGTGCTTTACTGTTACCCTTTCTTAGTTACGCTTGTCTTAGTATGTAGATTGCTCTATATTGTTTGACCTCATATTGACTTTTTTAAAAAATATGTTTTAGCTGGGCAGTGGTGGCACACGCCTTTAATCCCAGCACTTGAGAGGCAGAGGCAGGTGGATTTCTGAGTTCGAGGCCAGCCTGGTCTACAGAGTGAGTTCCAGGACAGCCAGGGCTACACAAAGAAACCCTGTCTTGAAAAACCAAAAAAAAAAAAAATTATGTTTTAAAGTTACTATGCAGAGTAATGTGTCTTATGACATTTTTTATTTCTTATTTTTTCTTTCTTTTCTCTTTCTTTCTTCCTTCCTTCCTTCCTTTCTTTTTTCTTTCTATGAGACAGGGTCTCACCACATATTCCTGGCTGGCCTAGCCTGGTACTCATTAAGTTGACCTGGCTGGCCTTGCACTCACAGAAACATGCCTGTCCCCCCCATTTGAGTGATTGGATTAAAGGTATATGCTACCACATCCAACCTATTATATCCTTTTCATATGTATGTGTCCACATACCTTGTTCTTTTTATAAATACATAAATTTATTTATTTACATCTCAAATGCTCCTCCTCCCCGTTCCCCTCTCACATAGTCCCCCCTCTCCTTTTCCTTTGAAAGGGTGGAGAAAACCCTGGGTATCCACCCACCCTGGCACATTAAGTCTCTGAAGGATTAAGCACATCCTATCCCAATGAGGCCAAGACAAGTGAACTCTGTTAGGGAAGTGATACCACAGTCAGGCTACAGTTTTGGGGACAGCATCTGCTTCAGTTTTTGTGGGACCCACATGGAGACTGAGCTGAAAGTCTGTTACATATGTACAGGGGCCTTGGTCCGCCTGTGTGTGCTCTTTGGTTGGTGGCTAGGTCTCTGAGAGTTCCCAGGGGTCCAGGTTAGTTGACTCTGTTAATCTTCCTGTGGAGTTCCTATCCCCCTCGGGGCCTTCAGTCCTTCCCCTAACTCTTCCATAAGAGTCCCTGTTCTCCACCAAAAGTTTGACTTTGGGTATCTGTATCTATTTCAGTCAGCTGCTGCTTAGAGCCTCTCAAAGGACAGTTATGTTAGGCTCCTGTCTGGACGCAGCATAACAGAGTATCATTACTAATGTCAGGGATTGGTGCTTGCACATGGGATGGGCCTCAAGTTTGGCCAGTTATTGGTTGGCCATTCCTTCAGTCTCCACTCCTTCTTTGTTTCTGCATTTCTTTTACATAGGGCAAAACTTGGGTCCAAGATTTTGTGGGTGAGTTTGTGTTTCCTTCACTAAGGGTCCTGTCTGGGTATAGGAGGTAGCCTCTTTAGGTTGCATGCCCACACTGTTAGGCATCTTGGCTAAAGTCACCTGTATTGACTCCTGGAAGCCTCCCCTATCCAGGTCTCTGGGACTTCCTAGAGATTTACCCTACTCCCTCACTCCTACTTCCTCACCCCTACTCCCTGGCAGCTGCAGATTTCCAGTCATTCTCCTGGCCCTTTGAGTCTCTGTCCTGTCTCTCCCCACACCTGATCTTGTCTCCTATTCCCTTCCCCATCCCTCTCCCACCCACTTCCATATCTCCATTTGCCTCTTTTGAGTATTTGATTCCCCCTTCTAAGTGAGATTCAGGCATCGTTGCTTGAGCCTTCCGTCCTGTTTAGCTTCTTTGGGTCTGTGGCATATAGCGTGGGTATCCTGTTGTCCTTAATCATTTCCTATTCCCTCTTACCCACTTCCTCTTCCTGCTTCTTTCTTTTTAGTCCCCTTCTTCCCTGAAAATAGTCGCCGATTTTAGATTTGCTTTAGAACTACATGTAGACAAAAATGTTTACCTCTCCAGACTGAAAGTATTCTAGAAAACAGGGACCAGGTTCCATAATCTTTGTTTTCCCAGTTCTTCAATCTTTGCAGAGCAGCCGGGCAGTGGTGGCACACGCCTTTAATCCCAGCACTTGGGAGGCAGAGACAGGCAGATTTCTGAGTTCGAGGCCAGCCTGGTCTACAGAGTGAGTTCCAGGACAGCCAGGACTATACATAGAAACTCTGTCTCAAAAAAACAAACAAACAAAAAGCAATCTTTGCATAGCACTGAGTGTCCATTTCATAAACATCTAATAAGTGCATGGGATAAGGAAACCTGTTTTAGAAGGAAACAGAGATAGAAATAATATTTAATATTACTCAATAGATACCCATTTTGATATTCATTAGCCAATTGAAATAAGAACTATAAAATCCTTCCCTCCTCCCCTCCTTTCCTCGTTTCTTCACTCCTTTCTTTCTTTCTTTCTTTCTTTCTTTCTTTCTTTCTTTCTTTCTTTTTTCTTTCTTTCTGTCTATCTGTCTGTCTAAGACAGGGTCTCATTTCATGTACCAGGTTGGATTTGTACCTACTATGTAATCCAGGCCTGTGGCAATCTTGCATCAACTTCCTAAGTGTTAGGATTATAGGTGTGTATTATCATCCCTGAAAAGAATCTAAAAATTGTAGGATATTTTATACATCTCAAATGTTATATATGTATTGTATCATTTAATCTTCTCTTTGTATAAGGAAGGTAGAGTATAGGCAGGTAGAATTTACATTTTATGAAGACAGAAGCAGGAGGGGCTAGAGATGGTTCAGTGGTTAAGAGAACTTGATGCTCTTCCAGAGGACCAATGTTTGTTTCCCAGCACCCACATGGCAGCTCATAACTGTTCATAATTCCAGTTTTGGAGATCTCTAGAATTCTTCTGTGATTTATGAGTGTACTGCATGCATGTGGTATAGATATCCATGCAGGCTAAACACTCATACCAAATAACAATATACATAAAGAAAGTTCAACATTGTTAGCCATCCGGAAATGAAAATTAAAACTATATTGATATTTCATTTTACATCAGTCAGAAGAGCCAAGATCAATAAAGCAAATGACAGGACATGCTGGTGAGCAGGCATGGAAAGGAGAACAGTTATTCATTACTGGTGGGAATACAAACTTGTACAGCCATTATAAAATAAATATAATTTTTCCTCAAGAATATGGGACTCACCGGGTAGTGGTGGCGCACGCCTTTAATCCCAGCACTTGGGAGGCAGAGGCAGATGGATTTCTGAGTTTGAGGCCAGCCTGATCTACAGAGTGAGTTTCAGGACAGCCAGGGCTATACAGAGAAACCCTGTCTTGAAAAACAAAACAAAACAAAACAAAATAAAACAAAAAGAATATGGGAGTTGATGTACCTCAAGATCCAGCTATACCACTCTTGAGCATATACTCAAAGGACTCTACATCCTACTTCAGAGATATTTGCTCACCTATGCTCACTGCTGTTCTATTTTTAATAGATAGAAATTGGACATAGCCTATATGTCCATCAGTTGAGGAATGGATGCTGAAAATATGGTATATTTACACAATGGAAATATTATTCAGCTGTTAAAAATGAAATTATGAAATTCATAAGTAAACGGATGGAGTTAGAAAAAAAATCCCAAGGGAGGTAACCCAGATCCAAAAGACAAATATTATACGTTTTCTCTTATATGTGGTTGTTAGCTCTTAAGCTTTCCATATGTATGTTACGGTTTGAAAAACCACAAAAGTTAGAGTACTGGCTGGTTTTGTGTGTCAACTCTGATATAAGCTAGAGATATCAGAGAGGAAGGAGCCTCAGGTAAGGAAGTACCTCCATGAAATCCAACTGTAAAGCCTGTTCTTAATTCATGGGGGAGGGTGCATTGTAGATGCTGCCCTCTGAGGGGTGGTGGTCCTGGTTTCTACAGTAAAGCAGGCTGAGCAAGCAAAGAGGAGGAAGTTAATTAGTATCCCTCTGGGGTGGCCCTCTGCATGTCAAGATCCTGCCTCCAGGTTCCTGCCTTGCTTGAGTTCCTCACTTCCTTCGATGATAAACAGCAATGTGGAAGTGTAAGCAGAATAAACTCTTTCCTCCACAACTTGCTTTTTGGTCATGATCTTTCATCACACCAGTAGAAACTCTAAGAGAATTAGGTATAGAGTAAGGGACTAGTGGAACAGGGTAGGATCTCCCAAGAAAAGAGAAATAGAGCATATTGTTATAGAGAGACAAAGGGGAAATGTAAATGTAAATACTAGTTATTAATATGACCCAGCCAGCCCCTATTCAATAATCAAGGCAGAGACCTATGTATTTTTAAAATTAGCTCTAGCACAATTACTGTGGGATTACCCCTAATCTATATTTCTATTTGTTAAATTGTCTACTTTGAGCTGCATTTCCCATGTACTTGCTGTTTGAATCTCTCGTGAGTTACCTCTATTCCATCATTCCATCAGCATGTTCTCAGGGTCCATTTCACAGAAGCACATGCTCCTGGTCCATCACATACAGACCTCCTGTTCTCTCTGTCTTACTCCTCCACACTCCTTTCTTCTCCTCCTCCTCCTCCTCCTCCTCCTCCTCCTCCTCCTCCTCCTCCTCCTCCTCCTCCTTCTCTCTTCTCTGTTCTCCTCCTCTTCTCCTCCCTCCCAGTGGTACCTACCTGAGATCCCCAGCCTCCACCTCTTCTATTCTTCCCAGTAATTGGCTGTAGCCACCTTTATTTAACCAATAGTTTTAAATTGGGGAGCAAAATTTGCAATGCATCACCTCGTGTACTTGAGGGCAACAGGATCTTTTTTGTTTGTTTGTTTTGTTTTTCGAAACAGGGTTTCTCTGTATAGCCCTGGCTGTCCTGGAACTCACTCTGTAGACCAGGCTGGCCTCAAACTCAGAAATCCACCTGCCTCTGCCTCCCAAGTGCTGGGATCAAAGGCGTGTGCCACCACTGCCCGGCAGTATTTAGCATTTGAATATATAGCAGCACCAGACTAACCCCCAACAGAGAAAGAAGAATAGGATAAGTAGGAAAGGAGATAGAAGAGAAGGGCAAAGTAGGAAATGTGGGGAGGGGCAACTAATGCTAAAGGTCTTTTGAAAAACCATATGGAAACCTACTACTGTAGAAGTTTCCTAAAATACATACTTATATGAAAAGTGTCTTAGTCAGGGTTTCTATTCCTGGACAAACATCATGACCAAGAAGCAAGTTGGGGAGGAAAGGGTTTATTCAGCTTACACTTCCACATTGCTGTTCATCACGAAAGGAAGTCAGGACTGGAACTCAGGCAGGCAGGAAGCAGGAGCTGATGCAGAGACCATAAAGGGATGTTACTTACTGGCTTGCTTGGCTTACTTTCTTATAGAGACCAAGACTACCAGCCCACAGATGGAACCACCCACAAGGGGCCCTTCCCCCTTGATCACTAATTGAGAAAATGCCTTACTGCTGGATCTCATGGAGGCATTTTCTCAACCGAAACTCCTTTCTCTGTGACAACTTCAGCTTGTGTCAAGTTGACACACAAAATCAGCCAGAACAAAAAGAATCTAAATAGAGTAAATAGAGGAATCAATGCTGCAACTAACATGTTGCCAAGTAAAACAGGGAATGGGTCACATGTTGTTGGTTGAGTTGTTGCCTAAAGGAGCCCCATGGAGCCCACCCCCACCCCAAATCACAGGCTGTTGTTAAGGCTATTTTGTATACTTCACAACCTGACAATAAGGCCCTATTGCTGAGAAGAACACTGTTATCAAACATGGTGGAGTCAAGCTAATACCCAACTAGAAACTTCACCAACCCTGGTCTACAGAGGGAATTCCAGGATAGCCAGGGCTACACAGAGAAACCCTGTCTCAAAAAAAAAAAAAAGAAAGAAAGAAAGAAAGAAAGAAACTTCACCAATACTGACTGGCATTCATGGTACTAGAAAGTCCTCTGTGTGCTATAGGAGGAGAAAGGAGATCATCAGTACTTAACAGCTACAATCTCTGGGTCCTACAAAAGTTGCTTGCCTGCAAGATTTTCTGGATCAAAGGTGGCACAAATATTATGAAAACAACCAACCACTTACTGATTGGATATATGGCTCACTCCATGAGATGGAAACCATACCCGACACTGCTCAAGGGGGCAAGAACCTGAGAGTAGATAGTTCATGAGCCTAGGGGAAAACATAATATTATTATTCTGCTAAAAACATGGCAATAAATGATATCTAGTGATATACTGCTATACCTGAAGATCATTGACTCACCCAGCCATCATCAGAGAAGCTTTTTGCTGTAGATGCGAACTAACACAGAGATCCAGAACTGGGCGATATATAGAAAGTGAGAGATTTTTGAGCACTTAATCTTAAATGGGATGTATTCATCAAAGACCTCCTTGCAAGGCTCAGGAATCTATGTGAAAAATGAGGTGGAAAAGATTGTGAGAACTGTAGGTGATGGATGACTCCAAAAGAAACAGTATCCAACAGAAACAAGAGGACTGATTCACATATAAACTCACAGAAACAGTGACAGCACACACAATGCCTTAACAGGTTCAAGCCAGACAGAATACCTGCACTGAGATGGAGGAAATAGACACAGACTCCTACCCCTAACCAAGAAGCTATGAGCAATTGATTCCCCCTGGCAAAGGAAAAATCAGTATTCTCCAATGCAGTCTTTTCAGGTATATTAACCACACTTCAGGGCAGCTCCCAAATCCAGGAAACACCAACACAAACTCAATGGTGCTTTTGTAAACCTTTTTTTGGTCTCATTTTGTTTTGTTTCTGTATCTTTTGTCTTTTGCTTATTGGTTTTAATTTTCAATTTTGTGGCTTTTTAGGAGATTTTTATTGCATGTGTGTTTCTTGATTTTATCTATTTTCTAATGAGAGAAAACATAAAATTGTGTGGGTATGGAGATGGGAATGATCTGGGAGGAATTTGAGGATTGGGAAACATGAATAAAATACATGAGGATTTTTTCATTAAAATCAGCTGAAGTTAATAAATGTGACCTCAGATCAACAACAATAAAAAAGAGGATGGCAGGAATTCATATACACCAAAGGAACCATTTCATTCACGGTGGCCTTTTGTCATGTAATACTGCTAGTACTTTATTTAGAACTGAGGCATTTTCCTTCAAAAAAGTTTGCTTATATGTCATTAGGTTGGAGGCACCAGGAGAGAAGCAGGCCGCCTACATTTGTTGACTCTGCAAGAAAGTTTTAGTTTTCTGCGAAAGACTAGATTCAGGGCCATGCAAGAAAACCATCCCATTTTGTGTTCATGTTCTTGAATTATGTCTGAGTGTTGGTATTACATACAAAATTTTGTTTTTTGTTTTTTCTGTTTGTTTTGTTTGTTTGTTTTCTAAAAAATCTAAAAAGAAAGAAAGAAAGAAAGAAAGAAAGAAAGAAAGAAAGAAAGAAAGAAAGAAAGAAAAAAAGAAAGAAAGAAAGATCCTCCCTCCAAGGAGTTAAAAAACAAAAATCATTTTCCAGTTCCTCTGGCTTCAAGACTGAATCCCAGCCATGATCCAGCCCTAATAATCATCCAAGGGCTGTCAGCGAGATGGTTATTATATACTCTGGCAGCCCTGAGGCACTCTTGAGCAATGTTGTTATAACATTATGTTATAATTATACCAGACCTTGTTTCCTGCACATTTCACAAATGCTTACCCACCCCCAGGATGCTGTTAGCTGACTATCACTTTGAACAAGCTTGGACAAAAGACATAATAGCGGTAACTTCTGAGAGAATATACAGCTGAAGTTTGAGAATACTCTTCCACCAGTTAAATATTTTGTTACAGGCCAGTTAGATCAGGCTGCATTTGTATCTGTTCCTTCCAGAATTATGTCACTTACTTCAGGACATTTCAACCTGAAGACACATGATCAGGGTGTGTAGCTCACGAGTAAAGTCCAGGGTTCAATCCAAAGTATCAAAAGACAAAGGAGACTTTGAATTGCTGGAGAAAATTCTTACAGCCCCTACCTCCTAGACAGGCACCTAAATCCCACTCCACCTTCCAGGAGAGTAAAATTGCTCAATCATGTAAGAGTGTTCTACTTCTCCCTCTCCTTCTCTACCCCCTCCTCCTCCCCCTCTCCACCCTTCTGTTTCATCTCTTTTTTCCACTAGGGTGGAGGAGGGGTAGGCTATGCCTGTGTCATTGACCTGTGGTCTTAGCCAGACCAAACAGAATGCTGTGGAAATGTCCCCACTGGAATGTGGGAAAGTGTGGAAGAGAAAGTTCTGGAAGGAACAATCTAGGTAGTGGTGCTTTCCCTTGCAGGATGTGTTTCCAAGCAGGTTTTCGTTAACCTCCAGCTGAAACTTGCTAAACAAGTTTTGCAGACCATGTTATTGTGTTGGTATTTTTCTGGGTATATAAGTGTCCGTGATTTGCTGAAGAATGATACCCCAGACTTAAATAGTATGTAAACACAAAGAGTGTTTTATTCTGCAGAAGTCCAGGATGCTGGGGTCTCTCATTACCAAGATAGAGAGACAACCAAGTGAGTTTGCAGGCCTGATTTAAAGTACTTTAGGGGAATCTGGAGTAAGTGGCCTTTATCTTACTCTATCTCTAGGGATATTCCATTACCTGGGCGTGGGGGCTGGAAACCACCTGAGGAAGTAGCTTAGGAAGTCTGGAAACTGCTGCTGACCCATTGTCCTTGCCTCAGGCCAGGTGTTGGGGCAGTCTATGAGGCCTGGACTTCCCTGGAATTGCCTAGTTCTTGGAAACAGAGATTTAGGCCTAATCTCCTTTACTGCCAATTTGAAGCCTGTCATGGAATCAGCCTATCTCATCCCTCTCAGGTGTATTGTCTGATGTTTGAATATCATGAAGTTTATTTATTTACTTATTTATTTATTTATTTATTTAGGTGTTTTTTTTTCGTTTTTTTTTTTAAATTTTTTTTATTTTTGATACTTTATTTACATTTCCAATGTTTCCCCTTTTCTGGGTCTCCTCTTTGGAAACCCCCTATCCCCTTCCCAACCCGCCTCTATGAGGGAATTCCACCTCCCACCCACCCGCCCACCCATCCCCATATTCCCGCTTTGACATTCCCCTTTACTGGGGCCTCTAACATCCTCAGGCCCAAGGGCCTCTCCTCTCTCCCTGATGGCCATCGAGGTCATCCTCTGCCACATATGTGGTCCAAACCATGAGTCCATAGATGTGTATTCTTTGGTTGGTGGTCCAAACTCCAGGACGACCGGGGGGGGGGGGGGTCAGGCCCATTGACGCTCTTGCTTATTTTGGTGCTTTTGAGACAGGGTTTCTCTGTGTAGCCCTGGCTGTCCTGGAACTCACTCTGTAGACCAGGCTGGCCTCGAACTCAGAAATCCGCCTGCCTCTGCCTCCCGAGTGCTGGGATCAAAGGTGTGTGCCACCACTGCCCAGCATGATGTCATTTTTTTAACAGGTGAAGAATACTCCATTGTATAAATGTGTCATTATTTTATCCATTCTTCAGTTGAGGTACATCTAGGTTGTTTCCAGTTTTTGGCTATTATGAATAAAGCTGCTATGAAGACAGTTGAATTAAGTTTTTAATTAATTAATTAATGATTTTTGCAGGTTTACGGGTGTACCATGTGCATGGCTGGCACTGGTGGAAGGCAGAAGAAGATGTCTGATCTCCTGAAACTGGAGTCGTAAGTCCTCATGTGGGTGCTGGAACCAAACCTGGGTTGTCTGGACAGGAACAAGTGATCTTAACCACTGATCCATCTTTCCAGCCTCCTAGGTCCATCATTTTTTGGTGAGCTGAAAGTAGGCTAATATATTCTCCAACTTTTAAAAACTTGGTTTGATTTGGTTGATTGTTTATGCTTGTTATTTTTATTTTGGGATATCAGGGATATAACCTGACTGCTGACTATGTCCTCAACCCCCAAATGAATTTTTACATTATTTATTTGTTCATTTATACAGAATCTCATATAGTTCAGGCTGGCCTTTAATTCACTATGTAGCCAAAGCTGTCCTTGCACTATTGATTCTCCTGCTTCAGCCTTCCATGTACTGGAATTAGATGTATACAATACTGTGTCCAGCTCACAAAGGGAATTTTGAATAACCAAATCTATGTGAGAGTGTACATAGTTAAGGCATGTATAAGAAAAATATGAATGTAATTGAAATAGTACAGTCGTTACATTAATGCACGACTCCTATTTGGTGGTGTTAGGGCATATATTCAGTGATGAAGAAGTTACTGTCTATGGCACAGCTCAAAGCATTACTTCAAAGTTCTATTTATTAGGAGATTCAGTGGATTTAAAAGTTGAAAGCTGTCTATGCTGTTACCTCTCACCCAGTTGTGCCCTTAATTCTGCTCACTGGAAATGGAGGATACTTTTACCCCTGGAGCTGGCTTTTGATGACTCAAAGATATTCAGTCCTTCAATGACTGTTCATTAAATATAATTTACTTTGAAGAACTCCATTCCCTGTACTTAATTAACCCCTCTTCCTTAGCTCTCAGCTTCTTCTTTTTCTTCTCTCTCTCTCTTTTTTTTTTTAAAAAAAAAAAAAACAGATTTCACTATGTAGTCCAGACTGACGTAGAACTTGTGACCTTCCTATCTCTGAGTCCCCTGATTGCTAGGGTTACAAGTGTGTGCCACCATACCCAGCTTAATTCTCAGTTTAATGTTACTTCCTGGAACTCCAACATGTCCCTCCCATTCCCCCTTCCTTTCCTTGTTTTTTAATGGTACTGAGGATGGAACCCAAAGCATTTTGCATACTATATTTCTACCACTAAGCTGCACACCCAGCACCAATGTATTCATTTTTAAGTGGGAAAGGGAGGGAGTACAGCGTGCAGAGGGTCAAAAGCCTTTCCTCACAACAGCTTGGCTTTTATTTTTTTCTCAGTTGAGAAGACTGTCATTGCTAAGCACTCTCACCTACATTTCATTGTCTGAAATGTGTTATAATTCCATTGTAAAGAAGTCTGGATATTCTAGTATTTTGTTTTCTATTTTTTTCTAGTGGAGGAAGCCACATATCTAAAGTAAACAAAGTAATAAAACTTATATTCAGGAGTTAGAAGCTACACTCTTAAAAGTAATCTGGGGTTGGGTGAGATGGCTCAGGAAGTAAAGGCCCCCACTTGCAAGCCTGATGACCTACATTCGACCTCCAGGGCCAACTTCATGAAAAGAGAGAAGTGACTCCTGTAAATTGTCCTTTGATCTTCAGACATGCTACATAGCAAGCAAGACCCTTTCCCTGATAAATAAAATGTTAAAAAAAAAACTGTTTAAGAAAGTAATTTGATGGGCTGAGGAGAGAGTTCAGTGTGTAATATTTGCCATACAAGACCCATTTTGGAGTTTGGATCCCCAGAGCCTACATAAATCTAGGTAAGTGTGGTAGCTTGTCCATAATTCCAGTACTCAGGAGGCTAAGACAGGGGCTTCCCACAGGTAAACTGGCTAGCTGTACTGACTGACTTGGTGAAATTCCAGGCCAATAATAGATTCAGTCTCACACAAAAGGTTAAAGGACATCTTTCTCCATTGAGGAAAGATACCTGCCTAGAGTTGTCCTCTGACACTCCCCCTCGTTCATATGAAGATCTTCACACAAATATGCACATACACTTTCATGTGAAGACCTGCACACACACAGACACAGACAGACAGACAGACACACACACACAAATACATTCATGTGAAGACGTATACACAGATGGGTACACACACACATACATATAAACACACACTCTACAAAGCTTTAAAAGTGCTGTATGTGACTGGATTTTTTGTTGTTGTTGTTGTTGTTGTTGTTGTTGTTGTTAAAAGTTTTCAGAGACTTCCTGTCTCCAATTCCTCCCAATCTCAAAATGTCAAATAATTGAGACTTTCATGGTTTCTAATCCGTATGTGAGTCTGACATTCTTTTATCTTTTTCCTGAGTCAGGATCTCACAGCCCAAATGACTGTGAACTCATGATCCCCCTGCCCCAGTCTCCTGAGTGCTAGAAGACAGAAAAACTTAGAATACATTTTTAATTGGGTACCACAGTTATATAACTTTGTCTGAGAAGACAGCAGATCTTCATGTAAACTTCATTTTTAAAATAGCTGTACACAAATGTTTATTTGACATTTGAGACAACTGAGTCAGCATGATTTCACCACCAAGTGAGGTCCTTTAGTCTGCTTTGAGAAACACTGGCGGTTCTGCTTTCAGTTAAGGAAATGCTGTCCTCAGAACTCCAATAAAGCTTTGCCTTTATTGTTTGACTACTGAAGAGAAGCAAATAAATGCACATATATGTTTGGAGAATACTGTATCAAATATGTTTTGGGATTATTAAGGGTGGGAAGAGGATTATTTGTTTTGACTAAAATTACTATTATTATTATTATTATTATTTTGTGGCACCAGTGCCTGGCAAATGCTAAACAAGTACTCTGAGCTCTGTTCATAGCTCCTGACTTCTTTTTAAAGAAATGTTTTATTATATTTTATTTATTTAGCATTGTGTTCATATGCCATGGCACACATGTAGAGGTCAGAAGACAACTTTTTAGGGTTGGTTCTCTCCTTCCACCATGTGGTTTCTGGGGATTGAACTCAGGTTTGGCAACAAGTACTCTTACCTGCTGAGCCACCTGACTCCCTGCCCCCACCCCCTTAACTTCTTTTTTCTTTTTTCTTTTTTCTTTTGTTTTGGTTTTTCAAGACAGGGTTTCTCTGTGTAGCCCTGGCTGTCCTGGAACTCACTCTGTAAACCATGCTGGCCTCGAACTCTGAAATCCGCCTGCCTCTGCCTCCCGAGTGCTGGGATTAAAAGCGTGTGCCACCACTGCTCGGCTCCACCTTAGTTTCTTAAGAAATCTATTCATAAGGAAATCTTTTGGAAGCTGTCTTCTCTCATACAGATTGTGTTCTCATTTCCCTACTTTTACCCTCTGTCACAGATCCTTATATGCCAATCTACACATTCTCCCCTGTCCTTTCAGAACTAAGCCTGGGGTGGCTGTTTGGGAAACAGCCCAAGTTTTCCCAGTCTAGATTATAAAAGACATCTTAATGACTTTTGCAGGAGGTTTTCATTATTAGCGTTTAGTTTTAAACAAAGTCCTAAACAAGATGTGGTGATAAGTCTTCAAGGTTTAGGAAGATGAAAGAGAAAGAATTTTCCAAATCAAAGTATTTGATTTGCAAGCAGGGCAAGATAGCAGTGGAAGGCAGAAAAATAGCTGAGCTGTGAGAAGTTACAGAGAAAATGGGAGTGGTGGAGACAGAGTTGAGCAATATGTGAATATGTCTTTATTATTATTACATGGATCAGTATGACAATTACTTTGAGGAATCTGTAGACAGTTCAGAGTTGTTTGGATTTTGTATTATTTGCTTGGTTTTATCAGACAGTTAGGATTTTTAGAACTCTGGAAAGGAAATAGTTGAAATGTCAAACATCAGAGCCTTTAGTGGCTTGAGCCTGTCTCTAGCCTTTTTCCTGCTTTTCAGATATGCAAACATCTCCTGACACCTGCATAGTGTTGGGTTACTGTGGTGAGAGTCACGTGTCCAGCCCAGGGCTCCGACCTCTGGGGGAGGCGAGACGAGGGTGGGGGAGTTTGGCCTAAGGTCCTGAGGACTACATGGAGTCGGCTCCATCTGGTTCTCAGGTTCTTGGGCATCCCAGGTGCCTCTGGATGCCGCAGAAGAACTGAGAACGAAGTGGGGGGTCCAAGGGCTGGATCTAGCCCGGGGCCAAGGTGGGAAAGGCAGGGAGGAACCTGGCTGGGTCTCGCTGAGTGAGGACCAAGTCTTTGGCCTGTTGGCTAGCTCTCTAGGTTTGGTGAAGGCTGTGGCTGGGAGCCCTGAGAGGCCTTCTGCGGGAGACTAGAGGCAGTTCTTTTTTTTTTTTTTTTTTTTTTTTTTTTTTTTTTGGTTTTTCGAGACAGAGTTTCTCTGTGTAGCCCTGGCTGTCCTGGAACTCACTCTGTAGACCAGGCTGGCCTCGAACTCAGAAATCCACCTGCTTCTGCCTCCCAAGTGCTGGGATTAAAGGCGTGCACCACCACTGCCTGGCTAGAGTCAGTTCTTTAGACGAAGGCCTGTTTCATTGCTCCCCCATGGCGGATCCCAATGAAGAGAGACAGTCCATGGTTCTAGGGTGTTTATTGTCATGGCAGAGAGTGGTGATGAGTGAAACTGTACCCCACAATCTCAGGGTGGGCCTGAGATTAAAATACCTTTTGCAGGGAGGAGTGGCTGGGAAGGGGAGTTTATTGACTAAGCCTCTAGGTGCCTCATTAAAATGGGGATGTCTTGAGTCTATGTGACCACACTGCTACCTGTGGAAGGGCTTGGGACTACATGACTGATAGTCACAGACCTATGGAGAGCTGCGACCTTGTGTCAGGAGCCTGGGGCCCAGGAGCATGGCAAAACGCCTACCATCCCTTGTAGGGTTGTCCCCTGCTGGGGACCCCCTACTGGGGCTCTGCGGTTTTAAACCTTAGCTCAACCAGAAACCAGGCTGCCTTTCACAGTCCCACACATAGTGTTCCAGTAGTACAACTAGCCAAGATATTTTACCCTTCCCCATAGCCCTCCACTCCCAGCTCTTGCCCCCGGGCTGGAGAATGGAGGCGCTAAGGAGTCCACATCTTCTGCTATTTCACCGTATTTACTGCCTTAACAGTGTGCTTCCTGCAAAATGTAGGTGAAAGAGGGTATATTATGCTACCTATTTAAGAGGACATAAGGGTTACTTTGGCTGAGAGCACCTGAAAAACAGCAGACACAAGAAGCCTTTCTAATTTTCTCCTTCTCCCTGAAAACAAGAGGTAAAACTTCAGGTGAAAAGACATCTTTCATTATCAGGAAAAAGGAAACATTTTTCCAGTGGGAGTCCTAATCAGGAGACTCCTGAGCAAACACTCTTAAAATAATTAGCTTCCCTTAGCCTACCATATAACGTAGTGACTTTTCCATAAGAGCCTCTTTCTGTTCAACTTAGTGCATGATTACATTGACTTTTACAACTTCTCTGGGTATTTTGTTTCCTTCCGAGGGCCTCTATGTCATGTGAAATTAATATCCGGTTTGTCAATTTGTCTGCTCATCTGTGAATGTACTACATACCAAGTTACTACTCACACATAGGTGGTGACTTAAGAGGAGAGTTTGGACTTCCCTACACTATCAGCACTGGTAGAGTCAGAGCTTAGTCAAGCCCTGCAAGGAGTTAACTGCAAGGGGCCTTGTGATGTTTGTCTTGCCAGGAACTCTGACCTGTTCTCAGTTCTTGACCTCCCAGTCCAAGGCCACAGTGATCATCCTAGCACTAGCAGACTGAAGCCACTGCTTGTTAACTGTCTGGTCTCTCTCTCTCTCTCTCTCTCTCTCTCTCTCTCTCTCTCTCTCTCCTTGAATGTGTTCCTCTTTCCTCATTCTCTTTCTCTCCTCCTCCTTTTCTTCTGGAACAGGGCTTCATGTAATCCAAGCTAGCCTTAAATTCACTATGTAGCTGAGGATAACCTTGAACTCCTAATCCTCTGGTCTTTACTTCCCAAGTGCTGAGATGACAGGCATATACCATCATGCCTGGCTATTAGGGTATTTAGTTTTGTTTTCAGACAGTATCTTCTTATGTACTCAGGGCTGGCCTCAAATGCTTTTTTCGTCTACCTCAGTCTCTCCAGTGCTGGGATTCTTTTCTCATAACAGAAAGTATAATAAAGACAATAAATACCTTTCCTGTAATAGAAGATGCCAATCTGAGTATCCTCAACTGATTATTGTAAAAAAAAAAAAAAATGAAGGAAGTTGGTTGAGGTGCAAAAGGGCTAGCAGAATCTAAAAAGTTTTCAATCTCTCTAAAGAAGATGATGTCCACTGATATGTTGTCACAAAGCCCTTAAAGAAGTTAATTGATCATTGAATGACCAAAATTTACTAAGTATAATTTGTTATCTCATTTAACCCATATAACCAATTTCTGGGCTTCAAGTTTATGATTGCGGAATTTTGACCTGAATTGTGAATTGAAACAAAACATGCATCTCTGGTTCCACATTCCCTACAAGAAAACATTTGCCTATAACTCCTCCTCTTTACCATTTCTTCTCAACCAGCAAACGAATGTGTATCATGTCATATCTAGAGTCTGGAGGAGAAAGGGTATTCAAGGAAAAACCTTACGTGCTCCACAAACTGGGCCAAATTCCTCATTTAAGTTTTGTGAAATGTATTTCCCAAGCAGTAACCTAAGTGCTTCAGCAGAGGAAAAAGTAACTGCCAACACAGACTGAAGCAGGCCAACCTTGACAACTTGGCCTGTGACGGACAGCCTCTGCCAGGGGCATGGAAGTTGGAAGGACAAGTGACTTGGACTATGACTTTCCAAAACCACAGCTGTGGGCCCAAACAGGACGGTTGCTTCATTTACTTTGATTTTATGGGTGCATTTAATTCCAAAGTGGGAAAAACAAAACAAAACAGGAAATGAAGCCGGTTAACATCAAGGAGACCAGGAGGCAAACTGACAAAAAAAAAAAAAAAAAAAGAACAAAAAGAATAAACACTTCAGTGAGTCACAACCTTTCAGGACTCGTGGGAACCAGGAGACACCCCAAGGGAGAATAGACTTAGAGCTCTTTGAAGAGTAGCAGCTTCTATAGAAATAGAAGAGAGCAACCATATGCTGCAGTGAGGCTAGTCAGAGGATGGAAAAATGCTTTTCTTTGTGGGAACTAACTTGGGAATAATACATTGTATATTATCCATTTACTCTTTGTTGTAGAGAGAACAATCCTTAAGGGTCTTTTCCCTTAGGCTTCTAATGCTGCAAATGTTATGGATGATATGGTACTTCAAGTTGGCAAGAAAGTTTGTGTGCTGTTCTTGGGTAAAATCTGTAAATTTAGCCAGCTGTGGTGGATCGTGTCTTTAAGCTCAGTTGTATGAGTTCAAGGCCAGCCTAGTCTACACAGGGAGTTCCAGGTCAGACAGCACTACAGAGTGAGACACTGTCTCAAAAACAAAAGAAAAGATGGTAATTAAAAATTTGACTATAAAGATGTTGATGATGAATTTGTATGCCAAAATCATATCTTTGTGCATATGTTTTTTATTTTAAGAACAAAATAAAATTGGCTTCTAAAACAGGAAAAAGATTGGCTATAATGTAATTACAATGTTTCTACTTTACTTTTCTTCTCTCAAAGCTTCCTATATACCTCTCCCTGTCCTCCTTCAAATCATGGCCTCTTTTTGTTCACTGATTGTTATTGAATCCATATATGTATAGACACATATATTCCTAAATATAATCTGATGGGTCCATAGAATGTTACTTTCAAGTATGTTTTCAGGACTAATCATTTGGTATTGTACAACCAATTGGTGTGTTCTTCCCTGGTGAAGACCAGCTCTTCTGCTCCCAGCTTTCATTAGGTGCCTTTAGGTCTTTGTATAGGGTTTGGGACTCACAGCGTTCCCCCTCCATTTTGTCTTGTTTATTAGTATCATCCTTGTTCAGGTCAGATTTGGGTAGTCGTGTTGATAAGATTCTAGCAGAGTAGCTTCTGATTGGAGGAGGCACAATCAAGTGGCAGACACCCTGATCTTTTGGCTCTTACAATCTTTCTACCCATTCTTCTGCAAAAGGTGGTGAATTTGAAGTCATGATGTTGGGTCAATGATAGAAAATGGTAGCAATTTTGTTCTTCTCTGAGGCTCAGTAATTGTCACACTTGGAGATGTATATAAAAACTACTGATGCTTAGTTCCAGCTCTCCTTTCAGACATTCTCTTGCAATTCAGGTGCTGTGTGAATATCACAATAAGAACAACTTTTTATTTTATTATTTATTTATTTATTTTGGTGATCCAAGATCTGATCATTTATTTTGCTACTCTTTTTTTTAAACGTAATTTTATATTTTACTTATTCATTTTACATCCTGATCACTGATCTCCTCTAGGTCATCCCCTCCCATAATCCTTCCCCCACTCTACTCCCATCCCCTTCTCTCTAAACAGGTGTTCCCCCCACCGTGTTCCCCCACCCTGGCACTTCAAGTCTTGGCAAGGCTAGGTGTTTCCTCTCCCATTGAGGCCAGACAAGGCAGCCCAGCCAGAAGAACACATACAGGCAACAGCATGCAGCATTTGGGACAGCCCCCACAATAGTTGTTTAGGACCCACATGAAGACCAAACTGCATATCTGCTACATATGTGTGGGGAGGCCTAGGTTCTAGAGCATCAAGGGTGCAGGTTAGTTGACTCTTGGTCTTTCTGTGGAGTTCCTATCCCCTTTGAGGACCACAGTCTTTCCTCCTATTCTTCCATAAAAGTCCCCAGGCACCATGCACTGTTTGGTGATGGGTGTCTATATTTGTCTGAGTTCGCTACTAAGTGGAGCCTCTCAGAGGACAACTCGCTCCTGTCTGCAAGCACAACAGAGTATCATTAACAGTGTTAGGGATCGGTGCTTACCCAGGGGATGGGTCTTAAGTTGAGCTGGTTATTGGTTGGCCATTCCCTCATTCTCTGATCCATCCTCTGCTCCTGTGTTTTTTGTAGATAGCATAAATTTTGGGTTGAAAGTTTTGTGGGTGGGTTGGTGTTCCTATCACTCCACTGGGGTTCCTGTCTGGCTACAGGAGGTAGCTTCTTCAGGTTCCATATTGATTCTTGAACATTAGTGATAAAAAAAAAAAAAAACTGCATGGTATTGGTACAGAAACAAACACATTGATGAATGGAATAGAATCCAAAACCCAAAAATAAACCAACACACCTATGGAAAATTGATTTTATACAAAGAAGCCAAAACCATATAATGGAAAAATGAAAGCATCTTCAATAAATGGTGCTGGTCTAACTGGATGGCTGCATGTAGAAGAATACAAATAGATCCATATTTATCACCCTGCACAAAACTCAAGTGCAAGTGGATTAAGGGTCTCAACATAAAACCAGATATACTAAATCTCATAGAAGAGAAAGTGAGAAATACCTTTGAATCCACTGGTATAGGAGACAATTTCCTGAATAGAACACCAATGGCTCAGGCTCTAAGATGAATAATTGATAAATGGGACCTCATAAACCTGCAAAGCTTCTGAAAGGAAAAGGACACTATAAATAGGACAAATTGGAAGTCTACAGATTGGGAAAGGATCTTCACCAACCCTACATCTGACAGAGGGCTATTATCCAGACTTTACAAAGAACTCAAGTAGTTAGACACCAACAACCGAAATAACCCAATTAAAAATGGGGTGCAGAGATAAACAAAGAATTCTCAACAGAGAAATCTCAAATGATCAAGAAGCACTTAAAGAAATGTTGAAAGTCCTTAGTCATCAGGGAAATGCAAATCAAAAGGACTCTGAGATTCCATCCCATACCCCTCAGAATGGCTAAGATCAAAAACTCAAGTGATAGCACATGCTGGTGAGGATGTGGAGCAAGGTGAACACTTATTCATTGCTGGTGGGAATGTAGACTTGTATAACTACTCTAGAAATCAGTCTGCCCATGTCTCAGATAACTGGAAAAATAGTTTTTCCTCAAGAGCCAGCTATACCACTCCTGGGCCTGTACCCAAAATATGCTTCAACATCTCTCAAAGATACTTGCTCAACTATGTTATAGCAGCTTTATTCGTAATGGCCAGAAAATGGAAACAACCTAGGTGTCCCTCAACTAAAGAATGGATAAACAAAATGTAGTACATCTACACAATAGAATGCTATCCAGCTATTAAAAACACAGACATCATGTATTTTGCAGACAGATGGATAGAACTTGAGAATATCATCCTGAGTGAGGTAACCCAGTCCCAAAAGGATATGTATCTATTTACTTATAAATGGATATTAGCCATAAAATGCAGGTACCATGTTACACTCCATAGATCCAAAGAAGCTAAACAAGAAGGAAGGCCCAAGCGAAGAAGTTTGACTCTCACTTAGAAGAGGGAATGAAATAGTCATAAGAGGAGATGGAGAGAGGGAGCTGGGAGGGAAGTGGGATGAGGAGGAAAATGGGGGTTGAGGATCAGGTGTAGGGAAGTGCAGGAGAGATGGCTAGGTACCCATGAAAATGAATGGAAATCTGCAACTGACAGTGGTGAGGAGGTGGGGGGGGCATCTCCAGGATGAGACAGAGACCTGGGATGAGGGAGGCACTGGGGAATATTTTGCTACTCTTAAAGATTCTTTTTTTTTTCAATTGAAAATAATTTTGATACAATATATTCTGATTCTTCTTTCTCCTCTCCCACCTCCTCCCATATCATCCCAACTTCCCCACACAGAAAACCCATAAAAACAAAGTCAGAAACCATAACATATAAAAAAAAAGGTCTGTAAGGGAAAAATGCCTACACAAAGTATTGTAAGAAAAAAAATTCCAGAAATAGTATTGAGTTTGATTTGTGTTGGCCATGTTGATTTAAAACAAGAATTCTCATTAATCAATAGCAGACATAGTCAGATGTTGGTCAGGACACTTTGACCTATGAAAAAACCTTGTTTGTCATTCCCACTACAGATTCAGATCACACATAACCCTTCCACTCTTCTCCCCACCAGCAGCTAGTTCTGTGACCATGTGCTTCTCTTAGAAAGCAGAAATCTTGGGCTGGGCAGTGATGGCGCATGCCTTTAATCCCAGCACTTGGGAGGCAGAGGCAGGTGGATTTCTGAGTTCAAGGCCAGCCTGGTGTACAGAGTGAGTTCCAGGACAGCCAGGGCTACACAGAAGAACCCTGTCTCAAAAAAAAAAAAAAGTAGAAATCTTGCATTCTTTTCCCACTTCAATAAGTTACTGACAGCTGGTGGCTAAAATGGAAGTATTCAACTTCTCCTTGACACAGATGATGGCCTAGCAGGTACAATGAGAAAGTAATAACAGCTTTTAAAATTGCTTCAGGTGAATTCCAGGACAGCCAGGGCTACACAGAGAAACCCTGTCTCGAAAAAACCAAAAAAAAAAAAAATTTTTAAAATTGCTTCAGGTGATTCTAATCTGTCCAAACCACTCAAGAATGTGTTCTTACAGTCAAAAAAATATCTAAACTTCAGATAATACCACCTAATATCCCCATTTTTCTGTGGAAGAAAACAATATAAAGGAAATGTTCATACTGTCCTGAGAGTAGTTCCTTTTCTCTTACCTTGTCAAAAATGAATTCAAATCAGGAGTGATAGCTCATGTTTGTAATTTCATCACTTGGAGAAATGAGTCAGGACGATTACTATGAATGCGAGGGCAACCTTGGCTACAAAGTGAGTATCAGGGCAACCTGGGTTATAGCATAAGACTTTGTCTCAGTAGCAGTGTGTTTAAGGAGAGTAGTTTATTAGATGACTCAGCAGGTTAGGGTAACTTGCCATCAAGCCTGACAACCTGAGTTCTGTCCGTGGAACTCTCAAAGTGGGAAGAGATTAGCAACACCTGAAAGTAAGTTGTCCTTTTATTTTCATTGTAACATGCCAGCATGTACATGTACACACACAAAATAAATGAACAAAATAATTAAAAATGTGTAGTTTTTTAAAAGGGCTATGCATATTGCTTAGTGGTGCAGCACCTGCCTAGCATATACAAGGCCTGAAGTTCCATCTCCAGCAGTACAAAAATGATGGCAAATTTTATATTATGGGTTTTTTTTTAACCCCAGTTTTTTAAAAAAAATCTTGGTTTTAAGTATCAGAAACAGAATCTGAGTATTTAAAGGAGATAATCTAATCTTTGGAAGACTATTATATAAACTACTCTCAGGCGTTCTGGGAAGGTTGATGATCCAAACTCAAGCTATAAGAAAAAGCAAAGGCGGTTAAGATGGCCCAGCTGATAGGATACTTACCACCAAGCGTTATGATCTGAGTTTCACCCTTAGGATTCAAATGGCAAAAGTATAAAATTGACTCCTGGAAAGAGTTCTTTGATCTCCATTCACACACACTCTCTCTCTCTCTCTCTCTCTCTCTCTCTCTCTCTCTCTCTCTCTCTCTAAACAAACAAATGCAATTTTTAAAAAAGAAAAATGAAGACTGAAAGCTTTGTCTGTTCCCTTGACTGGGAAACATCCTGTGATGAAGTTCAGGTTTCCAAATATCCTGAAACTACCCCCCCCCCCCAAGAGGAAGCACAGTCTAAAAGGAGTCAACAGGCAGAAGGTGCAGCATACTCCTTTTAGGACAGGAAGAGTCATGCAGTCACAAATTATGAAAACTGCTTGGCTGAGGGCTTACCAGCATACAAGATACTCAACATTTTGATCTGAGCCTCACTTTTTTGACATGGTTTCATTATTTAGCTCTGGATGGCCTGGAAGTCACTACAGAGACCAGGCTGACCTCAAACTTAGAGAGATCCTTCTGGCTTCACCTCTGCTTCTACCTCCCTAGTGCTGGAGTTAGAGATACACACCACCAAGCCTGGCTTTCATTATGTATTTTTTTAAAGTTTCTCTTTGGTGGGAGCCAAAAACAAAGTCTGATTCATACTGATATTTTCCCCAAAGTTATACAAAGGGAAGTAATAATGTTGACTGTGAGAATTAAAGTTAAAATCAGATTTCAGCCCAAGTAGCATAACCAGTGGGAACAATGGACAATAACCATGACTCTGATGAAATCCATTTCTCAGCTGAAGGCACTGTGCTGGTGTTTCTCTTGCTCTATTCTTAGTACTAAATCAAACTTTGGGGAAACAGCTCCCATCAGTTTGAAAACAATGGATATTCTCCCTGCATGCCATATATGTTCTGGCTCCCACTGTGGTGTAAATGTCATGACCTCCGTTCTTCCTCCAGAAGTTATGAGAGAGATTTCCCTTCAGCAAGAAGGGTCACAGCAGTCTTTTTTTTTTTTTTCCGAGACAGGGTTTCTCTGTGTAGCCCTGGCTGTCCTGGCACTCACTCTGTAGACCAGGCTGGCCTCGAACTCAGAAATCCACCTGCCTCTGCCTCCCAAGTGCTGGGATTAAAGGCATGCACCACCACTGCCCAGCTCACTGCAGTCTTAGGAGCATCAGTGTGTAGAGTCTTATTAGGTGGCCCAAATTTGCCTTGAGATAGAAGCAGGACTGTCGAAGTATAAGATATAAAGGAAAGCTCAACATCCTTGCAAGCTTAAGCTACTTGCAGGTCCCTATGGAACTGATGGCTATGGAAGACAGACAGGACACCCTGGTTTCCATTGTGTAATAACTTTTATCTTTGGGAAATAACTGATTAAACAGGATGTGAGTGCACATGATATCTATTCCCACAAATGATCCTGAGCCTACAGGGAATGTATTTGGATTAAAGAAGCAGAAAGTCCACCATGGTTCCAGATTTGGTCATGATTCGGTTCAGAGTAAACAGTCTTTGGAGTTCAGGGGTGAAACTCAGTGGGAGCACAAAGAATGCATTTCTCAGTGAAAACAGGTGAAGGGAAAAGAAGTCTTGGAAAGACGGAAATACTAGATATGTTTTGCACTGTGAGAGTTTGAAGATTGAAAGTTATGCCCTACTTATTATCTTTGGATCTTCCGTATGAAGGCTGGCACTCAGAAAATGTTTGTTGGTTGAATAAGACACCTATATACACACCACATTAAAAGAAGTTCGGGATTGTGTGCTTAAATGAGTTGGATTTTCCACTGAATGGGCCTTGTTGGCTGTCATACTCTTGTGGTCCAGACTGTAGCTGCTTACCAAACTTCTACTCTCAAGTTTCCTCTCAAATTAAAAGAATCCCAGGTCTACACTTGGAATATTGATTCCCAATTTAACCAATACATTTTCTTTTACTACATTTTAGCTAAGTTTAGTTACAGTCAATGAGTATACTTAATGGGTGGAATTTAGGGGCAATCTTGGAAGGGAGATAACCTGTATTCCTTCTTTTCTTCTTCCATTTTGAAAGCAAGATGGTATAGCTAGACTCTGGTAGCTGACCTTAAGCTTTAAAAGATAAGGACTGTAGTACTAAATATTTAAAAAATTCTGGCACAGGGTTTCTTCTCGCCTTTGACCACTTATGTTCCCAGATGAAGCACATACACACAGCCCTATTTTTGAATATGCCATAAGCAGCACAATATCTGGGCAACTACCTAACCTCTATGCTGTTAGAATCCACTTTCCTACCAATAACTCTGAGTTACTACTTACTAATTTCTATGTTCTATCTCGGCTGCTCGTGACCCAGTTGAGCAACCCTCTGAGCCTCGTTTTCTTGGCCCTTAGTGCATGGTGGCACTCCTTTTCCCTCCTGCACATTGTTTTTCTTCATGATGGCTTCTTCTCTCTTTCTCTCTCCTCTACATCTTCTCTATCCCATGGCTGCTTCTCCCCCCCTCCCTCCTTTCTCGTCTCTAGTCCAGAAACCTAAACCCCACCTATGTATCTTCTCTCTAGCTATTGGCTGCTGGCATCTTTATTTACCAATCAGAATTAACTGGGGACAGGTTCCCTCATACTACATGCAGACTCCAAATCTTGGAGGCCAGCACTTAGCATTACAATAAACAGTAAAAGACAAAACTTCAACAAGGACTAACCCTGTAGATGATAGTGTGTATAGCTTGGAGGAGTTTGAGTACTTTGCGTCTTTGAGGTGTCATATTAGCTCTGGGTTGCTTATTTATAAAGTTGTATTTAAGATGCAAACTTTTAACTATTAGTTTTAGGGCTACTGTACTACATCTAACCATCAATCAGATACAACCTTAGCCTTGGAAAATATACAACTAGGAGAGAGGTCTCAAACCCAAATGCCCTTTTCTTTTTTCCCTTTAAGGTTATAAAACACTCTATAAGGACATGAGTTCTCTGTCTCCCAGAATCATCCCAACTTGGATTGTGTTCATGCTAGATTGTCTTCTGTTTGTCCTACCTTAGCATATCCTGTCCTGTCCTGTCCTGTCCTGTCCTATTCTTGTTTTGGAGTATCCACTAGAAAACACTGTCTGGACTTGGGTTTAAGCCAATGGAAAGTCTGTATTAGCTAGCCAGCAACTATACTCAGGATCTCAGTGTAGCCACAAGCCTTTCTTGGGGTGAACTTTTAAGCACAAAACCATGTTCTGAGTTGACATACTTCAGTTAACAAGAACAATTAGCCAGAAGCAGAACTACAGAAGCTAAAAAAAAAAACCAAGGCTAGTACATTTAGAGACTTTCCCAGAGCTACGGACTTCAACGGACTAGGTCTTTGTTTTAGTTTTGGCAGGTGATGCTGTGTACCTGTTGAGTTTTACAGCCTGAATGGTAGGTAGTTCAATCATGGTCTGGGGGCCTACTGAGATCAAAGAGCCAGTTATCTCCTCTCCTCTCCTCTCCTCTCCTCTCCTCTCCTCTCCTCTCCTCTCCTCTCCTCTCCTCTCCTCTCCTCTCCTCTCCTCTCCTCTCCTCTCTTCTCCTCTCCCCTCCTTTCTTCTCCTCTCCTCTCTTTTCTCTTCTTCTCTTTCATTTTTTAAATTTTTTCCTAAATGCTGGGGATGAACCCAGAGCATTGCCCACACTAAACAAATATTTGGCTGCTGAGATATATCCTCAGCCCTCTTGTTAAGTATTATTTCTGAACCATGAAGGTAGTTTAACCTGGCTAGCAGTCTTCAATGCCGGATGCTCCCTGCTGCTTCTAGAAACTAAAGCAGTGTCATGTTGCTTAGCCAAAATTTCCCTTTCTTGGCTTCTCTCATTCCGGGTATCTAAGCCTGACTTTCTCCATGTGACAACATGGATCCTTAGAGATTGAATGATTGCAAGGCTTAACCTGAGGAGTAAGGTAGGGACACATACATTCTACAAGTATGTAATTCAGAACCCATTCCCAGGAGGCAGAATTCATAGGGATGTTTTGGAGACACAGGAGTGGAACATGGTAGGAAAACGAGTTGAGAGGCAGATCTGCACCATAAGCGCAAACCAATATTGTTGCCTTCAAAGAAAGTAGGCAGATATCTTTGGCAGTTCTCTTCAAAACAGGTGTCAACAAATCTGGAATTGTTCCAGAAGCACACAGAGAGTAAGCCATATGTCTTAGGAGGCAACCTGAGTTGGTTCTCAGAGCCAAAACTACAGGAAGGTGCTGGAGGTGTGGCATTTGGTGATGGCCTTAGGCTAATCTCTCTCTCTCTCTCTCTCCCTCTCTCTCTCTCTCTCTCTCTCTCTCTCTCTCTCTCTCTCTCTCTCTCTCAGAGAAGTAAGCTTTCATTCCCTTGTTTCTCAAATTAAGCTGGCTGAATTGGTGGCTTTGAGAGAGGATTAGTCAAAGATTCCAAACCCTATATCCTTATGTGACTCCTCCTCCCAGTTTTCCTTGCTTTCAGCCTTGGCTAGGAATGACCACCCTAAAGGAGAAGGGTGAGATGTTCAGCATCTTCAGTAGTGTGGTTTCACTGGCTCCTACTTTGTAACAGAGTATCATTAATAGTGTCAGGGATTGGTATTTGCTCACAGGACAAGTCTCAAGATGGGCTAGTCATTGGTTGGCTATTCCCTCAATCTCCACTCCATCTTTATCTCTGCAGTTTTTAAGACAAGACACATTTTGTGTCAGAAGTTTTGTGGGTGGGTTGGTGTCCTTATCTCTCCACTGGGGTTCTGCCTGGCTGCAGGAGGTGGCCTTTCAGGTTCTATCTCCCTTACCCCTGGGAGCTCTCAGAGACTGCCAACCAAAGAAAGTACACCGGCTGGAATAAGACCCCTGGTACATATGTAGCAGACAGGCAGCTCAGTCTCCATATAGGTCGCTCAACAAGTGGGGATACCCAGGGGAGACCTCACCATCTCATAGGAGAAGAGGAGTGGGGATGGGGGAAGGACTCTGTGAGGGGGGCACTGGGAGGAGGCAGTGTTTAGGATGTAAATAAACAAATTTAAATAAAAATAAAAATCATAAAATATTTTATGTATAGTAATACAGTTAACTTATTAAATAATTCTATAATAGAATTATATATATATATATATATATATATATATATATATATTTTTTTTTTTTTTTTTTTTTTTTTTTTTTTTTTTTTTTTTTTTTTTTTTTTTTTTTTTT
>CM052722.1:28665064-28684829 GCA_028551405.1 Uromys caudimaculatus | reverse complement strand
GGTTATTTTTAAAGTGTGTGTGTGTGTGTGTGTGTGTGTGTGTGTGTGTGTGTGTGTGTGTGTGTGTGTGTGTGTTTATGAGAAAGGGGGGAGGGGAGGAGGAGGGGGAGAGAGAGAAAGGGGGGAGGGGAGGAGGAGGGGGAGAGAGAGAAAGGGGGGGAGATGCTGTCTGTGTTGGGGGTGTATGTGTAGAGAGCTAGAACAGGTTGTTGAATCCCCTATAGCTGAACTTTAAACTGCCTGATGTGAGTGCCAGGAACTCAGGTCCTTTGAAAGAGTAATATGGGCTCTGAATCACTTAGCTATTTCTCCAGTCCCCAGATAACCTTTTCTAGGTAAGACAATAGGACAAATGTGTTCAGTGACTTTTCATGTCTAATTTCTGTTGTAATAATGGTCAATGGGGCCACAAAGAAAACAAACAAAACATTCACAATCGCTGCCTCAAATGAATACAAGTTGCATTCTTTTGGGACACAAAAAGGGTTCTTGCTACTTTAATATCCAGAAAGTGGAATTCACTTCTAAGGGCTAAACGCTGAACTCAAAGTCTCTGAGCAGCATGTGATGGGAAAGAGAAGTGGCTCACTGAACACGTGCCTTCTGTCCCTTCCACAGACGTCTCATGAGGGAGAAACGAAACCACCTAAAGGCATCAGTGTAGCTTCTTCCACAGATGAGCTTCTGGCCTGGGTTGCATAACTCCTCTGTGATATTTAGAAGTAACAGTTTGTGTTAAACTGGGAGAAGAGCAGGGTGGGAGGCTGTGGATGTAGCTCAGTGGTAGAGCACTTGTCTAGCCAGCATAAGGTCCTGGGTTCCATTCTAGCACTGCAAAAAGTAATGTTTTTAAAAAATAACAAATTTTATGCTATGTGGTAATATTCATGTAACCTAACATTTAACCTTTTAGCCACTTTTTTTTTTTTTTTTGCAAAGTCTTACTGTGCACCCAGGCTAGCTTCAAATTCATATTCTTTCTGTTTCAGCCTCCTGAGTGCTGGTATCATCACCATGTTTGGTTGTTGCAACAACTTTTTTTTTTATTCTCTTTAGATTTTTTGAAGTCTTCCTTTGTTACTTTCATTCTGCGTTCCCTGCAAGGTCATCAAGCCAGCTTCTGTATAGATTGCCTTGATGTCAGCCCCAGAGAGGTCATCCTTTGCCATGATCAAGTCGTCCAGGGTTACATCATCAGCCAGTGTCATCCTGCTTGTGTGAACCTGGAAGATACGCTTCTTGGTCTTTTCTTTTCTTTCTTTTTTTTTTTTTAACATTTGATTTTTTTTTAAATTTATTTATTTATTTATTTTTGATACTTTATTTACATTTCCAATGTTTCCCCTTTTCTGGGTCTCCTCTTTGGAAACCCCCTATCCCCTCCCCCTCCCCGCCTCTGTGAGGGAATTCCTCCTCCCACCTACCCACCCACCCATCCCCATATTCTGACCTTGACATTCCCCTTTACTGGGGTCTCTAGCACCTTCAGGCCCAAGGGCCTCTCCTTTCTCCCTAATGGCCATGGAGGTCATCCTCTGCCACATATGTAGTCCGAACCATGGGTCAATAGATGTGTATTCTTTGGTTGGTGCATAAAACCAATGCTGACGATTGAACTCCAGGCTTTATACATGCTAGGAAAATATTCTACGAAGCTATATCTCTGGACAGATAGCAACCACTATTTTCTTCCTTCCTTCCTTCCTTCCTTCCTTCCTTCCTTCCTTCCTTCCTTCCTTCTTTCCTTCCTTCCTTCCCTCCTTCCTTCCTTTCTTTCTTTCTTTCTTTTTTTTTTTTTTTTTTTTTGAGACAGAGTTTCTCTGTGTAGCTCTGGCTGTCCTGGAACTCACTCTGTAGTCCAGGCTGGCCTCGAACTCAGAAATCCACCTGCCTCTGTCTCCCAAGTGCTGGGATTAAAGGCATGTGCCACCACTGCCCGGCTGCAACTACTATTTTCAAAAGATTTATTTATTTTTATTTTATGCATAGGCATTTTTTGCCAATATGTATGTCTATCTACCATGTGCATGGTGGAAAATCCTTTAGAAGTGGAGTTACAGAGAATTGAGAGCCACCATAGGGGTGTTGGAAACTATACCTGGGTGTGCTTCAGGAGAGACACATGCTCTTTAATCACTGAGCAATCTCTCCAGCTTTTCCATAGTAAGCACTTTTAAATGTACACTGCAGTGGCATTAAATAAGTACACTCTTATCATCCTTAACCATCTCACAACATTCTCTGTCTCTTTTGTAAGATTTTATCTTATGTATCTAAGATTGGCTTTGAACTTAATACATAACCTTGAGCTTCTGTTCTTCTAGTCCCCACCCAGCAAGTGCTGAGATAACAACCCTGCCAGGTTTATGTAGTACTGGAGGGCATAGCTTCCCACATACTAAGGAAACATGATATGAACTGAACTCCACCTAGAGACTGTACCATTCCTCTTTCTATCTCTATCAGTTTTACTACTCTAGGTTTCTCTTATAAGTAGGATCATAGTATTTGCCTCTTTCTGCTTATTATCTTCCCTCATCCCATTTAAAGGATGAATAATATGGTATTATATGTTCATATATAAATTTTTTAGAGAGAAAAAGTAAGCATCTCTCTCTCTCTCTCTCTTTTTCTCTCTCTCTCGTGTGTGTGTGTGTGGGGGTGTGGTATGTATAAAACTATGGAAATTATTTATAATATGGTTAAAGCTGTTAATTTTTAATTTTATCATCATTCATGTTTAGGCAATTGATAGTCTCTTCACATATCAGGTGGTAGAGAAAAGAGGTAATATAATGTGTGGGGACCTGCAAGAGAATTTATGTTTTCTTTCTTTCTTTTCTTTTCTTTCTTTCTTTCTTTCTTTCTTTCTTTCTTTCTTTCTTTCTTTCTTTCTTTCTTTCTTTCTTTCCTTTCTTTCTTTCTTTCTTTCTTTCTTTCTTTCTTTCTTTCTTTCTTTTTTTGGTTTTTTGAGATAGGGTTTTGAAAAACCAAAAAAAAAAAAAAAAAAAAAAAAGCAAGCAAGCAATAAAGTCAGGAGTGTCTGGATTGGTGACCTCAGTGGCTGGGTGCAAACTCCCAAAGATAGACAACAGGTAGTCCAATTACCACAGTTAAATAAACATTGTGCCCCAGATTTGGAAGCCTAAATCTGATCATCTTTGAACTGTCACTTTTGTCATACCAAAGAAAGATGCCCACCTTTTGAATTCTGTGGATTTTCCTCAGTTGGCAGAGTGCCTGAATGAAGCTTTGGGGTCAATCCCCAGCACCACATAAACTGGACATGGTGACATGCTCACATAATCTCACCATGTGGAAGGTAAAGTTAAGGAGTTTAAGATCATCCTGGGCTATATAATAAGTTCAAGGCTAGGCTGAGCTGTGTGAGATCCCATCTTGAAAAAAATTTTCTGATGCTGCCAGATTCTCTTAACGTGTGGCAGGGGCAGTTTTCACAACTCATAGTGCTCTGTTGGAAGACCAAAAGGCCCTGAACTACCAGAAAGAATAGTTACATGATTTATTCAACTACATATCTGATATGTATGCCATCCATACTGATGGCACACCTACTAGTGGCTTTTCTTTGGCCTGGCCTTTCTCACACTGTGGTGGTTAAAATCTGAGTATACTAAGGAACAACTAGGTAAAAGGCTATGGCCTCTTTTCAGAAGTCATGTAGTGTTTATTTTGAGTATAATCTGTTAGATCAATGGTTCTCAATTTTCCTAAAGCTGTGACCCTTTAATACAGTTTTCTCATGTTGTGGAGACCTCCAAGTATAAAATTATTTTCATTGCTACTTCCTAACTGTAGTTTTGCTACTGATGTGAATTGTAATATAAATATCTGATATGTAGGGTATCTGATATATGACTCCTATGAAAGAGTTATTTGACCTCCAAGGGGTCATGACTCACAGGTTGAGAACTGCTGCATTACAAGGAAATTCTTAAGGCCAATCTGAACAGCAAGGGAGAAGAGAACTGACAAGGTCTTACAAAAACATGAGTAACCAGAATGATTGCTGTGCTAATGTTTAGTGCCAGCATGTTTGGCAGTGTGTTTCTGAGCTGAGAAGCATCTAAGTATGGATGGGACTCTATGAGATAATGGTTGAGTCCCTGAATCCATCAGCATTGATAACCTCAGCCACCTGCCCTTGTAATGACTCATTTTCAGTAGTGGCTAGATAGAAATAGCCAAATTTCATTTAGAACTGATTCATTCAAAGTCAACTCCAGGGTTCCTACATACGATTTGATGGGAAGCTGGGAAACTAAAAATTAGTTCAATTGTAAGAAAGTGACACTTCCAGGCCGGTGAAGGGTCACAGCTACCACAATTTTAGTACCTCCATTTTGTAAGCCAGCATGGAGATTTGTCCAGCTAATCTGATTCCCCAAAGGATTAATTATGAAAAGAAAAAAGCAAACAAAGAGATGGCTCCTTGGAAAAAATCTTGTACTTCATACTCACAAAATCTTTATTTTGTCTCAATTTCTAGTTTCATGACCTTAGCTACAGCACTAAATTGAGATGAGTTTTAGTGTTGTCTCCTCTGAATTATTAATAGGACCAAAGAAACTTCTTTTGTCTTACATCTATACAAGTCTTGATATATTCTAATTCTTCTTCTAATTCTTCTTATTATTGGCATATGTTCATTGTACATGCTACTGAGTTTCATAAGGATATTTTCATGTAATTATATCCAGTTCCCTCCCCATACCCTCTGCCTTTCCCTTTCTATCCTTTCCCTCCTGATAGTCCCCTACATTCCCCTAAATGTGTTCAGTTCTCCTTTCATGTCATATTATATATATTACTTCATGTGTCCGTATAATACCTAGACTCCATAAATAAGAGAAAATGTGGGTTTTGTTTTTCTGAGACTGACCTAATTTGTTTCCTTCTGACTCCGAATGCACTACATTGTAGAGAATGACCTTGAACTCTTGTTCCTCCCAGGTGCTGGGATTACTGGCATAAGCCACTTATCTTGCCTTACTTCTATGCTTTCCCACTTAAACATACTGGGTAGGAGCTCTGGATGATGACTCAACAGTTAAAAGCATTTGCTGCTAATGGAGACAATGTTTAATTATTAGTACCATGTCAGGCAGCTGACAGCCACCAATAGCTCCAGTTCCATGGGAATACAATGCTTTCTTCTGGCCTTTGTAGGAACTGTATAAATATGATGCACATAATACATACATACATACATACATACATACATACATACATACTACATGGGTTTCCTTTAAGAATCCCGCCAAGTGTTTTACTCCTGCTCCTGTCTGATGAAGGCAGATAAGAACTGAGGGAGGCATTTAGAGAGGATCTGAGACATAAATACTGAGAGGAAAATGAGGAGCTGGCATGCTCTGGGGGACAAGTTGCTAATGATGTTAAATTATCCCATGCATTTGAAGAAAGAAACATTTATTAGATTTCATTACATACCCAGCATGGTTCAAGGAGAGGGGACTCATCATCAATGCCTCTAATCTTTGCATTTTTGGAATTAGCTTTACTCATTAGCATACCATACATGGAGGAAACAGAATGGAATAGTATAAAGATAGATAAACTATATGTAGTGAAGGTCCAATAAGGATAATAACGTTTTCTCATGATGACTGATGAGAACCCACTCAAACAAAAGTAGATTCAAGTCAAGACCCAGAAGACAAGGAGCTAACCTTGAAAAGCCCCCTGGCTCAGCTTTAGCACAGCTGACACTTGTAACTAGGTCTTTCTTTGCTCTGGGCTGTCCTACTCATTGCAGGATGTTTGATATCATCCTTGAGCTCTGTCTCTGTCTATAGGAGGCCAGTAGTGGCCCCTCCCAAATTGAGACAACAGAAAATTGAGATCAGTAAGTAGGAATTACCTAAACGAGAAGAACCAGGACCAGACAAAGCACTGCCTCAAGAAGAAACAGCAATTGCAAAAGGAGGAAGGCTGAAGCAGGCCTGCCCGGCCTCGGCAGCTCCAGCTGCTCTGCTCTCCCTCTGAGTGAGTTTGTCTACTGGGACAAAGTGGTAGAGAGGCAATAGAAGAGGAAGTGGGATGGCCCTGAGGGCTGTGTGCTTCCTCATTCAAAAAAGGTCAGCTACTGGCTGCTCTTCTGCTCCTCTGCATAGTCTGAACAAGACCAGATAGTTCAAGAGTTCGTCTGGGCATACAGTCAGGTTTTAGAAAATTGACAAACAGATGAACTCAAACTCCAAGTTGTTGTTATGTTGAATTCTGTCCACTTCTAGAAAGAGGTTAATGAAATTAAATAGGCTACAATGAGATACACAACTGAGCAGGTATTGTTTGGAATCTCTAAAAATATTTTAATTTTATTTGAAGGAAATCCTTCCTTGTTCTGAAGGTTACCTATAATGACATATCAATAAAAAGGAGTAGGGTGGGGGCAGAGTTCAGGTAATGCAGGGCACACATCTTTTTCTGGGATAAAAACAGGTAACATAAACTATATAAATGTAACAATTTTGGGGGTGGGTGGGTATCAAACATTGGGCCTTATGCCTACTAAGCATATACTCTTAAGCATTTTAAGGCTTGATTTAGTATTGTTATGAATATTCATGGGCTGAAGAGATGGCTCAGTGGTTAAGAAATCCGTTGCTCTTGTAGAGGATTATCAGTAGTACCCTTCCTACAGTTTACACCCATCTGGTGTCTGTAACTCTTCTTCTTCTGCCCTCTGAGGGCACTACATGCTGCTAGGGCACAAACACGAATACAGGCAAAATATCCATACATATAAAATAAAAATAAATAACTCATGTTTTTAGAAAAAATATTCACAATGTGATGCACTAGATTTCCAAAGCCTTTTATTTTGTAAAATTAAAACTCTGTACTCTCTGACCAATTCTACTGTGTCATACAGAGTAGGCAATTACCTAGTAACTACCATCTAATATCAGTTTTTGTTACATGAATACTTTTAGATAGACACTCTACAAAGTGTGGTCATGGCAAAATTACTCTTTTTTCTGACTTGGCATAATGTTCCCATGGCTTATTCATTTTGTAGTATGGTACAAGAATTTCTCCCAACTTTAATATGACATTGTATATATGTGCCAACACATTTATACACTCATTTAAAATTTTTATTATTTTTTTTTACATATTTTGTGTTCATGTGATATAGGGGTGTGTGAACATACCATAGCATACAGGTAAGCCAAAGGTCAACTTGTGGGACTTGGTTATCTCCTTCTGAGTATTGAGCTCATGTCATTAGACTTGCTTTTACCTGATGAACTATTTTGCTGGCCCTTTCTATTCATTTTCTAATGGACATCTGGTTTCTTTTCACTACTTGACTACTATGCCATGAACAATAATGAATATGGAAATAGGGAACATTTTATTGATACACAATTACTATACCACACAAATTTCCCACTTAAAAGTATACAATTGATTTTTAATATATTTAGAAGCATACAATCATCCCCTCTTCCCTCCAAAAAACTCTTAAGAAGCCACTCTTTTAACCAGGCAGTGGTGACACACTCCTTTATTCCCAACACTTGGGAGGCAAATCTCGTGAGTTTGAGGCTAGCCTGGTCTACAGAGTTCCAGGATAGCCAGGGCTACACAGAGAAATCCTGTCTTGGAAAAAAAAAAAAGGACATTCTCCATTTACCTTTCTCCATGATCAGTTCGTATGTGAACTTGACCACACTTTCCAGGTATTCAAGCAAACACTCACTGAGTCAGCCATGGTAATGCCCAGCTTTCAGAAGGCTAAGGAATGAGGATCATGTTTTGGAGGCCAGCCTGGGTTATATGGTGTGATCCTGTCTAAAAGACAGAAAGACAAATACAAAACTGTACTCTCTGTATTGCTGTGAAGGGTTTCTTACAGATGTGATTAAAGTCTAGAGTTAATAGAGTCCATCTAAGAGGACTCTATTCAACCGTATTCAACCAGGTGAAAGGCTTTCCATAGAGATTCTGACGGCACACTGCAATTTCAGCCTGAGAACTCTGTCTCTCCTTTCTAACTGTGGATTCAGGCTTGTATACACTGCCAGAAAAGCTAAGTCCCTGCAATAAACTTCTCAGGATATGTCTCATACTTATTCATTTCTGTCCTTTCCTCATGGTCATTGATTACTTTGTTTGCAGGGAGGACAGGGGAGGTATGTCTGCCCCAGTTCATTGTGGAGGTTGGATGACAACTTTGAGGAGTTGGTTTTCTCCTTCCACTATGTGAAGTGTAGGGATCAACCAACCTAGGTTGTCAGGCTTAGCAGCAAGCACCTTTATGCACTGAGTCTTTTCACTGGACTCACTGCTCTCTTTTTTCTTTCCCATCTACTTTCCTCCGGAGCACTTGAGTTATATATGGGCATCACCACACACAACTTATAAGACGCCCCTTGTACTGTTTCACTAGTTAGACTCCTTGATACTCCCAGTCCTCTTCACAACCCTCTCCACCCTAAAATTTTAGGTAACCCTTGGTCTCCTGTCTAGCCCCATGGATTTGTTTGTTTTGGACACTTTAAATGAATTGGTTCAATACAGTTTGTGCTTTTCTTGGTGTGTGGCTGACTTCTTTCATTTGGCTTAAAAACTGTTTGTTTTTTAATTTAAAATATGTGTTCATTTATTTTAAATTCTTTTTTGTGTATATGGGTATTTTGACTGTATGTGTACCTGTATAACACATACCTATACAGTGCCTTCAAAGGTTAGAAGAGGAAGTCAGACTCCTGGGGACTGGAGTTAGAGTTGTGGAGATGATTGTGAGCAGACATGTAGGTTCTGGAATGAATCTGGATCCTTTGGGTCCCCTGAGCCATTTCTATGGACAATAGAGTTAACATTAAAAAGAAAATTATGAGGAAAGATCTCAGTATGTGTAGCAGACTAGGTGGTCTTGAACTAAGAGGTCTGCCTGCCTCTGCCTTCTGAATACTGCAATTAAAGGTATGTGCTATCAAACCTGGCCCTCATATGGCATGTTTGAAATGTCATTGATGTAGTGTATGTATTAGTACTTTGTTCCTCTTATGACTGGATAATATTCTACCATATGGAAATGTTTGGTTTATCCATTTTCATCAGTTGATGAATATTTGTTTTTCCCACTGTGTGGCTACTCTAAGTACTGTCACTATGAATGTTTGTATATATGTTTTGGTGTAAACATCTAATTATTTTTTAGTTTTTGTTTATGGTGATGATGATGATGATTCATGTGTTTGATGTGTGTACATGTGAACGAAGGCATTCCTGTGGAGGTCAGATACAACTTTTAGGAATCAGTTCTCTCCTTCCACCTTTACGTGGGTGGGTTCCAGGAATCAAACTTGGGTCATCAGGCCAGAGAGGCGAGTGATTTTAACCACTGAGCCAACTTGCCAGCTCTGCTTTTTGTTTCTCTTTGTATTTGTGTGTGTGTGTGTGTGTGTGTGTGTGTGTGTGTGTGTGTACTCACACCATGGCACATGAATCTGTTCTTTGCTTCCATCTTTTTTAGGATACCAGAAATGAACTCAGGTTATCGGATTTTTGTAGCACACTGAGCATTCTGTCTGACCTTATGCTTAACACTTTGAGGAACTAGAAGACTAGTTCTCTACATGCTCAGAAACAATTGTCATTCTTAATTTAGCTTTCCTCAGGCTGTGAGGTGACATGTCAGTGTGGTTCATGTCCATTTCCCTGATGAGAAACGATGATGCCTTTTCGTGTGCTAAGTAGTTATCTGGGTATCTTTCCTGAAAAATCCTGTTCCAATTATTTGTTCTGTTTTAACTTTTAAAAACTGTTTGATTATCACCATTCAAGTTCCTGCTTTACTCCCTTTTCTAAGATTTGCTCCTACATTGTCTTCTGAGAGTCTTGTAGTTTCAGCTCTTGCACTCATGTGTATGACTCCACTTACACTTCTAAAACTTTATAGCATCATTTTAAAAAAAGAGAAACTGGATAGAGAGTCCAGTTGTTAAGATCACTGGCTGTTCTTACAGATGAACACTCTTCAGTTCTCAACATCCTCATGGAAGCTCACAACCATCTTTAACTTTAGTTCCTGGCTATCTGAAGTCCCTTCCTGGCCTCTGCAGGTACCAGGCCAGCATGTAGTGCATAGACAAACATACAGGCAAAGCACCTATACACATAAAATTAAATTTAAAAATTAGGGCTCAGGATATAGTTCTACTGGAAAGTTCTTGCCTACCATGCATGAGACTCTGGATTCAATCAGTACCACACACACACACACACAAAAAAAGGAATTAAAAAATAGAAACAAGTACGGTATTGTGTTTAAAACAAAATGTGCAATGTGTACTCTTTTTGAATTCTGATCTCAGCTGAGAACAATATTTGAAACGAGCCAGTGCTCACTCTGTAGGACAAATAGATGCTTTCATAAACACACCATTCTTGAATGGAGTGCAGCTTATGACCTATTTACTTATAAAGTAGCCCTAACAGCTTGCCTTCAGAGCGTGGGGGGAAGGAGGAAAAATTCCACTGTGAGAATCAGGGCAAAAAGAAAAAGCCCACAAAAAACTAATTTGGTCTAAACAAGGATGCTTAGAATTTTCTGTGTCTTTCAAAGACTACTTTCTCCTTGCTAAAAGAGGATGAATAAAACTCTCATTTGATGTCTTGTGACCTGGAAATATTTAATGTAAACATAATAGCTCTTTTATTTCTATAAAAAGAAAGATGATTTAAGTTATACAAGCCTCATCATACCAGGCTGTTTGTTAAATATAATTCACAGGACTCATGGTATAGTTGTAATCCTGGCTTAGTTTCATTTTAGAAAAAGGCACATAACGGGACGAGCAGAGGGGGAAAAAAGACACAGCCTTCTTATCCTCCTCTTTTTTTCCCTTCTAGCCTAGTGGGGGATGGGAAGTGTAGCAACATGTTTTGTTCCCCAGCAACAAAAACACGGGCACATGCCCAGTGCATGTACTGTTGCCACCTAGAAAGACTTAGCACCAGGATTTTATTTTATATTTTACATTTGTTTGTTTGTTTGTTTGTTTGTTTGTTTGTTTATTTATATGTGAGCACACACATTTACATGCATATATGAGTGTATGTATGTGTGCATATATGTCACTGTACATATGGATCTTGGAAAACAACTTGCAGGCAGGAATTAGTTCTCTCCTTCCACCACATGGGACCCAGGGATCAAACTCAGGCTATCATGCTCAGCAGCAAGCACCTTTACATGCTGAAATGAACTATCTTACTACAGCCAGAACCTAAGACTTGGCTGTGACTGGTGGTCACATGGTGTTGTGTAGCAATTTTCTCCCAGATAAAATATTCCATCCTACGGGGAAATTTGTTAGTTGAAGCTTAGGAAATAAACAACTCAATATATTCAGGAAGTCTTTCAAACTGACCACATGCAGTAGGCTCTTATTTTCCCAAGAGTATATAAGTTATAAAAATGGCAGAGAGACTGTCTCAGATCAGCCAAGCTGCCTGAAAGAGACAGAACAGCTGACATGCTTAGAAGAAGCCTTCTTTAACCCACCCAGCTGCCTGCAGACTGACTGTACAGTGAGTGTCAAGTTCCCAGCTTGTCACTCATGCTGGGGAGGGCCTTGGTGATGCAGCTGTCTTTGAGTCATTTCTACTCCTGTAACTGACTCATTACCCATACTCCTGTAAGTAATCCCAATGAAACGCATTAGTTCTCCAAGTTGGATTTTGGTAGTATCCTTACGTTGATCTGTCGTCATTTCTGTATTTGGGGTAAGTAGACATTTGTTCACATCTCCCCAAGAATAGGATCATACAGCACACAGGCATTCTGTCTAGCAACTGTCAAAAGTAGAGATGCCCAGAAGAAAGCCAGATGTCTGCCATAACTCATATCATACATACCATCTATATGACTGGATACAGTAGGCTTTGCTGCTTCTGCTTTGTGAGCATAGGAGAAGCTTCCTCTGCAAGCAAACCTTTTCATTATTGTTTGTTTTGTGGGAGGGTCTCATGTATCTCAGGATGTCTCAAGTCTCAAACTTACTATGTAGTCCAAAATGGCCTTAAACTCTTGATCCTGTGGTCTCAATCCCCAGAGTGTCAAGATTACAGGACTACATCTGGCCCTCCTGCCCTGTTCAGTTTCCTACTCCTTTCCAGTCTCCTTTCTATCATTAAGCCATGAAAACCCTTTAAATGTACTTGTACTATTACTGAATGTAACAACACTTATAACTTTCTGAAGAACTAATTTTTCAGCCATGAGAACTTTTTCTTTCTTTCTTTTTTTTTAGATTTATTTATTTATTATATGTAAGTACACTGTAGCTGTCTTCAGACACCCCAGGAGAGGGCATCAGATATCATTATGGATGGTTGTGAGCCACCATGTGGTTGCTGGGATTTGAACTCAGGACATTCAGAAGAGCAGTCAGTGCTCTTAACCACTGAGCCATCTCTCCAGCCCCAAGAACCTTTTCTATTGAGCTATTATATCCCTTCCTAGAGGGACTCAAGGACGTTCTCGTCTACTAGTTCCCATGCAATCTCCTCTGAGTGGCATCTCAGTGGTCACGGGTCAGGTATTATTCTCTCAGTGCTGAGCAGATGTGTGCCGTAGGAATGCTTGACAGAGTAGAATAGCATTATGACTCAGATTCAACTAGAGTCTTTAGACTAGCGGTTCTCAACCAGTGGGTTGAGACTCATTTGCGAATTGAATATCATATATCCTCCATATCAGATATTTATATAACAATTCAGATCAGTAGCAAAATTACAATTATGAAATAGAAAAAAAATAATTTTTATGACTGGGGGGTGTGGGGTCACCACAACATAAGGAACTGTATTAAAGCATTACAGCATTAGGAAGGTTGAGAATCACTGCTTTAGACTCTAAAGTTTAGAGGTTTTCTGAAGACATGTGATTTGGTTGATGGTCACCACAGTTAGAGTATATCTCTGTGTTTCTAACCTCCAAATGTTATAACAGAAGAGCTTGGCTGAAACATGCATTAAGGGCTTCTAGCCTCTATGGCCTCTCTGCAACTGATTTGTTATAAAGGAAGGAGAGAAGCTATTCATATTTCAAACTTGAATACTACATGAGACAGAATAATCACAGGTAAGTGCCACCATAATGTAACACTGCAATATATATAACAGAAAGATGTTTTGGGGCCAGGGAGATGGCTCATCATGGAAAGACACTTGCTGTTCAAGCCTAGTGACCTGAGTTTTATCTCCCACAGTGTAAGCAGACAACCAACTTGTGCAAGTTGTCTTCTGACTTCCACATATACTCTATGACACATATCTCCCTTATCCTCATCCCCATGCGCATACATACAATAATGAATATATTTTAAAAAGGCATTTTTAAAAATGGCATCATACGGTGATGTTGTGTAAAATGATACTTAAGGGGAAAAAATTGAGTGTAATTTTGTTAGGCAATATTTTAACTTATTTTGTACACAGTAACTTTTTTTTTTGAGACAGGGTTTCTCTGGTACACAGTAACTTTTAAGGTAGAGAAAAATAATTAGGAGATATATACCTGGTAGGTAGCAATGCTGGCTTTGGAGGGATGATTTTTCTGAGGTAAGGCTACCTCAAGTTCTGTGTGTAGTTGCTGTTTCTCCCTTTGAGAATCTTCTGTCTCTAATAGGTCAATGGCTATGCATTTGGAACATTCTATTTATTTATTTATGTATTTATTTATTTTACTGTTTTTTATTGGATATTTTATTTATTTACATTTCAAATTTTATTCCCTTTCCAGGTCTCTCCTCCGGAACCCCCCTGTCCCACTTGCCCACTCCTGCCTCTACATGGTGCTCCCTCACCCACCCACTCCCTCCTCCCCACCCTGGCATTCCCCTACATGGGGACATCAAGCCTTCACAGGAACAAGGGCCTCGCCTCCCATTAATGCCTGACAAGGCCATCCTCTGCTACATATGCTGCTGGAGCCATGGGTCCCTCCATGTGCACTCTTTGGTTGGTGGTGCAGTCCCTGGGAGCTCTGAGGGTTCTGGCTGGTTGACACTGCTGCTCTTTGTAACCTTCTAGCTTACTCATTAATATGTGTTAATGTTATTGTATATAGAAAATAATATCTTGGAGTAGGGGGATGGAGAAATCTTGGAAACAGGGGGTGGGGAGGAGGTGTGGGATGTAGAACAGTCGGAAGGTGGACCGAGAGGGGGATAAAGTCTGGACTCTACTATACACAGCAAAACTCTCAGTTACCATAAATGGAGAAAACAAGATATTTCATGACAAAACGAAATTTACACAATATCTTTCCACAAATCCATCCCTACAAAGGATAATAGATGGAAAACACCAACGCAAGGAGAGAAACTACACCGTTTGTAAAGCAAAAAAGTAATCTTTCAACAAATCCAAAAGAAGATAGTCACACAAACGTAAAAATAACATCAAATTTGTAAAGCAAGAAAGTAATTTTTCAACAAACCCAAAAGAAGATAGCCACACAAATGTAAAAATAACATCAAAAATAACAGGAAGCAAAAATCACTTTTCCTTAATATCTTTTAACATCAATGGACTCAATTCCCCAATAAAAAGCCATAGACTAACAGACTGGATATGTAAACAGGACCTAGCCTTTTGCTGAATACAGGAAACGTACCTCAGTTACAAAGACAGACGCTACCTCAGAGTAAAAGGTTGAAAAACAATTTTCCAAGCAAATGCTCCCAAGAAACAAGCTGAGGTAGCCATTCTAATATTGAATAAAATCAACTTTCAGCCAAAAGTTATCAAAAAAGATAAGGAAGGACACTTTGTATACTGGTCAAATAGAAATATTTAAGGGATAACTTCAGCAAGTGTTATAGATATCTGATGAATCTCAGTGTAATGGCCTTGGGAAACACAAAGGAACGTTGCTCTTTGCTCAGAGTGAAGCTAACGTATCTTCAAGGGAGAACATTGGAGGTATATAAATTTTATGTTCACATTAGGGAGTTGAGTTTTGTATATTTTAGAAGACTAATATTTATTATCTCTGAATTTAGTCAGGAGTTGTCAACTTATTTCTAGTTGAGTGTGACAGTAGTAAGGTTTTCAAAACCTACTGAAAACAAGTAATATTGAACGTGTGATTTATGAGATTAGGTTGTATGCTATTTTGGCTGAAGTCAACTTTCCTTTGTCATTTCAAAGGAGAAAAGTGAATGGTCTATAAAACTGTAAGAGTTGATCTGTCAGAAATAATTTCCAATTGCATAATGTTTTTACAAAATGATTTAATTTATTTTAATCATATTTATAATGTGAAAGTATAAGATGATGATAATATTGGCTTCTAAAGTTTTAGCCTACAAAATAGCATTTTAATTATTATAGAAATGTCTACAAGTAATTTCATAATTTATTACTTCTGTATTTAATTTTGACATGTTTTTCATAATTCACCATTGTATATAATACTATGGTAGATATCCCACAGTACATACATATTTTTGTCAACATAAATTCCTAGAAATAAGTTTACTAGATAAAATTTTATGCACAATTTACACTTTGGTACTTGTTGGTAAACTGTTCATTAGAAGTACTGTATTGATTTGTACTGTTATATGGAACATTTCTCTAAAATTCTCTAACAATTAAATTTTATTATAAAAAAAGAATAAAAAATGGCAAAAAGAAAGTAATATCTTATTACTTTTATATACTAACAGCAGGTAGCTAAGAGCATAGTCAGTGTTGGTGAAATCCTTTAAATCCTGGAGGAATTATCAAGGATATTCAATTTAGAATTATTATTAATTTTCATAATAATGTATGCCACTGTGTTTGCATTCTTGTACTCCCTCCTCTTCTTCCTCTTTCTCCTTTTTCCTTTCTCTCTAAAAGTACAGCTCCAAGAGACATAACACTGTCTTCTGACCTCTGTAGGCGCACGCGCGCGCAGACACACACACACACACACACACACAATCTAAAAAAGAAAGAAATCCAAAGTCAGGAAGATTGAGCTACATGAGACTCTACCTCCAAAAAAGGAAGGCTGAGTGGATGAAAAGATGTCTTAGTGGTCAAGAGTGAGTATACAGCTCTTTTAGAGGACCTGAGTTCAGTTCCCAGCACCCCAGCACTCACGTTTGACAGCTCACACTGCCTATAGTTCCAGTTCAAGGGTATCTGATGCCCTTTTCTGGACTATGCAGATACCCCCATACAAATATATTTGCATATTAAAAATAAAATATTTTTAAAAGACAGACTTGCTCTGTGGTCTAGCCTAACCTAAACTCACTTCATTATCTTCTCAAATGCTGGGAATATAGGCAAGAGTCATGAAAACCTGGCTTAAATATCTTTTAGTGGCTACAATATTTACTATATCAGTAATCTTAATTAAAAATCATGCATGAGTCACATGATATGTGTGTATATGTATGTGTGACATTATGAAATAATGTGGTTTTTTTAAAAGGCTAGTCTAGGCTACATACAATCTGAACTTACATGAGTGCCATGGGATCTGTACAGAAGAGACTTAATCCAGGAAGGTGAGCCTGCTTCATTTAGAATGGCCTGTGTGTTTCAAAAAGAGAAAAAAACCACACACACATTTCTCTCAAATATGGAATCCAGACTTGTGGTTTTATGTGTGCTTTTGTTCCTAGAGTAGAAAGGAGACCAAGACAGGGAAGAAGATATGAGAGGAAAGAAGAGAACAGAATGCAATATAGTTTTATTTTGACCAGAAAGCAGAAGGTGGAAGGAAGGGAAGCATCAGGAGGTGCAGGGTGGAGGAGGCAGTGGAGGGGGGAGAGAATAAGACATGGTATGATAACAGATACATAATAAACCCCATAAGTTTGTATGTTAACTTCAAACATAGTTAACAAAGGGGTGGGGGTATAGTTCTGTTAGTAAAGTGTTTTCACAAAGCCTTAGGTTTGATCCCACAATTTGGATATGGTAGTGCCTTTCTTTAACCCCAATATTTAGGGGTGGAGGCAGGAGTTCGAGGCCATATTTGGCTACTTTACTGGCTAGTTTTGTGTGTCAACTTGACACAAGCTGGAGTTATCACAGAGAAAGGAGCTTCAGTTGAGAAAATGCCTCCATGAAATCCAGCTGTAAGGCATTTTCTCAATTAGTGATCAAGGGGGGAGGGTCCCTTGTGGGTGGTACCATCTTTGGGCTGGTAGTCTTGGGTTCTATAAGAAAGCAGGCTAAGCAAGCCAGTAAGGAACATCCCTCCATGGCCTCTGCATCAGCTCCTGCTTCCTGACCTGCTTGAGTTCCAGTCCTGACTTCCTTTCATGATGAACAGCAGCATGGAAGTGTAAGCTGAATAAACCCTTTCCTTCCCAACTTGCTTCTTGGTCATGATGTTTGTGCAGGGATAGAAATCCTGACTAAGACAGTTACATGGTGAGTTTGAGGTCATCCTGGGATATGTAAGACCCTGTCTCAAAACAAACAAACAAACAAACAAACAAACAAATGAAAACAAAAAAATGAAAAGAGAATAAAGGAAAGATTGAAATACAATAAAGTACAAAAGACCAATTATTAGATGCTGATTTATTGATTTATTTATTGATTTATTTCAAGAACTGTATGTACTGCCTATTTGCCAGGCATGACAACACAACATGATCTGGAGAAATAGCTGAAACAATGGGCCTTGTTGCCCTGGCCATGTAAACTTCTGTAAAATCTCTTGCTTGCCCCATCTTGTGGTTTGGGATTATGAACTGGGAATGCAACCTGGATCTTATTCAAGGCATTTCAGGAGCTATCCTGGCTTTGGTCTACTAATGACATCTCTCTTCCACTCTCATTGATGTTGGATACTTAGTCCAAAGAGATTCCTGCAACAAGAAGGAAGCAAAAGAGGGGGAGGGAGGGAAACGAGAATGAGAGTGAGGGAAAGAAATCTTTAAAAAATGGAAGCTTTTCCTAGGTCTTACATCTTACCTGTAACTGACTAACAAGGTGGGATCTCAAGGGGAAAACTGGGATTTCAAAGAGGTCTTTATTAAGTTAAGCACATTTAGGTTGGTGTGACCACAGAAAGAACCGGTAAGGACCTATCCAGCCTTACTTAGGAAGCAAGTGCAATGTGTAAGGCTTTTGAAAGGCTTTCTGAACACTATGGTCACTTCCAGTCTGCAGAGTCTGCAAAAGGCTGACAGCTTACTATGAGCTTCTGCTTTTCGTCACAAAATGACACAACTTCCAATTCCAGAAACCAGCCGGCCCAATAAGTCATAGCCTCCCTTCTGAACAATGTTGTAGTTAAGGGGTATATTTCTTTACAGAAAATTCAGAAAAACACATCACACTTTTGACCAACAAAATGCCATAGAAACATAGACATGCTGTGAAATTCTAAAGCTTAAAAAGAACAAGAGCTGAGGTTGTAGTTCAGTGACAGAGTCTACCTTACATGAGACTATAGGTTTCATACCCAGCACTGTAAACCAAAACACTTTTATTGTTTTAATTATTTCTGTTCCACACAGAAATATCCCTGGCCGCCATTTTCAAAACCATAAATAAGCCTGGATTGTGGTCACATCTGGAGTACCTTTAGTCTTAGGTGCTCGCTAATTACTAACATAGAATTTGAACAGAGAGGAATTAAAGTATCAGACAGGAGGTTTAAAGAATTAAAGCCAAAGGCCTCAGCAAGATTATTCCAACCAATGAGGAGCAAATTCTTTGTTACAAATATTTAACTTTTGTGAAAATTAAACCTTGAAAGAATCTAGTTGCATAAATATTTGCTGGTTTCCCCATTCTTTTTTTTTTTTTCTCTCTCAACATTCTTAAATAATTAAGTCACTAGGTTATCTAAAACACAAGATGATACACAAAGCTAACTAAAGTGAAGAAATTTAAAAGGCCAGTTCAGTGTTTTGCTTTTTTTTATTTTATTTTTGATACTTTATTTACATTTCCAATGTCTCCTCTTTGGAAACCCCCTATCCCTTCCCCCTCCCCGCCTCTATGAGGGAATTCCACCTCCCATTCACCCGCCCACCCATTCCCATATTCCCACCTTGACATTCCCCTTTACTGGGGTCCCTGACACCCTCAGGCCCAAGGGCCTCTCCTCTCTCCCTGATGGCCAACAAGGCCATCCTCTGCCACATATGTGGTCCGAACCATGGGTTCATAGATGTGTATTCTTTGGTTGGTGGTCCTAACTCCAGGATGACGGGGGGGGGGGGTCCAGGCCCATTGACACTGTTGTTCCATCCTTGGGACTGCAAACTCCCTCAGCTCCGTCACACCTTTCTCCAACTCCTCCATCTGGGACCTCACACTCAGTCCAGCGGTTACTGTAAAGTGAAACTTGGGCATTCTGAACTTTTGGGCTAATATCCACTTATCAGTGAGTACATACCATGTTCCTTCTTTTGTGACTGAGTTACCTCACTCAGGATGATATTTTCACATTCCATCCATTTGCCTTCAAATTTCATGAAGTCATTGTTTTTAATAGCTGAGTAATACTCCATTGTGTAAATGTACCACATTTTCTGTATCCATTCCTCTGATGAGGGACATCTGGGTTGCTTCCAGCTTCTGGCTATTATAAATATGGCTGCTATGAACATAGTGGAGCATGTGTCTTTATTACATGTTGGAGCATCTTCTGGGTATATGCCCAGGAGTGGTATAGCTGGGTCCTCAGGTAGTGTTATGTCCATTTTTCTGAGGGTCCACCAAACTGATATCC
>CM052722.1:28644861-28664564 GCA_028551405.1 Uromys caudimaculatus | reverse complement strand
TTCATAGTCTCTGGTGAGAAGTCTGGTGTAATTCTGATAGGTCTGCCTTTATATGTTACTTGACCTTTTTCCCTTACTGCTTTTAATATTCTTTCCTTGTTTTGTGTATTTGGTGTTTTCACTATCATGTGAGAGGACGAATTTCTTTTCTGGTCCAATCTATTTGGGGTTCTGTAAGCTTCTTGTATATTTATGTTCATCTCTTTCTTTAAGGTAGGGAAGTTTTCTTCTATGATTTTGTTGAAGATATTTACTGGTCCTTTAAGTTGGTAATCTTCACTCTCTTCGATACCTATTATCCTTAGGGTCTGTCTTCTCATTGTGTCCTGGATTTCATGGATGTTTTGGGTTAGGAACTTTTTGCATTTTGTATGTTCTTTTACTGTTGTGTTGATGTTGTCAATGGTATCTTCTGCTCCTGAGATTCTCTCTTCTATCTCTTGTTTTCTCTTTGTTATGCTTGCATCTATGACTCGTGATCTCTTTCCTAGGTTTTCTAATTCCAGGGTTGTCTCTTTTTGTGATTTCTTTATTGTTTTTATTTCTATTTTTAGCTTCTGGATGGTTTTGTTCATTTCCTTTGTCTGTTTGATTGTGTTTTTCTGTAATTCTTTAATGGATTTCTGTATTTCCTCTTTAAGGGCTTCTAGTTCTTTACCTCTGTTCTCTTGTGTTTCTTTAAGGATGTTAATTTCTTTCTTAAAGTCTTCTATCATCATCATGAGAAATGATTTTAAATCTGAGTCTTGCTTTTCTGGCTTATTGGGGAATCCAGAGCTTGCTGTGGTGAGAGAGATGGGTTCTGATGATTCCACGTAGCCTTGGTTTCTGTTCCTTAGGTTCTTGCCCTTGCTTTTTGCCATCTTTTTAACTCTGATGTTAGCTGACCTTACTCTGTGTGGCTATGGCTTTTCCCTCCTGCAGGCCTCTGTATCAATACTCCTTGAAGACCAGCTTTCTCTGCCAAGTGTTTTTTCCACGCTCCTGGGTGAGTAACTTTCTCCCAGTGCTGCTTGGCTATGGAACCCTGGTGGCCCAGGCAGAGGTCTCCTGCCGCCAATGGGATCCAGGGGGTTCCTATGCCCGCCTACCTCAGTCCCTGTGTCTCGCAGGTTCAGGGCGGTTCCTGGTGAGCTTTGGAGCTTGTCTTGGCCCCACTTCCGGCTTTTCCAAGCTCCTGGGAGTGTAGCTTTCTCCCGGCGCTAAATGGCTATGGAGCCCTGTGGCACAAGCTGAGGTCCCCAGCCACCGATGGAGACTGGAAGTTTCCTGTCCCTCAGTTTCTGTGGCCCATGGTTTCCAGGCAGAATTGGTGAGCACTGGGGCTCGTTTTGTCCCCACTCAGGGCTTTTCCACGCTCCTGGGAGAGTAACTTTCGTTTGGCGCTGCTTGGTTATGGAACCCTGGTGGCCCAGGCAGTGGTCTCCTGCCTCCGATGGGATCCAGGGGGTTTCTTTGCCTGCCTACCTCAGTCCCTGTGTCTCGCAGGTTCGGGGCGGTTCCTGGTCTTTTTTTTGGTTTTCGAGACATGGTTTCTCTGTGTAGCCCTGGCTCTCCTGGAACTCACTCAGTAGACCAGGCTGGCCTCGATCTCAGAAATCCGCCTGCCTCTGCCTCCCAAGTGCTGGGATTAAAGGCATGCGCCACCACTGCCCAGCAGGTTTTTACAAGTCCTCTTTTAAGAGCAGCAAGCACTTTTAACTGCTAAGTCATCTTTCCAGTGGTGGATTTTTCTTTAAATATTAGCATTTCCCCAAATGATTAATGCAAAGTGCATTCATTAAACAGTAAATGACAGCATAATTTGAATTTTCCTCTGAATTGAAGGACTCTGAATTATAGTTTTGCTTTCAAATAAATTAGTAATAATCAGGCTGACCAAATGGCTCATTTGGGAAAAGGTGCCTGCCTGCTGTCAAGTCTGATGACTTGAGTGCCATCCTTGGGACCCACATGTGAAAGGAGAGATCCAGCTTCTGAAAGTTGTCCTCTATCCTTTACATGAACATGTGCATATGCACCAATATGGAACCATGTTCAGAACTTGCATATGATGTTAACATGTACATATCTGCTTTCACATGACAGTGTTTGGAATTTGCACACATGTTACATATAAAGTTCTGACATGTGACCAGTGTATCCATATGCACTTAAACATGACTACACTTGGAACTTGCATTTCTGTCAACTCAAGTGTATATACTGACATGTGATCACTCTCAGAACTTTCACATGTGCCAAAATGTGCTTATGCATGTAGATGGCCATGCTTATATCATTCATATATACCAAATCCTAATATGCTCCAATATGTGACTGCACTCAGAACTTGTACATGTACCAACATGTGCATAAGTGCTCACATATGCCTGTGCTCAGAATTTACATGCATATGCACCTGTAACTTGAACCCATGTCAACACTGACATATGTGTTGAAAGTGACTATACTTCAAATGTACATGCATGTCAAAAAACACATACGAATCTACATGTGACAACACTAATAATTTGCATGCATGAAAAAGATGTGCATATGTGAAGGTGCTCAGAACTGCAGCTATGCAAACATAAACATTTGAGAAGATGTGCCCATGCTTTCAACTGCATGTGTGTGGATGCATATATATGCACTGACATATGACCACTTTTGGACGTTGCATGTGTCTCCACAAATGCACGCACACTATTATGTGTTTGCTCTCAGCACTTGCACCTGTGTCAAAACATGCATATGCACAGATATGTGACTGAACTCAAATCTTCACCTGTGTCAACATCCACATATACATTAATATATGACTATAGTTAGAACTAAAACATATCAAAAGGTGCATATGTAATGTATAGAAATGTTACCATTCCAAGAATTTACATGCATGTTAACATGTGCATGTGTGCTTACATTTGAGAATATATAGAACTTGCATGAGTCTTAACATGCACATATGTGCCAACATGTGACCATGCTTGAAATTTGCATATGTGATGACATATGACTAACCTTAGATATTGCATTCATGTCAGCATATGCATGTGTGCTGACATATGATCACTCTTGAATCTTGCACACATTTCAAAATACCTGCGTGTTGATATGTGTCCATGTGCTGATTTTGCCCACATGTCAAAATGCAGATATGTGGCAATATGTGAATTTGTTCAGAACCTGCACATGTGTCAACATGCACACAGAGGACATACCAAAATGCATATATCTGACATATGTGATCTTTCTCTGAACTATACACATGTAAACATGTGAATTTCTGAAGATATGTATCCATATTTGGAACCGTATAGGTGTAAATGCATACATATATGCCAATATATGACCTTGTTTGGATGTTGTATTCATTTCAAAAAACACATATGCACCAAAATGTCATTTGCAGCAATTATACCTGTGTTACACATGCACAAGTTCTGACATTCCATGATGAAACCAAATTTAAGCAATAGCTAACTATTGATATAGCTCTACAGAAGGCATTAGAAGGAAAACTTCAGTTTGAAGAGGTTAGCAAGAAAACACAAAGAATAAATAATCCCAGAACATTAAATGGTGGTACACAATAAACGTGTTATTTATAACTCTCAGTATCAATGGTCTCAATTCCACAATAAAAACATTTATACTAGCAGATTGGAATAGAAAATGGGCTGTGGTGGCACATGCCTTTAATCCCAGCACTTGGGTGGCAGAGGCAGGTGGATTTCTGAGTTCGCGGCCAGCCTGGTCTACAGAGTGAGTTCCAGGATAGCCAGGGCTACACAGAGAAACCCTGTCTCAAAAAAACCAAAATAAATAAATTAATTAATTAATTAAAAAAAAAGAAAGAAAGAAAACAGGATCCATCCTTCTGCTTCATCCAAGAAACATACTTTAACATCAAGGACAGACATCACTGCAGGGTAAAAGGATGCTATAAAGGACCCAAGGTTGGAAAAAAGGACCCAAGAAACAAGCAAATATAGCCATTTTAATATATAACAAAATAAACTTCAAACCAACACTGATAAGGAGATAAGGAAGGACACTACATACTCATCAAAGAAAAAAAAATCCACCAAGAAGGTATTGCAGCCGGGCAGTGGGTGGCGCACGCCTTTAATCCCAGCACTTGGGAGGCAGAGGCAGGCAGATTTCTGAGTTCGAGGCCAGCCTGGTCTACAGAGTGAGTTCCAGGACAGCCAGGGCTGCACAGAGAGACCCTGTCTCAAAAAAAAAAAAAAAAAAAAAAAAAAAAAAAAAAAAAAAAAAAAAAAAAAAAAAAAAAAAGAAGAAGAAGAAGAAGAAGAAGAAGAAGAAGAAGAAGAAGAAAAAGAAGGTATTGCAATTCTTCACATCTATGTACCAAATATCACTTACATATCTCATTGAACACGAAGAACTTGAGCTGATGCCTAACCAGCCCTTTCATTCCCACTGACTAGTACTCATCATACTGGGAAGTACACTGCATCCCTCCAGAGGAGGAAAGTAGCCATCAATCCAGCTACAAAACCCCCAATCTACAATAGTTTCTCCTCTGCAAGTTATGCTGGTACAACTTTTGCACAACTGTTGTATAAATAAACAACCACTCTCTTATTGGATTTAAGGCTAACTACATGAAATGGAACCCATGCCTGATACTTCTTGGGTATCCAAGATCTTGAAAGTAGATTGGGCATGGTCCTAGGGCAAACCCAAATACTGTTCTGCTGAAAGAACATAGCAATAAAATGACTCCTAACTACACTCTGCTATCATAGATCAATGTCTGGCTTAGCCATCATCACAGATGCTTCTTCTTGTAGTAGATGGGAACTAACACAGAACTCTACAGCAGGAAAATGTACAGAGACTCAGAGATTTTCGGTGACTAAGTGCTAAAAGAGATATCTATCAAATACTCCTCTCAGGACTCAGAGAGCTATACAGAATAGAAGCCAGAAATATTGTTAGAAACGGATGTGATGATGACTCCAAGAAAATAGCATCCTACAGATATAGCAGGACTGATGCACATATGAATTCACAGACTGTGGTAATCTGCACAGGTTCAAGCCAAAGAGAGGGGGACATGAACAAGACTCCACCCTTAACCAAGAATTGATTTCCAATTGACAACCATCTGCTTGCAAAGAAAGAATTAGTTTTCTACAATGGAGTCTCACTGAGTATAGTAAACATATTTAGGAGTTGGCCCCATTCTCAGCAGTAGATGGCCAACAGAAAACAAACTCAATTTTATTTTTGTAATCTTTGTCTGTCTTAGTGCTTTTTCTGGGGAAATTTTGTCTTACTATGATTTTTTAAATTATTATGGTTTCCAATTATGTGTTTATATGGGGTTTGGTGTGTGTGTGTGTGTGTGCTTGTGCTGTTTTTTATTTGCTGTTCTTAAAAGTTTTGACTTATTTGTATTGTTTTGTTTGTCTGTTTGCTTTTTAAAAAGAAAAAAAGAAGAAAGGAAATAGAGTTTCCTGCGGGGAAGATCTGGGAGGAGTTGGTGGAGGATAATCTGTGATCAGAACATATATTATGAAAAAAACTTCAATAAAATGTGCATATTATCCAACATATGACCACAAGCAGAAATGCACACTCATGACCATGTACATTTGCTCCTATGTGTGACCATTAAGAAGTTGCATACACATAAATACTTACATGTGACAATGTTTGAGCTCATACAGTTGTCAATGTACACATATGTGTGACATTTGACTATTCTCAGAACTTGTATATGTGTCAAAATATGCATATATGTGACATGTGACAATGCATGGAATTTGCTTGCCTGTTAACATGTGCATAAGACTGATAGGTAATTACTATTGGAACTTGCATGTATGTCAAAACACATATGTACTAAGATGTGACTGTTTTCAGAACTTTCACACATATCAAAATGCAAGTATTAATTCATATGTGACTACACTAAGAACTTTTACACATGTCAATGTACACATGAATGTTAACATGTGACCAGGCTCAGAAATTATACTTGTGTCAAAATGTACTTAAAGGATGACATCCAAGCACATTTGGAACTTTAATTTATGTGATTACATGTTTAAGTGCCAATATGTGACTGCATTTGAAGCTGGCACACATGCCAACATATGCCTATGTGATGACATGTGACCATCTTCAGAACTTGCATATGTATCCAGTGCATATGTTACGTCATATATGTGCGGTCATGTGACAAGATTCATTATTCGCTCATGTATCAATAGGCACAAATGTGATGATTTGGGAATATGCTTGGAACTTGCACATATGTCAAAATGTGTATATTTGTCAACATGCAATTTCTCATGTATCAGTATGTACCATATACCAACATATGACAATACTCAGAACTTGCATGTGTATCAACATGTGCATATGCTTCTATATTTGACAACACTAGAAAATTGTACAAGTGTGAACACTTGTATATGCACTAATATGTGACCATACTCATAATTTGCACATGTGTGAAATGCATATGTATACGAACATGTGACCATGATTGCAGCTATACATGTAGAAACATATTTGGTAGATATATGAATATTCTTAGAACTACATGTGGGTGAATATACACAAATACACTACAATTTTGTTGCTTGTAACTCACCCATGTATAAACATGAACAGATATGACAATGTGTACTGTGCTAGGAATTTCATATTTGTGTATATGTGCATATATACCAAAAAGTGATTATGATAATGCTTGGTACTTGAATCTGTGTCAAAATGCATATATGGGCATACATGTAACAAGGCTCAGAGCTTGCACTATTCTCAATTCTTACATGTGAGCTGACATGCGAACCCTCTGAGAATGTGTTCATTTTGTACCAACATGTGACATTATTGGAACTTATTCCACATCAAAATGTGAATATACACCAATTTGTGACCACACTCAGAACATATGCATGTTTCAATACAGGCATATGTGCTTACATGTAGCCACATCAGAAATTTCGCTTGTGTGAATATGTGCATATATGCCAACGTGTGATCATGCTCAAAATTTGCACATGTGACTATGGACATATATGCCAACATGTGATAACAATTGAAAATTGTACACAGGTGAACATACACATGTGTGCTGACATATACTGTCTTTGGAAATTGCATATATATATGAACATGTTGCATACATATGTGCTGATATGTGACTGTGCTAAAATTTGCACATGCTAAAGTACACGCATATTTACCAACATGTGATTATGCTCCAAACTGCATACATGTAAGCATGTGCATTTGTGTGGACATGTGATTGTGCTCAGAAATACATGTGGGTGAATGCATACCTATGCACTGATATGTAACCATGCTCATAGCTTTCATGAGTATCAATTCACTCATGTATGTGTGTTCACATGGGCCCATGCTTGGAACTTGTACATGCTTTGAAATATGCATATGAACCATCATGTGGCCACACTTGGAATTTGCCCCCTGTCAACCCATACATAAGGGCATGTGATTACTCTGAGAATTCTCACAAGTAAAAATGTACATATGAAAAAAATGTACATATGTGCTGATATGTAACCAGGCTTGTAATTGTACATATGTGAACATTTGTATATGCTCTGACATTAAGTGAGTTAAGGTAACACCATCTTTCCCTGACTCCATTTTGTGTTTGTTTAGACAGCTCTCAGCCCTCTACCCCTGCAACAGTAATATCTGCCTTGAGCGTGGTCCAGATGCATTAACCACAATAGTTAATGTTGATATAAACATAAACTAAAATAAATGCAGAAGGTCCAAGTTAAAAATTATGTTATGTCTCAAATAACCACTTTGTTCTGCCAGAATTGAATATTTCAAGGTCACTGTGTCCCTTACCTAATTTCTATATAAATTATAGCCTTTGTGGATTTTTCCTTTAAAAACTCTGTATACCTGAGCTTGGGCACCAAAAGAAATTGAGGCATCAGCCTGGTCTTAGTCTCCAGCCAATGAAAGACTCATATATTTTTAACTAGCTTAATCAGTTGGTTGCCTGTATCTTTCTTGCATGAATTATTATATTTTTGGAAGACCCAGAGAGATCCCTCAAGACTTACTGGACTCAGCCTCCCACTAGGGAGAAGTTGCAGGGGAGCTACTCTTTGACAAACATTCTAGGTTTCCACTGTTCTGAGGAGTTCAGAGAGGTCCAGAATTATGTCTGTATTTCCAGACATTAAAATGGATTGAGTCCTTCTGACATTCCTAGTAGGCAAGTCTGTACATCAAGTTCAGTTCTGGTTAAGAACAGGCCTTTAGAAGAACCTTGTTCATGGAAGATCAGACTTCTTGGGGAGCCTCCATAGATTTAGGAAGAATGGCCCTTTAGGGAGCTTTCTTAAAGTTTGAGGGGGAAAAACTCATGGTGAGGAGCCTTCTCTCCTTATCCCACAATAAATTGGGATGACAAAAGTGGAGGACCTGGTTTCCTCATTCTCCCTGTCTTAAGAGATCTGGTTTTGGTTTTAGTCTGGATGAATGGCTGGCCAACTGTGTGAGTGGTTGAGTGCACACTTGGCAAGCTCTGCCCAGAGAGTTATTTTATTATGTTTGTTATTGGTGGTTCTGTCTTGTTTTGTTCCCTCTCAGTTGTCAGTTCTAAGAGAAGGGAGAGTTGAGCTGTTTCTAGTCACTCACTTTGACTTAGCAATGGCCTCTAGGTGATAGGCGTCTTTATACAAGGAACAATATTTATTAAGTTTTCTGTGCCTGCTGCCACCTACACACACACACACACACACACACACACACACACACACACACACACACACACACACAAGCAAACAAACACTGAAGGGGGTGAGAGAGAGAGAGAGAGAGAGAGAGAGAGAGAGAGAGAGAGAGAAGGGAGAGAGAGAGAGAGAGAGAGAGAGAGAGAGAGAGAGAGAGAGAGAGAGAAAATGGTTATGTATAAGTAATCCAGCTGTGCCTGCTTAAAGTATCACAGCTGCACTTGTTAAACCTTAACATTCTTCCAAGGAAGGAGGGGATAGGTAAGGTCATTGGACCTCCACTTGAGCTTCTGGTCACTCCTTCCTGCTGGTTGTGCAATTAGGTCCTAATTGCATGAAACTCAAGGTTTTCTGGAGAAACAAGTGTATACAGACTAAAACCTAAGAATGTGCTGGGGGGGGGTCCACTTATGCAGCCATAGAAAAGCTGAGTAAAGACCTCAGATATGACCTAAAATCCCCACCCACATTAAAGAAAATTTCTTTTACAAGTGATAACTTTACTTTTTACAGTTCTACCACATGATATTTAAATATTTCAATCAAGGGAGATGAATATACAAAAGTTAAAATGGCTAAATGTAACTACAGATGTCTAGCTTTCTGAATTCCTCCTTTTCTAGTTCTTATTTACAAAACATTGTTCATTCAAGGTCATCAATATCATTGAAGATCTTTCTGAAATGTTAGCTTTCTTACTCTCAGGATATGTGAAATTGTGTGTGTTAAAAAACTAACATTTCAAACAGCAAAAGCTAGCTTAACACTAGTAACATAAAAGCCTGTATAGATATAATCTTAATTTGTTACAGCAAGTTATGTAGTTTGAATTCAACTCTGGTTTAGGAAAACAATTACAAACAGTAGATATGAGAAAGATATTTAAAAGGATATAAAATATGAGACATTTTGAATAAGAATGAATTTTCAGATTAAGAGAAAATCATGAGAGCTTAAAGCCAAGTTGTAGAAAATCTGAGTAAGTTATACAAGGTTTAATAAAACATAGGACTTAAGGGTGATATGTATTTGATGATTAATATTTATAAATTCATGCTTACAAAAACTGACTGCTATATGTCTAATTACTTATGTCTTTGCTTACTTCATTAAACTTTTTCTATTTGGAGACACTGAGTCTTGTACAAAATAAAATGCTGTGGTAATAATGAGGTTTTTAGTTTCTCTATTGACTGTATTTATGGTTTAAAATGTATTTTGGTATTAAATGAGCTTCAATATATACCCAGACTAGCCTCTCTGAGTCACCTTCCCTCTAGCCTTGGTTCTGTTAGAAACCCACAAGCCAGCAGGCTTTCACACAATAAAGCTTAAGAAATTCAACAGTAGGCATGTGGAGATAGGAATCACAATGTGCCTTCCTCGCTATGGACTCATGTTAGTATTAGCCATATGCTTTCTATAGGGCCACTTCCAATTGTTACCCAAGACTGAACTATAATTTTATTAGCTCTGCTGTATCTAAAAACAACAGGTTTGTTTAAAAATTATATGATTTCTTTAATCAGTTATTCATCTGTATCTAAATACTTGGCTATTTTAAGTAATAAATTAAGAAGGCAAAAAATTCCTACTTCCATAGTTTGGTATGATTTGAATGCATGGATGACCACTATACTCACAGGCACCATGGTCCTCTTGTCCTTTCCTCTTATATCTAATGAGTGGGACCTACTTAGTTACCTGATTGTTAATTAGTATTTGCTCCTCCATAAAACTCAAAAATTTGAAAATAACTAAAAGAAACAGGGGAATTAAGTAACTAAGGTAATGCTTGCCTTGGCAGTTTATTTGAGGTTTCCATGACCTTGACCTTGGTCCACATGTATTAACCAAATAATTAATGTTTATCCAAACTTAACATAAAGTAAAATAAGTGAAGAGGGTATAAGTAAAAAATAATTGTTATGTTATGTCTGAAATAATTACTATGTTCTGCCAGAAATAAATGTTTCAAGGTGACTCTGGCCCTCATCTAACTTTGATGTAAATTACAGTCTTTGTAGTTTTTGCCCACTCTTGGTCACTAGCCAATATACTTTTTAAAGTATACTCATATACTTTTAATTGGCTTAACCAGCATGGTTGTCTGTATCTTTCTTGAGTGAATTATTACAACATGTGACCATGTTCAAAATTTGCATGTGTGTGAACACAATCAAATGAACCAATATGTAAATTTGTTTGTAAATGACCATTTCTAAATATATGCATTGGTGTGGATATTTTTCTGTGGTCAGCATTGCATTTGGGAATGTGAATATATGTAAGAAGATGTGACTGGGTACATAACTCACATGCGTGTGTGCATAGACTATATACATTAGGAACTAACTCCAGAGTTACCAATAATTCGTCAGTGTTGTATTAAGGAAAGAAATAAATATACCCCCCTTTGGAAAAGTTCTCTACTTCATGGCTATGTGTATCTCCTGTCTCATTTCTGCTTATAGCATGAGTCTGAATCTGCCTGCATGAAGAAGGCTATCATGTGAATCTCTCTCTCTCTCTCTCTCTCTCTCTCTCTCTCTCTCTCTCTCCCACTCTTTCCCTCTCTCTCTCTCTCTCTTCATGTGTGTCTGTCTGTCATGTGACTGTCAATTTCTGACAAATGGCTTTATTTTGTTTTTATTGGACAGCACAGAAAGCATCACATGGAGAAGGAATGAGATGCTTTACAGAAATCTTTAACAGAGTTTTACAAGGTCCTCAATGGACCCAGACAACAGTGATACAAATATCATTGTTTATTAGCTAATAACCATAAATGTCTGCCTTCAACCTTCATGGATTTTAGGAGGTTATTTTCCACCTCTATTTGCTGATTTTAGTGAATTATATACTTCTTCTGTGTTCAGGGGCATGGAAGAGTATGTAATTTAAGATTACAGCTATGCATTATCTTTGGTTGTAAAGGTTAAGAAGTCCAAGGCAAGTAAGTTTGGCTATTGTATTGTTCTGTTATGGCCAGGTTACAGGCTTAGTATACAATAGAATAGCAGTCTTAAGTCTTAAGTGATCTCAAGATGTGTTATTAACTTTGGCTGTGAGATCCAGAAAATGTTCCTGTCTTTTAGAATGTAAGAGAGATTGTTTTCAGAATAGTGCATCATCACAGTTCCGCCTTTTTATTTTAATTAAAGAAGAAGCATGTCTATGGAAGTGGTCACCATGAAGAGCTGGTTAAGGCTTGGTATACTGTAGGTACACTCTGCATCAGCATCATGTCATGGTGGTCCTTTTGAAAAATTGGGAAAGGCACATTAGGAATGTGAGGAAGAGGCAGACAAATAGAATGTCCTTTCCCACAAAAGACTATATCTTAAAATTAATACTGAAATCATTATTGAGCAAGTTAGTTATCAAACACCACATAAAATTGTTTATTTTGAAGGTAGGAATTTAAAGTTGCTGCAATTTGCATAGACTGGAATCAGACTGTTGCCACTGTGGCAATGATAACTATGAAGCTATGATAGCTGCAATAATCATTCCAATGAATCTTTTTATGCATATGTGTTTCAGAGTATAATTGAGTTGATCTGTAGCAGATTCCCCATGCCCTGGATTAGTCTGATTAACAGAAGTCCTGGCTTGGACTTGTCTAAGAATTAAAAGGAGGAGATAAAAATCACAGTGCAATGAGAAGTTTGATAAATGAGTAAGAATTAGAAGTGGCATGTAGTTTATACACGGTTGAAATTCAGAAACATGTTCTTTTTTTATTACCAGCTTGCCATCTTCTGTTGCCAGTTCATGGTATGGTTTTACTAATCCTGGTGGAATCCAGAGGAAGCTTGAAGTAGAAGAATGTACAAATGAGTAGCCTAGGTTCCAAGTTATAAACGGAACATGACTCAGGCCTTGTTTTCTTTCCTTGAGGAAGTATTTCTAATATCATAAGTTTAGACAAAACTTTTTCGTTCTTGTGGTACTTTTTTTTCTGAAGGTACTAGGGTAAGACTGAGAGAAACGACTTTTAGAATTTTAAATATAAGTTTCTTCGGTAAGTTAGTCCTGAGTAATTAAGCCCTTGTCCACTCCCCTTTTGTTTTAAGTATTTGATTTTTTTCAGTAATAAATGAGTTTGTTCAGTTATGGCTTGTCTTGATGGTTATAGGGAATACCACAGAGGCATTATTTCTCATTTAACAAAAGGAGATAAAAGTTTTAAATGTATACAAAGACCTATCATCTGTGTTGATCTGTTTTATGCCTCCCACTACAGAGAAAGCAGTCAGGAAATGTCTGCAAGTCACTCAAATGGGCTCATGTGTTTGAGCAACAGCATACATAGATAATCCCTGGTAAGTTATCAACACAAACAAGGACACATTTAGAATGTACAAAGGAACTCACATGAATAACATCAAGTTGCCAAAGATCATTTGGTTGAAGACCACAGGGGCTGACTCTTCTTGAGATAGTGGAATGCATCTCAAGGGAGAGGAACAAATAATTCTCTGAGCTCGTTCCTGTGATAGATGGGCTTGTTTTTGTAAAGCTTTAACATCTTGATGAAAGAAGGAATGGGAAGCAGGAGCCTTTTGTTAAAAAAAGGCTAAGTGGTCAAAATGGTGATTTATTTCTATGAGAGGGCAGGCAATTCTGTGGGATCTACAAAGGTATCTTTGAGTCGAGGTAAATACTGATAACACAATGAGTCTGATGCATGGGCCAAGATGCCTTGAAACACATCCTATTATATCTCAAGATAATTTCAATTTTCTTTTACAAACTTCTGAGGAACGGCAGACAGTTTTTGCTCTTTTAGGGGGACAAATCTCCTTCCACCACCCTCTCACACTTTATGTGAGATTCACATCCCATTCAGACCTTTTCTCCCATGCACCCTCATGCAAGCTCTAATGCACTAGATGTATGTAGTAGGGTGTCTTGAGCCACATAATAAGAATCAATGAACTGGAGGGACTGCTCTGGGAAAGGTTTGAAGGCAAACGGGGCAGCCAGAAGTTCCTCCTACTGTGTAGTGCCTGCTCCGGGAATAAGAGAATACCACATTCCAGCATCAACATGCCATGTTAATGACTCCTTGTTTGATCTATTGGCCCCATCTGAAAATTCCTCCATTTACTAGAACTTTTGGGAATACAAAAAGATAGGTGAATTTCAGGTGCTGATGGAGGTCTTATATGGTCTCTCTGAAGTTGTTCTTGCATTAGCTGATGTACATGTTTAAGTTTGATCCCCTTAATCAGCGACTGATTTACCCTAAGAAATTTGAATAGATTTATTTCAGTGGGCCTTAGAAAAAGGATATTCAAGTATAGAGTTATCACAACCCCATTGAGACAGATGCTCTCTACCCCAAATGGAGAAAGGCAAGGGTAAAATAGGGGGGTGGGGAATAGCAGCTCTATTTTGGAATGCATAATATTTCTGAACATTGTAGCAGACTACTTTTGCCTCCAACCCCTGAATGTCTAAAACTGGAGGCTAAGTGTGCCAGTTAGAAGACCGGGATTGTTTAGCTGTATTTGACACACCAGCTCTTGTGTCTATAATGTGTTTTATGGGGAGCTGGATTATGAAAACCATAATATAAGGTTTATATTATATTATTTACTATACTGAGTCCAATATGAGCTTGAAAAATCAAGCTCTTATTTTGGTAACTTTAATCAAGGATTTGTATGCTCAGATAAGGAATAATAATCAATCATGCAAACTAATTACAGCTGGAATTTCTTGGAGTATCTGGGAATAAACCATAATATAAATTTGACCAGTATAATCTGAATCAAATATATGTGGACAAATAAAATATCTTTTAATAGTCCAATTTGATATGCCTAATACCAAGCCCAGGGCAGTTTGTTGGAAGAGGTCCACATAGAATTGTGGGGATGCCCTTTACCTCTCCTATTAAATCTAATTTTATGTCTTTGGTTATAGATAAGTCTAATACAGAATTAATTTAAGTGGTAGTAATCAAATCTCTTATTGTCTTTGGGTTAGGAGCACTGCTGTCACATTGGCAGCTTGCTAAAGTCTATTGCTGTCATTGGGCCTGAGCATTGGAATTCTAAGCTGACACTGTAAGAGGACCTGTTTGTGTCATCATGCTGCCCCCTGGCGTTTATTTTCCCATTTCCCCAAATTGGATTGCCTTTGTCATCAGTTCTAGATCACAATGATTGGCCCAGTGAATACACTTTTTACATTTTGGCCTATTTTCTTTGTTGGGGGGAGGTCGTATTATACTGAGGTTTATTAGCAAGTTTTTGTTTACATTATTTTCAGTAGTGTCCTGTTTTTACACATTTGAAGCTCATAGATTCTGAGCTTTATGATCCTGTGTCAACATTTTGACTTGCTTTTATCATATCAGCAACAGTGGGAAAAAGAGTAGCAACTACAGAAGGAAGGGTTTTTTGCAATTAGAATTTGCATTTTCGTAAGTTAAGGAAAGGGATGAAGTGGCCTCCAAATTATTATTATCTATCTGTCTTTATACAGCTTGTACAACATAGTACATAAGGGGCTCTGGAGAATTTTGTCTGACAGTGGAAAACTACTCTGAGGGAATATTAAGACCAGGGACCTTATTCCAAACACTTATAGAAGCTTGGTTGATTTGGCTATTAATCTGTAGAGCGCTAACAATCTGTTGGGGATACTGTTATATTTTCTTATCCAATCAATTGACTTTAAGTTACATTTATGAGAGGATTCTGCTTTTGATTATGAAGCATAGACTATTTTGAACAGTGGTAAGAATTGTTTCGTAAGGGATTGCCAGTCAAAAGGTCACATTTCACATACATTTGCGATAGTATTTTTAAATGGCTTTGAACCCCACTCTCTGGTTTTTTTTTTGTTTTGTTTTGTTTTATTTGTTTTGTTTTTAGATCTTTATACATGGTATATTGTAGCCCTTCATGGGCAGGATTTAGTCCTACTTCTCTATTGAGTGCAAGCACAGTCACCACTTCTGCCTGAGGAGCTTCTTTATGGGATTTTTGGAAAACACTTTGTGGACATGGGTCACTTATTACATTACCATTTATCAGAGAATTAGGCAGATGAGGTATACAGGACTTAGTAGGAAGAAGTTTTCTGGAGTTTCCTTTTACTTTTGGTAAGGCTGTATGACTAGCCTACTGTGGTTCCAAAGGACTATTTTAGAAAAACTGGTCCTTATAGAACATTCTGAATCAGATATTCCATGGTTGGGATACCAGGGACAATATTTAGTTTCTAATTTTAAAATTATATTTTCATTACATTTCTCCATACCTTTTCATCCCTTCAAACCCTCCCATATACCCTTCCTCACTGTTCTTCGAATTAATGGTCTCTCTCTCTTTTCTTTTACTATTATTGTATGCATATATGCACACATGTGCATGTGCCTGTGTGTGAGTGCATGTGTGTGTGTGTGTACGTGTGTGCTCATGTGCGCGCACACACACACACACACACACACACACACACATTCCTAGATACAGTCTTTTTTTTTTGATCTTTTCTTTTATTATTATTATTATTATTGATACTTTATTTATATTTCCAATGTTTGATACAGTCTTTTCAGATCATATAATGCTGCCTGTTTTCAGGGCTGACTGTTTGGCATTGGACAACCAATTGGTGTGCTCTTCCTTGAGGAAGGCCACTTCTCTTATTTCTGGCTGTCTTCAGTTGTCTATACTTCTTTGTATAGGGTTCAGGCCTTTTGGGCTTTTATCCATCTAGTTTTGAATACTTATTAATATCATCTTTGTTCAGCTCAGACAGGGACTGTCTGTCTACCTATCTATCTATCTTTCTATCTATCTATCTATCTATCTATCTATCTATCTATCTATCTATCTATCTGACTTTTTATTGGTCATTTGTGAATTTCACATCATCCACCTTAATTCCACTCATCTCCTCCTCCCCTGTACCACCCTCCATCCTTGCAACCTCCACCCGTCAGAAAAAAAATTCATTGTGGAAGCTGTAGTGTGTTGCAGTGTGTCCCACAGTATACCCCTTTGTTCATACTTCTTTCCTTGCAAATGTTCTTTGAAATGACTCCTTGGGCTGGTCCAAGGTCTCTGGCTTCTGATACTTTATCAATATAGGAACCTCACTAGGACTACTCTCAGATATCCTGTTGTTGCCCTGTGACTTGGAGATAGGACTGGTCCCTTCATGCACTCCTGCAGTGCATCGATGGGGTAGATGTTGGGGTGGGTCAATTCAAAGTTTGGATCTGGGGCTGAGAGGTATCTGAGCTGGTCAGCCCAGAGGCCCTTTTTTCCCCTTCACTTAGGGCTGGTTCACCTGAAACCCTAACACCCAGGGCCAGCTTTACTGTATTGCCCAGGTGCAGGGCAGGGAACCCCCTTCTCTTTGATGACCTCAGGACCAGATCTCCTGCCTGCTGTAGGTGGCCAGGGGCAAGAGGAGGCTGGCATTTCTCCCTTGAACATGTCACCACGTGGCAGACAAATAGTAGGGCCAACTCTCCTATACTCACATGTAGTGAGAGTTTTGGTTTCTTTAAAAATATAGTTATGTTATGTAAACATATTTTTATTTTAATCCAAGGTATGGGATAAAGGGTTGCTTCAGATTATCCACAGCAGCAGACTGTCTTGTTCATGCTCTGGCGTGATTCTGTCAGCTGCAGGTAGTTTAATTCCAAGGACTCTGGATGCCAAATAAAATGGATAAAAAAATAATGTCATCAAGTGGTGCCTAGACATAGGGCAAAGCAAAATGGGAAACTTAGTATCTAATGCTGTAGGGGAGATGGCAGGATATGAAGGAATGAATATACTGTTTCAGGACATTCACAGAAGTTTATTGCAGCTACTGCCACTGGGTTCTTTCCTACTTTGCTTCCAGAGGGAATTTTCTATATTTTCTTCTTCTTCCTCTTATATTCTGTCTCAACAAAGGTTGGGAGAATGGCTGAGCAATTGGAAAAATTTGAATGGATATGGGAAAGGGAGACTTCAAGGGTTAACCTTAGCTCCAGGCTCAGATATCCCATGATGCCCAGGTGAGGGGTGGGGCCAGTTCTTTATAGCCCAGACCTGGAATATCTCTAGTCTTTGGTGGTAACAGATCCTTGCTGCTGCAGGGACACAGACTGAGACATGGCAGTACAGTACCATGGTCTCATGTAACATCGCAAGGTACTCACATCAGGCTGTTCTTCACTACCCCTGAGTCTCCTGTTCTGCGTCTTTTCAGAAAATTTGCCCACATCTTGTTTCTCTTTCATTTCTCTACCACATCCTTGTTTCTCTTAGTGGTGACCTGGGCTCCGTGTGTCTGGGGTCATCTCAGGAGTGGTCTCAGGACTGCTAAGTGTAGTTCAGCAGCTGTCCTGCTGGTGCATTATAGAGCTGGGCAGGGATCATCTTAGGTATGGTCCCACCCCCCAGGCCTGCATGGTGCTGGACTCAAGGTCATCTCAGGCTAGTTCCCTGCCTGGGCCTTGTGGTGCCAGTCTGGTAGTCATCACAGACTTGCTTTTTTAAGGAAATGTTAGATAGGCTACTGATTATTCAGCTATTCATAGGTCAGAATACTGAGTGTAGACATAGCCTCTTTCCTCTCTGTCACCTATTCAAGCACATGTGGCACAGCAGCCACACCTTCAAGGTCTCTAATGTCAGGGACAATAATTTTAAAAAAAAATAACAGCCAGTAGTTTACAAGTTTGTCTTAATGACATTTTGGCTCCAATTCCTTTAAGTAAATTTTAACTGCTGTTCCTAAGGGAGTGGTTTGAAGGAGAATGGTCCAAATAGGCTCATATATTTGAATGCTAGATCCCTAATTGGTCAAACACTTTTAAGGATTATAAGGTGAGGCCTTACTGGAGAAGGTGTGTTGATGTAGAAATTTTGAATTCTTTGGAGACTCAGTTAGGTCATAATGATGTTTTGCTGGGCCAGACACAGGTGAAAGGATGCTTTGCTAAAGCAGACACAGGTAAGAGGACATTTTACTAAGGCAGACATGTGAAATAATGTTTTTCTGAAGCAGACACAGATGAGAGGATGTTTCCCTGAAGCAGACACTTGAAAGCATGCATGATGTTTAGAAAGAATATAAATATGACCACAAATGGTGGGACCAGGCTTGTATCTTGGTTCGTCTTGCACCACTTTGTTAGTTTCCATTGAGGATGCTCTGGCACTGGTTGACCTTGTACTGCATTACTGTTCTTCACTTGTCATAGCATCATAGAGAGTAACTTGCTAAAGAATTTCTCATGATATGTGATAGTTCGGTAGCTTCTTGCTGTTTCCACGAACTAGTGCCTATCTAGTCGAGCCTCGATGTTTATGAGAGTAGTGTTGGGGTTCAGGAAATCGCTATTCAAACCATATGTACACAATCTCTGTTATGCAAGAATAGTTTATTAAATACACAGCATAATACTGGATGTCCAGAACTGAAAAAAAAAAGGACTCAGGAGCCTAATTGCAGTATTAGTTTGGTCTCAGAGTAGACTTTTTATATGAAAAACTAGGTTCAAAAGTTCAAAGGCAAACAGTGAAGTGGTACAACATTTTTGGCTAACCTTCAAGCTGATTGGTCCTGAGTGAAGTAAGAAGGGTGGTGGACAGGTAGTGAGCAGGGAAATTTCAGAACATTGAGATAATAGAGTACAAGTGATTCAATTATAACCTTTTGGCTTATTAGTAGCATTCTTCAATGTCAGAGTAATAATTTTGAACTTAATTTCACCTTGTGAGTAACATGGAGTCTGATACAAAATAGCTACACTTATGTTAAAAGGAGCAGGTCTCAGCCAGGCAGTGGTGGCACACGCCTTTAATCCCAGCACTTGGGAGGCAGAGACAGGCGGATTTCTGAGTTCGAGGCAAGCCTGCTCTACAGAGTGAGTTCCAGGACAGCCAGGGCTACACAGAGAAACCCTGTCTTGAAAAACCA
>CM052722.1:28607330-28644361 GCA_028551405.1 Uromys caudimaculatus | reverse complement strand
CTTTGGGCCTGAGGGTGCTAGAGGCCCCAGTAAAGGGGAATGTCAAGGTGGGAATATGGGAATGGGTGGGCGGGTAGGTGGGAGGAGGAATTCCCTCACAGAGGCGGGGAGGGGGAGGGGATAGGGGGTTTCCAAAGAGGAGACCCAGAAAAGGGGAAACATTGGAAATGTAAATAAAGTATCAAAAATAAATAAATAAAAAAAATAATCTGAACCACGTATTGATATAAAAATAAGTTAAAATATAAAACTATTAATACAACAATAGTTATATGGCAAGGCTGGTTGATATCCATGGGATGCCTTCCCTTTTCTGAGAAAGGAAGAAGGGGTGGATGCAGGGAGAGGACATGAGAGGGATTAGGAGAGGAGGGAGGGGGAACTGTGATCAGGATGTGAAGTAAATAACTAAATTAAGAAATACTGGTTAACTAAGCATTCCAACCTGGAAGCTTGATGGTAGATGGGAAGTTCAGTGCTGAGCATTAGATGTACCCTTGGGTGGAAATGCTGAGGGCAGAGTGTGGGAAGTGACTCCTTCTGTGGGATTCTGGAAACTAATAAGTCCCTAAAAGAACAGCATATCATGATCATTGGTGTAGCTGCAAAAACAGCTCTCACTTCAAAGGGGAAAATGATGTATTCTGGGGCAACATATAAGTAACTATGATCTCAGAGCACAGATTTTTGTTACTGCAAATAGCATGTTTTAGTGTGGTAATGATTTCATGGACTTTTTATAGTAACAGAACAGAGAAAAGTAACAGAATAAGGCACTTTTCAAATGCTAGGTACGTCATGTAGGTGGTTTATAGCATGACAGGGAGAACTTAGTTATAGGACTTAGATCAGTGGTTCTCAACCTGTAGGTTCAGAATCCCTTCAGGTTGCATATCCGGCATTATGAACCCTAACAGTAGCAAAATTACAGTTCTGAAGTAGCAATGAAATAATTTTATGGTTGGGAAGTCCCAACATGCAAAGCTGTATTAAAGGGTCACAGCACAAGGAAGGTTGAGACCCACTGACTTAGATATTATCTGACAGCATTCTTAGCCCTTCTGTTGGTGAGAAGCTAGGGTTTTGTTAATAAATCCCAAAAGGTCTTTAAAATCCTGGTCACAGGATGTTACCATAATTGGGGGTTCAGGTGGGTGGATAGCAAGAAGTGCTTATTTAATAAATATAGCCCAAGGTAAACTAATTAAGTTCTGGAACACAACATTCCAACCTCTCCACATTGTCAAATTTTAATGAATCATCCTTTGCAGACATAGTTTTTTTTCCCCCAGGAATTCTTGTTCAAATAGGGAAGCTCAGAATGCTGGCAATACTTAACTGAATAATACATATTTGACAGAAGACTAGAAGTGTGACATAATACTACGCTAAAAACAAGTGGCTAATATATTCTACAGAAACTTCAAGCTGCCTATTGAGTGATGATTTGGGATGAGCTTCTCCCGTGGCACGGTTTGACCTTAAACTGCACAGATAACTATTAAACAATAGCTTCGAATTTTCCTTGATACACTGGCAGCTATCTTTAGATCAGGGATTCTCAACCTTGTCACTACTGTATCTTGGGTCCTAATGTTCTTTTAAAGTGTTTGAGTGTTTTGCCTGCATGTATTTATGTATACCATGTGTGTTCGGATGCCAGAAGACGATGTCAGATCACCTGGAACTGCAGTTGTGGTTATGACGTACCATGTGGATGCTGGAAACTGAAGCCTTATCCTTCAAAAGAGCAGCAAGTGAGACATTTCTCTAGCCTGAGTCCTAATTTGTTTCTCTTAGGATATATTAATTATACACAATAATGTCTCATGACATTTTCATACATGTCTACAGTATGGTATAATGATATTCGCCCCAAACATATTTTGGCTCTCTTCCACCTGTCATTATCATTGTTTACAGCAACACAGATGACTTGTCATAAGTCCACATGTACCTTAACAGTGGCTATATCACTGACAATTTTTTCCCACAGCAATCATTAACTACCTATAGATATTTATAGAGGAAAAGGCCTCATGAGTTATTCTCCCAAAGCACCTGATAACTGCTTATAAATCCTCTGAAGGGGTGGGGCATCTAATTCTCTTGTGGAGTTGTTACATAGTTGACAAGGTGTTTGGCAGCATCTCTGGCTTCTACCCAGTTGATGGTAAGAGCACTTATTTTTGGGTGCTGCGGGTTGGACTCAGGGTTTCATGCATTCTAAATACATGCTCTATCCCTGAGCCTTTCTTTCCCCAGCTCTTCCACGTATATTTTTAAATTCAAGGTCAATTTGTGAGGGTTTAAAAGAAAAATCTCTGGGCAGAAAAGCTGTAAATCTCAGTATCTATCCAAAGGAGGGAGATAGCAAAAGGACAAAAAACCATGCCTGCCACATAGTAGACCAGTAGCAACATGGCAGGGAAGAGCTTTAGAGAAAGAATGGAACCTATCTCCAGGTAGAGTTGTCCATTGTATCCTCATAAGTTAGTAAGAGGGACTAGAGAGAAGATAGTTCAGGAGTTAGGAACACTTACTGTCCTTCCAGAGGACCAGAATTTAGTTCCCAGTACCTATGTCAAATGGCTCAACCTATAACTGTAGCTGCAGGGGATATAATGCATTTGGCCTGAGTCACCTGTACTCATGTACGTGTACACACACACACACACACACACACACACACACACACACACACACACACACACACACACACACACACACACAAACAAAAAAATATTCTTTTTAAAGACAGTTAATATAGTTGGGCTGGACAGTTACCTGGCCAAGAGGATACTACCCCTCAGAAAGCCAGGTTCACTTGAGGCCATGCTACTGAGATGGGAGGAATAATTAACCCTTTATTGAGATAATGTACTTTTTCTTTCAGAATTCCTACTCCCTAGAACAGTCTCTACAACCATGAGGTTCCATTCTTTTTATGAATACATTTGAATTTTATTTTGAAAGTGTAACTACATCATTTTCTCTTTCCATTTCTTTTCTATAAACCCTCCCATATACCTCATCTTGTACTTAGGTTGCATTTTTAGCTAGCCAGTAAAATCGTTCTCTTAGTTGTTCTGTTAATGGATCCTTCACTGCTATGTTAACAGTACTCTCTGGCAGGATGATCCTAAAACCATTTAGGAAGCCAACCAAGGACTTTTAGCTAAAAAAAAAAAAAAAGTGTCTCTAGACAGTGCCATGGCCACTGAGGGTGAAACTCCTCCCTCACTTTGCTAAGCAGCTCTTCTCTAGATGATAGCAAGGTGGTTAGCATCTTCTGGAAACAGGTCTTTGGGCAGTGGCCAGCACCTGTTCTTTCCAGTGTAGCAATGGCCACCTTTCAATCACTTTCTCCCAGTTTTTTGTTTAGAGTGTCATTTGGACCTGTGGACTTTCACTGGTAAGTTTAGAACAGACAAGAATGGGTGTAGTATTTAATTCATAGGATATCTGTATCAGTTACTATGAAAAGTCAAGAGCATAAATGTGTGATTACTTATCTGTAGATACCCAGAAATTACCACGCTATCAACACTGCTTCAGTAATCAAATACTAGATTCCTTCAAGGCAGAAATTTGTCATTTGGTCTTTATTTTTGCCAGGTGCTTAGATAATCAAAAGTTGCTAAATGATGACACATTAATGACTGGATTTTTTGAGTGGATCAAAAAAAATGTTATACTTACTACCTAAAAATGTACAAGAATCTGACAAAAAGTCACCGAAACTATTTAGGAAGAAGAGAGGTAATCATAGCACTTGGAGCAGTAAGACAATCTGAAGTTCGAGACCAGCTTTGGTGACATAGACTGTGTCTCAGTAAACAAGCAAAAGATAAGAGGCTTATTCCACAAAGAAAAAAAAATCTGTACTTTTTCTGTAGAAATGAAGTCTTAGGAGTCTAATTGTATGGGTATGTTAAGGTTCTCACAAACCCATTTTACAAAATAAGGAAGTCTTCAATTCACTGAAAGGCTGTTTTCAAAAATTCTTACTGTAAGCTAGCACTTGGATGGCACCTAGATCCTCATGTCCATTTCTTAATGCCTATTATTAATCATCTGCCTGGTGGCCAGTAATAAGCCTACCACTCATCATTATGGCCTTTCCAGGGAAAGGGGATTTCAACAGTAAGGGCATGAGCATCAAAGAGAAGAAGAGGCTGATTCTTCTGGATACCAGGCCTCTTAACTACATGGAACACATAGAATTACCATAGAGTGACATGACTGCTATATTTGAGTGATGAAGTAGTAGTTTATATGTGGAGATTTTGTGTGTACACACACACACACACACACACACACACACACACACACACACACACCACAGATTCAGTTTTTATTTCTTAAATTAAATACAAGCATATAACTACTGCTTTTATATTTCCTCTAAATTGAAAATGTGAATTTAGAGAAAGGATGGAGCTTTAGAAAGCTTTGTATTACAGATCAGTGAGCTTGAATTACGGGGGTTAGCTATTGTATTAGTCAGGGTTCTCTAGAGTCACAGAACTTATATGTAGTCTCTATATAGTAAGGGAATTTGTTGATGACTTACAGTCCGTAGTCAAACTCCCCAACAATGGTCAGCAGTAGCTGTGAATGAAAACCCGAGGATCTAGTAGTCGCTTAGTACCACAAGGCTCGCAGGCAAAGAAGATTGAATCTTCCTCCTTCCAATGTCCTTATGTAGATCTCCAGCAGCAGGTGTGGCCCAGACTAGAGGTGTGCACACTACCACACCTGAAACTTGTGTCTTCCAGTCCCAAGATCCAGATCACAGGTAAGCCTTCTAATTCTGGATTATAATTCACTCCAGATATAATCAAGTTGGCAATCAGAAATAGCCACTACAGCTATCCATATCTGATGCTGTGAAATATATTCACAACTCACTCTCTGCTCAAAGATTTGCACAAGTATAAGCCGAAATGGACTGTTAAGTGCTCACACATCACAGTTAGGTTATCTGGGTTCAAAGTCTGATGCTGCCTATGCTAGGTAGGTATGTTAACATTGGGTTAATTTACCGGAATTTTCCTCATCTTACAATAAACAATTGTGATATAAAGTGAGAATGTGTCTGGCCTCCTTAGTACAATGCCTGCCACATGGTATGTACTTCATAAATGGCGGCTATGTTGGTAATGAGTTTGGCTTAATTAGTTATTTCTTACTTTAGTAAGATAGAGAATGTTTTTCTATGTTTAATGCCTACCTTGATCAGTAAATATCTTTGGACTGTGACATATATTTTGATAGTATCCAAGAAATCACAATGGCAAATGAATATGGTAATAACCCAATGACCTTTATTGAGAAGGTCCAGAATCATAACTGAAGTACTTTTCAGTTCAGCTTGTCGAAGTACTTCAGTTTTCCAGCTGGATCTGGGATTATCTGTTAAAATAAAAAGCAAATTACTCATTTTTAAAAAGCCAAAGTCCATTATAGCTTGGCATTATTTGCCCCCCTTTTGACTAAAAATGTAACCATTAATTTTTGCATACCAAATCAGATTGTGTACTGTTTAGGAAAAACTACATTTGCCCTATCTACTAATCTCAGCTACTCCAAAAAGCAAATATAATTCTCAATGAATTAACATCACCTATACTCAGGCAACCCAAAATTTACCTACAAAATTTACTTATAAAATTTCTCTTGACCACCAAGCTTTCATGGCACATTTGAGCCTGTTCTAATTAAACACATTTAAAGCACCGCCACAGAGGTATTTTAAAATTTATTTGTTGATTCGATGATGTTATAATAATAACCTGAGAAGAAGGCGATATGTTCACTAAGGATTTATCTGATGGATTTTCAGAGGTATTTTGAGTACTGGGGATTGAACCCTGGGCCCTTCAACTGCTAAACAAGAGCATTATCACTGAGCTGTATCTAAAGCTCTGCTTGAGACTTTTCATTTTAGATTAAGACCTTGCTGTATTTTCTCTCCTAGTTTTGAACTCATGTATAGCTTAGGCAGGCCATGAACTTTTGATCTTCCTTCCTCAGCCTCCTAAGTAACTGGGATTATAGGTTTATATCACTAAGCCTGGCTCACAATGAAGTATTTTATAATCTCCAGCTGAAAAGTGGAAACGACAACACAGATCATAAAAATTTTGTAATGAATACTCAAAAGGAAAAGAAATTCCTCCAAGGAACATGGGGACATGAAGTTACTGCATTAAAGGTATCTTGAGCACTATTTTAAATGTTAAATTTGCATAACGTTGGTTTATATTTGGTTGATTGTACAAGCTTCCACATATAACTATGACTAAGAAGCTAGTGGTTTAAAAAGTATTTTAACTTTAGGGTAGTAGGCAATTTTGTCCACAGGTATACAGAAAACCAACTGTGACAAAAAATAAAATTGAGGGTACATTCTGAATATTCAGTTCCTGAAAGATCAGTGAACACTCTCATGGATAAAAGATTCACTAGGAAAAGTATAGGATAAATATTAGACAATTCAGAAAATGGTACCTATTTATGAATTAACTTTTAGAGGACATAAACTTTAAGTATCTGTTGTAAACCATGGATTTTTCAGAAAAAATGTACATGTGTTAACATATACTGTGCTTAATTTTTAATTGACAAAAATAATCCCATGTGTTTCTGGGTTTAGTCCTTCTTTCAATACACAGTTACTGAGCACCTGCTATATGACATTAGCCAGACAGTATGCATTAATGAACTAGATAACTCATGCCCCTTGTTTTCAGACTTATATTCTGTCACTTTTTGAATGTGGCAAATGCTTTAAAAAACAGGTTGATGGGCCGGGTGGTGGTGGCCTTGCATGCCTTTAATCCCAGCATTTGGGAGGCAGGGTCAGGTGGACTTCTGTGAGCTCTAGGCCAGACTTGTCTATAGAGCAAGCTCCAGGACAGCCATGGATACACAGAGAAACTCTCAAAAAAGAAAAACAAAACCCAAAAAAACAAAACCCAAAAACCAAAAACAAACAAACAAAAACCCCAAACCAGTAACAAAACAAAACAACAAACCCAGGTTGATGGGATAGTGAATGGGGATGGTCTAAAGTACTGTGGGAAGACTTCCCAGATTACATCTGAGGTGAAATGAGTGAAAAGGAAGAGCCAGCCAGTCACAGAGACCAATAAAGAAAGAGCATCAAAGGGGCTGGCAAGATGGCTCAGTGAGTAAAATGCCCTTGCCATACAAGTCTGATGATCCCTGGAACCCACATAAAGGTGAAAGGGGGGCAGACTCCACAAGTTGTCCACTGTCCTCCAAACACACATGATGACATGCAGAGCCCCCTATCACACAAACATACAATGCATAATGTTTTTTAAAGAAAGAACAGCACAGGCAAAGCCCGAAGGCAGGATCCATGTTCTAAAGAGAAAAGGGCGTACAACGAAGGAGAAGAGTTAACTACCACCCCTGCCTGTCTTTGGCTAATGGTACTTTTATTTTAAGATAATTTCTTCCTTCCATCCAATATTTTTTCCCAACTACTGTTTGATTTTCAAAAGATAAAAATCTGAAGTTTTAGATGTTTAAGAAAGTTTCAAGCAAGTTTCCAAAGGCTACTCCGAGGATTGCTTATAAATGGTAACAATATCCTTAAGTAAGGAAATGTATTTGTTTGAATCATTTTCTTTAGCTTCAGTGTTTAATAAAATCAGACTTTCTCAGAAGCTTTTTACTATGCACAGAGAGGTTTTGCTTGGGACTGTTTTCTTGGCTCACACTATAGGAGGAAATTCCATACACATCCTCTAAGTTTATTCTCCCATAGCTTACTTTGCCTTCTTGGTGTCTCTCTCTCTCTCTCTCTCTCTCTCTCTCTCTCTCTCTCTCTCTCTCTTTTGGTTAACAGTATATTCTCTGGATTGTCAGCTTTAAAATTTACAGTATTATCTAAATTCTGACTTCCCTGATTTGAACGACTCTCCTAATAGCCCAGAAAATGTCTACAGTATGATTTTTGCCTAGCAATTATTACTTCACTTTGGAAATCAGGACAGTCTGATTATAAAGAAAGATTACATTAAAGTTGGCATACATTTTTGGCTCTGACCATGTCTTTAAAACAAATAACAATATTAATATGACTTACTGTTTCACTACCAGGTTTCCAGCCAGCAGGGCAGACTAAAAGAAACAAAAAAAAGAAAAAAGTTTAAAAACAGTTTAATTTTCTTTAGTAACTCCCAAACCTGTTTCCATAGAAAGAAAAAACACATTAAATATGTCCAGACTATCAAGCACTTGGCTTCTGTTAGCTTGTTTGCTAACACTGAAGAAATTTATTTATAGAGTTTATTAGAAGGCAGTTTATTTTAAGTTTTACCAATTATACTTACTTAGTTATAATATGAAAAATAAAATGGATATTTATAATGAAATTGAAAGATATGGGAATCTGGTAAACTAAAAAGCCTATGTGAGGGAAAAATTCCTCTAAATTTATATACATGACCAGTAAGATTATATCCTGCTATATTTTGTGGTACTGCCAAGGTATCCTGTTTATCAACAGACTTTTAGAATGTTCTGAGTTAGGGACTGAGTTATATTTTCTATATTCCCAAATTTAGCCAAATTATACATTTCAGGGGTACAGAGTAATGTTTTATATATGTATACATTTTGGGATTATTAGATCAAACTAATTAGCCTGTCTACCATTTCAAATAACTCATTGTTTTTGTAGTAAGAACATTTAAAATCTATTCTCAGGTGCTGGAGAGTTAGTCCAATAGTTAAGTATACACTGCTCTTACAGAGAACCTACATCCGGTGGTTTAAAACACCCTGTAACTTTTGACTTCAAAGATGTGACTTCTGACCTCTGCAGGTATCTGGACATACTCCCACACAGACATACTAACACAAACATATTTTAAAACAAAAAACAAAAGCAAATACTTTCAGCAATTTTTTTATTTTTTATTTTTTGATACTTTATTTGCATTTCAAATGTTTTCCCCTTTCCAGGTCTCCCCTTTGGGAAACCCCTATCCCATATCCCCTCCCCCTGCCTCTATGAGGGTATTCCCCCACCCACCCACCCACTCTCGTCTTCCTTCCTTGGCATTTCCCTATAGTGGGGCATCTAACACTCTCAGGTCCAAGGGCCTCTACTCCCCCTGATGGCCAACAAGGCCCTCCTCTGTCACATATGTGGCCAGCACCATGGGCTGCTCCATGTGTATTCTTTGGTTGGTGGTTCAGTCTCTGGGAGCATGGGGAGGCCTGACCAGTTGACACTGTTGCTCCCTCCATGGGGCTACAAACGCCCTCAGCTCCTTCAGTCCCTTCTCCAACTCCTCCATTACTTTCAACAATTATTGTTTACCCTTTTCTTTGAGACAGGGGCTCACTGTGTAGCTGTGGCTGGCTTAGAACTTACTAGGTACACCTGGCTGGCTACCTATCTCTGCCTCCTGAGTACTGGGATTAAAGAGCTAATCTATTACATGCTTAGCAACTACATTCTTCTTCTTCCTCCTTTTTTTTTTGCAGTATGTTGTGTTTTAATTTTATTTCAAAAATTGGTTTCTATTTTTAATGTTTTGGCACCTACATTGTTACTGAGAGCAATTAAATTCTTAAAGGTTTATATAACATACTATATTTTACCAAAATGTGCCCTTTTCTATTTAGCTACTGCTGAAACTTATGAAGGATGGATATTGATTATTGGTGGGATACTGAATAATCTTAAGGACTACATAATTTAGAAAGCTAAATCACAATGGCCAGGCTAACAAGTTGGCTGAGGTGTCAGGTTTGTGGGCAAACACCGAGCAGTGTTTGAGCACTGTCCTACAGTTTCTATTGCTAGATAAAATGTGGACCTTATATAAGCAACTTAGGGAAGAAAAGGTTTAGTTCACTTACATTTTCACTTCACAGTCTATCTTTGAGGAGAGTCCATGGGAAAATGCTGCACTGGCTTGTTCCCATGGCTTGCTCAACCTGACTTTTTTGTTTATTTGTTTTTTTTAAATAGCACTCAGGACCATCAGCCCAGGGGTGGTCCTACTCACATTTAGCTGGACCCTTCCACATCAATCATTAATCAGGACAATACCCCAGAGACTCACCTGCAGGCCAACCTGATGGAGGCATTTTCCCAATTGAGTTCATTATAATACAGTGATAAAATAGCTAAACAGCTAAATATAATAATGAAACATACAAATAAAGCCTACACTACATTAAATATTGTCATATTGGCACTACATTTTTATAGAAATTTTTATAAAAACTCTATTCTCTTTTCTTTCAGTTTATCCAAAGGGACTATACAAAATAAGGAATATTTTTGTCAGAAGATAGTAATGGTATTTTGTTAAAAAAATTAAATTAGCAACTTTTCTTGCTAAAAGAAAACTACTAAATTGAAAACCATAATCAGAATATGTTGGAAGCATCCAAATTACATTTAGAATAAGAAATTAAATTATGCTAGCTCGCATACCCAGATCCAGGTCTGATTTGGCCCACCCCGATATTTACCCCATTTATGAACTGCTGGACCATGTGAAGGTGCCGGTCTTGCAGATTCAAAGCTGCAAGATTTCCATGACACAGGGCAACAGGGTATCTGAGAGGAGTTCCTGTGAGGATCCAGTATTGATGGTGACACAGAAGCCAGAGGCCTCAAACCAGACCAATGACTCATCGCCATGAACATTTGCAAGTGAAGATGTGTGGACAGAGGGGTACACCGTGGGGCACAGTGTGTCATACTACAGCTTCCACAACCAGATTTTTGTTTGCTTTTTTTTTGGGGGGAGGGTGTTTGCAAAGGCAGAGAGCAGATATGAAGGGACAGGGAGATAAGTGGGGTTAGAGTAAATAATATGAAATTCACAAAGAATCAATAAAAAGTTAAAAAAACTGATTTCTTCATGTACTACAAAAGAGTTAGAAATATAACCTACTTTCATATTAAAATTACATTTTATAAGAATTTTGTCTCAGTGCAACATATGTTATACTCTGATAAAATTTAAAAAATTAAATTGCCCATTGCCACAAAAAATTAAGTATGACTTTCTGTCCTTAGCTGTTAAGCCAACTGTGTCTTGTAGACTGCTGTTATGTTTTATGAGGAATTTTAAGGACTTGCCAGCAATGGGTAGCAAGTACTCACAGAAATGCTGTTTTGAATAAGTGGAATCAGCAGGTTAAAAGGTGCTGGCTCCCAGAGTGTGTGCAAATTCAATCTGTGAACAACTCAGGCTTATCTCTAAGAATAAGTTAAAATATCAGGTATGCTCTTGGTAATAAGTATAGTATTTTGTAGGATAATATTGTGTCTTTTAATAAAATATAAAAAGCTCATGACTGAAACGTTTCTGCATCAAGGATTAGTATGAATGGTGCATATTTATTTAGTTAACGAGGACTCATCTACTGTCTAGTTTTATAATCATAATATATAATTTGCATCTGTTCAAAATTATTAAGCAGACAAATGAGTAATATATTTACAAAGATAGCATGATTGCTTACTATTTAATTTATTTTGATTCCTTATTTTTCTGAACTTTTTAAAACATAGCACTAATTTTTGTATTGGGTGGATTGAATGTATTTTCCATTTTTCTTATGAGATAGATTTTCCGTGTGTTAGTACTCAAGGCTATAGTTTGTGTTAAAAAAAAAAAAAAGGAATCCAAGAGACTTACTTAAAGGAGTAAAAAGTGCTCAGATAAAATTTCTCCTCTGAGAACTCAAGAGGTAGAATCTACAATAAATATTAATTAAGTCTATTTTTCATTTCAGTAAAAAACCTCGAGATTGAAAAAAGATAACTTCGACTGTTAAAGTATTGAAATTTTAAAGACTGCAACTCAATGTGATATTAAGATGTTCATATGAGATTTAGGGAAGGGAGAATAAAGGAAAGGTTATGGTTTATGGTTTAATAAGATATTTTTGTGTCGAATCAAGAAAAAAATATTCCCAGCTTGACACACGCAAATAAAAATTAAAAAACAAAAAAGATGGGTAGGAGGTCATAGACCTTATGAGGGATTGATCCTATTACTCTTGGTTTGCTCCCTGGACATGATGTCAAACTGGCTGCTAACAATGTTTCATCTTTACACAGATAGACAGTGCTGCTTTCAGCCTGCATCTGAAAAGCTATTTTGCAGTAGATGGCAGTTAATGCATAGATTCATAACTGGTCAAAGTGCTGAAAATAAGTGACTGTTAAGTATTTGGCCCTAAAGAAGACATCTGTCTCATCCCTCCAAGGCTCAGGAAACACCTTAGAAGACAGACAGAAACAGTTTTAAGAAGCAGAGAATGAGGAGGCATATTAGGGAGCGACACCTTCTGGGCACGATGTAACAGTTGTACTCATGATCGTAGCAGCTATGGCACCCGCACAAGGCTGGGCCTATCAACATTCTGTCATGGCTAAGGGGAGGAGTGCACAGACCTCACTCCTCATTGAAGCATTTAATGGGGGAGGAAAGGGTCATTTTCTTCAGTGGTATAGCTACTAATATGTTATCCATGGTCTAATAAATAACCCCACTTCTAGTCACCTCATACAAGCAACCCTAATTAAGCAATAAAAAGTAGAAGGGAGCTTGGTAGGAAGGAGAAGAATTTTGGTAGAAGAAGCAGATAAGAGAGGGTAATGAGGGGCAAAAGGAGAAAAATTCTTTATAAATATGTACAATATTTTCAAATAAAAAAAGGTTTTACACAAGAAAGGTACCTTCTCCATGCTTGTCAGTGTACTGGAAGGCTTGAACCAAACGCAGTGTCTCGTCCACTGATCTACCCACAGGAAGGTCATTCAGAGTAATCTGCCTTAGGACTCCTTTGTCATCGATGATAAAGAGGCCTCTGTGAAGCACAGGGATGGTAAAGGTGACCCCATCTCTTCTCAGTTAAGGTAAGTATTCTGCTATATAGAATCAGCAGTATACTATTACCTACTCTCTTGCCACATACACTCCTATTCCCCCATCTACTGTATACTTTTCAATTATCACTGTTAAATGGTAGTTTGAAATTTTTGTTTTGGGAAACTGGAGAGATAGTTCAGCAGTTAAGAACATGTACTGATCTTCCAGAAGACGCAAGTTTTCCCGGCACCCACTTCAGGCAGCTCATAACTGCCTGCAACTCCACCTCTGGCTCTCTATGAAGGCACTGCCACTCACATGTGCATACCCACACATAGACATGCCCATATACATCTAACTGAAAACAATGTTTGGGGAGGAGGGGTTCCTTCCGTCCATCAGGATTTATAAGAAGGCAGCGGAAGGGCTTAACCCCTCCTTGTATATCTACAGGCAGCTAATGGTTGTTTGAGGGCATGGAATACATTTTCTTGAACTACTGGTAAGGATTCCATGGTTCTATTAACTCTACTTAAATTCACTGTGTCACACACACACATATGCAACGAAGACACAAAAGTAGAAGGACTAATTAGGAGAGGGTCAGCAGGAGTGGGACAAGAGTATATAATGGGGAATTTAATATGTTCAAGATACATTTATTATATACATGTATGAAAATATTATAATGAAACCCAGTGTTACATATAATTAATGCCTGTTTAGAAAGCATTAAAAATACTCTTTATCTAGTGGCCCATGTCTTTAATCCCAGCTCCAGGGAAACAAAGGCAAATAGATTTTTCTGGGTTAGAAGTCAGCCAGTTCCAAGCTAGGCAAGGCTACACGTAAGAGTCTGCTTCAGAAAGCAATAAACAATCCTCTCTGAAGGGGGAAAACTTGAATCTGTCTTTAAATAATACCTACATTTAGGGAGCAGAGGCAGGACAATTAGGTATTCAAGGGCATCCTTAACTGTGTAGTTCAACTTCAAGGCCAGCCTGGGCTGAGAGACCTTATCTCAAAAAAGGAAAGCTATTAATAAAAGTAAAATTAAAATGGCAAATTCATTATTAGGTGATACTACTTGGTCAATGTTTAACTATTTTTTAAGGTTAAAATTGCCCTTTTTAATCAAAGAATTCTATTTTGTACATATTCACTCATGTAATTCAGCAAAAGCTGCTGGGTAAAGCTGGGAGTGATTAGGAGACAGAGAGAGGCAGATTCTTGAGGCCAGCCAGGGATACACTGTCTCAAACACACAAACAAACAAACAGACAAATGGCTGCTGGGTGAAATACTGCCTTAGTCTCTCCAAAGATATGGGTTTGTGAAGTACTAAGTATATATTAGAAAAACATTACTGGAGCCAGTTGAGAAAAAAGGAAAAAGTGCTAAGGAATTAGGAGACCCAGATACAGTCTGCTCTTTGCTATTAACTTATTCTATAACTGTGACTGAACTTATAGAAGTCCACACATCTGTTTCTTTTATCGATAAATAGAGAGGTTGTCAGAGGCCTCCAGCTCTAACAGTGTGCAACTCTGGTTTAGTTTAAATAAGGCAATCTACAACACTCCTGCAAACAGACCAAAATAATATATCTGATCAAAATATGTATCTTCTAACTCCTAAGCACCACCTATTTCTAGGAGGATTATAAATATACTTGGATTTTTCAAAATGTTAACCACTGAAGGGTACCTAAGAGTATGTCCTGAGTCCTCAAGGTATACACCGTAGTCCTTTGAGATCTGATGGTTCAGGTCCGAAAGAAGTGGAATCCTTATTGGTCCCAGTCCTCCTTGTCTTCGAGGGGTATTAATCCTGTAATAGACAGAACACTTCACTTCTCAGTGATAAGTAAATGGCATATATTAAAAGTTAACTATTTCTACACATAAAAGTACACAAATACAACTATATACATATACCTCCCCCCTTTAAAACAAGAACAGGCTACTATACTTTCTATTTTTGTGCTTTTTTTCCTCACTAGGTAGAATGTATGAAATATCATATTTTACTGATTTCTACTGACAGACATAAAACCGATCGTATTTTTCTTTTATGAATACTGCTGGAAGTATCGTATATTCTTATTTTTGTATACATCTCTGTTCTAGAAGTAGAATTGATAGATTAAACGGTGTGGACACAAGGTGTGCATGATAATTAGGATAACAAGCTAACCTCAAACTCAGAGAGATCTATTTGCCTCTGCTTCCCCAGTGGTGGGATTGAAGACAGACCATCATGCCCAGACAGACTGTGGGTTTTAAAAAGTTTTTAAACATAAATTATACATAATACTGGATTTCATTATAATAAAAGAATATGTCTTAAGTCTTAGAATGGATCACAAGACAAGCCTTGGAAGACAGCTAGGGTGCAACGAGAAGACCTTGTACTGCTCTGCAAGGCCAAAAAATAAACTCCATTTGAAGCAGTGAGGGAACTTAGTCATGATCTCAGATCCATCAGTCCTCAGATTTAAGTATCTGTAACCTGAAATGACAACACTTGTGGGCTGTTACCCCATGGAAGGATATAACATAGCAGAAACTAAATGAAACCGGCAATCCTGTTCTGGGGGCGTGCATGCAGCCCCAGTTCTGACATTTAAATAGAAACCTTGGCTAGTACTAGTATAAAACATATCTAGTTGATAATATAGCTCCAGATTCTCTTAGAAGAGCACACCTAAATTATTTGGAATGGTATAACTTTTTTCTTAGTTGACACGCATTTTAATCCTAGAAGGATTTATAATCATTACAAAAATGGTAAAGCAAATGAGCATGTAGATTTAATATTCATCTATTAGTAATCAGTACATATTTGTTACTTATAATTGCAGGTCTCCAACCAATTGAACTTTGTTATATATACTTAAAAGTTTTAATGGGTTTATCAAAAATACCTGTGTTTTGTATTTATAAGTTTAATTAACTGAACATTGCATTTTAAAATCAAAAGAATTCTCAGGCTGGAGAGATGGCTCAGCAGTTAAGAGCACTGACTGCTCTTCCAGAGGTCCTGAGTTCAATTCCCAGCAACCACATGGTGGCTCACAACCATCTGCAATGGGATCTGATGCCCTCTTCTGGTGTGTCTGAAGACAGCTACAGTGTACTCATATACATAAAATAAATAAATCTTTAAAAAAAGATTAAAAAAAAGAATTCTCAATTATCTTCACTATGTGAAAAATTTTAAGCACAAAACTGCTGACATTATTGGACACTCAATACTGTCATACACGTTTCAGATTTTGAGACACGTTGTCAAACTGTTCTCCAGAATTGCTGAACCCCCTGCTATGCTGGAGTGTCATTCCTTTATGCCTCTAGCCACGCCAAGATGTTTCAGTCTTGGCCAGTCAGACATGGAGAAATGGCATGTCTTCTCATTTTAACTTGCACTTTCTTTGCAGCTTTTTAAGTGAAACATCTTCTCATGATAATATATTTTTACTAGAACTAATTTTTTGGTTTTGTGTTTTGAGACAGGATCTCACTTTGTAGCCTGAACTAGACTTGATCTCAGAGATCCTTCTGTTTGAGCCATACGCGTCTAAAATTAATTTTTTAAAAATTACCGTTTTGAAAACTATAAAAGGTAATGAATTTGAACTAACACTGATGACTATATAACAGAAAATGGAATAATTTACTTTCTCTTCACATTAAGGATACCCAATATATAATTATAATTATTATATTACCATGTTAGGAGCTATCTAAACAAGACTAAGAAGTAAATCTATTCATTTTATCCCAGCTTTAAGGCAAACACTGACCAGGCCAAGTGGGTAAACTGAGAATCAACAGAACATGCTACCACTTCAGTGTTTATAGATCTGAATTCTTCAATTCGATCTCCAAAGGCGATGATTTCAGTTGGACACACAAAGGTGCTAAAATTTTGGAAAAAGAAAACAAGTCAGTATTCTCGAGATAAGCAGATACCTGAATGAACTTTCAAATGAGTTTTTGTTTATTACAGACACTTTGAGCATACAAAAACATACCTTAAGAACAACTGATAGATGACTTTTCTCCAAGTGAAATTCTAAGACTACTTAATTAAATATTTGAAAGAAATGTGAGTTCTCTATTGCATTTCAACAGAGATTCTTCTCATAATTCTACTGATCAGTGAGTGGCCAATGTTTTCTTCTTCTTCGTAGCGGCGCCACCATTTCACAAGCTTTTAATATTCTGTGGTTCAGTGTTTTATAGGTTTCAAGGGATCTAAACAATGTCTTTCTTTATTATCTTGCTACTTGTTTTTCTTATTCCTATGTGCTAGCCTCTACATGTATTTTACAGTTGACACAATATTCTTTAGTCCTACCTCCTGATTCTGGATAGGCCCTCTTCCACGTTGTGTTCCAATGTTACATAAAATACTGCCCAGAGTAATATAAAATTTTATCAGAATGGCAAGTTGAGAGGATATTACTCTGGGCAGTATATTTTGAAGTTTTATTATTATTTTATGTTTATGAGTGTTTTGCTTGCATGTATGTCTGTGTAACATCTATGTGCTTGGTGCCTGTGGAAGCCAGAGAGAATATGAAGTCACCTGAAACTGGAGTTACAGAAGATTTTGAGAGGCTATGTGGATGCTGGGAATTAAATCTTGGTCTTCTAGAAGCATAGCCAGTACTCTTAACCACTGAGCCATTTATCCAGCTCTCCTGGGTAGCACTTTTTCAAACCACAGTTAAACTAATTTAGTGAGATGCAATCAGTATTAAAATATAAACTATGATAATACATCATACATAGGGTAGAGTTATTTATTAGACATACGTGTGTGTGGTGTGTATATGCATGTTTGTGTTCAGTAGTATTATTCAATCTAACTTGAAGTTTTGTTTAGATCTCAAATTTTCAGAAAGGGACCACTTGGGAAAGCCAAATTGGAAAGTTATGTGGGAAAAGTGGTTATTTGCCACTTTATATGGAAGTTTTTCAGTATTTTAACATCAAGCATGGCTGTGCTTGTGCACACAGACTGAATGTTACCCTGTGTATGTATCAATGTGTATGGGTGACAATGAAATATGTGATTCTTAATTTATGGGTTATGGGTTGTGAAAAACAGTTTTAAAGAACTAGTTCCCACTTGAACCCAATAATGGATTTAAAAATAACTCAGTCTTTCAAGCACAGCACTGTGATATAAAAACAAACAGCGCTAACTGTCTTTGGTAACCTGGACTACATTACATACTTCACTATTTTCTAAAAGGGATAATGATAAGATTCTGCCCTCTTTCTTATCTTGAAAATTTTACTTCTAGTTTCCATTAGAAATTAACTTATTCTTTTAGTTAATGGAGCCAGAGTATAAGCTGATTTGAAAGGTAACTTGTTTTGGCTTTAATGTCCTCATTTTTATTAGGATTCTTTCTACTTGGCTTAGTACAAGAGGGTTGGCAAACTTTGTTCTGCTGGCCAAAGCCTGTCCTTATTTGGTGAAATTTCTCTGCTGCAAAGCAACAATCACACATGTATATTTGACCTATAGCTCCAAGTACAGAATGGAGAAGATGGACAGCTGCACAGAGATAACAAGCTCAAAATTATGTACTGTTCTTTGTCCTACTGGGAAAATGTTAACCCTTGGCTTACAAACAGTATCCAGAATAGAAGAGGTTGAGTTAACTAATTCTTTTGAGGGGGGAGTTTCTTTTTACTCTTATCAAGAATTTTATTCTTATCAGAATTATATTTTTCAAAATAAACTCCTCAATGTGAATAAAGCTATAAGGCAATTTACTGTGAGTTGACTTTATGGTCGGTTGTCTAAATAATGCTCTCAGAACTGAACCCCACAATCAAAAAGAATTAATATATATTAAATATAAATTAATATTAAAATGTTCAACTCTCAGGAAAGCAACATAGCAAATAAAAATAGCAAAACCTTTACAGTAAACAGAATTATGTATTAACTCTTACATTAACTACTTGCTAAAATATTACCAGTTTATTTTCTTGTCTTTGTGACTCAAATATTTAGTAGCTATTATCTTCCTTCTCTCAGCTTGCCTTATTAAGAACCATCAGCTGAAGAAAAACTCGTTTGTTGCTCTTGGATAACAAATGACAAAGACTGGCACCTTATTAGTGGCTTCTTTTGTGTATTACTTACAAGTCCAGTGGGTAGAAGAAAAAAACCAAGTATTTCCCACGATAGTCAGTCAGTTTGAGCTCCTTGAATTCTCCGTTTATCACAGCTGTTCCTTCCCAATAAGGTGCTGGCTTGGAGACTAAAACAGAAAAACAACGGTCTATAACGCTGAGAAAGTTGTTGGAATGGCCAAGTACAGCCTTAGAAAAACACTAAAAATTGGGGCTTCTAAATCTTTGAACTTCATTGGCAGTCTGGAAGCTTACAGACTTCTGTGAACTTAGAACAATAACTTATTGTTAGAGAATAAAGATACAAAGAATTACAAAGAAAACCAATTACGCTGAAATGTAAGTATAAACATTTTAAAAGTTAGTGATGGAGTAACACTATGTGTTTAGTCAGAACACCTTCAAGGTGCAAGATGTGGGAGTGAGCGTAGAAGTCTGTAAGATTATCACTGTCAGGATTCCTGCAATGGCTATCAAACAGCACAAAAGTCTCTGTGATGCCATGGGCACACAACAGGTACAAGTAAGAACTTCTGGAGTGAGTGTGACTTATTGCCCATATCTGTAATAGGAGGAAATAGTGAAAAGACTTTTTATAGAGAATTTTTTATGGTTACTGTAATTATTAACACACATTAAATAGAATAAAATGAGAAAAATGTCTCTGCCCATGCCCACAGAGTCTTACATCTTATCCCTGCACTAAACCCTACTGGATATTTCACTACAGCTCCTCCACGTTATCCCGGATTATGGGATAGTTTTCTTAGAGGGCTTTGAAAAAGGAGATGTCCACCCCAACCACGAACAGGTTTCAAGTGACCTAATGTAAATTCAATAGTGCTGCTGGCCAGTAAGGGCATGCTGTAACTCTAGCCAGCACCCTTTGATAATTATGGCCATTCATGCTATTGATACATTCAGATAACACTTTGAAAACCACTACATATAATGAGATCGATACTTGCTTCCAAGTTAGACTAAAGTTTCTAGAAATCAACTCTCCTACTTTTGTGTAAAGGCCAGCACTAAGTCATACTACAGAAACAAACTGAGGATGAATTTTCGTGAAGTTAATCTATAATATGTGACTTCTTACCTTGAGTCAAAACTACCTAAATAATCCTGAATTTGTAAAGAGAGTAAGGCCAGATGAGAAACTTAGAAATGTGCTAATATACAGTACTTCAAATGCTTAAACAAGAGGTTATAATAACTGTAACGACCTGTTATGTATGACACTACTTAAAGATTTTACATATACTGAAAACCATGGCAGGAAAATCTTATTCTGAAAATTGATTATTGCAAATTTTTATTTTTGATTGAAAAACTGCAGTTGCTTTGCTAATCTTTAAACACAATTCCGAGAGCAGCCCTTTGCATCTACTTTTTAAAATATGGTGATGCATGCCTTTAATTCCATCATTCAGGTGTGTCTCTGTGAGCTTGAGGCTAGCCTGGTCTACATAGTTTTCCAGGTCAGCCAGGGCTACATAATGAGACCTTTTCTCAACAAAGCAAGCAACATTGTCCTAACATCCTTAGCACATCCTTAACAATCCTGAGCATAAGAATTCTGGTAAATACAGAGAAGTATAATGAAGGCAATTTAAATGCTGTCTAACTATCATCTGGATCGGGTTGCATCTTCATTTATAACATTCACTGAGAAAAATGTATTATTATATTTTACATTTTATTAAAATGATTCAAAAATAGCCTTAATTGTTCTACAATATCCCCTTTTATGAATACAAAAATCTCCTTTAGAATGGTTTTGTTTCCAACAGGAAGTGTATTTGAGTAAGCACATTTCAGAATATCTTCCTCAGGCAAGTGAAATCAATGAAACTTTGAAATATTTTTAAAGCAAATCTGCCTTTCTAAAACCAATTCCAAAGTAGTTAACTTGTACTATGAAACTACAAATGTTTAAGGAGGCAAATCGGCTTGGCTTTTTTCATTCCTGGCATGTGGTAGCAATATCCCATTATCTTTAGAGGTTCAGAACTGTGACTTAGCCAGGTGTGGTGGAGCACATTTGTAATCCCAGCACTCTGTAAACTGAAGTAGGAGGACCATAGAATTTGAAGCCACTTTGTCAAATCTTTCCAGTCCCCATGTCCAAAAAACAGACCCAAAATGTAGAATAAAACTATTGTTTCACTGAATTAGCACGGAATGTGCTACAACTAAAATTGAAACACATACTTACAGAATGTCAAATAAATCCCTAGGAAAGTGGGATAGAGAAAGCAAATAAGATATGGTATGTATCTGTGTGCCCTGATCATTTATTTGGCAATTTTAATATCCAGATGCAGCAGGCCTCAATTTTCTCACTATCTTCTTAGTCTGACGTGTCTTTTCTGAGAGTGGCCACTAGCTTCAAACACCGGACAGAAAGACAAATAATGAAAAGCTCAATTGGCAGTACACAAGATTTACCACCAACCCAACAACTGTGCCTCTTCCATCTCTTCCCCAGTTTCCCTCCAAAATACTCCATAAGAACGTCTTCGGTTTTTTGTTTTGATTTTTTTAAAGAAACATCAGTATCTATTAACTCTACAAAGTTTGGGGAGATGACTTTCAATACAAATCTTCGTAAGCTACGAGAAAAAAAAAAAGTTTGACCTCCTGACCATTTTGTTTAACCACTTTTCTGTTTAGTCAAACTTTCTGTGAATCATTATTCAACTTATCAATGTACTTTCTTCCCTGGAAAAAAAGAGACAGGATAGCTGCAGGCACGTTCGAATATTTAAGGAAGTCCTTTAGTTTGCACAACATCCTCCAGGACTGTAAGTCTGAGACTAGGAACACCCCCATCTGCGGCTTTTGGGGTAACCGCTACCTCTCCAGAAATCTGATCAGAGGAAACCATTTCTTTCTTCATACCAGGAACCCACCTCCATCCTCACAACCACAAAGGCATCTGGGTGGACCATGAACTCCCAGGCAGCCTTGGGGGGTGCGGCCCAACTCCAGCCCCACCCTTTTGTAGCATCCACAATTAGGGTCTAAGAGTCCCCGAGTTCTGCCTCATCCACCCAACCTCCGCAGGGCACAACCTACTCTTTGCTTTGCTTAGATGCAGGGAGTGATCTGCGACCGAAACCCGGGACACCTCTCCGGGGTACACTTGTCCGCCAGCGTAGAAATGGCACTCATTTTCGCGGGTCCGGAATCGTTCATCACTCTCCAAGCCTTGCAGAGCTTCGGTCCGTAACAGGAACAGCAGCAGCGGCGGCAGGAGCAGTATCAGCTTTCGGGTCCAGCGACGGGACGGCATGGTTCCGTCCAGCAGCTTGGACCGCGCCTCCATGACGAAGCGAGCGCGAAAACACGTCCCTCAACTACTACACAGAGTCCCCAGCCGCCAGGCAGCCAGCTAAAACGGCGCGCTGAAGACCGCGCGAACAAGGGCGCGGCCTCGCGAGACTTGCTCCGCCCCACTCCGCCCCTCCTGCCCCCGCCACGTGGGCGCAGGCTCCGCCCTCCCCCATGGGCTTCTGCGCCTGCGTCAAAGGGAGGGCCAAGCTGGAGTGTTTTCCCAACTTATCAAAAACTGTTTCCAGGGGTGGCTGGTGCCTGATCTCCAGAGCACTGGCTGTCCATGTCCTTGAGGGTGTACTTCCAAGTCTATCTCCATAACAGAGTTGCCCTATCCCCTCACACCATCCTCTAACAAGTTCAAAATAACCTATGTGCCTGTGAAGGACTTGCAATATAGACTTTTCATTTTCATTTTGAGACAGGGTTTCTCTGTATAGCTCTGACTGCCCTGGAACTCACTCTGTAGACCAGGATGGCCTCAGAGATTCACCTGTCTCTGCCTCCCTGAGTGCTGGGGATTAAAGACGTGCGCCACAACTTATACTTCTAACTAAAGTCACCTTCATACATTTTCGTTTTGTTTTTGTTTTTGACAGATACTTGTATGCACTTACGGGGTACCGTCTGATGAATATACCATGGAACATAGTCAATGCCTCACTTACCTTTTTATGGGGAAACATCCAAAGCAATTATTTTGAAATATAACGATTATACTTGCCTTGTTGATTACTCAAGGTTTAGGAGGCTGGGGGGTTCCAGGCCACGGACACTACAAAACTGAAGTTAGCAGACATATATGTGTCTCCCGAACCCCCGGAGTGACTTGCCTGTACAGTGCCAGGACTCACCTTTTCAGCTCTTTTCAGTCTCAGAAAAACTTGAGAGCAAATAGCTAACCATTTATTTTCTTCTAGCAGGCAAAAAGAAGTTGAATTAATTTTGCTTCAAAGATTTGCTTTTCCAGCCAAGACCTGAACTGTTCTTAGACACCCCTCCTAGCGCAGTGCAATTGTGTAATTACCCTTTACCTATCTAGCCCTCTTCCTCTGTTGCTTTGCCTCTCCTACCCATGATACACTAGGGCATGCCCAGCCGTCATTGAGTGATTGCCCGAGTGATTGCCCCAGCACCTAGCTGAATTGTGATGTCACCTGTCAGCTCCCTCGGCCCGAATGCTGCCTGCATGAACTCCTAACCATAACTCTGGTTTAGACCCTACCTATCCTCTTTTTTAAATTATTATTTAAAGTGGGCTTTTAATTTATATTGTCTGTGCACTGCTTGTGTGCCTGCTGCTCCTCCTAAAGGCCACGGGAGGATATTGAAAGATCCCCTGGAACTGAAGTTACAGACAATTGTTAGCTGCCATGAGGATGCTGGAAATCAAACTCGGAAGAGCAGTCTGTGCTCTTTAACTTCTGAGTTATCTTTCCAGCTCCCTAATCCCATCTTTAATAAAAACTTTTGACTATGGGCCGATATTATCTGCTCTCCTTTCCTCTACATATTTGACCCATTAATCCTTTCACACCATACTTTCCCAAAGCACAATTGACATATATTTTATGACTCTTTTAGTCCAATATTCTTTTCCTTACAGCGCAATCTATTACTAAACTCCGTGACTTCCCTCTGTAGACATGGCCTTTTTCAGTTTGGTGAAAACTCAGAGATAAAAGGGTCTAATCTGAAAGTGATATCTCCTGATTAGCTTTCTCTTCCAGTAGGAATTATAGGGTAAGTGGGCAGTTTGGTGACTTAAGTGTGTCCCAGGTCTGTATGTTTTAAAGTCAAATGCAGTGCCACAGGTAGGGAGGCAGCAGAGCTCACTCAGTCTTAAAGCGTATGCCCAGGATATCTCAGTTCCCAGAAGCCCCCACCCCCGAGAATATGCTTACTCGTAACAGTTTCCTGTAACTCTTCGTTTTCTGGAGGTCCGTAGATGACAGGCCTCTGACGAGGAAGCTCTCGATCCCATTCTTCTCCTTCCCTAGCTTCCTGCTCAACATGGAATGGAAGTGGGACCCTGTGAGCTCGGATTTGAGATCCAGAGATTCGACTGTGGCCTAGGCTTCGTGGGCGGCTACGGTGATCCATGGTGACTATAAAACAGCCACTAGCCCTAGTGAATTATGGACCCTGAGTTGGGTCTCGAAGTTTGAACTTAGTTTAAAAAGCTGGGAAAGAGTGATATATCCCTACACCTCTTTTACCCTAGGCTGAGCTGAGATGTCCCAGTTGGTACCAGGGACTGCTCACCAGCTGGGCCCCAGTGAACACCCTGTCCACTGGGGAGAGTGAGCAGGTTGGCCACCTGCCTGCACCTGTCCCTCAGTTGATCTGAAAGCTCTTGGTGGCTGGCATTCTGAGTGTCCCTTGCACTGAGGCCTTCAGCCAATGACATGTGAGTAGACATTATGCTGTCACAGTAGTGTCCACCAGAAATCTTGAAGTGGGAGCCTGGCCCTCAATGCACCCACCATACAGTTAGAGTTGGTTACCAATATTATAAATGTAATACCATCAGACACAGAGGGGGTGTTCTGAAACCTACAATGTCACAGATATCAATCAATGGTCACCTAAGTGTCTTGATTTGCCCACACATTGTTTTCTGACTTCTAATGGGGCCCTGCATAGTTCAGATGTGGGGAAAGTGCACATCCTTGTATGATTGCCAAAGTTTCAATATGTCCTTATGGAATCCCTATCTGAAATTGTTGTGGAGGTTTGACTATGGATCTCACAGTGAAGGCCCCAATCCTAGTCACTTTGTTCCCTCTGACTGGTAACTTAAATATGCCCTCAGTCACTGTACCAGGCTTTTTTTGTGGTCTACACCTGTGTTGGACTCCTTTCAATTCTCTGGGTGACCTACATAGCTACTTCTCCAAATGTTCAAGGTTTGTGCCTGGAAAACACTGATTTGGGTTTGATGCTATAATTGTTGTTGGTGGTTCAGGCTGTATCTGAAGCTGCCATTTTCTTGTTTGTTTTATTGTTGCTTATTGTTAAGAGCTCCATCCTCAGCCTCTAGATTTTACTAGTCAGATACCAATTCCTGTAATCCTTAGCTTAAAGAGGACAGAGGTCAAGCTTTCTGACTCTTTTTGTTATTTTGTAGAGGTGATGTGTGAATGAAAATCAGGACATGATGGTTCCAAGGCATGGCTGAGGTTAAGTTTTTTATTGTAGATCTGAGGGAGAGAACAGCCAGAGGCATCTGGAAGGGTCCAGAATGAACCAGGCCATGAGAGGAGAGAGATGGGAGAAGCACAAGAGAGACGGGTAAAAGAGGCAACCAGGAAAGAACTGAGAACCAAGAGAAGAACCAGGAGGCCAAGATAGCACATAGTCAAATGGCTGGGTTATACAGGAACCAAGAACTGGGGTAGGGGAAGCAAAGCTCTGAGGCTGGAGACATTTAGGGTAGGGGGCAGGTGAGAAGTACTGAGTGAAGCTAGGACTTTGTAACTGGTACTTATGATGCTGGAAGAGCCTGGTGGCAAGGTCTGCTTTGATATGTTAAAAGGTACCTCATTTAGCCATTTGTCCCCAGTTTCATGGGACCTAATCATGGGGACATTTGTTCCTTTCTCATTCTATAAGGCATTTACCAAGTTGTGAGGATGTTGATACAGCTTTTTGAAAGGTCCATGTATGGCCACACCATCCTAAACACATCCCATAGAATCTGAATGGGCCGTGTAGGAAGAAACAGGTCTCCCCTGAAGTACCACTATGACCTTGTGAACATATGGTCTTGGAAGCAGATATAACTGTTTCAATCTGGTGACTGCAGACTTGTTTGACATCTTGATGGCAGCTACATGGAACACTTCAGGCAAGAATCTCTGCAGTTTACTTGTTTCTGAATTTATGACCCATATAAACTGTGAGTGTAGTGAAAATTTATTATTGTTTTAGACAAAAAGATCAAAGCCTCAATATGGTTCCTGTGTTGCTATTCTTCTTATTTGTGTTAGACAATGTCAGAGTCAGCTTAAACATTTAAGGGCCGTGGGGTTGTCTCAGTGGGTAAGAGTGCAAACCCAACTGCACGCGTTTCATCCTGTATCATAGTTTGCTTCCTATTTCTGTGTTAAAACACCATGACTAGAAGCAATTAAAAAAAAAATGGTTTGTTTAGCCTACACTTTCTGATAATAGTCCAACATAAAGGGAAATCAGGGTAGGTAGGAACTCAAGGCAGGAACATGGAGGCAAGGAACTGAAGAAGAGACCAAGGAGTTATACTACTTACTGGCTTGCTCCCCATAGCTTGCCCACCCTGATTACTTATACAGCTTAGGACCAAATGTTGGCAGGTGGCATTCCCCACTTTGGTCTTGACTCTCTCACATCAATCATTAATTAAGAAAATGTCCCACAGAGTTGCCTAAGGTCATCTGATGGAGGCACTTTTTTTTCCATTTGAGGTTTCCTGTTCCCAGATGTAGCTTGTGTCAAGTTGACAGAAACCTAACCAGCACATCCCAGAATATACATTAAAAAATCAGATTACAGTGACTCCTAAATGAGATGGGAGGCCAAGTGCCCTGAAATACACAGTGCAGACAAGAGTTATCCTGTCTCAACAAGATGGACAATGACTCAGGATACAGGGACAGAGGAACAGCCTGGGACAGGAACCTTCTGGATTACGCCTGTGGTCTGTGCCATGCGGCTCCATACTCAAATAGTGCAGGGAAAGAACTACCCTCCCAGGAGTGTGGACAAGCCTGTGATCTGGGATAAGGTCAGTACACCTGCTCAGAGAGACCTGCCCAGAATCCCCAGGACACAGGGACCTACAAGCAGCCTGAGACAGGAGCCTTCCGGTTTATGCCTGTGGTCTGTGCCACACAGTTCCATACCCAAATAGCACAGGGAAAGAACTAGCTTCCCAGGAGTGTGGACAAGCCTGTGATCTGGAGTAAGGCCAGCACCTCTGCTCAGAGAGACCCGCCCGCCCGGAACCCTCAGGACACAGGGACTGAGGGCCTTCTGGTTTCCTTCAGCAGCCAGAGAGCTAATCCTGTGACACAGGGCTCCATACTCAGTGCTAGGAGAGAGCTGGTTTCCTAGGAGTGCCTATACACCTTCGAGCACAGGAAGACCACCACTTCTGTTCATATTCCTCGATCAGGAGGGACCCTCGCAGAGGCATCAGGACACAGGAACCAAAGAACAGCTGGGGACAGGATCCTTCTGGTTTCTGTCTGCACCCCAGAGCTGACCCTGTACCACAGTTCTCCAGACTCAAATTCCTCTCAGAGAGAACTGGTCTCCAAGGAGTACTGACACAAAGGCTTGCAGGAAGGATAAGCCACAGTCAGAGAGAGCAAGACCAGCTAACACCAGCAATAACCAGATGGTGAAAGGCAAGAAAAGAACATAAGGAACAGAAACCAAGGCTACTTGGCATCATCAGAACCCAGTTCTCCCATCACAGCGAGCCCTGGATACCCCAACACACCAGAAAAGCAAGACTCAGATTTAAAATCACTTCTTATGATGATGATAGAAGACTTTAAGAAAGAAATAAATAACTCCCTTAAAGAAATACAAGAGAACACAGATAAAGAGCTAGAAGCCCTTAAAGAGGAAAAACAGGAAAACACAATCAAACAGGCGAAGGAAATGAAGAAAACCATCCAAGATCTAAAAATGGAAATAGAAACAATAAAGAAACCACAAAGGGAGGCAACCCTGGAGAAAGAAAACCTAGGAAAGAGATCAGGAGTCGCAGATGCAAGTATCACCAACAGAATACAAGAGATAGGAGAGAGAATCTCAGGTGCAGAAGATACCATAGAAAACATTGACACAACAGTCAAAGAAAATGCAAAATACAAAAAGCTCCTAACCCAAAACATCCAGGAAATCAAGGACACAATGAGAAGACCAAACCTAAGGATAATAGGTATAGAAGAGAGTGAAGATTCCCAACTTAAAGGGCCAGTAACTATCTTCAACAAAATTATAGAAGAAAACTTCCCTAACCTAAAGAAAGAGATGAACATAAACATTCAAGAAGCCTACAGAACTCCAAATAGATTGGACCAGAAAAGAAATTCCTCCCATAACATAACAGTCAAAAGACCAAATGCACAAAACAAGGAAAGAATATTTAAAGGAGTAAGGGAAAAAGGTCAAGTAACATAAAAAGGCAGACTTATCAGAATTACACCAGACTTCTCACCAGAGACTATGAAAGCTAGAGGATCCTGGACAGATCTCATACAGACCCTAAGAGAACACAAATGCCAGCCCAGGCTGCTATAACCAGCAAAACTCTCAATTACCATAGATGGTGAAACCAAGATATTCCATAACAAAACCAAATTTACACAATATCTTTCCACAAACCCAGCCCTACAAAGGATAATAGTTGGAAAACGCCAACAGAAGGAGGGAAACTACACCCTAGAAAAAGTATGAAAGTAATCATTCAACAAACCCAAAAGAAGATAGCCACACATACATAAAAATAGCATCCAAAATAACAGGAAGCAGCAATCACTATTCCTTAATATCTCTTAACATAAATGGACTCAATTCCCCAATAAAAAGACATAGGCTAACAGACTGGATACACAGACAGGACCCAGTATTTTTCTGCATACAGGAAACGCACCTCACTGTTAAAGACAAACACTACCTCAGAGTAAAGAGCTGGAGAACAATTTTCCAGGCAAATGGTCCTAAGAAACAGGCTGGAGTAGCCATTCTAATATTGGATAAAATTGACTTTCAACAAAAAGTCATCAAAAAAGATAAGGAAGGACACTTCATCCTCATCAAAGGAAAAATCTACCAAGAAGAACTCTCAATTCTGAACATCTATGCTGCAAATGCAAGGGAACCCACATTCACAAAAGAAACTTTCCTAAAGCTCAAAGCACACATTGCACCTCACACAATAATAGTGGAAGACTTCAACACCCCACTCTCATCAATGGACAGATCTTGGAAACACAAACTAAACAGAGACACATTGAAACTAACAGAAGTTATGGACCAAATGGATCTAACAGATATCTATAGAATATTTCATCCTAAATCAAAATAGCATACCTTCTTCTCAGCACTTCATGGTACTTTCTCCAAAATTGACCATGTAATTGGCCACAAAACAAACCTCCACAGATACAAGAAGATTAAAATAATCCCATGCCTCCTATCAGATCACTATGGATTAAGGCTGGTCTTCAATGGCAACAAAAACAACAGAAAGCCCACATATACATGGAAGCTGAAAAATGCTCTACTCAATGATGACTTGGTCAAGGAAGAAATAAAGAAAGAAATTAAAGACTTCCTAGAATTTAATGAAAATGAAAGTACTACATATCCAAACTTATGGGACACAGTGAAAGCAGTGTTAAGAGGAAAACTCATACCTCTGAGTGCCTCCAAAAGAAACTGGAGAGAGCATACACTAGCAGCTTAACAGCACACCTGAAAGCTCTAGAACAAAAAGAAGCTAATACACACAACAGGAGTACAAGGCAAGAAATAATCAAACTCAGGGCTGAAATCAACGAAGTAGAAACAAAAAGAACTATACAAAGAATCAACAAAACCAGGAGCTGGTTATTTGAAAAATCAACAAGATAGATAAACCCTTAGCCAGACTAACCAGAGGGCACAGAGAAAGTATCCAAATTAACAAAATCAGAAGTGAAAAGGGAGATATAACAACAGAATCCGAGGAAATTCAAAAAATCATCAAATACTACTACAAAAGCCTATACTCAACAAAATTGGAAAATATGGATGAAATAGACAATTTTCTAGACAGATACCAAATACCAAAGTTAAGTCAGGATCAGATAAACCATCTAAACAGTCCCATAACCCCTAAAGAAATAGAAGCAGCCATTAAAAGTCTCCCAGCCAAAAAAAGCCCAGGACCAGATGGGTTCAGTGCTGAATTCTATCAGACCTTCAATGAAGACCTAATACCAATACTCTTCAAACTATTCTACAAAATAGCAACAGAAGGAACACTACCCAATTCATTCTATGAGGCCAAAGTTACACTGATACCAAAACCTCACAAAGACCCAACAAAGAAAGAAAACTTCAGACCCAATTTCCCTTATAAATGTCGATGCAAAAATACTCAATAAAATTCTTGAAAACCAAATCCAAGAACGCATCAAAACGATCATTCATAATGATCAAGTAGGTTTCATTTCAGGGATGCAGGGATGGTTCAATACCCGGAAATCCATCATTGTAATCCACTTCATAAACAAACTCAAAGAAAAAAAAACTACATGGCCATTTCATTAGATGCTGAAAAAGCATTTGACAAAATTCAATATCCCTTCATGATAAAAGTCCTGGAAAGATTAGGAATTCAATGCCCATACCTAAACATAGTAAGAGCAATATATAGCAAACTAGTAGCCAACATCAAACTAAATGGAGAGAGACTTGAAGCATTCCTACTAAAAATCAGGGACTAGACAAGGCTGTCCATTCTCTCCCTATGTATTCAATATAGTACTTGAAGTTCTAGCCAGAGCAATTAGACAACAAAAGGAGGTCAAAGGGATACAAATTGGAAAGGAAGAAATCAAAATATCATTATTTGCAGATGATATGATCGTATACTTAAGTGACCCGAAAAACTCCACCAGAGAACTGCTGCAGTTGATAAACAACTTCAGCAAAGTGGCCTGATATAAAATTAACTCAAACAAATCAATAGCCTCCTATACTCGAAGGATAAACAGGCTGAGAAAGAAATTAGGGAAATGACACCCTTCACAATTATCACAAACAATATAAAGTATCTTGTTGTGACTCTAACCAAACAAGTGAAAGATCTGTATGACAAGTGTTGGCATCAGGACCTCCAAACAGGTGAGGTCACACCCAGGAGATTGAGCAACGAGCCCACCTGTTGCCAAGGAAACAGCCACCATATTCCCAGAATCCACTTGGCCCACCTCCCACCTTTACCTGGTGCTATGTCACTCTCCATACATAAAAAGAAGACCCATCTGACCTCTCTCTCTTTTCCCCTTCTCTTCTCATTGCTACCTTGCTCCCCCCTCTTCCAATATATCACCCATGTGGAACTGTATGGCCTGGTGTGGTTTCTGGAGCCGCATGACCATCCTGCTGATCTTAATGCCACTTATATCATAACAACAAGAACTTCAAGTCTCTGAAGAAAGAAATCGAAGAAGACCTCAGAAGATGGAAAAATCTCCCATGCTCATGGATTGGCAGGATTAATATAGTGAAAATGGCCATCTTGCCAAAAGCGATCTACAGATTCAATGCAATCCCCATCAAAATTCCAACTCAATTCTTCATAGACTTAGAAAGAACAATTCTCAAATTCACTTGGAACAACAAAAACCCCAGGATAGCAAAAGCTATTCTCAACAACAAAGAACTTCTGGGGGAATCAGCATCCCTGACCTCAAGTTGTACTACAGAGCAGTAGTGATAAAAACTGCATGGTATTGGTACAGTGACAGGCAGGTAGATCAATGGAATAGAATTGAAGACCCAGAAATAAACCCACACACCTATGGTCACTTGATTTTCGACAAAGGAGCTAAAACCATCCAGTGGAAAAAAGACAGCATTTTCAACAAATGGTGCTGGCTCAACTGGAGGTCAACATGTAGAAGAATGCAAATTGATGCATTCCTATCTCCCTGTACAAAGCTCAAGTCCAAGTGCATCCAGGACCTTCACATAAAGCCAGATACATCTAATAAAAGGGAAAGTGGGGAACAGTCTCAAACACATGGGCATAGGGGAAAAGTTCCTAAACAAAACACCAATGGCTTATGCTCTAAGATCAAGAATTGACAAATGGGACCTCTTAAAATTGCAAAGCTTCTGTAAGGCAAAGGACACTGTCAATAGGACAAAATGGCAACCAACCGATTGGGAAAAGATCTTTACCAATCCTACATCGGATAAAGGGCTAATATCCAATATATACAAAGAACTCAAGAAGTTAGACTTCAGAGAACCAAATAACCCCATCAAAAAATGGGGAACAGAGCTAAACAGAGAATTCTCAACTGAGGAAACTTGAAGGGCCTAGAAGTACCTAAAGAAATGTTCAACATCCTTAGTCATCAGGGAAATGCAAATCAAAACAACCCTGAGACTCTACCTCACACTAGTCAGAATGGCTAAGATCAAAAACTCAGGTGACAGCAGATGCTGGCGAGGATGTGGAGAAAGAAGAACACTCCTTCATTGCTGGTCGGATTGCAAGATGGTACAACCACTCTGGAAATCAGTTTGGCAGACCCTCAGAAAATTGGACATAATACTACCTGAGGACCCAGATATACCTCTTCTGGGCATATAACCAGAAGATGCTCCAACATATAATAAGGACCACATGCTCGTCTATGTTCATAGCAGCCATATTTGTAATAGCCAGAAACTGGAACAACTCAAATATCCCTCAACAGAGGAATGGATACAGAAAATGTGGTACATTTACACAATGGAGTACTACTCAGCTATTAAAAGCAATGACTTTATGAAATTCACAGGCAAATGGATGGAACTTGAAAATATCATCCTGAGCGAGGCTACTCAGTCACAAAAAAACGAACATGGTATGTACTCACTGATAAGCAGATATTAGCCCAAAAGTTCGGAACACCCATGATTCAATTCACAGCAACTGTTGGACTGAGAGTGAGGTCCCAGATGGAGGAGTTGGAGAAGGGACTGAAGGAGCTGAAGGAGTTTGCAGCCCCATTGGGAGGGAGCAACAATGTTAACTGGTTAGGCCCTCCAATGCTCCCAGAGACTGGACCACCAACCAAAGAATACACATGGAGGGGCCCATGGTGCTGGCCACATATGTGGCAGAGGAGGGCCTTGTTGGTCATCAGTGGGAGGAGAGGTCCTTGGATCTGAGAGTGTTAGATGCCCCAGTATAGTGGAATGCCAGGGAGGGAAGATGGGAGTCAGTGGGTGGATGTGGGAATACCCTCATAGAGGTAGGAAGAGTGGGAATGGGATAGGGGGTTTCCAAAGGGGAGACCTGGAAAGAGGAAAATGTTGAAATGTAAATAAAATATCAAAAATAATAATAAAAAATATCTGAATAAAAAGATGGACAATGAAAAACTGATTCCTGCAAAGTTATTCTCTGATCTCCACATGAGTGTTAACTTGTCACACACACACACACACACACACACACACACACACACACACACACACACACACACACACAAGTTTAAAAAGAATTCAAAAGAGTCAGACTGGCCTAGGGTCAGCAGCAAAGGCTCCCAGAGCCTTTACAGCTGTTTACTTATCCCACTGTCACATTGAAAGCAACCCCTTAGCTCAACATGGGCAAATTCTGTTGTCTGTCTTTTGTCTAGGCAGGCAATGCATGTTAGGGGTAAAGGATATGAGAAAGGTCAATTTCAAATATGATTTTCACTTTAATTTTTATTTCTTAAAGTAATTGAGAATACCCAGGAACTAGAATGTGCTCTGAAGTATCTCTCATAAGCCAGGGGACAAGAATTTTAAAAATGTTTTTAGAAAGTTAAAAAATTTAAAAACCAAGAATCCCCAAGGTCTTCTGCATATTTATAAAGGCACTGATGTTATGAGTCCTGAAAGGCCCATATAATAACAAATATTTTTTCACACACTTGTTGTACTGCCTAATACTGTCATTGCCCCATTTATTCTTAGATTGAAACATCATCATTTTGTAGGAAAAACTAACACAAATAAAAATTTTAAAACAGACTCTAGATTACTTATTTAATATTAGAAATTCTTTGTAAGAATCTGCTATATGCTAAACACTGTCACTGGGAAGCAAAAATAATAAAAATAATGGACACACCCCAGCAATGTTCAAGCTGCTCAGTGGTACAAAGATGGAGCCAGTGGTCCACAAATGTTTCAATATAAACCAATAAGTAAAATGACGGAAAAGGCAAGCTTCTGAGTACCTATAACATAGCAACATAGCATGAGGAGGTTGTGCTGGGGTGGCTCAGAGGTTGGTAGGCTACAAGGAAAATCATCCCTTTGGAAATGATGCTTGGGGCCCCTGAAGATGAAATAGGTATAACTAGATGAAGGCATGCCCTGAGTGGAGGGCGGTAATGTAAGAAAGATGAGTATCCCACATGTCCAGGCACCATGGTGGAAGCCTTAACACTGACAAAGATAAACTGATCTTCAGTATCTGCTTGAAATTCAAGGAGTGGATAATATGAATTACCTACCCTCTTGATTTAGAAAGAAGGCAACTTGAGCCTTGGAAAGGGTATTTAGTTTAGGAACCAGTGGAGCCCGACTTGGAGTTTAGATATTCAGCATACAAATTCCTTGTTGGATTTTGTTTTTCTTTTGTAAATTGTGAATGCTTACTCTGTTTTAGGGTAAACGGTTCCATACACTTATATCATGGAGTTTGATATTTGTACCTTTCTATGCTGCTTCCTAACTCCTCTCTCTCTCTCCCACCAGAACACTTCTCACCAAGTCTCCTTCCTATTTTCATGCTTTCTTGTGTGTGGTTCTCCAAGAGCCAATTGCTGGAGTTTGGGTGGGAGGTTATTTACTGGACTTAGTGCAATATATCTGTGGCTATGACACTGAAGAATGACATGTCATTCCCTAACAACTGTTAATTGCCAATAGTCCCTCTAGTAGGTGTGTGGCTTCCTGGATCTGAAGGCTTAATCATTTTTTGCATGTCCTTTTCCTTTGTAGTATTTACCAATTCCTGTGATTATGTGATAAATATATATCAAATAATAACTTGAAAATGTCTGTTTTGCTTATAATAGCATTGCCAGCAGTAACTATGCTGTGTCATATCCTTTGTTCTCAATAAATAATTACTAGTAATCTTAATAAGTAACTGGCCACAAGATCTCACATAGGAGATCATTGTTAATACAGATATATGCATTATATGAAGCCATATTTAAGAAAGATAAGGGTGGGGAAGTAGATGACAAAAGGACTTGTAAAACCAAGTTCTTCCTAAGAAAGATTCATTGTATCACTGAAACTCCAACCTGTGTCAGAGAACCACTGTGTTCCTCCTGAGTATTCCTTGAGAAAATGGTTGAGAAGAAGAAAAAGGAGAAGGGAGAGGTGGAATGTCAGGAAGAAAAGTAGGAGGTGCAGCAGGATAAGCAAGAGAAAGAGAAAAAAATATACTATAATAAATATAATATGATATATAAACTTTGAAGTATTAAAATATCTAGTTCAGTGATTTCACTTTTTTTCTTATTTAATGATTACCACTTTCTTGTTTGGGAACATTTTCATCACTCTAAAATGATATTTCCTACATCTTAGAAAACTATCTCAGTGACTCCTATTCTCTGTAATCTGACAACCACTGATCTACCAACTGGTTGTATGGGATTGCTTACTGTAGTTATTTCTTATACATAGAATCATATGACACTTGATGTTTTCAGAATGGCTTCTTTAAAAAAAAAACAATCTTTTTATGTAACCTTTGTTGGTCTGGTACATGCTGTGTAGCTCAGGTTGGCCTTGAATTCATGGTAGTCTATTTTTTAATCAAGAAAATCTGCTTATTTTTAAATGTAGGTGAATGTGTATATCTGTAACACATATATAATATGATATAATATAGTGCCTGGAGAAGCCAGAAAAGGGTGCCAGATCCCCTGCAACTTGAGTTACAGATGGATGTGAGCCACTATGTGGGTGCTGGGGATTGAACATGGGTCCTCTGGAAGATCAGTCAGTGCTCTTAGTCAGGGAACCATCTCTTCAATCTTGCCTCATTATTCTAAGTGCTGGAGCCACAGGTAAGATTTACCACACTTAATTAAAAATGTTTTCTTTCATGTGTATAATGTTTCTGGCTCATCCTTTTTGTAGAATAGAAATTATTTTTCTTATTCTGAATATATTTTTAATATTACATCTAAATATTCTCTTTAAATTGAACATTATCGTAATTAAGGGAGGTTGTTTTCAGAGAACCAGAAAAGCTTCAGATTTATATTTTACTTTTACTTATGTATCATACATTAGGAAGCAAACTGGAAAACAACAAAAATGTGGTAACGAAGTCATTTATTTTGTCAAAAAATTGACTGAGGCTCATGTAATCTGCCTCTACTATCGAAGGCCTAGCGTTCCTACCAACCATAAGCTATAATTTTGTTCCATTCAGGTAGCACCATAAATGAGAAGGACTAGTTTGTGGGAAAGGCCCATTGGTTGACATTAGGTTGTGTTATTGTTAATCTTTAGCATTCAGAATTATGAAGTCAGTGTGTGGGTGGAGGAGGGGCTACTGAGATCACACCTCTGGCTGAGGGAAATTGGCAGTTGATAGCTGTTGGAGGACGGAATCCCTTTAGAATCACTTTTCTATGGGGGTATGGCCTCTGATAGGTTGCCCATGCCATATTGCATGTCTCAACACATATGCACACATGAGCAGCACTAATATGACTCAGTGGGTCACAAAAAAGAAGACATGAAGTTGGAGGGGAGATGTCAAGAGGAGTTGCAGGTAGGAGATATGATCACGAAAATAGTATGCATAGTTGTCATTTTCAAAGAATTTTATTTTTTTTTTTTTTATTTTTTTTTT
>CM052722.1:28578723-28606830 GCA_028551405.1 Uromys caudimaculatus | reverse complement strand
GGCCCAAGCTGAGGTCTCCGGCCGTAGCCGGAAGCCGCCGGCTTTCAGTCTCTGTGGCCCGCAGAAAGCGGGCAGAGTCAGTGAGCTCTGGGGACGTGTTGCCCCTGCTATGAGCTTTTCTGCGTTCCTGGGAGAGAGAGGATTGTCTCCCGGAGCTGCCTGTCTATGGAATCCTAGTGTCCCGGGCAGAAGTTTCCTGCCACAGGCGCCCGCTTTTGGGATCCAGGGGGGTTTTTAGGCCCGCCTACCTCGGTCCCTGAATCTCGCGGGTTTGGGGCAGTACCTGGTGAGCTGTGGGGCGCGTCCCTGGCCCTCCGCTGGGTCCTGCGATCTCCGGGAGGGATCTTTGTCCCGGCGCTGATCAGCTGTGGGGCCCTGTGGCCCAAGCTGAGGTCTCCGGCCGTCGCCAGAATTTTATTTTTAAAAGAAATAAAATAATACTCAAAAAGAATAAGCACAGAATTTGTTATGTGCTAAATTATTTTTAGAAAGTATGTAGTCAGATTGAGACAGAATCACAGAGTTAAGGAAGGGATGCAGAGCTTTAAAGATGAGAATCTTGCAGAAGTATAAAATATCTTGTACTCTGCAACTAGTTTAATAACTACCAACTTAAATTCATTTGATCATATAGGATAATGTGTTTCTTTCCTTTTTTTGTTTGGTTTTTCAAGACAGGGTTTCTCTGTGTAGTCCTGGCTGTCCTGGAACTCACTGTGTAGACCAGGCTGGTCTCGAACTCAGAAATCCACCTGCCTCTGCCTCCCAAGTGCTGGGATTAAAGGCGTGCGGCACCACTGCCCCAGCAGATAATGTGTTTCTTAAAGAAAATTGAAGTCTACATCTTAAATCAGGCCAAAATTTCCTAAGGAGAGACCGCACAGTTTCCCTCTTTCCAACATTCAAATGGATTCTTCTATCAAGCCTACTTCCCAGCTATGTTTGATAATTCCATTTCAGTTTGGAATAGCACCTAGACCTCAGGCACTACATAACTGTGTTTTGTGAGCTGAAAGGATGGGAACAGATAAGGTTCTAAGTCCTTCATTGATAACTCTACTCCACACAAGCAAACCCAGGAAAACCCAGGAAAGGTAGAATGGCTTAAAACTTCCAAGTGTATTAAATACAAGGTACTCAGGTTGAAAGTTCAGAGAGATTAAATGCTGCTGCCACATACATGAAGTTTGCTTAAGACACCAGGGACTTACTATTACACACATGAAAAAACTTTTTAATGTTTTCTCCTGGTTAGTAAATCATACCAGAAGTGAAACATGGTATAAAGTAGCAGGTCTCAACCTTCCTAATGCTGTGATCCTTTAATATAGGATCATGTTGTGGTGAACTCTAACCATAAAATTATTTTCATTGCTACTGCATAACTGTAATTTTGCTACTGTTATAAATTATAATATAAATATCTGTGTTTTCTGATGGGCAGTCGTCTAAGGAGTCATGAGCCACAGGTTGAGAATCACTGGCATAAAAGATGATAGAGAAAACTGGTATTTTACTTTCTTGTACTTCCTCTATTTTAAAACAGAGACAAAGATAACTTTACCAATAAAAGAAGTCAGTGATGGTCAGAGGAACCACTGACAGAAGTGCTGAATTTGAGTCTCATTCTATACATTTCCAAGGCTATAATCAGCACTTGAATCCTTTAGAAACTGGGAGTTAAATGTGGCAAGTGAGAATTAGTTTCACTTCCAGTGTTCATAAATCATCAAAATGTTGGGGGTTCCAATAAACATATGCATTTCTTGAGGCTGAACTGGAAAAGAAAAAGAACTCCCCTCTAACCAACGACTACCAGGGTAGGCACATAAAAATAAAACAAAATGAAAAACCAAAACCCAAATAAAACAAAACAAAAACAAAAAAACTAGTCAATGGCCTTACATTGTTACATCTCATATTCCATTTAAATATCAGCTCTCTCAAAGAGAAGCAAGCTTGACCCACTTAAAGGGACCTTTCAAGGCAGCAGGCTGATGTTCCTGCAGTCTCCTTGGTAGAAAGTTAAAGGTCCATATTGTCCTTCTGTAAGATAAAGGAGCCTGGTCTGAGTCTATAGAAGTCTCAGACTCTTTTTTTTTTTTTTTTTTTTTGCCTCAAATTCTTTGAACCACATCCCAATCTAGCTCTTCTTGTAGTGTGTGTGTGTGTGTGTGTGTGTGTGTGTGTGTGTGTGTGTGTGTGTACCTATGAATGTCACAGCACATGTGTGACAGTCAGAAGGCAACCAGCAGGAGTAGATTCGTTGTCAGGCTTACATGAATCTTCCTTCTGTCCCAATTTCTTTTTCTTCAAATGAAAATGAATGGAGAAAAAGACAGACAATTTCAATTCTAGGATCTAGAAGTATGCTCCACTAGATTGCCAATGATTGAATTCATGGCCTTGTGCATGCTGGGCTAATTTTCTACCACTGAGCCATGCCTCATCCCCTTCTAAAAGCATGTGAAAGAAACAATTTTAGAGATTAGGAATTTTTGGTGTGGGGAGCAGCTTAGAAAACACCAAACATGTCAAATATTAATATATTTACCGATTCAGGGACCTGGGGAAGGTAGATTGAATTTTAGAAATCGTAAAGGTTTGTTGTTTTTAATTAAATTTGATTTTAGAAAAAAATACACAGGTATACAGTGCATATTGACCACCGTACCCCTCACCCTCTCTCATCTCTCTACCCCTCCTGTCCATCCATCCCATTCTTCCCCACAAGTCTCTCTAGAGTGTTCATTTCATGTCTGCTACTTTTGTCTTGTTACACATTGTGACTAACCAGGGCTGTCTGTGTTTTCATGGGTTTAAACCTATCCATTGAAGCCTCACTGTATCCGTTCTAGAGGATGGCATTTCACAAACTTTCACCCTGCCTTTCAGCTTTTTATACACTTTCTGCCCCATCTTTTTCAATGTTCCCTAAGACTAGAGGAGGCAGTGAACTTGGAATGTAGCCAAGTATGACTTTGAACTTTTGATCCTCTTACCTCTATCCCCAGAGGACTAGTATTACAGGCATGGTCTGCCTGGTTTATGCTATACTGGGGATGGAATTCAAGAGTTCCTCCTGCATCCTAGGTAAGTGATTTACCAACCAAGTGGCAACCACAACCCCCAATACTTCAGTAATTTTTTTTTAAAAAAATAGGTGAATTATATTCTAAGTTAATTTTCAACTTTGTACGATTACCAGATGATAAACAGTTGGATTGTTTCTGAATCTTATGAATAATATTTTATGTGTACTCAAAGATAATTGTATGAACCTATGTTTCAGTTCTCTGGTACATTATCTATTCTTGAATTACTGGACCTTTAGGTAACCATGTTTCTTTTTTAGAGGGCTTGCTGAAGTGTTTTTTCATAACTGTACCAGTTGAATCCCATAACCATCTGAGAGCTTTCATTTCTCCAAATCTTTGCCAACATTTAATACTGTTATTGTTTCTGACTATAGTTATCCTCTTCGTTGTGGCACAGGGATCTCATTGTGATCTTGATTTGCTTACCTAATAAGTAGTGATGTTGAATATCCTTTTATTGTATTTATTCGTGGTAATTTTTGTTCTGGGAAAAACATATCTTTATGTTTGCCCGTTCTAAAATTGTGTTCTTTTAAAAAAAATTAATACATGGGTTTATTTTACATACATATGTGTGTGTGTGCCCAAATGATATAGCATGTGTGTGGAAGTTAGATGGAACCTTTTGGGAATTGGTTTTCTTTCTCTATCATGTAAGTCCCATGGATCAAACTGAGCCTTTCAGGCTAGGCAGCATGTGCTTTTATCTGCTGAGTGGTCTTGCCATCCCTGGCTTATCTTCTTCTTCTTTTTATTTTTTTTAGGATTTTGTTTATTTGTGTCTAAGTCAGGGTTTCTATTCCTGCACAAACATCATGACCAAGATGCAAGTTGGGGAGGAAAGGGTTTATTCTGCTTACACTTCCATGCTGCTGTTTATCACTAAAGGAAGTCAGGACTGGAACTCAAGCAGATCAAGGAGCAGGAGCTGATGCAGAGGCCATGGAGGGATGTTCCTTACTGGCTTGCTTCTCCTGGCTTGCTCAGCACTTTCTTAGAGAACCCAAGATTACCAGCCCAGAGATGGTACCACCCACAAGGGGCTCTCCCTCCTTGATCACTAATTGAGAAAATGCCTCACTGCTGGATCTCATCGAGGCATTTTTTCAACTGAAACTCCTTTTCCTGTGATAACTTCAGCTTGTGTCAAGTTGACACACAAACTTAGCCAGTACAATTTGTTTATTTTAAAGTCCAGATCTCACTCTGTAGCCCACACTAGCCTAGAACTCCTGGTGATGCTGTTGCCTCAGCCTCCAAGTGCTAAAATTCAGGTGTGAGCCACCACACTTAGCTTAGGTTGTCTTTTATTACAAAATCTTAAGATCTTGCCATTTATTTTATTTATGTATTCAATATTGTTTGATTTTCTATGACAGAGTCTTAATGTGTAACTTTGGCTAACGTGGAACTCACTGTGTAGGCAGGCTGGTCTTGAATTCATAGAGATCTATCTGCCTCTTTCTCCCAAGAACTAGAATTAAAGGCAGGGGCCAGCATGCCTGTCTCTCTTCAGATTTAGATACACACACACACACACACACACACACACACACACACACCCCTTTATTTTATATATACGTATATGTATATATATATATATATATATATATATATATATATATATATATATGCACACCCTTATAGTTATATACAAATATGCACACAGATTTTGTATTTCACTTACCTCTTTGTGCATGTGTGTGTGTTGGGGGTAAGGACTCATTAGTGGCCTAGATTGCCCTGGCCCTTTCTACTCTGAACTTGTAGTCCTTCATCCTTCGTCCCCTAAACACTGAGATCATAGGCATGTTCCAGTATATTGTTTTCTCATAAAAATTTACCTTTTATGACTTACAACTCATTTACTTTTTCTTTGGCCGATGGTATGGCTGATAATATACTAAAGAAATGTTTATATAACAAAAGTTCACAAAGATTTACAAGTATTTCTCATTTTAAGGGATTTATAATTTGTATGCAAGAAAAGCTGATTATGAAAAACGAGGAAGGGAAACCTAGTAGAGGCTCAAGGGTTCTAGTGGGAAAGTACTTGTGTGGCTGGTTTTTGCCAACTTGACACAAAGTAGAAAAGTTTGGGAAGAGGTGACCTCAATAATTGAGTCTTCATCATATTGGTCTACGGGTATGTCTGGGGAGTGTTTCCTTAATTGTTAATTGATGCGACAAGGCCTGACCTACTAAGGCCAGTGCCATTCCTGGGTGGGTGTGCCTGGGCTGTATAAGAGACAGTAGCTGAATATGAGCCTGGATCAAGCCGGTAAGCAACATGCTTCTGTGGTTTCTGCCTTACTTCCTGCCTCTAATTCATGCCTTTGTTCCTGCCCTGGATTCCATTGATGATGAACTATGATATGGAAGTGTAAGCCAAATAAAATCTTTACTCCCCAAGTTGCTTTTGGTCAGAATGGTTTAGCAAAACAGGAACCAAGCTGGAATACCACACATACAGAATATAGGATCAGGGAAATTGATTCTCTTAGGACTGACTATATAGTCTACCACCCCTAAGAAAGTCTTAATAGGATTAGAGCTCTGTCCTGAGTCAAAGAACCATTGCTTTTTCTTTTTTTGGCTTTTTGAGACAGGGTTTCTCTGTGTAGCCCTGGCTGTCCTGGAACTGACTCTGTAGTGCTTTTTCTTTACATACATCCCTTGAAAATCAGAGTGAAATAGGAAAAAGAAATGAAAAATATTAATGCTACAGGGAAAGAGAAAAAGCTGAGCTAGGGAAAAATACTGAGCAAATAAGTGTCCCTGTACCCCATTCTTGTAATTGCCAGGATATATAGAGATCTCCAACATATGTGACTATCTTCCTGTCTACTGGACCTTAATCCACCTAGTTGCTATCAGAAAGAATTTCCTCATTCTCTTTCCTCATTCTCTCTCTCTCTCTCTCTCTCTCTCTCTCTCTCTCTCTCTCTCTCTCTCTCATTTCCTTCATTTTAAACTTTTATTTTATTTAAAATTTATTCTTTGAGGATTCCATACGCAAATATGAACGTATTTTGAGTACATTCACTCCCTACTGCTCTCCTGCAGCTCTTCCCAGACCTTCCTACATGTCACCCTCCCAATTTAATCTCTTTTCTTTTAAAAAAGAACTCACAGAGTTGAATTAGTGCTGCCCATATGCATATGGGTGTATGGCTGACTGCTCACTGGAATGTGCCAGGATCCACAACCCTGGTGGTGCCTTGTGAACTCCTCCCTCCCTCCCTCCCTCCCTCCCTCCCTCCCTCCATACCGGAATGTTGACCTGCTTGATCCTGTGTAAGTCTTGTGTAGGTAACCACAGCTACATTTCAGTTGGTATAGCAGCCCTCCCATGCCCTTAATATACTGTTGTTCTTTAGCAATCTTCTCCAGCCTGTAGCTCTTACTATCTTTTTACTTCCTTTTACTTGAGGTTTCCTGAGCCTTTGGAGATGCTAAAGGGGGTATAATATAGGAGCCTCATTTACAGTTGAGCACTTCAGGGTCCACTACAGAGTCCTCACTGTCCTGGAACTCACTATGCAGATCAGGCTGATTTCAAACTAGCAGTGATCCTTCTGCTTCTGTCTCCTGAGTGCAAGGATTACAGGTATGCCCCACCAAACCGTGCTCTGAGAATTTTATTTTATTTTTTACTCTGTATGATTTTATTACTAGAAAACTTTCATGTTTTTCCTCAGAATTCTATGTGTTAAATATGTGGTCAGTTTCTTTTCACAAAGTAATGTTATAAAATACAAATAAGACTGAAACGGGCATTGCAAGCATTTTCTTCTGGGGGAGATGAGGATGTATAAGTATAGGTATGTTTCAATGTGGGAACATCGTGTGTACATATGTATAGGTGTCCGTCTGAAGGTTGGAGGTCAACCTTAGGTTATTATTTCTCAGAGCCCATCCACCTTGTTTTTTGAGGCAGAGTCTGAGGTAATTTGTTTGTTTGTTTGTTTTTGTTTTTCCAGACAGGGTTTCCTTGTGTTGCTCTGTTTGTTCCGAAAGTCAATCTGTAGCACAAACTAGCCTTGAACTCATAATGTTGTATCTGTCTCTGCCTCCCATTTGCTGAAATTAAAGCTAGATCTCAAGGTGCAGGTTATTGTGAGCTTCCCAACGAATGTGGGAGCTAGGAACTGCACTTCTGTCTGCCGAAAGAGCAGTACACTCTTTTAACCATTGATCCAGCTCTCCAACTCCTCTGAGAATAAAAAAAAAAATGATTGGATTATCTTCAGTGTGGCATTTGCATAATGTGAAGCCTGGATATTTAGTCTTCTGTTTTCTCAATGAGCTTATTTCATGAATTAAAAGATCCCTCAAAATATCTGTTGGATATTGATTGCACTGAAGCTTGATGCATCTAGATGACCAATGTGGCTATTACTTCATTTCGGCAGACATGAGTTTCTTGCATATGAATGTTTCTTCTATTCATAACACAACATGAGAGTCCTCCAGGATTTTTGGCTCTATGGCCTTTATGCCAGTCTCGGAAGCCTAAGCCTAGCTTTGTGTTTTGTCTTTATGTAGGCTCTCAAGCTCCCAAGTGGTTGAACTATCACAAGGATTGGGTGCTCTTTGCCCCAGAAGTTTGGGCAGATCAATCCTGTGGATTTTTTTTTTATTTTAATTTTTTGATATTTTACTTACATTTCCAATGTTTCCCCCTTTCCAGGTCTCCACTTTGGAAACCCCCATCCCCTCCCCCCCACCACTATGAGGGAGTCCTGTGGAATTTTTAACTCCATCCAACTTAATGTAGTGTTAAAGCCACAGTATTTTGTAGGAAAAATACAGGCGAAGGTGCTGCAGGCTACAATAGAGTGCCTGGCTTTTAGAATCATATGTGTAAAGCAGGATGTTATACAACTGGGTATGCCCAGCCTTTTCTGAGAATGGTTTCTTTTGTGTAAGTATTTTATATTGTTGAATGGAAGGCTGACTCTCTTGTCAATGGTGGACAGTTTTTCCAGACAGGTATTAGTAGTTTGTTGAACATCCTTTGACGGTCATAAACAGAAAGTAATTTTCTTCTATAGACACATAGTAAATGCTTTGGAGACCTGTTCTTTTGCATCTTAGAGGGAACCTTCAGAAGGCCTCATTTCCATCTGTTTACTAATGTATTTTTGTCTGGTTTTAGAGTCTCCCTACTGCAAAATAGAGCCTTCCCAAGTTTAGTAGTCTTGGTAGCAATACATGTGTAACAGCATAGATAGATACAAGAACTCTTGACCTTTCCTGTCATCTCCTCTTTCTTTGACTGCAGTGATTAGTGTGGGAGGGAGGGAGGGAGGGAGGGAGGGAGAGAGAGAGAGAGAGAGAGAGAGAGAGAGAGAGAGAGAGAGAGAATAGGGAAGAGCATATCCTGCTGCCATGGTTGGCAAAGTTGGATGGTAGCTTTGATGTTATGAGCAGAGGGAACTGTCATCTCATGCCCTTACCAGCATACTTTATGTCTTTCCTAAAACGGAATTCAGATTGTTAGATCTGCTCACGTTTTTCTATGAATAGTCAGTAGACACTCCCTTGTTCTGAAGTTCCTTTTAACCCACACTTCCCTTGAGGTTATATCTGTGGTTGTTCTACAGTCCTTTTAAGTACCTCGAATACCTTTACTTTCCCAGACTTCTCATGTTGAATGTGGAAGTTACAGACTTTTTCATGTGATGAAAGTATAGTTCCTCTTCAAGCCAGCCTTCCTACTGTGTCTTCTGGCTTAGATTTTTCAGTCCTTGGTTCCTGACTTTATTTGTACAGTCACGTATTCACTCTCAGGTCTTACTAACTACAGAAGACATAAGTAAAACTTTCTGACACTCTTTATTACTTGAATATGGTTGAAGGAAGTGACCTCTAGTTCATTGATGTGAGACATAAATGGCTACTCACCTTAGAGAGATACCAATGACCTATGATGACCAATATAATGATGCCATCTAAGTCTAGCTTGTTGAACCAGTGCAATTATTGAGCTTACTTTTAAAAGGATGGGTGAGGAGTTACTTCCAAGAGCATAGGTGACCCTAAACAGTTATATTACTGAAGTCTTACTGCAGCATGGTTGATAACTTTTCCCAAATTATACAAATGGGGCCCTCTTCTTTGAATAATCTCCCACACTTTGTCTGTTGTAGCACCTAGGGAGACCATTAGACCATACTCAGCTGGAGCAAAATTACATCTTTTTGGCAGGGAAGTGTAAGAAGGAGTGGCTGAAATTTCAGCTGAGGATCTAATGATCCTCCCCATCAACTCTGTTTATGAGGGAATGTCAATAGGAGCCATCTTGAGACTTGCTTGTGAGTAGTCACAGCTGCTGTGATGATGAAGATAATGGTCCTTCTGCTCAGAAGGCTGTTGCACAACACCAGCCTTGATGAGAGGAAACTTCTACCTTTGTTCCTTTCTGAGATGTTCCAGACTGACCTTAGTAAACAAGATCCTTACCATTGCAAAGCAGTTCCATTACCATCTTCTCCTACAACAATCTAATACTGAGGTTTGCCTTCATTTGACTGAAGGCTCCGTGGATTCAGCTTCTAGCAGGACAATAGATGTACCCTAAACACCCAGGATTCTGTGGCTTTTCCTTCTCTTAGTGAGGGACTCCACTAGGGTACTTTTGTTTTAATCCAATTTTATCCACTTATTTTCACAGGATCCATATGCTGGCAATGGAAATCACAGGTCTGCTATCTTTAGATGACAGAAGGGCCCGTTATTTCAAACTACCTTCAATACTTTCACTATATTTTGATGTCTTGTTGATTGGCAAGTTGAGGATGTCATTCCATATGGCTTTTTCTGTACTCCCAAAAAGGGAACTTTGGATTCTCAATACAATTTAGAGCTTACCTGCCAATAATAGCAACTGAAATACAGTGTTTCCACTCATTGAACCCCATGTATTACTAAGGAACAATTTATGTATCTCTTGCTAATTTTTTTAGGGGAACCCCAATGGAAGAAACAGGATGAAGAACTGTAGGCACCAGAGGGGTCAAGGATACCAGGAGAACACAGTCCACAGATCCAACCACAGAATCAACTATGAAAGGCTCATAGGTGCTCATAGAGACTGAAAACAGCAATCACTGAACCTGCATGGGTCTGCACTAGAACCTCTGAATATATGTTGTGACTGTTAGCTTGGTGTTTTTGTGGGACTCCTGACAGTAGGACTGGGACTATTTCTGAGTCCTTTAACTGCTCTGCGGACCCTTCTCCTCTTACTAGGTTGCCTCACCTAGCCCTGATATAAGTGTTTATGTCTAGTCTTACTGTATCTTTTTATGTTGTGTTCTATTCATATCCCTAGAAGAACTGCTCTTTTGTGAAGGGAAACAGAGGAGGAGTGGATCTGGTGGAGAAGGGAGGTGAGGGTGTGAGGGGAGTAGAAGGAGGAAAAATTGCAGTTGGGATGTATTGTATGAGAGAATAATAATAATAATAATAATAAATACTGATCATCTTGTAGTGATGTAAACCTGCATGTGATTTCTCATCAGCCCATGAGATCTGCAGATTCAAGTCTATACAGAGAACTTCTGGAACCTTTAAATGGTGTGTTTGGAAGGACTAACACACCATATTGTATGTGCTTAACAGATAGTCAAATTTCTGAGTGACTCACACTGGAATGTTAACCCTGTCAAGAATCGGCAGATAGCCATTTATATATAATTCTGAAGAACTATGTGGGTGGTTGCCTGGAGAATAATCTGTCTGTTAAGAAAAAAATTGATGGTGTTAAAATTGCTATAAAATTTGATTTGGCATAGAATATGATAGCCTATTTATTATTAGACATATGCCATATTTTACATAGAATTATTTGAAAGGTGTTCAAATTAATCAACATCCTGCCTTAAAAACTCTCAAATAAGCTGTCTGCATTATTTTTTTAACTAGGTGCTAGTCATCCAGGAGTACTTTGAAAAGAATGTCACTAACTGATATTAATGCTAATAAGAACCTTTAGTAAAATATGTGACCCCTTGGGCAATGGCACACTGGGATTCATCTGTAGTCCTTGCCTGTAACTACCATTTAATGTACCCTTTTTAAAAGACCTCTGAGGGCTTGTTAGTGGCTATGAATACAATAAGAAGTCAGGTGCTGATTTTTGGTGACCTCCGACCAAAGTTAGTGTTTTGGAGAACACTAACAATGCAAATTTTAGCTAAGAAACACCTATTTTTAAGAAGATTTGCATTTTTATATAAACTGCCAATCAGGTAGTATCTTAGTTTTCTACTGTGAAAAGACATGGTGACAACGAAAACTTATATAAAGGAAATCATGTAAATGGGACTGGCTTAAAGTTAATAGGTTCAGTCCATTATGATCATGACAGGAAGCATGGCTGCAGGTTCTAGAGAGGTAGCCAAGAGTTTTACCTCTGGATCCACAGACAGCAGGAAGAGCAAGTGACACACTGGATCTGGCTTGAACTTCTGAAACCTCAAAGCCAACCTCCATTCATACTTCCTCCAGCAAGGCCACACCTACTCCAAGGCCATACCTTCTAATAGTGCCACTCCCTATGAGCCTATGAGGGCCACTTTTATTCAAACCACCACAGGAAGTATGATGGTTAATGTATACTTTCAACATGATAGGATTTAGAATTACTTAGAAGACATACTTCTAAGTATGTCTGTGAAGGTATTTTCAAAAAATTGTAACTAAAGAGGGATGGCTAATCTTAAATGTGGGCAGCACATTGAATGGGCTGTGTGATCTCTGGTTGAATAAAACAGAGAAAGTAAAGTGGGGAACCAGCATTCATCTTTCTGATTAGTGACTGCAAATGCAGTATTGCTAGCCACTTTACATTCATGTTTCTGTGCCTTCTCTTCCATGACAGACTGCATCCCTTCCAACTGTGAGTCAAACTAAATTCTTCCTTCTTCAAGTTACTTCCATCAGGTAGTCTGTCGCAGCAACAATAAAAGTAACAAAGACAGTAAAAGTGCATTAGACGTGTCAAGTCATTTTTCAGATATGGCTGTCTAAGATTCAGAATCTATGCCATCAACTTGATCTTTCTTACTGTTTTGGTACATCTAGGTTCCTGAATATGCAGTCTTGCTTATGGATATACCCATAAATGAAAGGTAGATTGGTTGTAATAGGCTGTAAAGCTGTGAAATCCTCTCAAAATCTGCTTACAAATGTGTATTGGAAGATAATTCTACTTTATTGGTTTAGATATAGGCTGTTCTGCTTGTCTTGGAAATAATCCTCCAAAATTAACCTTGCTCCTTAATTTTTAAAGTAGAACGGCACTCAGTTCTCTTTATTTGGGACCTGTAAATAATCTTATCAATAACTGTATCAGCCATCTGGACATTGCATGTGTTTAAAGTACCTTAAATTAAAGATAGCCTACATTAATATGATCTTTATTAAATTTTTAATGTAATATATTTTGTTCGTATCCACCCCCAATGTCTCCCAGATACCCCCAAAACCCAATTTCATATTCTTTATAAGAAAATGAAACCCAAACCAAAAAAAAAAAAAAAAAAAAAACCAAAGCACAAACCCAAACCAAAACAAACAATATAAAACCCCACCACATGTTTGTTTTGGTTTGGATTTATGCTTTGTTATGGTGTGGTTTCAGTTTTGTTTTGTTTTGTGTTTTAAGAGAGAAAGAATATAAAATTGGAGCACACACTCAAGAGAGCCAATTTGGAAGACTGACTGAAACCAGTCAAAAATGCTTATCGTAATGACAGTTTAATCTAAAAATCTCTGTCGTGGTTTGAATAGGTATGGCCCCCATAGACTCATGTGTTTCAATTCTTGGCCCATAGGGAAGTATGGCCTTGTTGGAGTAGGTGAAGAAGCATGTCACTGTGGGGGCAGGTTTTGAGGTCTCCTATGCTCAAGCTATACCCAGTGTGGCACACAGTCTCCTTCTGCCTTCAGATCAAGATGTAAAACTCTCAGCTACCTCTCCAGCATCATCTCCCTGAATGGTGCCATGTTTCCCACCATAATGATAATGAACTAAATCTCTGAAACTGTAAGCCAGCTCCAATGAAATGTTTTCCTTTATAAGAGTTGCCTTGGTCATGGTGTCTCGTCACAGCAATAAAACCCTAAGTAAGGCAATTTCCTTTTTTCTCATCCCCCTTCCCTTCTCCTCACCTCACTTCTATTCTCTTTTTTCTTCGTCTCTCCATCCTTCCCTTTCCTTCTTCATTTCTTTCACTGCAAATTGAAACCAGGGCCTTGCATATGATAGGCAAGTGCTCTACTACTGTACTATGTCCCTAGTTTTAAAAACAGTTTTGGAGATAAGGTCTCATTAAATTGCCAAGGCTGGCCTTGAACTTACTTGTAGCTAGGACAGATGTAAAGTTCTGATTCTCCTGTCTCCCCCTTATCATTCTTTTCTACCTCAACTCTTTGTACTTTTGAAGTGGGGAATGAATGGATACCAACTGATTCAGTTTTACTCAGGCATGTATTAACCAAGATAGTGTAGTACATTGCTTTGGAATGTAGTGTCCTAGGCATTTATTGTTTGGACTTTTGGTAGCTCTGCCAAAATGTTTAAAATTGAAAAAATATATTGCTTCCTGGGACTGGGGAGATGGCTCAGTAGGTTAAATGTTTGAAGCTCAAACAAGAGGTGCAGTGTTTGGATCCCAAGCTCTCATATAAATACTTGGCTGGTGTGGCAGCTTGCCTATAGGCCCAGTGCTTGGGAGACAGAAATAGGAGATCCCTAGAACAAATTACTAGCTAGAATAGCTAAATTGCTAATCTCTGAGTTCCACAACAGAAGCATCCTCAAAATATAATGTAGAGAGTGATTAAGGAAGACCCTTGATGTCAATCTCATAGCCTCCCCATGTGCACATAGACCATCTCCCCAAATGTAACACCTATACATGTGCTGTGTATGCCACACATATACATAAAAATATTGTTGTCAATGTCATGTTCAAGACAGACTTTTAGGGACTTGCTTAATGCATAGTAACTTTCTTCAATGCAACTTAAATTTATGTCTGAGATTACATTTTCTTAGTCAATTAGTGTATTTCAAAAGAAGATATAGGGCTGGAGAGATGGCTCAGCGGTTAAGAGCACTGACTGCTCTTCCGAAGGTCCTGAGTTCAAATCCCAGCAATCACATGGTGGCTCACAACCGTCTATAATGGGATCCACTGTCCTCATCTGGTGTTAGAGTGTACTCATATAAGTAAAAAATGAATAAAGAAAAAAGAAAATTCTTAAAGAAAAAGAATATATAAACTCAGGGAGAATATATATATTTTTTTCTAGGGAGAATATATATATATATATATATATATATATATATATATATATATATACACTCATGATACATGAGTTTATACTATGAGTTATCAAAATACATCTACCCATTGGTATTCTTCTGGTTTTTATATTTTAAGCTTTCTATTTTTCATAGATAACTTGATTTTTAAGATTTAATATTTAGTTTTAAGTGTATATTTTTGCCTGCATGTATGTAGAAATAACGCCCTATTATATAATTTCCATATATGCCACCAGACTTATTAAGACTTTAGTATGATTTTTTGCTGGGATTTTCTTTTAAAAATTTTATTTCATTCATCCATTCTTTGAAGATTTCAAACTGATATAAGGTGTATTTTGATCAGATCCATTCCTTATTACTTCTCCCAGAATCCTGGCCTGCCCTATTGAAATTCTTAGCCTCCTCCTCCTCCTCCTCCTTTTCTTTTCCTCCTTCTCCTTCTTCTTCTTGTAACTCACTGACTCTAATTAGTGCTATCTGTATGCACGTGGGTGTAAAGCCATCAGTGGAGCACTGGAGCATGGGCAATATGATGGCTAATCTTGGTTGTCAAGTTAACACATAGCCTGGGAAGAGGAAACCTCAGGTTAGGAATTGCCTCTAACAGTTTGCCTTGTGGGCATGTTTTTTTTTTTTTTTTTTTAATTGTTAACCAATGTCAAAGAGTTTCTCGATTGTTACCTGATGTCAAAGTGTCCAGCCCATTGTGCCTACCATTTTTGAGCTGGTGGAACCAGGCTCTATAAGAAAAGGAGCTGAATATGAGCCTGTGAGCAAGTCAGAAAAAAAAAAAAAAAAAAAAGCTTTGCATGGTTTCTGCTTCAGTTCCTGGTTTTGCTCCTATCTTAGTTTTTCTCAATGATGGGCACTATCCTGTAAGCTGAAATAAATAAACTCTTTTCTCACCAGATTGCTTTAGTCAGAGTGTGTGTCACAACAGCAGAATATAAACCTGAACTAGCAATCTATGAGAAACCATACCCCAGAAGAAAAACTTCTACCAGTAGCCATCAGTTAGGAATGAGAGTTAGCAAAGGAGAAAATGTTCCAGTCCAGGATCTTTCAGATGTAATAATAGAGTTCATTTACTAAAAGCCTAGTCCCAATTCCACCAACTTACTTTATTTTATCTGTTAACACTTAACATTTTCCCAAGAAGAAATAAGAAACCCAAATCCAAAAGGAAATGGAGGGACAAAGAGTGGAGCAGAGACTGAAGGAGAGGCCATCCGGAGACTGCCCCACCTAGGGGTCCATCCCATTGCAGACACCAAACATAGACACTATTGTGGATGCGAAGAAGTGCATGCTGACAGGAGCCCGGTATAGCTTTCTCCTGAGAGGCTCTGCCAGAGCCCAACAAATACAGATGCAGATGTATGCAGCTAAACATTGGACTGAGCACAGGATGCTCAATGGAAGAGTTATAGAAGGGACTGTGGGTGTCAAAGGGGTTTGAACCCCATAGGAAGAACAACAATATCAACCAACCAGACCTCCCAGAGCTCCCAGGGACTAAACCACAAACCAAAGAGTATACATGGAGGGACTCATAGCTCCAGCTGGTTATGTAGCAGAGGGTGGCCTTATCTAGCATCACTGGGAGGGAAGCCCCTTGTTCCTGTGGAGACTTGATGACCCAGGATAGGGGAATGCTAGGCCGCTGAGGCAGGAGTGGGTGGGCAGCTGGGGGAGCACCCTCAATAGAGGCTGGCGGAGAGAGGAGGGTTAGGGGGCTTGTGGAGGAGAAATTGGGAAGGGGGATAAGATTATAAGTGTAAATAAATAAAATAACTAATAAAAAATTAAAAAAAGAAACCCAAATCCAAGTGTGTTAAAGAACCTAGGGGGCAACCTCCTCTTCCTCCTCCTCCTCCTCCTCCTCCTCCTCCTCCTCCTCCTCCTCCTCCTCCTCCTCCTCCTCCTCCTCCTCCTTCTCCTCTCATAATTTAATCAAAGCATTTCTCCCTTCCCTTTCCTCCCTCAAAATCCTTCCTACATACCCCTGTTTGTTCCCCTTCAAATTCCTGGCCTATCTGTGCACTAATTGTTCGTATGTTCATATATATAATTTTCCCCAGAGTCATTGATATTTGGCGACAAAAATTTGTAAAAAAGCTGTTTGTCTGACTTCCCGTGGTATGGACTCTAATCTGTAAGCCAAATAATGCTTCCCCAAAGGAAATAGTGTTGATTCAGTCTGAATTCAAGAAAATACTTCCCATATATTTTCTCAATATACTTCCTCTCTATTTTTTCCTGTAGGTGTTAGAAAGGGTTGATATTCAAAGTGCTCCTTTCCCACTCCCACTGCTGGATCTCCTTATAACTTTAGCATCTTTCCCTTGACCTATTATATTCTTCTGCCTGCATTCACTCGATGCCAGACTTGATATGTTTTTGAATGTTCATATATATACATGTTTGATATTTGTTATAAAATTATTACCATGTTCAAATCAATTCCCATATCCACCATGTCACAGTAACCATTTGGTGTATGCATACAAGGACATGGTACAGTACTGTTAACTTTACCCACCATGCTGTAATTAGATCAACACATACTTTCCCTCTTAATCGGAAGCATTTTATGCCTTGACCAATATAATCTTCTTGACATGACCCTGGGACCACACTTCTACTTGTTTCTATAAGTTACACATTTTTTAAGATTCCATATGTGCATGATAAGTAGTTCCAGCATATCATGTCTGTTTCCACTTCTCTGGAAGGTGTCCTAATATCTCACTCTAAATTATGGAATCACTGGACATTTTGGTTTTACCCTTGAGGCCTGATCAAACTACTGCAACAAGTACGACACACTCAGTATTTATTTCTGTTTTTATATTGTCCTTCAAGATTTTTTATTTTATTTATTTATTATTCTTTAAATTTTTTATAGTCCAGTCTTTATCCCCCTCCTGTTCTGTCCTCTGACTGTTCCTCATCCTATACTTCCTCCCCCTACCTCCCCTCCCTTCTCCAAGAGGGTTTCTCCATCCCCACCCCCACCTGCCAGATCTCCCTACTCCCTCCAGCCCTAAGTCTCTCCAGGGTTAGGGGCACCTTCTCTCACTGAGGTCAGAATTGGCAGTCCTCTGTTGTATATGTGTAGGGGTCTCATATCAGCTGGTATACACTGCCTGGTTGGTGGTCCAGTGTCTGAGAGATCTCGGAGGTTCAGATTGAGAGTGCTGGTCCTCCTACAGGGTCGCCCTCCTCCTCAGCTTCTTCCAGCTTTCCCCTAATTCAACCACAGGGTTCCTCGGCTTTTGTTCATTGGTTGGGTGTAATTATCTGCATCTGACTCTTTCAGTTACTTGTTGGGCCTTTTGGAGGGCAGTCATGCTAGGCTCCTGTTTGTAAGCACACCATAGCATCAGTAATAGTGTCAGGCCATGGGGCTTGCCCTTGAGCTGGATCCCTGATTGGGCCTGTCACTGGACCTCCTTTTTCTCAGACTCTTCTCCATTTTTGTCCCTGCAGTTCTTTTAGACAGGACAATTCTGGGCCAGAGTTGACTGTGGGATGGCAACCCCATTCCCCCACTTGATGCCCTGTCTTTCTGTTGGAGGTTGGATCTACAAGTTCCCTCTCCCCACTGTAGGGCATTTTATCTAAAGTCCCTTCCTTTGAGTCCTAAGAGTCTTTCACCTCCCAGGTCTCTTGTATTGTGTGTGTGTGGGAACAGGACTGAAGCCCTGAGGGCTAGTAGAAAAAGTGGAAACAGGCAACCTCAGGAGGTAGGAGGTGGGGGGGGACCCTCTAGAATGTAGATTCAGTATTTCAAACAACAGAAATTTGTCTCATAAGTTGAGAAACTGGAAGTGAGAAGTCTTTATATGTCTTTGGTGGTGGTGGTTGAGTCTACCACCTCATACATATTAGGCAAATGTTCTACTGTTGAGAGACATACCCAGCCTTAGAAGGCAGACATCAATGTGTTAGCAGAATTGGGTTTCTTCTGTGAAGAAGAACTGTGAGGGCTGTGAAGGGTAACTGTTTCAGGAGGTACTATTTGACCTACAGATGGCCAACTTCCTCATAACCTGCCATTCCTTATATGTATCTGCATTCACATTTTATCTTCTTAGAAAGACACCAACTGCTAGAATTAAGTGGCAAAAGTTATCTTGATGGGTCTGTGCCAAGGCATGCTGCAAAGAGGTCATCCCATGCAACAGGTCTCACATAAGTGGTTTATTGAGGATGGGGAGCAAAAGGCCATCTTGGAATAAGGACATGAGACAGAGATAGAGACAGACAGACAGATGGACTGAAAGACACAGAAAGAGAGAGGGGGGAGGCAGAAAGACAGAGGGGGGCACTGATATTGAGAGGGACTTTGTAAAGGGTGCATGTGTTGCATCAGAAAATATGCAACTCGTAGTGACAGTGGAAATGTGCTGCTCCTGGTGGCAGCAGTGGCAGATGATGACACCTTAATCAGCTAGTGCTGAGTCTCTGAAGGGCAGGCTGGCGGAGCAGCTGATTTATAACATCAACTATATCAGAATAAGGCCACCCTTAAGGTCCTCATTTGAAACTGATCACCTCTGGAAAGCTCCTACTTCCAATCAGGGTAACATTTTGAGATACCATGTGTTAGGACTTCACATATCAGTGTTTTAGAGAACACATTTCAACCAATAACAGAGTCGTTCCCAAATTTCTCTCTTGAGAGAGCAAGAAAGTACTTCTCACTCATCTCAGGCACTACCTCTTTGTTGGGTTCCAATTTTTTTGTTTTTGTTTTTCCTCAAGGGCTCCTCTTGGTTCTTTGATGTCAACACAATCTCAGGCCACTAAACTTCACTGTTTCCTCATGTGAACACTTCACAGTAAGCATCTGTGTAAGCAGGGAATGGGCAGTTCACTCCCATGCTTTGATATTTGTATGAAATGTTTGAAATGTTTGCAATTAAGCCCATTAACATATTTATTACTGCTGCAGTTACATGCCTAAATTATGAAGATTTAAGGTCTACCTTCTTTACAAATTGTAAGTATATTTTACAGTATTCTTAGCTCTAGTGACCATATTGCACATTAGATCTCTAGAAATTAATCATTTTGGTTAGCTTAATGGTTATACTCTTTGAACTACATCAGCTCCTCTCCCATATCCTCTAACCCTTAGCCATCGTTATTCTGTTTCTAGAATTGACATAGGTGTGAGGTCATAAATATTCTATGTTTGGCTTCTTTCACTGTACATAATCTCCTCTAGGCCATTTCATGTTGCAGGATTTCCTTATTTTTTAAGATAAAAAAACCTATGCACCTATGTTTTATTTTTCTTTATTCACTCATTGATGGCCACATACTTTATGTATTTTGGCTGCTGTAAATAATAGTGTAATGGATTTGAGGACGTAGGTATTTTTTTCAGTCCCTATTTCAATTCCTTTGGGCATATATCCAGAAGTGGGATTGATGGGACATATGGCAGTGCTATTTATACCTTCTTGAGGAACTTCTATCCTGGTTTTTATAGTGGCTGTGCCAATTCACATTCTCACAAAGAGTACAAAAAGATTCTCTCTTTCTCACATTTTTGACAAACTTGTTATCTTTTGATTCTTTGATAATAACCACCCTAACATGTGTGAGGAAATATCTTACTGTTTTGATTTGCATTTCCCTGATGTTTAGAGATATTGAGTACATTCTAATATACCCTGTTGTAAAAAACCATTGTAAAAAACAAGTCTGTTCAGGTCCTTTGTCCATTTTGTTTTTGGAGAAGGTCTCCACTGATTTTAAGTATGGTTAGTTACAGGAATATGGGTGAGGGGTTATTTGCAGAAACACAGTCACTTTACCATGGCTATACTTCTGGAAAGCAAAACAAAACAAAACAAAACTCTTTCCCTTAGCAACCACTAATGCCCGGTAGGTTCTCAGCGAGGGGTAGGCCTGGCTTCTAAAGTCTTTCCATGTTAGAACTGTGAACTTTGCATAAATTGTCCAGGAGGGGTAGAGTCTTGTAAACACCTCTTCTCCCCATGAGAAGATGTTCATGGAGCAGTCTTGTGTAGGTCTTGGGCAGGCAATCACAGCTGCTGAGAATTCAAGAGTGTAGCAGCATCCAGCACAGAAGGCAATACTATAACATTTCACCCTTTTTTCCAGCTCTTACATCTTCCTGTTCACGCTTCATCTACATTCTTTGAGCCTTGGAGGGAGTGACACAAATATCCCATTTGGGCTAGTTATTAAACAGTCACTTTTTGTCACTTCTTTGACTAATTATGAGTTTCTGCAGTAACTGTTACCTACTCTCTGCCCTGTCTCATAACTGAAGGTAGTTTTTAGTTTTCTTGTTAGTTGTAAGAGTTCCTCATATAGTTTGGATATAAATCTCTTATGACGTTTGGTATGCATATATTTTCCCAATAATTACCATTTCATTTTCTTGGCTCTCTTGGATAAACATGATTTTAGTTTAATGTAGACCTGCTTGCTTAATTTTGCTTTAGTAGTCTCTACTTTTGATGCCCTATTCCCAAATCACTGCCAAAAATAATATCAACTAGTTTCCTCCTAGGAATTTTACAGTTTTAAGTCTTAAATAGTTAATATAGTTTATATTATTTTGTGTATTATGTAAAATGAGGTCCCAATTTCTATCTTTTGTATATATATTAAATTTTCTAACATTATTTATTGTTGTTCCATTATGAATTGTCAACACCTTTGTTGAAGGTTAGTTTACCGTATATGTACTTATATGTGTGTTTATTTCTTAGATTTTATTTTGGTTCATTGCCTTCATGTTTGTTCTTATGCTAGTTCCACACTGCTTAGATTAGTATAGCTGTATGATATTACTGTATTTTCAGGATCTTCATGTCCATGTGGAAATTATATAACATTTCTTTTGTAGGAGCTATAGGTACATATCACACCTGGATAGTTTTCCTTCTGTACATTCTTATGTGAACAATTCCATCTCCAAATTATCTTCATACATGACTCACACAGTAGTATTTATAACCTTCTAATTCAGGGCAAGGAATAAGCTTACTCAACCTATTCACTTGAATTTTACATCCCATCCTACATGTTGTGGTCCATTGTAAGTATCCAATCATGAAAGATAGACTTACACAGGGAAACACATGGGTGGTGAATAGCACAAGTTTCTTCCAATAAGGAGAACTCTTGACATATGGGGACCTTCAGAAGAGAAAGTGCTGGTCTGATCCATATATAGTGCTTGGCATATGCATTTTCACATAAAGACCTTAGATATATTTGTATAGAAAACATAGGGGAAATCTTGTAGCATAGCTCATATGAATGTAACAAATTTCTAGAAATCATTCTGGAACAAGAGAGGATATGAAGCCATGACCTACTAATTTTCCTATTTTACACAAAAAGGTTTTTCTTTCACTCTGTGATGTGTAACTTTTAAGTTTTAACTATATAGTACTTTGTATTCTTTGAGAAGTTTAGTAGCCCACTGAATCAAATTAGTTCTGCCTATGTGCATGCCTGTGGGACTGTCCACTGAAGCATGGTCCACCTAACATGGGTCACACTTCTAAAGAAAACTGATTCTCCTCCCCTAGCCACCACCAACTATCAATAGCTCCTCAGCTATTGGTGGGGGCTCATATGTCCTTCCTTCTTCCTTGCTGGGATGTTGGCTTGATCTTGTGAAAATCTTGTGCTGGCACTTTTGCAGGCTACTGTGAGTTTATAAGTGCAACAGCGTTGTGATATTCCAAGGAAAGAACTTACAACTTTTATTTTGTTAAATGGACATAGTATCAAATTGCCTTCTAAATACTTATCTTTGTGACCATAGATGAGGGACTTGCTCAGTGCTAATCAGAATAGCTCCTTTCTTTTAGCTCGGCAGTGATAGCATACACCTTTGATCTCAGCACCTGGGAGGCAGAGGCAGGTGAATCTCTAAGTTCAAGGGAGCCTGATCTACAAAGTGAGTTCAAGGACAGCTATGGATATCATGTCTCAATAAGACAAATAATAGTAATAATAATAATAATAATAATAATAATAATAATAATAATAGTGGCAAAAAGAAAAGCTTCCTTTTTGTATTTCCATTGTTCTTTAATAAAGGAACATAATACTGTCAATTGGGACCTAGTTTTTTAACTATAGCAAAAATATTTATTCACAGGAATTAATGTATCCTTCTCATATGGTTCACTTAATGAAATTTGAATAAAGAGAAATGGGAAGCATAAGAGAAATGACATAGAAGAAGTAATTTGCAACTCATTAAAATGTATCACTCAAAACAAGCATTGACAATGTCCCATATTATAGAGTAACTCACTCTATCCTTCAATAATCAAGAGGACTCTGCGGACATTTCACTACTAATAGAAGCCTAGGTTGACTGGCAAGTAAAGATATTGCTAATGATGTTCTCAGAAGAATATAGTGAAATAAATAAATGTATAAATGTTTGTATAGATTCTGCCTCCATCCATGGTGCAAGTTAGAACTAGATAGATGCTTTCAACTTACAAATAAGAGTCACTGTGCAGAAAGAAAACCTCAAGTATGGATAAGAAGCCTAGGATAAAGTTTAGAGTCCACAGTTTAACAGATTTATTACAGCATGTGGAATTTAATATAGAGACTCAAAACTGATCAAAATACAGAGAATAAATGTCTGTGGAGTGCTCATCCACAAATGGGACATCTTTAACTTGAATACCCTGCCACCCCAAGGCTCTTGACATCATGGAAAATGGTATAGTGGTTTGAATAAGTGTAATCTACCAGGGCCCATAGATTTGTATACTGGGTTCCCGGTTGATGGAACTGTTTAGGAAGGGTTAGGAGGTGTGCCCCTGTTGGATAAGTGTGTTACAGTGTGCGCTTTGAGACTCCAAAAGCTTCCACTATCTCTACTGCTCTCTTCTTCCTGTTTATGGTCCTGAGTTGTGAGTTCTCAGTTGTGGCTCAAGCCACCTACTGTTTGCTACCTATGTCCTGCCACAAGGAACTATAACTCCCTGAAATCATAAGCAAATAAACTATTTCCTCTATAATCACCTTAGTTATGGTGTCTTATCACAGTAATGTAAATGTTACTAATACAGGGTAAAAAACCAGTATAAGAGCCAGGTTTTGTGATAGTTAATCTTTTCAATTTGGTTTGATTGAGAGATAACCATGAAATCAGTTGAACACATTTCTAGGTGTGTCTGAGAGGACATTTCCACATATAGTTAGAGCATAAGGGATCTGACCCAATGAATGATTTAATTCACAATGAATTAAAAACCCAAACTGACTATCGGAAGTTGGTTAAGCTGTGGAAGATAGAGTCTCATTGGAGGAAGTAGGCACTGGGAATGTGTCTTTGTGTGGTATATATTGCTCTGTTACTGCTGCCCTCTAGGTTTTGCCTGCCAAGAGTTGAATATCTCTACTTCACCACATCCTCTCTTCCAGTTTGGATTTGTACTTCTGAAATCATGGCATAAAATAAATTCTGCTTTATATTTTTATTTTATTTTATTTTTTCTTTATAAGTTTTTGAGAATATAATTATACCATTTTATTTATTTGAGAGAGAGAGAGAGAGAGAGAGAGAGAGAGAGAGAGAGAGAGAGAACAAAAATTCAGTTTCCTGAGGGGGCCAGATAAAGGCATTGGATCTCTTGGGTTAGAGGTGGTTGTGAGCCACCTGACTTGGGTGCTGGGAACCAAATTCAGGTCCATAAGTATGGTTTTTTAACTGATGAGCCATTTCTCTAGCCCCTTCTGTTTGTTTGAATGAGAAACACCCCACGCTCACAGGCTCACAAGTTTGAATGCTGTTCCCAGCTGGTATGCCTGGGAAAGGTGAGGAGGCCTTGTTAGAGGAGGAATGTTGCTAGGAGTTGGCTTTGAGGTTTCAAAATTCCATGCCACACATTTGAGACTCAGTCTCCCTTCTCTCTTACTCTCCCATCCCTTCTCTCTCTACCTCATGTCCCTGTTGCCAGTACAAAGGAGAATTATTTGCCCCAGAGGGACAAAAGACAGGAAATGAGACAAGGAAGAGATAGAGAATGAGGAAGAAGGGGAAGGGAAAAAGGGAGATGGGGAAAGGGTATTTTCCCCAGGAGAGTGGAACAAAGGACTGCCTCTGGGCAGAGAAGAAGACAGACTATTCCATAGACAAATGGTAGTTTATAAAGGTAAAAGAGCAAACCCTGTGTTAGGATGAGGTATTTAATTTTGATTGGGATGTTGATTAGGGAAGCCAAAGGGGGCTTTTGATTCCTGGACTTTAGTAACTTGTGGGTTGACCACTTTGGGGTTTTATATCAGATGTCCTGCATATCAGGTATTTACATTATGATTCATAACAGTAGCAAAATTACAGTTATGAAGTAGCAACAAAAATAATTTTATGGTTAGGAACTGAATTTTATAAGGACATTTATTAAAGGGTCGCTGCATTAGGAAGGTTAGGAACAAGCTAGAAGATGAGGCATTCATCTCTGCTAAGTTTTATTGGAACAGAAAACAGAGACCACTCAGTTGCGTAATGATTAATCCATATTCCAAAATGAACAGTTTGCTGATGACAGGAGGAGGAGGAAGAGACATATGCTGAGATCTATGTTGTTTAGTCTGTGGTTTATTTAGCATACTGAAGAGGATTTTTTTTATTCACACTTTTCTCAAGAAGAAGGAGGGTTAGGATAGAAATTGAGGGCCATTCTTTTTTTTTATTGGAACCAGAGGACTTATTCACTGCTGGAAGTTTGTTGGAAATTATCATCTGCAAGGATTCTGTTTATTCAGATGTTAAAGGCAGTAATACAGAAACTGTTGAGATTCTTAGAAGCTCTTGTAGGCACTGTAAAGGACTACTGAGGGTCTGTAATTTAAGTTTCAGACTGAACTATGGAATGCCTGGAGTTTGTTGTGTAGCAGTTTTCTTTAGGATTGAAACATTTCATCCTGGAGGGAGCTTTAAGACAAGGTATACACAACTGGAAAGTAGTTGCAGGAAGACCCTGAAACTGTTCAGATTCACTAGACTCTTCCCTCCTAGAGTAAGCAATATAGACAGCTGAGAGTCACTCTCAAACAAGCTAATCTGCAAAGACAACTCAAAGAATCCAAGCTACAAAGAAGACTCAGACCAGACCAGCTACCTGGAAGAAACAGAAAGCAGCTGAACTGCCTAGAAGAGGTTCAAATCAGAGTCACTTGGAAAGGACACTCTCCAACATGTTGTGCTGCCTGGAGTCTGTACAGAATGCTCTAGGTTCCCAACTTTTGTGAGCAATCAACCATGTTGGGGTGGGCTTAAGTGATGCACTATCTTTGAATCATTTCTGCTCCAGTAGATAACTCCAAACACATAATCTTGTAAATAACCGCAACAAAACTCATTGGCTCAACAAGGTGGACTTTGGTGGTATCCTTACCTTGGTCTCCCTGTCTAGGGTGGGTTAGTAGATAAGTGTGTATTTTTTTTCCTCCAAGAAAAGCCTTATCACACAACACAGCTTGAAGGTAGGTACTTAAAAATATTTATTTACTTTTCTATATGTTTATTTATCTACTTGTTTATTTATGTTTTTGTTTATTTACTTTGTAGTGGTAGAAATAAAACCCAAGGCCTTACACATGTTATGGCAGCATTTACCATTGGGGCAAATCTACAGCCCCGCATAGGTATTTGTAAGTTGATAGAAGGTATGGTATTGTCAATGGTGCTGTTCAGTGTATTGTGGCAAGAGTTGAGAGAGCTCCAAAGCAAAGTTAATGCTGTCTTGCTCTCACTTATGGGCTTACTTATTATGATCAGATCTCAAGTAAGAGTTATCATTTTTAAAGAGTTATCCATTTTAAGTGAAAATTTAAATCATACAAGAGTTACAAGAAAAAGTATTCAGTACCCCTCCAGATGAGGAATTCTCAGATACAGGGACTGAGTTAGCACTTCTGCCTTCTCGCGGTATCAGTATACCTACATTCTTGAGAACACGTGCATGATTTTCATGAATATATCAGGCAAGTAAAGGGCGGGAAGAAATATAAACTGTGGAATCTATAGGCTCTCCAAGGAAAGATGGAATTCTGATTAATGGGTGGAATCTGAGCCATGTTATTTTTAATGAAAAAAAAATGTAGCCTCCAAATGTGCCTTATGTAAGGCAGATACCCTCCAGATGACAGGATGGACTTGCGCCTCGCATTGGGATGAAACTAGATGATCTAATTTCAACCTCTGGTGGTGGAATACATGATCAGTGTTGCTTGTACCATATGTGGATGTCCATATAAGGACATGTTGAGGTGAAAGGAGGTGAATCAACAGGCTCATGATACCTATACTACACGTGGCTGTCTATATTATCCTAGAAGGCATGGTAATTCATATATAGTTTGGAACCAAACTCCCAAATAATACCTAGCAATACCCCTTTGGGTCGTAGGAAGCCTGGTTAACATGTTCAATGTGCCATCTGCATAGTCAGAGAGAGGACCACTGGGTGATAGCTAGAGGTGCTAGAGCTGGTGCTCTTCTCAGGTGTACTGGAAGGCCAGGGCTGCAGTAAACTCTTGGCTTCCCTTACGGTGTTTCCAAGACTATCTACAAAAATGATGGTAGAACTCTAGGTAAGAACTTTTAGTTGGACTGTAGTGTTTTGAAATTTCATTAATGTACTAATTAATTGTTTTCTTTATTGTGGTGCTGGAGATCTAATCTAGGATCTTGCACATCTACCACTGAGCTACACTATTAGCCTAGACTGTTTATAATTAGATTCACCATTTCTATTGAGTCAAACAGTGAGGCTAACCTCATAGAAAAGTTTATCTATAGTTACCTGGGACGCCACTGGATAGTGTAGGAGTTCTCACCCTTCCTAATGCTGCAACCGTTTAATACAGTTCCTCATGTTGTGGCAATTCCCAACCATAAAATTATGTTCACTGCTACTTCTTAACTGCAATATTGCTACTGTTATGAGTAGTAATGTAAATATGTGTTTTCTGATGATCTTAGGTCACACCTGTGAAAGGGTTTTTAGACTCACAAAGGAGCCGTGACCCACAGGCTGAGAACCACTTGCTTTCCCTGAAAGAAGGCACTAAAACAAAACAAGAGTTATATGGAGGGGATAGAAGAGGGGATAGAGTACTGGCAGAGATGAGCAGCAAGGGCATTTCTTGCTGTTTTGCATATGAAGTAGTAGACTGACCATATCTTTTTTCTTTTTTTATTGGATATTTTATGTATTTACATTTCAAATGTTATCCTCCTTCCCAGTTTCCCCTCTGCAAACCCCCTATCCCATCCTCTCCCCCTGCTTCTATGAGGGTGCTCCCCCACCCACCCACTCCCACCTCATCACCTTAGCATTCCCCTACACTGGGGCATCAAGCCTCCACAGGACCAAGGGCCTCCCCCTCAAGGCCATCCTCTGCTACAAAAGCAGTTGGAGCCATGGGTCCCTCCATGTGTACTCATTGGTTGGTGGCTTAGTCCCTGGGAGCTCTGGGGGGTCTGGTTGGTTGACATTGTTGTTCTTCCTATGGGGTTGCAAACCTCTTCAGCTCTTTCTTTTTTTTTTTTTTATTTTTTATTTTATTTTTTTTCCTGTGGAAAAACTTTTCTTTTCTTTTTTTTTTTTTTTTAAATTTTTTTTT
>CM052722.1:28552039-28578223 GCA_028551405.1 Uromys caudimaculatus | reverse complement strand
TTCGAGTATAGGAAGGCTACTGAATTGTTTGAGTTAATTTTATATCCGGCCCCTTTGCTGAAGTTGTTTATCAGCTGCAGCAGTTCTCTGGTGGAGTTTTTCGGGTCACTTAAGTATACGATCATATCATCTGCAAATAATGATATTTTGATTTCTTCCTTACCATTTTGTATCCCTTTGACCTCCTTTTGTTGTCTAATTGCTCTAGCTAGAACTTCAATTACTATATTGAGTAGATAGGGAGAGAGAGGGCAGCCTTGTCTATTCCCTGATTTTAGTGGGTCAAATGTATTTTCTAAGTGTTAACATTCAGGTTAGTGGGCAATATTTAGGGGGAAATGGGAAAGAAACAAATACATAAAAATGAATTTTCTGAGCACATATGTTCTTAAGGCAATATGGCTTAAACTTCAGTGTGTATGTTAATTATCTGTTCTTGAAAAAAAATGTCAACTCTGATTTATTAGTTCTGGGATGGGGTCTAAGATTTTGTATTTCTAACAAGCTTACAGATAATACTTTGTTGCTAGTTTAGGAACTACATGATTATAAGTCTGTTAAATCATTGATTTCTATCAAGAGTCTTCTGTGATGGAAGGATTTACAGAAGATGTTAGTGGCAGTGATTATATTTTAATACTTTATTCAACTAAGAATATCTGCAGCGGCCCTTATGCTAACTGCCAGCTTTCTATTTCAAACTCAGAATCGAGGAAGAGAACACAAGCTATGTTTGGTGGTACATGCCTATATTCCCAGAGCCCAGGGAGGACAGATGGCAAGTTTGAAGCTAGCCTAGGCAACATAAGAAGACTCTGCTTCAAAATACATGCATTGCAGAGGATAGTCTCTCCTTATATGCCAGAGCAGAGGATAAATGTGTGTGTTTATATGCCTGCCTCTCTCTATCTCTGTGTGTGTGTGTGTGTGTGTGAGAGAGAGAGAGCTGTTGACAAGTCTGGATGACATGTTGACAAGTCACTGCTTACCTCCAGGATGAGACAAAGAGGAATTATGGCCAATAGAAAACACTGCAAGACAAAAGCATGGAGTCATTGTAGCCTCTGCTGCTTCACAATATATACCAGGCTTCCTGTCATGTGACCCCTGTATTTGGTCTAAGGTAATTTCTGGGGAATAGTGCCTAAGAAATGTGAATTTTTTTTTATAGTTTTGGTAAATTTATTTTTATTATTTTTAGTTATGTATATGTTGGGGGTATTCTCTCTCTCTCTCTCTCTCTCTCTCTCTGTGTGTGTGTACAAGTATCTGCAGAGGCCATAGGGTTCAGATCTCCTAGACCCTTAGAGCTAGAGTCACAAGGAGTCATGAGACACCATGTGGGTACTGGAAACAAACTAAGCTCTTCTGTGAGAGCAACAATGCACCTTTCCAGCCTCCCCCCCTTTCTAAATTAGCTGACAAAATTATATGTTTCCTTACAGAAATTTTATACATACTTACTTTTGGTGGATTCTCCCTGCTCCTCCATACCCCCAGTTACTTTCATATAGCATAGGTTCTATGTCCCTCCCTACCTTCTCCTTTAATGCTTTTCCCAGTCTTATGAATCCTTTTCTAGTTTCTTGTACAAATCTTAATGTACATACAAGCCACCCAGTGAATACATTGAATTCTATCAGTTTGCATGGGTTTTTCTTTAATCTTAAAATTGCTGATTTCTCCCCCTGGCAATGGGCAAAGAAAACATCTTGTTGGTGGTATTGTCAGGAGCAGAGCAGATGGCAGCCCTTTGTTCATCTTAGCTTGATGCCTGGCTTGGTGGCCAAACCTGTCTTATGCTTAGGTTACATAAAAATCAAATCAAATCAAATCAAGTCCAGGGCAACACAGCACAAAAGGAGGAAGACAGAGACCTGCATTCTTCCATGTCACATGATATGGACAGAGAAAGATGCCGACAGACCTGCCCTCCACCGCACAGCATGGGAGGCTCATAGACATAGCCCTGCCTACCACCACATGATGGAGCGCAGGAGGAAGAAGACAGACAGAGATCTGCAGACTGCTAAGCAACCAATAGACCTGCAGAGCAGAAGAGGGCTGTAGGCACCTGCTTGCTGGAGGATGTCACCCAGGGACTGTTAGACTCAAGGCCAGCCTGCAGTGGGGACAACCACCATGTACATGTATGTGGTGGACAAATGGCAGAGAAAGAGAAGTGGAGCAGCTTGAGCATTATGAAGAGAGATGGAACTGGAGACTCAAGGGTAGAGAGGAGTAGCCTGTTATGAGTGGCCAGCACCATCACCATAGTGAGGTTCCAGCCTGACTTGTCCCTAAGAGCCCTGTCTGGGTCTGTGACTATGCAGTTTCAGGAGTCAGTGTTGATGTGCATGGCTCATATTATCACCTGAAAACATGGGGACATTTGTGGTTGGGGCAGCTGCTGCGAACAATCTGGATGTCCAAGGGCTGTCTATGCAGAACTGGTCCTTTCCCCTTACTGGCTACAGCATTCTGGAGAGTGGGCCCTACTCTCACTGGTGTAAGCACTTGGAGTGGGGGCTATGCTTTGCCCTGGCAGCACAGTGGAGCTGGTCTTGGTGATCAGGAGGGCATGAGTGTGGGAGAACTGACCCTGACATTCCTCTGCTGTGGGGTAGCACAGGCACAGAGGTGAACCCCGGCCTTACTCCAGCAGTCAGAAATGCTCTTCACAGGGTCATGAGAGCAGAAGAGCAGGCCCTGCACCTCTCCTTGGAAGCACAGTAGTGCTGTCCCTGGTTGAGGGGGTCCAAGTGAGTTGCTCTAAGGGCAAGAATGGAGAGCTGGTCCAGCCACTTGTCTACCATGAGGTGATGTGGGGACAAGATGCCATCTTCTTCTTTCCCCTTGCCATCTGCAGTAGTCCAAAGCTGGTCCTCAGGACATAAGAACATGAAAACAGGAGAGCTAGCCATTCCCCAACATACTAGACGTAGTACTTGGGAGAGCTAGCCCTGCACCATGCCTGGGCAGCACAGTGGAGCTGGACCTGATGGTGGAAGCCTGGGTGAGTCAGAGGGTGTGAGATCTGGGCAGCTGGCTGAGCCCCTAATAGGCTGCAATACCTGGGAGAATGGGGCCTGTGCTTTGATTGGGCAGCACAGTGGGATGGCGGTGAAGGTGCGGGTGAGTTGGTCCTGAAGGCACAAAAGCAGAACTGACCCTGCCTCCTGCTGATGGCAGCACTGGGTGGCCTAGCTGGAACAGTCCTGGAGAGAGCTTGCCCTGATGATGTGGGTGCAGGAGAATTGACCAACGCAGCTACCACCCAGGCCCAGATCCAGGTCTTGGAGTTGGGCTACCCCAAAATCTACTCCATCTATAAACTCCTGGAGCATATGAAAGGGCCAGTATCACATATATAAAGTTGCAGAACCTCCATGACACAGAGCAATAACCTGGAGGAGACCAGTAAGGATCCAATATTGATGATGTCACAGAAGCCAGAGATCTCAAACCAGTCCATCATAATGAATATTTGTAAGTGAAGATGTATGGACAGGAATATACTGTGGGATATACTGTGGGATACACACTGTGACATACTACAGCTTCCAGGATGTTTTGTGTGTGTGTGTGTGTGTGTGTGTGTGTGTGTGTGTGTGTGTGTGTGTGTGTGTGTGTTTGGAGGGGATGTTGCAAGGACAAAGGGTGAGGAGGCAGGGAGATAAGCTGGACTAGGATACACGATGTGAAGCTCACAAAGAATCGATGCAAAATTTAAAAAATATATTGTTGATTTCAAGATGTTGAAAGAGAGATTTCCCAAATTTTCAAGGTACTACATTTCTGTGAACATTGGGAGGGGATCTATAACTCAAATGATTGAGCGGCTCTTACTGACTAAATTGTTTAGAACTGGGAAAGAGTTAAAATGGTATAGAACTTCTCGTTTATGGTAGGTTTCAGAGCCAAAATTTATCTCTAAATGTGTATGACATTTTATTTCCAGTAATACCACTCAATACTGAGCCCAAAGCTGGAAAAGCAAAAGTTTATAATTTGGCATCTGGCATTTTATAGATTTATGTTCTCTATACAGCTAAGGTAAATTTTTCCACTGCATGATATGCACAAAAGGCAACTGAAAGGAATTAAATGGAACAATTACTTATAAATAGGGCTGCAGAGCTGAGGGAAGACTTATAGGATGGTGAATAAGCTGGACTCATTGCTATGCATGAGACCCGAGGAGAAAAGTGGTATCACAGCCTAGTGAGAGTTAAGGCTCAACTCTACTTGCAGAGTAGTCTTTGTATACACAATGCTAATATCACTTGAGAACTCAGATCCTGTCCTAGATTGGTTAAATTAAAATCTGCACTTTTAAAAAAATCCAAGTTTATTTGGATTCTTATACCATGAGAAACTCTCCTCTAGCTGTAGGAGAAAATGTCTTGCAGAAGTTGTGCTCGTCACTTGAGGAAAACAGGTACTTCTAAACTCTGGCCAGGCAGGGAAGAAGCTGAAGGATAAACATACCAAGCTCAGCGTTGTCCCATACTCCAGTCTTCCATTCATGCATCTGGATGCTAAAGCTAATCACAAGCCATAGGATAAGGGAGTAATTTGATGTAATCCATGAAGCACAAAGCATATAGAAGAGGGAAGATAGTGGAGGGGGAACAGAATATTCAGCATACTCATTTAAAATAACTTTAAATATAATTACATCATAGTATTATCATAGTACATCAAATCAAACAGCTTGAGTAAGGAAACATTTTTGTAAAGAATGTATACATCAGGATTGAGGAAGGATCATAGCTATAATTATTTGATTTTGTCCCTTCTTAAGCTCACAACTTTCACTGTCCTTGCCAAATAGGCTCTAATTCGAAAACCCATTCATAGCAATGTCTAGAGGGGTTCTGTAACTTTGATCATTAGTAATGCTATAAAAAGATGATAGAATGTATTTGAGTTAATGGCAACTATGAGCATTTAAATCTATAATATTACATAATTATGTGCAACCACTATAATTTAAATAAAATGAGCTCTGAGATTACTTTCAAGTTTGCAGATCAAGGAGCAGGGAAAAACTTTAATGGTCTCTCATCTGCTAAGATCTGGATTTCTCTTCATGTGTGAGCCATTCTGCTAGTTGGGATGCCTCTTCTGCTGCCTGAACCTGAAGTGCAAATTAACCGTGGATTTGAAAAGATCAAATTTTATTCCTCCTTTATTGAATAGTGGTATGATACTACAACTCTGAATGATTTTACAGAGATCTATTCTGCTTGTAGTTTCTTCCCATGTTCTCCTTTATATAGCCTAAGATGGCTGACCCTACATTTATGTTCCAGGTACCATCATGAAGAAGTGCTAGGTGGCAGGAATGGGAGATACTCCCCTGTTTTTAAAGGCAAGACCTAAAGGTTACATGCATAGCTTCTCTTTGATTTTTATTGGCTCTAACATTATCACATGACCATTCGAACAGCAAAGGAGGCTTAGATATTCAGTTCTTAAGTGGGCAGCCATAATCAGCATAAAACCTCTATTACATGGATAAAGTGGAGAGTGGATAGAGGGTTCCTGCAGCTTTACGGTGGGTCATTTGGCATTTTGTCCACACATCTGTTAGATCTGGAAAGTTGTTTGTTTCAGAATTCTTGATATTTATTAACTTTTCAGAAACTGATTAATATCTGCCACAAATATTTTCAAATGTTATCTATGAATTGCTAAGGAAATTCTAAGTTTTTTTTTTTTTAATCTCACCAACATATTATAACAGTTTCACCAACTAGGGACCAAGCATTCATATATATATGAGCCTATGGGGGTCATTCTTATTTAAACCATAACATTGCTTTTTTTTGAGAGTGGGGGAAGAGAACAAAAACATAAATTTTGATGGGTAGGAAGATTTGTTGGTTGGAAGTAGCAGGAATTGGGGGACAGCAAACATGATAATATATTTGTATGAACAAAAGATAAAAAAGTCATCACTTCACATCCTCTTTTTGAAACTTTATTTACATTTCAAATGTTTTCCCCTTTCCAGGTCTCCCCTTTGGAAACCCCCATCCCCTCCCCCTCCCCTTGCCTCTATGAGGGTATTCCCCCAACCACCCACCCACCCACCCACTCTCCTCTTTTCTCCTTGGCATTCCCCTACACTGGGGCATCTAACACTCTCAGAAACAAGGGCCTCTCCTCCCACTGATGGTCAACAAGGCCCTCCTTAGCCGCATATGTGGCCAGCACCATGGGTCCCTCCATGTGTATTCTTTGGTTGGTGGTCCAGCCTCCAGGAGGACCAGGGGGGTCAGGCCAGTTGACACTGTTGCTCCCTCCATGGGGCTACAGACTCCCTCAGCTCCTTCAGTCCCTTCTCCAACTCCTCCATCTGGGACCTTACTCTCAGTTCAGTGGTTACTATAAAGTGAAACTTGGGTATTCCAGACTTTTGGGTTAATATCACTAAGAACTATGTTCGTTCTTTTGTGACTGAGTTACCTCACTCAGGATGATATTTTCAAGTTCCATCCATTTGCCTGCGAATTTCATTAAGTCATTGTTTTTAATAGCTAAGTAGTGCTCCATTGTGTAAATGTACCACATTTTCTGTATCCATATTTACAATCTCTTCTTTGTATTTTTGAAATACAAAATATGATATTAATTATGATCAACTTGCTGAGTAATGGATAACCAGATTTTATCCCATTAGAGACCAAGGGTTGGTGGAATAGGAAGTCAATGTAGGAACATTAGCTAAAAGGTTGTAAATATTTTTTTGTATAAAGGGATATTGTATTTGTTACTTCTCTATTACTTCTATGAAGAAATACACATGAGAATGTCTTTTTTTTCCTTTAGGCTTTAGTGTCCAGTATGGTATGGTAAGAGTCTTTATGAATTAAGTTGTTGGATTCAATGGTGAGGGGTAAGAGTGTCCTATGTCCACCCCAGGCTTGGGCCCCTTGGAGAGGTCGGGAGAGGCGGGACACGGGCAGTTTGACAACGCTCACCCCACGGCACCGCCAGGTGGGTGTCAGACTGTGAAAAGCCACTGTGGGACACTGCCCGGGGTGGGGGAGCGTGGCCTGGGGGGTCCTGGGCACCACATGGAAGCTGGCTCCGTCTGGTTCTCAGGCTCTTGGGCATCCCAGGCACTGCTGGATGCAGCAGAAGAGCTGAGAACAGAGTGAGAGCCCACAGGCTTGATCTAACCCAGGCTGAAGGGGAAAAGCAAGGAGGAGCACAGCTGGATCCCACTGGGGACCAGGCCCTTGGCTGGTGCTGGCTAGCTCACTTGATTTGGTAGCAGCCATGGCTGGGAGCACAGAGAGGCCTTCTGCAGGAGACTGGATAAGGTTCTTTAGATGAAGGCCTGTTCCACTGCTCCCCAAGGCGGATCCCAATGAAGAGAGACAGTCCACAGTTTTAGGGCGTTTATTGTCATGGCAGAGAGTAGTATGAGTGAATCCATACTCTGAACCTCAGGGCAGGCTTGAGATTGAAATACCTTTGCAGGAAGAGTGGCTGGGAAGGGGAGTGGCTAAGCCTCTAGGCACCTCATTAACATGGGGATGTCTTGAGGCTAGGTGACTACACCTCTACCTGTGGAAGGGCTTGGGGCATCGCCCTTACGTGACTGATAGTCACAGACCTATGGAGGAGAGCTGTAGCCTTCTGTCAGGAGCCTGGTTCCCAGGAGCATGGCAAAACACCTATTGTCCCTTGTAGGGTTATTCCTTACTGGGTTCGCCAGGGTTTTAAACCTTAGCTCAACCAGAAAGCAGGCTGCCTTTCATGGTCCCACATTAAGTTAAAATTTTCTCCCCAGTATTTTGATTAATACATCTTTTGCACATGGGATGGCAGTGCTTGGTTCTATAAGGAAGCAGGCTGAGTAAGCCACAAGGGAAAATCCAGTGTCTTAGGGTTTCTGTTTCTGTGAAGAGATGTTATGACCACAGCAACTCATATTCATGGAATTCACAGGCAAATGGATAGAACTAGAAAATATCATCCTGAGTGAGGTAACAAAAGAACACACACGGTACGTGCTCACTGATAAGTGGATATTAGCCCAAAAGCTCCGAATACCCAAGATACAATTCACAGACAACATGACACTCAAGAAGAAGGAAGACCAAAGTGTGGGTGCTTTGGTCCTTCTTAGAAAGGGGAACAAAAAACTCACAGGAGCAAATACGGAGACAAAGTTTGGAGCAGAGACTGAAGGAGAGGCCATCCAGAGACTGCCCCACCTGGGGATCCATGGCATATACAGACACCAAACCCAGACACTATTGTGGATGCTAAGAAGTGCTTGCTGACAGGAGCCTGATATAGCTGTTTCCTGAGAGGCTCTGCCAGAGCCTTACGAATACAGAGTCGGATGCTCACAGACAACTATTGGACTGAGCACAGAGTCCCCAATGGAGGAGTTAGAGAAAGGACTGAAGGAGCTGAAGGGGTTTGCAACCCCACAGGAAGAACAACAATATCAACCAACTAGATCCCCAGAGCTCCCAGGGACTAAACAACCAACCAAGGAGTACACATGGAGGGACCCATGGCTCTAACCACATGTGTAGCAGAAGATGGCCTTGTTGGGCATCAATGGGAGGAGAGGCCCTTGGTCCCATGAAGGCTTGATGCCCCAGTGTAGGGAAAAGCCAGGGTGGGGATGTGGGAGTGGGTGCGTGGGGGAACACCCTCATAGAAGCAGGGGGAGGAGGGAACCTGGAAAGGGGATAATATTTGAAATGTAAATAAAGAAAATATCCAATAAAAAAGGATACTTGAATGGAAAATACTAAAATAAATTCTTATGTGCTTCTTTAGGTCATATTTATATTTGTAAATTCAAAGTATGCATTTTTAGAATAACAATGTGTATCAATCTATTAAATTGTTAATTTGTGATATTGTTATTATTGATGGTATCTTGTGGACAAAGAAAGTAATAAATTATACTGGGCTCATTATCAGAATTTTTGGAATTGGAGGAAAGAAGGATGTATAAAAAGTCTTGTAGGACTAAACTTGAAACTGTCAATTCATTTTACCTTCATAAACATATACATGCATATACAAATACATTTTAGCTCTGTTTTTTGGAAAATATTATGATTATAATGATCATCCTATCAGTAATAAATTGCAAAACTTCTTCTGGTACTGTGAGAACTAGCTCTCATGTTCCTCAGTCTCTCTGCCTGTGGTTTCAGGGTACTATTTACTGCTAAAATGGAAGCAGAGTTACTTGGAGAGTGACATGTTTATGTCAGAAGCAGGAGTTGTACAAAACCAGCCTGCAACATTTGTCATGCCGAAACCCAAGAATGCTACCAACGGAGATTTTCAGTAATGTCAAAAGGAACAAGATACTAATCTTAAGATAATTGCCCCAATGGCAAAACATGAACTATTTTGGCATCAGTTTTTAAAGAAAGAAGGAAGTGAATATGCCCACTCTGTAAGTTCTTATCAATGCTTTAGGAGCTTACTGATGATCACCTTTGGAGAGTGCTACGCCATGAAAGATGGAAATACAGGACTTCTTCAGGAATAGGATTTGGAGAAAGCTAGAGACATTCTGATTAGTTCTACCAGGAAACTGCTATTTCACTCCCACTTACTACAAAAGAAGAAATGCAGGAGTATGCATGGTCAGTCATGAGGATGAGTATGAGCAGAACAAAACAAAACTAAAACCCAAACAAATGTCACTATCTCTTATGATGGTGGGTAAAAATGAAAGTTCATTAATTCAAATAGACTTTTCACAGTATGAAAAAGAATACAAAGTAAGACATTTGTACATTAAAATGATAGAATCTAATAATAAGCATCCATATATAAATTAACACACACACACACAAAACTAACCAAAAAGAAAAAAAAGCAGATTATCCACAGTGGCAGTAAGAATGATGATTTCTACTCTACTCTTCAATTTCAACAATTTATTTATTTACGCAATTGTGTTCTGCCTGCATGTATGTCTATGTAAGAATGTCAGATCTTGTATTACAGACAGTTGTGAGCTGCCACGTGGGTGTGGGAAATTAAATCCTGGTCCTCAGAAAAAAGGAATCAGGGCTCTTAACTGCTGAGCCATCTCTCCAGCTCCCTCTACTCTTCAATTTTGAAAATATTTCTTTAGCATTTGTTTTGAATTACACTTATGTGTCTGTGTGTGAGTACATGCATGTGAGTGCAGGTACCCAAAGAGTTCAGAGGCATCAGATTCCCTGAAGCTGGAGTTGCATGTAGTTAGACGCATGCTGAGTTGAATTGAGATGCTCTCTGCAAGAATGTCTTTCCTATATCATTTCTCCAGTCCCAGATTTTATTTTTAAAATAGTGGTGAAAGGAGGTTATAATTGCAGAATGTGGATAAATATAAATAACAGGACTATAGAACTTTTAAAGAGTCCCATTAATAAATGTACATATAGTCAAAGATTCTTATACAGGCCTTACTTGTGAAATTGGGAGACCAATTTGTTATTAGTGTCCAGTACAAAGCAAGGAACCAGGAATATTTTTTATATTCCAGCAGCTTAAGGCTATTTCTAGATTTAAGTAATTTAGCAGTAAGAATGGCTATCAGAATCAAACATTGCAACTCCTCCCCATAGTAATAAGCAGACTAAGCTCATCATTTTAGTATCTTTAAATCCCATTTGTGTACTACTTTAATAACATGTAGCCCACTGTTATCCAATAGAAATATAATAGGAGACACAAATCTAATTTAAAAGATTCTAGTGACACATTTTGAAAAATAAAAAGACAAATGTGGAATTCATTTTCACAATATACTCTATCAAACCCAAAGTATCCAGAGCATCTTTCAATATGAAATTGAAATGTAAAATTAAAATACTATTACATCCTCCTTATATTAAATGTTTTATATTAGTGTGTATTTTAAACTTACTGTAACTCTAAATTCAGAATAGATACATTTCAAATATCTGATAGTCATATACATTTTTAGGTAAATTTATTATCTCTAGTTATAGCTATAAAATATACTTTATATTATCAATTGATGTTATCTACAAATACATGTAAAACTATAGATTTATAGATACTAATTTTATTGTTTCTTTCTTTTATATCTTATTTTTGTTTTTTTAAAGGCAGGCTATTCAGCTTAGGCTAACCTCCAAATTCATTGTCTACCTGAGGAAGCCTCCCATATACTGGCAATACAGATATGTGTCATCTGATAACTGACACTTTTAATGGAAGAATCTATTTCTGGCAAAGTTAAAGAAAATTTAGAAAATCTCACTTTGTGTTGAAACACAAGGTGAATAACAGTAGTGAAATGAACTTCCAGACTAGCAAACACTATTATTATGAATGTATATTTGCAGCTTCAGTGGCTTTTTTTCTTATGAGTTTCATTGTAGTGACAGTCGTGGCAAAACTTCTTGTTAATTATGTACTATTTCCATTACAGTGTTAATTCAGTTTTATATTAAACACCCGATAAACCTGCCAAAGTAAAACTGTATTTTTGTCTATTGTATTCTACTTACTTAAGACAGACTGTATTCTAAATTCTGTTTTATTTTTATCACAATTACAGATAGATTTATTGCTATTCTTAGGGCAAGTATATTTTTAGTTTTTAAGTTTTACTGTCATTGTACCTTATTGTAGATTCACTGAGTTAATAAATACTTATTTCTTATTGAAAAATTTGATGCAGTATATTCAGATCATGGGTTTTCATCTACCAGCTCTTCCCATATCCTTTCTAACTCCCCACCCATCCAACTCCATGTCCTATTTTCTAATTCTCTTTTGAAAGCAAGCAAACAGACAAACAATAACAAAACAAACAAACAAACAAACAAGCAAGCAAGAAGAAACACAAGAAACAAAAGTCATCCCCTCAAAAACACCAAGTTAGGAAACTATAATGCAAAAGTAAAAAGACTAGTAAGAAAAAAAAGCCCAAATAAAGCTATATGAGACAAAATGTCTACAGAAATAATATGGAGTTTGTTTTGTGTTCGCCATCTACTGCTGGGCATAGGACCCACCCATAAGTGTGGTCAATATACACAATAATACTTATTGGATAAGATGTACAAGTAAGTTTGTGTATAAATATAGATATATAGTTTAAATAAAATTTTCTTACCTGGGCTGATAATGCTCCTGCAAAGAGCCAAATATCACCTAACAAAACCCATAACGTCAGACATGAGAAGCTCTCTTTAGTTGTTGGATATAGGGTTATCCAATAGATGCCCTGAACCTTACATTATAGGCTGTTGATATTGCTCCTGGTTGCCCCTGAGAAATGGAACTGTAGTCCCTATTGCTGAAGAGACCAGGCTCCATGGCACCTGATCTGGAAGTAATCTGAAACTCTTCTTCCTAAGTACTAGCTCTCACACTAACAGAAGGCACCATGTAAAGTTCCAAAGGAGAGAAGCAATGAAGAGTCCTACCTAGCTATAATGAGCATAAAACACAACAGCAAGCAACATGGCATAATAACTCTAAATGTGCAGTAGAGGAACACATACCCTTGTGGTAACCAACAGCTAATTGGACTTAAGACCTGCACAAGAGAAAAAACATTCTTGGTATTGGAAACCTAGTCAACTACCCAGTCCTGGTGAAGTCATGGGATTTGGGGGAGAACCTAAAACTATCACTTTACTAAATCAGCATAATTCTTAACTATACTTTTAATATTTGCCATTATATCTGCAGGTAAGTGTAGTTCTCAATCCTCATTAAGGAAACTTCTCTTTGAAAGAGACAAGAGACCACTGCAGAAACCACAACCAATCCAAATGCAGAGTTATGGAGCTATGACTTGTTGGCATAATTTTTAGATATTTTATGGAGTTCTTCTATCTATCACCCATCAAACCCTTATTACTCCCTAATTACATTCCAATCCTCCAACATTAGGTAGAAGAGAAAGAAAGTTAAAGGGGAAAGGGGACATAGATCTCTTTAGATAACTCCCTACTCATTAGGGGCATTGGGTTCCTAGGGGCAAGTCCAAACTTTGTTGTCAGAATATCTAATTTCTTCTTGTTGTATTTTTGCTGACAACCACTTGACAAACTACAATAACTGGAACCAGCAGCAGGGGTAGCAGCCAATGTCATAGGGCCTCTTGGGGCTCTCCCATTCATATCCTCTCCAGAGTCCCCAGAATTAAACTGTCTGCAGCTGGCAAAAATCATGCCCCTGCTAGTGCATGAGGCAAGTCATAATCATCTTCTGTGAAGCAGCCTCTTATCTCACACCTTGAAATAAAACAAAAACATATTCATGTAACATAACTGTATTTTTAAAGAAAACAAAAATCCCACTACAGTGACCCAATGGTTATAATTACAAAACAACTCCCGCATGTAAGACTCAGGAAACATTGTGCAAGAGGTGTGGAAAGATTATAAAAGTAAGAGAATCAGGGACTTTGCTATGAGATTGTCTCCTAGAAGTGTCAGAAGCTACACCCATAAAGTCTTATTAACACGATCTGAACAGGGACAACAATAATAGACATTTCAAAATGTGTGGGAGAAAACCATGAGGCCCCAAGCCTAAACAAATAACTATAGGCAATTAAGAAATCCTGAGAGTGGGAGAAAGAGCTTTCCCAGTTGGTTATTCAATACCAAATGATCATCCCTAAAACATATACATAAAATAAAATTATATAGTTTGAGAAAGTTATATTTAGGAATATAACATATGATGGTGATGATGATGATAATAGTAATAATATAGTAATAATAATATATACATACATTTATGCAGCAACAATCAATGAAACAAGAAGCCAAGAATTTTAAAGAGAATAAGGGGCATATGAGTTGTTTTGGAGAGAGAAAAGAGAAGTGGGAAATGATATAATTCTAAATTCAAAAATGATGGAACAAAAAATGGAAAGAAAAGGATATTTAGTAAGCTCACCATGCCTGTTTATGGAGGAAATAATCTGTAACACAGAGGTGATATTAATTGATAACTTGACTTATTTCTAACTTCTTTCCACTCAATAAATATCATTCAATAAGCATGATTATGCCTAACATGCAAATAAATACTAGAGGAATATGATAAAAGCTTTGTGACCTTGTTTAAGTAAATGGTTCTTATATTGGAAGCCTAATGAGCTTCTGTAGGTAATCTCATCTTTAACAAAAACACAACATCACTAAACTTTTAGTTCTCGTAGTTGTTTTCACATTCATGAAAATTTCTTCCATAAGATCATAGAATCTACAAATAAACCACATTCTATATCTAAAAAAATTTGGCGTCCTAAGAATTAATTTATGGGTATTAAACACACACAATTTATTATTTGTCAATAATAATAATAATAATATATTTATATTGACCAATTTAAGGGAATGTATTAATCAGCTAATTTATCAATTTTTATTCCATAATTGAATGTAATTGCTGAATCACAACTGTCTGTTGGCCTAAAATCATTATTGTGATGACATGAAGAGTAGAAGCCATCACAGTGGAGGGAAAAAACATTCTAAGAAGATTCAAGGATTTTGTTTCATTTTTGGGGTAGAAAAGTTTGCAAAAGTAGATTAAAAATTAGTTAGAAAAATAATTAATATTAAATTTAGTATCATGAAAACCATTGTTAGCATTTCGCTGCATTTTCCCAAGGTTTATTTATTTAATAAAAATTATATAAACCTGGGAATAGTGGTGCATGCTGGTAATCTCATGACCAAGAGGTAGAGGCAGAAACACTGTGAGGAATAGCCCAGCCTGTGCTACCTAGCAAGATCCTATCCATAAATATAGGATAATAATGTGTCTTAGTCACTGTTTTATTGCTCCAAAAAGACATGATGACCAAGGTGACCAAGGCACTTAAAAAAGCAAAATTTAAAAAAGCATTTATCTGGGAATTTGCTTATAGCTGTCATCATGGAGAGTGCAGCAACAGGCAGGAATGATGCTGGAGAAGAATCTGAAAGCCACATCCTGATCCATAGGTAGAGACAGAGAGAGGGAGGAAGGGGAAGGGGAGAGAGAGAGAGAGAGAGAGAGAGAGAGGGAGAGAGAGAGAGAGAGAGACTGACTGAGTCCAGCATGGACTTTTGAAACTTCAAAGCCCACCCTCAGTGACATACTTCTTCCAAAAAGGGCACCACACCTTCTAATATTTCTAATCCTATCAAAGAGTTCCACTCCTTGCTGACTAAGCATTTAAATATATGAGCCTATGGGGGCCATTCTTATAAAAATGACTATATAATGCTTATTATATTCTATAACATGCTTATTTACACCTATTACATGGGTTTATAAACTTTGTCATCTCAGGATTTCTGACTGGTGACTCTTTTGACTCACTGGGCTATTCCTTCACATTTAGACGCAGAAGGAACAGCAAGTACACAAAGGAATGATTGATCTGTCTTCTCTAGGGACTGGTTGATATTACTAGGATATTTGATAGAGAATTTTAGCCAGTGTGGAAAAGGAGCTACTCAGATAGCTTTTCCCTCCTTTTCCTGTCCACTGGAGCACGTTGACATTTGAGCCTTTCTAGTAAAGTTTCTGGATAAAATTTGTGTTGAATGGATACATCTGCTGAGAAGATGAGTTTTGTTATGACTTCTTGCAAAGTAGTAACCACAGCAAGATGTATAACATTTCATGCTTTGCATCTTTCCTTACCTTGTTTGTCTTCCTTGCCTCACAATCAATGTCCTGAACTTTTATAACTCAAATATATTTAGCATATTAAGGTTTGCCTCAGGTTCTGTTTTTGTGATGATCTGGGATAAAGTGGGGAATCTTATCACCTTATTTGTTATTTATATTTTTCTATTATTAAATACTGTAGTATTTCATAAATTACATTCATTAAATATAATTACTTTAATAAAATTAGTGACTTCAGAAAATGGATATGTTATACATAGGTGTATGGTTTTACGAGTCAGATTTTTAATCACTGTATATATGTTTATATAATGAAATATTTGAAGCAGACTACTTTTGTTTAGCTTAGAATTTTGAAGGTTCAAGGGCATAGAATTGCCATTGACTCAATTCTGATGAGGCCCTCATATTGGATCACAATGGTGGGAGTATGGGAGGAAGAGATCACATGGTAAGGCAGCAAGCATATCTCCTTGATGACTGGGCCATATGTGGACTTTTATATGGCAGCCCTTTCTATTATTGTACTGAGTTATTGTCTCAGAATTTATTGAGAGCTTATAATGATCATCATGGTGTAGATCAAGGAAGCAGATAGGCAGGCAGGCATGTAGACATGATGCTAGAGCAGTAAGTATATGAGGGCTTATATGTCAAGACAATAACTATGAGAGAGAGAGAGAGAGAGAGAGAGAGAGAGAGAGAGAGAGAGAGAGAGAGCGCATTAACTGGGAATGTCATGGGCTTTTGAAACCTAAAATGTCACCTCCAGTGACACACTTCCCCTAACAAGACCATACCTCCTAATCCATTTGAAATACTTCCACCAAATACTTAAACATATGAGCCTATAGGGGCAATTCTCATCCAAACCACTAAAGTCATGTAAAACCTACCCTAATCCCTTTCAAAGCATGCCTTTAATAACTTGAGGCCACTAGGCTACATATCTTAAAAGTTTTTGAGAATATTATACATTTGTATACCTAATTTTGGTTATTTTTGACACCCTCCAGTATACTTACCTACTTATCTCTCCCCGAGAAATCTTTTTATCCAACAAAATTCTAACTTTTCTGTCTTCTTTTTGTGATCCACTGAATTTAATTATGATTGCTTGCATGAACACAGGTGAGAGGTTATTTACTGGATCACAAGCAACTTATCAAGTGGATATACACTGAAGAAAATGATACGCTTTTCACAGCAACTATTAATTGCTAATGGCTCCCATGGGAGGGGTGAGGCTCATGGGCCCCTCACCCCATCTGGGATGGAATGTGTATGTGCCCAGACTTGTGTGGGTCTTGTGCTGCTAACCACAGTTGTGAGTTAATGACACTACTAATGGCTAACATGTCCAGAAAGTGGTATTTTGCAATATTCCTCTCTATCTTCTGGCTGTTCCATTCTTTTTTCATGGCTTTGTAACTGTTTTCTGAGCCTCAGAAGGGGTGATAGAAATGTCACATTTATGGTAAGTGTTCAGTATTCTCAGTAATTTCATCTGTTTTCTGCACTAACTGTTGCCCACTGAAAAAAGAAGTTTTCTGAAGAGGTTGAGAGAAGCTGAAATCTGTGGGTAAAAAATAAGTATTGTGGGAATATTTCTGGAATAAGCACTCCAACACCAATGAGAGTAGAAGAGAGGAGATGTTACTAGTGGACCAAAGTCAGGACAGTTCCTGAAAGGTTTTGATACCAGGTCTAGTTTATATTCTCATTTTACACTTTAAAACCACAAGTTGGGGTGGGCAAGCAAGTAAGATGTTACCGAAGCCTACATAGCTGTGCTGCATAGTTGTATGACTTCACACAAGCTGAAGTCATCTGAGAGAAGGGAACGTCAATTACTAAAATGCCTCCATAACATTGGACTGTTGGCAAGCCTATAGAGCATTTTCTTAGTGATCAAAGGGGGAGAGCCCAGCCCACTGTAGGTCGTGCCATCCATGGGCTGGCAGTCCTGGGTTCTATAAGAAAGCATTCTGAGCAAACCATGAGGAGCAAGCAGTCTGAGCAAACCATGAGGAGCAAGCCAGTTAGCAGCACCCTTCTAGGGCCTTGGCATCAGCTCCTACCTCCAGGTTCTTGCCTTGCATGAGTTCCTGTTCTGGCTTCCTTTTGTGATGAACAGTGCTGCAGAAGTGGAAGCCAGATAAACCCTTTCCTCCCCAACTTGCTTTTTGGTCATGGCGTCTCATTGCAGCAATAGAAAACCTAACCAAGACAATGATGTAGTTTAGAATTAAACTGGGTAGGTCGTATCTACTATAATTTGTCTTAGAATGATTTAGATTAGTTGACAAATTTGAATAATGTTCACTTGTAAATACTTTATTGTTATTTAAAGGATTCCCACAGAGATATGGGCATTCTATTGATGGAATATTCTCTCTCTCCCTTCCCCCTGTTCTTGCTATGTGGATCATGATCATGATTTAGGTCTCAGTCTTCCTGCCTTAGCACCCTGTGTGCTAGGATGAAAAATAGGCATCAATACACCCAGTTTATTAGTACTTATTTCTTATCTTCATTAATGGGTTTATGGATTATTTTTGAACTACTGATGAAACAATGGGATGCATATTATTTAATAGGTTGTTCCTGAAGAAGGAATAACATTTACTTATATAAGTTTCTTAGATTAAAAAATGGGTACTTTCAATATATACATTAGAAACTTATCTTTTTATTAGCTGTTACTAATGTTGTTTGTACTTTGTTTATAAAAGTTCAGTAATTCCTTAGGAAGAAAACCCATAGTAACGAATCTGGGGGTAGCTCTTTTGATTGTGAGCCGACTCTTTAACAGTAGAACCACTTCTCCAGCCTGGGGGTAACTTTATAAATGTATTCATTTACTTGATTTCTTGGTGATTATTATTATCTTCCTTATATATTCTCTAGATATACTTAGTGTCTGGAACATTTATTGTATTCTACTTGTGTATTTAATTCCTCAGCCATCTGCAAAAAGATGACTCAAATTAAGTAGGAAGTATTTGAGCATAACCCAGAGAATTACTAACCAGATCACCACTCATATAAACCACAATCCTTCCTCTTTTTTCTTTTTTTTTCGAGACAGGGTTTCTCTGTGTAGCCCTGGCTGTCCTGGAACTCACTCTGTAAACCAAGTTGGCCTCGAACTCAGAAATCCACCTGCCTCTGCCTCCCAAGTGCTGGGATTAAAGACGTGTGCCACCACTGCCTGACAAAACCACAATCTTAGTCTTAAAAATAAAAAAGAAAAATGTAGTGTTCTGATTGTGTTATTGTTCTTAAATAGTAGTTCCCTTACTGATAGGATATTTAATATATCAACATGATTTGCTGTTTATCTTTGAAGATGTAGTTTACAGTATGATCACAATGACTTTGGGCCTAAAGTATATTATATTCTAGACAATAATATGAATAGTTGTGATATGAGTAGTTTTGAGAATCAGACACAGAATTTTCATTAGTGTGTTATCATTCTGTCTGACATTAAAATGACTTGTTCCAAATAGAGCTTCTTCCTCAACCTATGTCTCACACTGAAACCACATCTGGGATAGCAACAATAGACTAGAAGTTGCCAAGTGGTTTGGACAATAAATAAATATTGTTGAGATTCTTTGAGGATTTTTGAGATTGTTTAATTTATAGCAAAGCTATAATTCAAGGGACTGTATTAGTTGTTTATCACATTGTTGAGACAAAATATCTGATAAAACTTCTTAAGGAAGGAAAGGTTTATTTTAACTTATAATTTAAAGGAATACAGCCCATTATGGTAGGGAAGGCATTGGTGGCAGGACCTTGAGACAGCCCATCCATCACATTGCATCTGCAATCAGAGAGTGGAGAGAGATGAATGGTGGCACATGGCTTCCTTTGTCCCTTTTATTCACTCTAGACAACAACCTGTGTGCTGGTTATAGTTAAGTGGATCTTTTTACTCCGATCAATTTAATCCAGATAATCCCTTATAGGCAACTATAGAGATATGTTTCTGTGGTGATTCTAAACCCTAGTAAGTTAACCAGCAAAATTACCTGTACCAGGAATCTTGGGGTATTGCAAGATAGGAAGTAGAAATATGTTTTTAAAGCAAAGTTGAGGATTGTTAAGTAAATAATATGTTTAAGGAAAATATATAAGTACATACCCAAGGATGAGTGAGTGAGTAGGCTCTTTTGTTCCTAGAGAAAAACATAGCACTGGGATTTTAGATAGTTAATTTCATGGGGACAAACTTTAATGGAGGACAGAATAACTTACTAGTCAGGGTGGGGATTTCTGGGAATATGTCATGATTTTCTGGGAATAAAGTTTCTTTTTTCTCTTTTCTGTCCAATGTGGAGTTTCCTGGCCGTTGTCATAGAATTGGGTACATAAAGCCAGCTGGCAATTTTGCAAGGCTAATGATATGGAGATTCCATTATAAAGAAGCAAAGGTCAGTTAGCAATTATCTCAGTGGGCTATATTGTTTGCAGTCATTTTGGGGTGGTCTTAGATCTGCACTATTTGATCAATCAAATGATGTCCTGCTGTGATCCAGCTCCATAATTTTATCAGCCTCTAGCCACTGCACACTTTACTTCTTTACTCATGCTCTTTTTGCCTACTTCATTTTCCCCTACAAAGATGACCATTTCTTAATCTTAAGGAGTTAAAAAGATCAAATTTTGATTTCCCATAGCCTAGGGAAGGAGAAAAAAGCATATTTTGTTACATGTTTTTAGAACTATAAAGAGTTTATAAGGAATCCACAGAGAGAAATGAATTTTACATTATAACTTAGGACATACAAACATATGTGTTCATGTATGGATATAGACATATACATATATAAATACACTTATTATATAGTAATCTCCTATCTGAGGCTTCTCTTTCTGTTTTTAATTTTCTAAAGCCAACAATTTCTGAAAATATTTATTCATATATTTATTGTGTGTGTGCATATGTGTGCATGTGTACATGGGGCAGTGTGTATCTGTGGAAGTCCGAGAACAACTTGTGGGAATTGGTTTTCTTCTTCTATCATGTGGATTTTTGGATTGAATGCAAGTTCTCCAGCTTGGTGGTAAGTGGTATTACCCATTGAGCTAGTCATCTGGTCAAAGTTGTGAAAAAATAAATGGGAAATTTCAGAAATAAACTATTTAGCCTACTCTGAATATGAATCATGTTTTGCCATCATTCACTTAGTAGTCCTCTCTCTTACCATTAAAGTATTACAATGTTTGTGTTTAAGAAACCCTTATGAAATAGACTAATACTAAATCACACTGCTACATCATTCAACTCATTTCACCATGTAGCCATCATAATATTTCATATCTGCATAAGAAGAGTAAGTACAAATAAGTACATATAAGGGTAAGTTCAGTAGAACAAAATCACAGTTACAAAGTTATATTGTAACATAGTTTTACAAGTGTTCTTTATATTGTCAGTTGTGCCTTATGTAGAAAGTTAACTTTATTATAAGTGTCATGTATAGGAAAATGTTGGGATGTATAGTTTGGTACTACTGGTTGTACAAATTCACTAAGGAGATTTTGGCTGAAACATGTCCACTACGAATAAGGGGAACATCACTCTATATAAACAACTCTATATAAAATTCTTCATTGCAAAATTATGACAAGTCTGAGAAAGATTACCTATTCATGGTTATATTATCAATATGCAGAACTTGGCAGAATTTAGATGCATTTATGTGAAGTGAATCTGGTAACTACCACAATAAGGAAACTGTATGAATGTGTAATGTTCACACACTCAAAACATTTTCATTTGTTTATAAAGAAAGAATGGAGCCCATTTAGATATGAGATAAAAAGACTTAGAACTCATCATTAATTTGCATATGGCAATTGATTCAGGAAGACTATAATTAGCATTGACAAAATCAGGATAGAAAACACATGTGTAAAAATACCCTTAAATAATTTCAGTGGCTTGCAAGAACAAAACAAAGATGAAATGTTATAAAGTACTTGTTTGGGGGAACTATTCATAATTTAATAGCTTCTTCAAGCATTATAACATCATGGGCATACTATCCTCTAACTTCACATGTATAGAGATTTTGCGTATTATATGTTTTGGAAATTTAAATACTGGCAGAACACATTATTCAGTCATAGCCATTTAAAGAAACAATACAGAAAATGTTCCAGAGACAAAAGAACCAGATAGATAAAATTTTATTCCTTCATTTTATCCATAGACTATTTTGACCTGAAAAATTAAGAAGAGAACCTGTGTCCTCTTAGACTTCATGAGTCATCCTAGTGTTTTGTAGCTAGCTGTAGATTTCCAAGCTTGAATCCTCACTGGACCTTTGGACGTCTAACTTTTGTGTCTTTGATAACACACTTATTTTAATGGAGAAGGTATCACCAGTTTACTTTTCCAAGATTCAAAACACCATTGGAAGGATAGTATCAGATTAGTTACAAGAGAGGAGGGAGCAGGTATCAGGACTTTATTGAGACCTATTTAAGTGAAGTGTGATTCCTTCTGGTAAAATATAGCTATTTTAAAATTTTTATTTTTATGTGTATGCATATTTTGCCTGCATGTATGTCTATTCAGCACATTTGTGAAATATTCTGGGGGCCAGAAGAGGGCTTCAGGTGTCCTGAGAGTGGACTTTCAGACATCTGTAAGCTGCCATGTGGGTTCTAGGAATCCAATGAGATCCTCTGGAAGAACAGCTTGCTCTTAACTGCTGAGGCATGGCTATTTTTATAAATTATTAGTTCTTTTCCATCTTTAATTATTTTAAAGATTTAATTTTATATGCATGAGTGTTTTACTTACATGTAAGTATGTGGATTGTATGCATATCAGAGAAGAACAGAAGAAGGCACCAGGTCCTCTGAAAATGGAGTTATGGATGGTTTTAAGCAGCCATGTGGGTGCTGGAAATTGAACTCAGGTCCTTTGTAAGAGCAGCAAGTGCTCTTAACTGTGGAGCCATCTTTTTACTACTCTGTGTTGTATGGTAATGGCTAAAAGAATAGGATCTGAGTTGTATCTCTGGCCCTGTGTGGAGTCATGATTTTCTGAACTTCCAGGAAAAATTTAAGATTATTATTTATCAACATGCTTTCTGGTAAAGAACAAAGAGATAACACTGTCCTCACCCTTAAAATTAATAAAAAAGAATCTGTCAATCATATGATCAAGAAAATATCCTTTAGGAAAACTATCTGCTTTAGAGACTATAGAAAATATTATAGATCTGTGGCTGGGGACCTCAGCTTGGCCAACAAGGCTCCATAGCCAATTAGCGCCAGGAGAAAGCTACCCTCCCAGGAGCTTGGAAAAGCCGGGAGTGGGGCCAAGACGAGCACCACTGCTCACCAGGAACCACCCCAAACCTGCGGGACACAGGGACTGAGGTAAGCGAGCATAGGAACCCTCTGGTTCCCATCTGTGGCAGGAGACCTCTGCCCAGACCACCAGGGTTCCATAGCCAAACAGCGCAGGGAGAACATTACTCTCCCAGGAGCATGGAAAAGCCATGAGTGGGGACAAAACGAGCACCACTGCTCACTGGACTCCGCCCAGAAACCGTGGGCCACAGAGACTGAGGGACAGGAAACTTCTGGTCTCCATCTGTGGCTGGGGACCTCAGCTTGGGCCACAGGGCTCCATAGCCAATTAGCGCCTGGAGAAAGCTACCTTCCCAGGAGCTTGGAAAAGCTGGGAGTGGGGCCAAGATGAGCACCACTGCTCACAGGAACTGCCCCGAACCTGCGAGACACAGGGACTGAGGTAGGCAGGCATAGGAACCCTCTGGTTCCCATCTGTGGCAGGAGAACTCTTCCTGGGCCACCAGGGTACCACAGCCAAGCAGTGCCACTAGAAAGTTACTCTCCCAGGCCCTCAGGACACAGTGACCTAGGAGAAAAAGTAAGGGACGGGAACCTTCCGGTTTCTATCTGTGGCAGGAGACCTGTGCCTGGGCAACGAGGGTTACATAGACAAGCAGTGCTAGGAGAAAGTCACCCTCCCAGAAGGGTGGAAAAACTGGGAGTAGGGTTAAGACAAGCACCACTGCTCACCGGGACCTGGAGACCTCAGCCTGGGTCACAGGGCTCCAGGAGAGAGCTGATATCCCAGGAGTGCTGACACACCTTCCAGCATAGGCAAAACCACCAGTTCTGTTCAAACTCGCTGGATCAAGAGGAACCCTTGCAGAGCCATCAGGACATAGGAACCAAGGGACAGCTGGGGACAAGATCCTTCTGGTTTCTGTCTGCACCCCAGAGCTGACCCTGTGCCACAGGACTCCAAACCCAAACACCTCTCAGAGAGAGCTGGTCTTCAAGGAGTATTGATACAGAGGCCTGCAGGAGGGATAAGTCATAGCCAGAGAGAGTAAGATCAGCTAACATCAGAGTTAACAAGATGGCAAAAGGCAAGGACAAGAACCTAAGGAACAGAAACCAAGGCTACATGGCAACATCAGAACCCAGGTCTCCCACCACAGCAAGCCTTGGATTCCCCAACACACCAGAAAAACAAGACTCAGATTTAAAATCAGTTCTCATGATGATGATAGAAGACTTTAAGAAAGAAATGAATAACACCCTTAAAGAAACACAAGAGAACAGAGGTAAAGAACTAGAAGCCCTTAAAGAGGAAACACAGAAATCCATTAAAGAATTACAGGAAAACACAATCAAACAGACAAAGGAAATGAACAAAACTACCCAGGAGCTAAAAATAGAAATAGAAACAATAAAGAAATCACAAAAAGAGACAACCCTGGAGTTAGAAAACCTAGGAAAGAGATCATGAGTCATAGATGCAAGCATAATCAACAGAATACAAGAGATAGAAGTGAGAATATCAGGAGCAGAAGATACCATAGACAACATCGGCACAACAGTAAAAGAACATACAAAATGCAAAAAGCTCCTAACCCAAAACATCCATGAAATCCAGGACACAATGAGAAGACAGAACCTAAGGATAATAGGTACTGAAGAGAGTGAAGATTCCCAAATTAAAGGACCAGCAAATATCTTCAACAAAATCATAGAAGAAAACTTCCCTAACTTAAAGAAAGAGCTAAACATAAATATACAAGAAGCTTACAGAACTCCAAATAGATTGGACCAGAACAGAAATCCTTGCCATCACATTATAGTGAAAACACCAAATACACAAAACAAGGAAAGAATATTAAAAGCAGTAAGGGAAAAAGGTCAAGTAACATATAAAGGCAGACCTATCAGAATTACACCAGACTTTTCACCAGAGACTATGAAAGCTAGAAGATCCTGGGCAGAACTCATACGGACCTTACGAGAACACAACTGACAGCCCAGGCTGCTATACCCAGCAATACTCTCGATTACCATATATGTTGAAACCAAAATATTCTATGACAAAACCAAATTTATACAATATGTTTCCACAATCCCTGCCCTACAAAGGATAATAAATGGTAAACGTCAACTCAAGGAGGGAAACCACACTCTAGAAAACACAAGAAAGTAATCTTTCAACAAACTGAAAAGAAGATAGCCACACAAACCTAAAAGTTACATCGAAAATAACAGGAACCAACAATCACTATTCCTTAATATATCTTAACATCAATGGACTCAATTCCCCAATAAAAAGACATAGGCTAACAGACTGGATCCATAAAGAGGACCCAGCATTTTGCTGCATTCAGGAAACACACCTCCTCGAAAAAGACAAACACTACCTCAGAGTAAAGGGCTGGAAAGTAATTTTCCAGGGAAATGGTTCCAAGAAACAGGCTGGAGTAGCCATTCTAATATGGGATAAAATTGACTTTCACCCAAAAGTCATCAAAAAAGATAAGGAAGGACACTTCATACTCATCAAAGGAAAAATCCACCAAGAAGAACTCTCAATTCTGAACATCTATGCTCCAAATGCAAGAGCACCCACATTCATAAAAGAAATGTTACTAAAGCTCAAAGCACACATCGCACCTCACACAATAATAGTAGGAGACTTCAACACTCCACTATCATCAATGGACAGATCTTGGAATCACAAACTAAACAGAGACACAGTGAAACTAAGAGATGTTATGAACCAAAAGGATTTAACAGGTATCTATGGAACATTTCAAACTAAATCAAAAAAATATACCTTCTTCTCAGCACATCATGGTACCTTCTCCAAAACTGACCATATAATAAGTCACAAAACAAACCTCCACAGATACAAGAAGATTGAAATAATCCCATGCCTCCTATCAGATCACTACGGTTTAAGGCTGGTCTTCCATGGCAACAATAACAACAGAAAGCCCACATACACAAGGAAACTGAACAATGCTCTCCTCAATGACAACTTGGTCAAGGAAGAAATAAAGAAAGAAATTAAAGACTTCCTAGAATTTAATGAAAATGAAAGTACAACATACACAAACTTATGGGACACATTGAAAGCAGTGCTAAGAGGAAAACTCATAGCTTTGAGTGCCTCCAAGAAGAAACTGGAGAAAT
>CM052722.1:28517354-28551539 GCA_028551405.1 Uromys caudimaculatus | reverse complement strand
ATCTCGCGGGTTTGGGGCAGTACCTGGTGAGCTGTGGGGCATGTCTTTGGCCCTCTGCTGGGTCTTGCGATCTCCGGCGAGGGATCTTTGTCCCGGCGCTGATTAGCTGTGGGGCCCTGTGGCCCAAGCTGAGGTTTCCGGCCCTCAAGTTGGGTTTCTTTGACTTGTTTCCAAAAACATTATAATACCAAGAGAAGAAAATATTAAATACATAATAAAACATGAAATAATCAGGCACATATCTTATTTACCACCAAGTTTAACATAAACTGATTATAGAAACAAATAAAAACTTGTTGGGAACAAAATTATTCAGTTCTTCACATCCAAATATAATAAAGATGTTGTCCTTATTATAAAATCTTTAACCTGCCTTTAGGTATAAGAGAAACTACATTGGTATTAAAAGGGGGAGCATGAGTGACCAGAAAGTATGTCCGTTTTACTCTCATGTCATTTTTTTATTAATTAAGTTATTTATTTATTTATTTACATCTTGATAGCAGCTTCCCTTTCCTTCTCTCCTCACAGTGTCTCCCTCTCACTTCCAATCCTCCCCCATCCGTGCCTCTTCACCTTCTCTGAAAACCTGAGACCTCCCAGGGAAATCAAGAAGACTTGGCATATCACATTGCAGTAAAACTAGGTACATCTTTTTTCTTTTGAAACTAGACAAAGCAGCCCAGAGAGGGGAAAGGGATTCCAAGGCAGGCAATGTAGTGAGAGACAGACAGTGCTTTCACTTGAGGAGTTCCACATGAAGACACAGCTGTACAACTGTTACATATGAGCCGAGGGCCTCCGTCTAGCCCATGCAAGCTCTCTGTTGATAGTTCAGTCTCTGTGGCCCCTATAAGTCCAGGTTACTTGATTCTGTAGGTTGTCTGGCACTGTCCTTGACCCTTCTGGCTTTGTCAATCCTTCTTTCCACTCTTTCATGGGATTCCCGGGACTCCACTTATCTCTCTGAGATGGGGACTATTATGGTCTAAAAAGTAAATTCCAGTTCATCCACGACTGCACATTCAGACCCTGTCTCAAAATAAAACAAAGATGGATGAGGAAACAAAATTGGGTGTACATTCTGAATGGGGGTTCTAATTTGTTAAGAGATGGTACCATGATACAAATAGGTAGAAAACAAGCAAGGACCACTTTTTTTTTTCATTACAGTTTCATTCTTAATTTCTTTTTTATCAATTATTTTATTTATTCACATTTCAAATGCTGTCCCTCTTCCCAGTCTCCCCTCCACAAAGCCCCCTCCCATTTGCCTCTAAGAGGGTGCTTCCCCACCCATCCACCCAGTCCCAGCTGACCCTTCCAGCATCCTTCTTTGCTGGGGCAACAAGCCTCACAGGACCAAGAACCTACCCTCCCATTGGTGCCAGATAAGGCCATCCTCTATTACATATGTAGTGGAGGCCATGGATCCACCCATGTGTACTCTTTGGTTGGTGGTTTAGTTCCTGGGAGCTCTGTCGGGTCTGGTTGGTTAGTTAATATTGTTGTTCTTCCTATGGAGTTGCAATCCCCTTCAGCTCCTTTAGTCCTTCCTCTAACTCTTCCTTTGGGGTCCCCGGGCTCAGTCCAACGGTTGGCTGTGAGTATCTAAATCTGTCCTAGTCAGGTGCTGGCAGAACCTCTCAGAGGACAGCCATACTAGCTGGGCTCCTATCTTCAAGCACTTCTTAGTATCAGCAATTGTGTCGGGATTTGGTGTCTGCGGATGGGATGGATCCCAAGGTGGTGTGATCTCTGGGTGGCCTTTTCTTCAGGCTCTGCTCCATTTTTTGTCCCTGAGTTTCCGTTTGACAGGAACAATTCTGGGTTAAAGATTTTGAGATGGGTGTGTGGCCCCATCCCTCTCCTAGGTGCCATGTCTACCTGTGGGGGGTGGTCTCTTCAGATTCTATATCCCTTCTGTTGGATATTTTGGCTAATGCCATCCTGGTTGTGTCCTAGGAACCTCTAGCTACACTAGCATCTGGGACTTTGTAGTAGTTTCCTCCCCATGCCCTGTCCCTCACCTCTCCCCACTGCTGTTTACTTCTATTAATTCTCCAGGCCCTCTGGACTTCTCTCCAGGCTTTTCCCATACCTGGTCCTGCCCGCCCTTTCCCCTCCCCCTCTTTTCTCCCACCCAGGTCCCTCTCTCCCTCTGCCTCCCATGATTATTTTTTCCCCCTTCTAAATAGGATTGAAGCTTCTACATTTTGGCCTTCATTCTTCTTGAGTTTCATATGGTCTGTGAGTTGTATTGTGAGTATGCTGAGTTTTGGGGCTAATATTCATTCATTAGTGAGTACATAGCATGCATGTCCTTTTGGGTCTAGGTTACCTCATTCAGGATGATATTTTCTAGTTCTATCCATTTGCCTACAAAATTCCTGAAGTCATTGTTTTTAATAGCTGAGTAGTATTCCATTGTAAAAAACATGATTTATTTAAAAAAAATTTTAGTGTTATTGTTAGATTACCTGCCTACAAGTTATGAGTCAAGAATGCCCAGAATATTGTCAAAATATTGTCATCATCTTGGTTACCAATCATGGCTAGGTAGGTAAACCCTACTGAGGAAGACACAGCTCATTGTAGTCGCAGTATATATGAACTTAATCTGGAAGTGACTAGAAGTTTCATCCCTGCTAGTTAGCTTCCATCATGCCAGAATATGTCATGTAGGCTGCTGGTAGAAAAGTGATATCAACAGTCTTACTCAGTTGTTGACCCTGTGTTATACATTACTTACACGCCAGGTAAGGTGTGTTTATTGATGTAACAGTGATATGACAGTTATGGGGGTAACCAACTATTTTCTCATTGGATCTGAGGCCTGCTCCACAGAAAGGAATTTAAGCTTATCACTGAATAAAATGGTCAAAGGCCATAGTTCCAATGTTATATTGGTCCTTGTGGGATCCTACTAGAGTTGATTTGATAAACTGACATGTTTTCAAATGACCTTCTAGCTATCTTAATAGTCATAAATTGTTCTCAACCTTGGTTTGAGAAGCTTCATTTTTCAGTGAGTATCCATCAATGAAGAGACTCATAACTGGCCAAAGTACTAAGACTGTGGCATGCTCTTCCCTAAATTAGACATTTCCATCACCCCACACACCAAGGCTGAGAAAATATTGTAGAAGAGAGTGCAGAAATAATGTAAGAGGCAGAAATGAGAATGAATTCTGTGAAATGCTGTTTTCTGTACATGACAGTGCCATTATACTCATGAGATTATAACAACTATGCTTACCTGAATAACAGTTACACAAAATCAAGCTAGTCCACATGCCATGGTAGAAGTGATAGTGGCTCATAAAGCTTTGTCCATAGCTGAATTACTATTGACAGTTATAGATGCTGGGAGAGGGGAAAACACTGTTTTTCAGGGATGTGACCACTGAAATTTACCCAATGTTTGATAGATATTACTACACCTATGCACATGCAAGCAGCACTAATTGGACTCAGTAGGTTTTAAAAACAAAAAAGAGGACATGAATTTTAGGAGGGGAAGTGTTAGAAAAGTCCAAAGGGAATGGGGAGGAGGATTTAGGTTGAATATGCTAAAATACATTCTATATATTTATGAAACTGTGGTAGCATTATACATACTGGACAGGTTGTATTTCTGTATTTAAGTATGTAATGGCAATTAAAGAAATAGAGACCATGAATTTGAAAGAAACCAAAGGAATGTGTGGAAGGAGTTAGAGGCACAAAAGGAAAGAGGGGTATGATATAATTATATAATTTCAAAATAATAAAATTAAAATTTTAAGTAAAATAAGTTAGCAATCATGAATGTATCTATTTATTTTCCTCATTTCTCTCTCAAAAAAAACCAGCAGAGAAATGAAGGCAGGACTATATCTTTGTACCCATTGTTTATTGAGGTAAACAGATATTATTTTAAGAAAATAAGGAGGCCAATTACAAATACTTGTAGTTCCTAGCAGCTTTCATACTATTCACCTCAATCATTGCTATAGAAGAACTTCACACTTGACATAACGTCAATTGGGATGAACAAAAAGACCAACCTCATTGTGCCATGTGGCTCTTAACTGACTAAAATCTTTTGGAATCAAGAATTTCATATTAAGAAGAGTAAACTGGATATGGAATGCAGAGCATAAAACTATGATAATATGGGGAATGAATAAATGTATAAAGGTCATTCAAAAAGTACAAGAAAAACATATTTAACAAAACTCACTATCAAGTCATGGCATAGAAGAAAACAATTCAGAAAACTAAGAATATAAATAAATGTCCCCCATCTCATGAAGTGAATCTATTAAAACAAACAAGGTCCTACAACCAAGATAATACTCAAGAATGAATCTCAAAAATTTAGCTGACCTAGGAAGCACTGAGCAACAAGGTGTCAGGAATAATCAATGAAAGCAAACAGCCAAAATAGTATTAACAATAGAGCTTATAACCCCTTACTGCAACAGTATAAGCAAAAGGCTCAAACAAGAGAAAATGCTTGCTCAGCCTTCTAGTTCCCCATTTCTGGAGGATTAAGTAGAACAGACAGCTGCTTGGAGTGATTGTTGAGGAAGACTCAGGCAAAAAAAAAAAAAAAAAAAAAAAAAAAAACACTTAAAATTTTATGATCTTGGGCCAGAAGGATGGAAATTGAAGGATAGGAGTGCAGAATTCTGAGTCACAATAAGGAAAGATGTCTTCAAGTTCACACACCACACACACACACACACACACACACACACACACACACACACACACACACACACCTCTATTGATGGAAGCTTCTATCGGCTGTCTTGGCTAAATAAGTAAATATATATAAATGCATGGTCTGTCAGATGGATCTGTGTTCTTGACTACAACACTCTCCAGGAAAAAAAAAAAAAAACAACAAAAAAACGATATAATAGCAGTATAGCAAGTCTGCTTTGGAGAAGGCAATGATTCCCTGTGAAACATACCAGATAAAATCTTAGTGATTATTTATGAATTTGGCCTACTGAATCATATAGGTTTTTTCAACCCAAAGCAAAATATATATATATTGTGTGAAGAATCCCAATAAATCCATAAATAAGTTTATAGCCTAAAAGTGATGCTAATAAGGTTGTAGCACACAAAGCCAACATTTAAAAATTAACTACATTTCTATATTTTGTCAATGAACAATAAGAAACTACAATTGTTAAATACCACATACAGGAAGAGCAGAAACAACTAGCCTTCACATATCCCAGACCAGATAGATACTCACTAATGAGCCATTAAAGAATCTACAGCACATAGTAAAGCAAAAAAGGAGATTATCCACATAAAAATGAACACTGGTACTATTGAGCACAGTGGCACGCCCCTGTAATCCCAGAACTCAAGATCATAAGTTCAAGGCCCCTCTGAGCTATACAATTGGACCCTATCCAAAATAGATTTTTAAAAAACCATGACACAGTGATACATGCCTGCAACCCCAGTGCTTACAAGGTAGAGGCAAGAGAATTAGGAGTACAAGATTATCTTCAACTACAAGGTGAATTTGTGGCCAGCCTGGGCTACATAAAACTTTGTCTCAAAAAATGGAGAGGTAGGGAGGAACAGAGATAGGAAGACAAATGCCCAAATGAATACACACATTTCCCCCCCCACACACACACACAAACAAACAAACAGGGAGGGGGTAAGATTGGCATATATGAGATAACAAGAGATTGTTATGAGCAAAGAACAAATATGAAAATAATTCATTCCAGCCACATGTAGCCCCATTGCCCCCACCTTTGTCCTTTTTGAGGACCTCATGTAGCCTCTTTGTTTAAGCACCTGGAATCCCTCTTCATGCAAATAAAGCATTCCCAGCACCTTAGCCCCTGCCAATAATGTACACTCTCTTTATAAACCCCTACCTACTCCACAAGGTTTTATTATCCTGTTTTATAACCCTTGATACTCCTGTATAAATATGGCTGCAGTTTCACAGAATATCATCTAAGAGAGCTGTCATAAAGAACAGCTGTAACACTAAAACTTGTCAGACTTCATTCCTTTCATTTGGGCCCTGCTCAAAACACTACCTGAATACCCCAAGGGCAGAAGCAGAGCTTGGCCCACAAGTTGTGTCATACCAGGGCCCAAACAAAGTCTTTATGTTATGTGTCTCTTCTCCAGGCACTTAGATGTCCTGGAGAGTTTGGTCCAATTCCAACACTGGAGCGACTCTTAACTCTTCATATGCCTTAGGTCTGTCTTTATTTCCTATCCACTCGCCAAGTATCTATTTCTTTTTTTTTTCTTTTTCTTTAATTTATTAATCATTTTATTTGTTTACATTTCAAATGTTATCCCCATTCCCAGTTTCCCTTCCATGAACCACCCACCCCATTCCCCTATTTCTTGACAACTGTTGAAAGCACAAGAATGGGAGTTGCTGGGCCCTAGATAATAAATCTCAAAGCCATGGTCTTATCATGCTTGCATACATTTCAGGTCTCCTTATTTCTACAGCACAAGAGACATTGATCAGACACAGGTACAGTCATGATCACACAGAGATCCAAAATCCACACCTACTGCCGAGATGTATCCCTCAATTCCAGTGTCTTTAGTGAGTAGTTGTTCAGACTTAATCACTTATTGCCATTATATATAGACCAATAACCTTCAGCACTGCTGTTACTATAACTTTTATTCTCCTGTAGCAATTGTCATCATCAAGGTTTATTGCTTCTGTCTGCTAATCTAGGCTTAGTCGAGGAAGCTTCCAGTCTCTGTACAATCTAATCTTGGCCTAGACTGTTTTCAGGCTCTGAGACTTACTGCTGAATAAGCTTACCTTTTCTAGTTCTTTCTGAGCTCTGACTGGCTGATTCAACTTAGCTGTTCTGGCTCAAATTCCTCTCCAAGCTGACTGATTTAATATGGCTTCTCTCTTGGCCTCTGCTTGGACTCACACTAACTTTTGCAATCTGTTCTAATCGTCTGGTTCCTTCTCATTCTCTGGCTCATTTTGTCTTTACCTGTGTCTGTAAAAATATTTATCCTGTCTCTGTAATACTCTCCTTGTAAAATTGCCATCTTCCTTCCTTCCTCTGAGCTCTTCCCTCTTATGTTGATTCTTTTTCCTCTCTCTTCGGATGAGAGTTGAGAATATCCTATTCTGTCAAATGTTTCTCTGATTCATCGAGTTCTCTGCCACTCAATAAGACATTATCGTAACTTTCAAACATGGGTGCTTCCTTCTACAAACTTTCTTTACCTTCATTGTTTGGAATTAAAGATGCACAGTAAGGGCAGCCAGAGGGATTAAAGGTCTATGCCAAGGACTGAGTCACACCACAACTAGAAACAGTTTTTTGGTAAGTAACACAATCTTGAGGATCCCAGTGTTATAAAATATCCCACAACACTGCTTCAGACATCCAAAGTGTTGGCCAAAGAGTACTGTCACCAACAACTTTAGCTGACAAAGACACTTACGGCTATACCATCATTAATACCACCTATAGTAATATCAAGTAAACCATAAGATACATCAGTACAGTATAGCAGAGTAAGCAAATATAAGTATAATAAATTATACAGAATGCTAATAAAATAACCTATTGATGGAAGCTTCCGAAGTCTGCCTTGACTAGAAAATTAAGTATGTATAATTGCATGGCCCATCAGAAGGATCTGAGTTCTTAATTACAACTTCCCATGGGAAAATCTAATGTACTGGCTATTTATAAATGGAGAAATACAGTTCTAGAGAATTATAAAATTCAATATTATTAAAATGAAAATTTCCCCCAAACTCATTCATTAATTCACTAAAAGCTCCCATAAAAAATACCAGTAAGACTTGTAGAAATCAATTAACCAATTCTAAAATGGGTATGGGAAAGTAAAGTCAAAACATTAGTCAAAGTTGTTTTCCTCAGAGAAATATAACTCATTCTACTTCTTGCTTAACTGACTTACTATAAAGCAATTAAGTGGGTGTTATGTTGACAACAAGATAGACACATTGATCAATAGGATGGAATAGTCCCAAAATAGACCCATACAGACATACTCAAATGGATTCAACAGAGGTGCAAATGAAATTCAATAGAGGAAAAATAGTGTGCTCAATAAATGGCTCTACAACATAGAACATTTGGCTGTTCATATGCAAAAAAAGAAGAGAGAAAGAATAAAAGAGAAATTCTTGGCTGAAACCTAATATCTAAAAAATGAATTCATAGTGAATATAAGCCTAAAAGTAAAACTACATATCTAAAATGTGATAGGACATAAAATTTTTTGTTACATCTAATTTGGTGGAAAGTGCCACAAACAAGAAAACTTGGATAAATTGCTTCTCATCAAAATTTCAAACTTCTATTCTGCAGAAGACACTAAGGTAATAAACCCATTATTGAATAGTAAGAGAATATAATTGTAAAATATGTTATCTGCACTCAATAATATGATTATTAGTCATTAAAAAATAAAAATTAAGCATGCAATGAGATAATACTACAAAATTGTTACAAATAGTTACAAAGTGAAATCTACGATGTGTTGGACAGGATGTGAAGAAGCTAGACTTTTCATTAGTGCTAAGTCATTTGGTAAGTTCATATTTTATCTGAGAAGAAACTGCAAAATTGTTTTCCACAGTGATTGCCCCACAGTTGTAAAATTATAGGAACAGGGAGGAAAAAATCAGTGGTTGACAGAACCTAGGATAGGAAGGGGGGTTGGTACAAATTGACAATCATTTGCCTTGTATTCCATAGCTTAACTGTAGTGGTTGTAACTTTAAGCATTTGTCAAGTAAATTTTATGCACATAAATTATACCTGAATAGACCTTACTGAAACCATTCATGTAAAAGAAATGCATGGAAACCCTAGGATATTCTATGCCCTATTTAAACTAAATATGTTGACATAGCAGGTGGCTTCCTTTTGCCTTCCGAATAAAAATCTAATGTCCTCAGTTAGATTGACATAGCTTGTCACAATGTAGCCAGTGCCTAATTACAAAATGCATACATATGTTATATCTGTCTCATCCTAACATTTACCATTAAATTTAGATACTTCCATAGTGTTTTAAGATTGTTATCATCACACTTTGTCCAATTTCATTGGCTTCTAAAGTTATGATTAACTTTTTTAATATGTAGATCATCAGCTTTCTCAAGCCATCTTAGGCATATAATTCAGTGGAAGCTCCTTTAGCAGGCTGTCAGACTCTTGCTATGCAGCTAAAAGAAGGACCCTGAGTTTCTCAATATTGCTCTCAGAATATTGAGCCTGATATAAACATAAGCATATTCTAAAATATGTTGCTGCTTATAATTCACTATAATATTTCTGTGAAGATCTTTGAAGTTGGCCCAACTAATTTTACTCTCCCTGCTGATTCATGAATAGCACAACTCACATCTGTAAGGGTAAAGAATAGAGTAAGTCTGATAAAGATTAGAAAAACTCAGAGCAGCAGGAACCTGCCTGAATTTTGGGTTGGAAGCCATTCCATAAGTGATCCATGATATATAGCAGTTTTTACAAATTGAATCTACCATATACTAGTAACCCTGTGGACAGACAGAAGGTGCTTTACTGCCATCATATCTGTTTGAACTGTGAGTTCTAATATCAGTCTGAATAGTTTGAGTATATAAATCTGTCTCATAAAAGAAAAAAATAAACGAAAAATAATCTTTGATTTCCCACCCCCATCCCCTGTCTTAGTTAGGATTTCCATTGCTGTGAACAGACACCATGACCAAGGCAACTCTTACAAAGGACAACATTTAACTGGGGCTGGCTTAAAGGTTCAGAAGTTGAATCCTTTATCATCATGGTGGAAACATGGCAGTGTCTAGGCTACATCTAGGCAGGCATGGTGCAGAAAGAACTGTGAGTTCTAAATCTTCATCTAAGGCTGGTAGGAGAAGCCTGGCTTCCAGGCAGCTAGAATGAGGGCCTTAAACCCCATGCCCACAGTGACACACTTCCTTCACCAATGTCACACCTGCTCCAACAAGGCCACACCTCCAAATAGTACCACTCCCTGGGCAAAGCATGTTAAAACCGCCACATCCCCCCTTTCCCTTTTCTTAATGTTCTAAATTAGAAAAACAATGATTAGGCAAATTCTGAAGAATGTCCTTCAAAAGACATGTGCCAAGTTCTTCTTGTAAGTAGCAAAACTATCAGTTTGTTCCAAATGAAATAAAGATAAGACTATCAAAGAGATATGGTTTTAATGACGAAACCCATAACAACCATTTCAAACTTTTGAGGCCTTCCACAAGTATTTCTGGCTTCAGGGTCATCTATATTCTGCAAAAGAATTAAACTTCTTATTAAGTCTGATTATTTCTACATATATTTAAATTTTTATTAAAAATAGATTCTTTTCTCATACAATACATTTCAACCACAGTTTCTCCACCTCTCATTGTTCCCCGCTCCTCCACTCCCCCCTCTCCCCAAGATCTACTCGTTCTCTGTTTCCTCTTCAGAAGAGAACAGTCCTCCAAGAGACAACAGAGATATTCTCTCTTTAACATATAAAATATGCATATGCAATTTGATAATCTTGAACATATATACATATGAAACACAAACTCATGAAACCATCAGCACTTTAAGATAATAAACATATTTACCATTTCCAAACATTTGAAAATATTCATATATGGTTGGGGGAAAGTGTACACAACATGGAATCTACACCAATGACAAACTGTTTAAACATACAAATCAGAATTATTACTTCTAGGCACATAAAAGTTCTCTACAACTTACTTATCTTGCATAACTGAAACTTAATACACTTGATTTCTACCTCATGATCCTAGCAAACACCAGTCTATTTCTGATTATAAGAATTTAGCTAATAAAGACACTTCATTTAGGCAGAATGTTTGTTGTCTGTCCTGTAACTACTGTATTTTACTTAGCACTGTGTGCCAAAGGTTCATCTGTGTTGTTGCATATGACAGAATCCCCTTCTTTCTCATATTGAAGAATACTTCCATTATTTCATACCATGATATACAACATTTTCTTTATACCACTGATAGACACTGCTTCCAAATGTTAGCTATTGTGAGCAATGCTGTAATGAACACATGTGTATATAAGTCCTGTCAATATTCTGAATTAAGTTCTTCTGGAGATATACCTGGCAGCCTGTTAGTTCTGTTTAACTGTTTGTTTGTTTGTTTGTTTGTTTGTTTGTTTGTTGTAGGGATCTCCAAAAATTGTTGTTTGTCATGCTCCCTACAACATTTTACATGACCATCAATACAACACAAGGGTTTCATTTATTTCTTATCCTTGCAAATGTATTTGTTTCATTTTTGTCTTTTTAAACATAACTGCTATGAGGTGTCATGATTTTAATTTTTGTTACTCTGTTAGTGATATTGGGCTGATTTTTGCAGACCTCTTGGCCATCTACATATCTATTTTTGGAAAAATATATACTCAAGTTGTACTGGCTGGTTTTGTGTGTAAACTTGACACAAGCTGAAGTTATCACAGAGAAAGGAGTTTCAGTTGAGAAAATGCTTCCATGAGATCCAGCTATAAGGCATTTTCTCAATTAGTGATCAAGGGGGGAGGGCCCCTTGTGGGTGGTACCATCCCTGGGCTGGTAGTCTTGGGCTCTATAAGAAAGCAGACTGAGCAAGGAGAAGCAAGCAAGCCAGTAAGTTACACCCCTTCATGGTCTCTGCATCAGTTCCTGCTTCTTGACCTGCTTGAGTTCCAGTCCTGACTTCCTTTTGTGATGAACAGCAGCATGGAAGTGTAAGCCGAATAAACCCTTTCCTCCCCAACTTGCTTCTTGGTCATGATGTTTGTGCAGGATTAGAAACCCTGACTAAAACACAAGTTATTTGGAGCGTGTGTGTGTGTGTGTGTGTGTGTGTGTGTGTGTGTGTGTGTGTGTGTAAGAATATATAAATGTGTTTGTGTGGGTTCATACAAGTGGGGACAGGATAATCTCAGATATCATTTTTCATGTGCTATCTACTTTTTGGAAGAAAGTCTCTCAATGGCTTGGAACTCATCAATTAGGCTAGAATGGAAAACCACTGAGCCATCTTTTGCTCCCCTGTGCTGAATTTACAAGTGTATGCCACCAAGTGAGGCTTTTTTACTGCAGTCCTCATGTTTGCAAGGCAAGCACTTTACCAACTAACCATCTCCCCATCCCACTTTGCCCATTTTAACTAATGTTTATAGAATTTTCTTCTATTTTTATTGTTCTATTTTCAGTTATTTCATTTCATGCCATAAGATGGTATGCAAGTATTTTCTCCTACTCTGTAGGACATATTTTTCACTCTAATTGTGTCCTTTGTTCTACAGAAACTTCTCAGTTTTATGTTTCTACTTATATATTTTTGCTGCTTATGTTTTGGTCCCATATCCAAGAAACTACTGTCATGAGCAGTATAAGAAGGCTTTCCTCTCTGCTCACTTCTGGTTTTATAGTAAGCCAAGCTATCCCATTGAGTGATCGAGTTTTGCATTCATAAAACCATTTTCAGATTCTAGTGCTTTATATATGTTATGCGTTTACTATATTAATAACAGACTTCAAATATCAGCTTCTAGTGATTCTTAAATAAGCTTAGGAATGGATGGCCCCTCCCAGCTCCATATTTGTTGAAATCATCTGTAATAAGTAAGTGCTACACAGAAGAAAAGTATAAAGGCATTAAGACTGGGGAGCTTTGTAAATATCTCCTGTATTTCTGTTAACTATTCTATAGAAAAAAATTTAAAGTGGCAAGTTTTTTTAAACCTAGCTATCTCCCAAATAATTGAGATAGTTATCTATTGATTTATTCCACAAGCTTTAAGCACAATAACTAATCAAATATTCCTAACCCTCTGTGCTATCTTAGCTATTTACCAGCCACACACATCTTGAGTTGTTTGCATTTAGTCTTTCCTTGCCTCGCTCTAGTGTAGCCATGTGTCCTCAGATAGAATTCCCTTAGTGACTCCTCCTCATGCCCAACCTCATGGAAAACACCTTCTTCTTCCTTCTCCAGCTTGTGGCCTTTCTTCTCCTGGACTCTCACTTGCCTTCTGGCAAACTCCTTCTACCTGGCTATTCTCCTCAGGACCCCTGGCTGGGATCTGAAGACCAGTGTTTCTATCTCCTCTGTCCAGTTATTGGCTATTTAGACTTTTATTAACAAATCAGGATAATTGGTGAGCATTCTTTATATCACGTTGATACCGGAGATTTTTCAATATTCATGACAATGCTTGTGTCTGAACTGTTACTAGATCTTAGGGGCACAGAAATCAGCATCTGAATACACAGTACACAAGACCAACCCCTAACACTACTCCATGGTTTCCAAACACATTCCTCTATGTTGACTTATTTAGTTTTTTATTTCAAGGTTATCTAGTAATCTGGTTTCCTGTTAGGGGAAAAAACCCTCAAAGGATCTAATGTAAACTCATTTTCTCTCTATGAAATTTCTTTTGTACATTTCATGTTACAGCAACAAGTTCTAACACAGCAAGTTCTGCTAAATGACCTCACAATTATGTCTTGAATCTGCTTCTGTCTCTTCATCGTTACTGGCTAACTCTGGTTTAGAATATTAGCTCGTAGTTCCTGCCCATACTTGCCACCTCACACATCCCCTTCCAGTACATCCCTTTCCATCTTCAAAAATGTATTTCTAAAATGGAACCTTGATATCTTCTTCCTTGTTATAATTTTCTTGAGGCTTTCTACTGTCCACAGGAGAAAAAAATAACTTCCTAAATAGGAATCATAAGATCTTTCCGTTTTGATACTTGCTATCTTGCATCTTCAATTCAGCCTACAAACCCCACTCAGATGTCAACAACTTTCCTACACATCTTGCAACCAATTTCAGTCCAAAAATCAAGCAAGGATCTCTTTTCCTATATCATATGCCTAATAGTGTTACAATTGCTAAAGTAGATTACAATTTACTTGTAGAGATGTGCTATTCTCCTAAAAACAGCTCCACAAGGAAACATCTCTTTTTTAATCTAGACACATAATATTTGCTCTCAATCAACAGATGATGAATAGATAAATGACTCAAGTAGAGAAGAAATCAATTAAGCCAGCAATGGTTATTTTCCAAAAAATTACGAGACTTTTTAATTGTCCCAAATGAAAAAAAAAATTCTGCCAGTCATCATTTGAGCAATGAAGATTGCCACATTGTCATCTATTGTGATAATAGCTATAGAATAAAAATAAAACCTTATTACATATCTGCTTCTCTGAGCAATAACTCTGAAAACAAGCCATGAAATGTCCCCATTAAAAAAAAATTCCCCACAATAAATTCTCCATCATAGTAATAAAATTCTGGTAAAGTCCTTTACCAATTTGTTTAGGATGGGAATGAGTTTGCAGCTTCAAATGTTAAAAGTCTAACAAAGAGGGAATCAATAAATCCAAAAAGAAAATCCCTGCCACAATAAAGACTACAACATTCATCATCCTGGAATATTCCTGGCCAAATAGTACATGCATAATCCTTTGATATTTAAATAAGTTCCAATTAAATAAGATGATGGGTACATTGCATGTGCACGCGTATGCGTGCGTGCACACAAACACACACACACACACACACACACACACACACACACACACACACACACACACACGCATTCCAACCAGACCACTAGAAAACTCTGTCAGGGAGCTGGAGAGATGACTCAGTGGTTAAGAGCACAGTGTTCTTGCAGAGGCCTCAAATTTAGTTCCTACCTCCAAAGTTTGGAAGTTCACAGCTATCTGTTACTCTAGGGAGATATGGTGCCCATGGACTTCTAAGGACACATGCACATATTCACAGACAGGCAGACAGACACACACACACACGCACACACGCACACAAGCACACACCAAGAGAGAATTTTAAAAGAAAATAATTTTTAAAAGGAAGTTCTTTATACAAAAATCTTTGATTGTATGCCTTTATGCCTCAAAATTGATTCACAAAATATTAAATAGAGCCTGATGAGAGAATGACAATCTTAATCTGTTCGTACGAAAGACTGAGACAAAAGATATAATTACTACTGTTCTTTTTCAAATTAAGTTAAATTTATTATTGTTGCTATGTATTATCATCAATTGAAAAGAGGATACAGACCAGCAGTTTTGGAAATATTCCTGGATAAGCCAGTAGGCCCTGCTGAGCTATACTAACTTGGACTCTGACTTAAGACAAACAGAGAAACCAAAAAATTTGTCTGAACATTTCAAATGCCACAGAAGTAATGAAGACCTAAGTCAAATGGTAGTCATTGCCCCAACAGACCTAATAAAGTCATGCAATGCTGTTGGGTACAGAGAATTGTAAAGCAATTAAATATGTGTCAAAATTGCGCTTTTCTAGTTGGTTCACCTTCCCTTTTTAAAATTTTTCACATGTTCTCTGGTTCATTTATTTAATTGACAAATAAAACTGTATAAATTTGTTCTATCTAGTATGATGTGAGATGTGTGCACATTTTTATGTCTAAATCAACCTAGTTAATGTATGCTTCAGAAGATATTTGCTGTGCTAGGTGACTATAATCAATGTATTATAGTCCTTAGAATTGCTGTGCTGTCACAATAAAAAAGAACAGTGTATTAAACTGTTCCACTATGTTTGTCCTTCTATGATCCAAGCAGGTTTTACCTGCTTGTATTTCCAAAATCAATGCTAACCAAATGTTCAAGTCAGTACACACTAAAATTAATAGGAGGAACATTTACTCTCCAAAGGAACTTTTAGAAACACTGCTCAACGTGCAGAACAACCATAAGTAGACCAAGATAATAATACAGAAGCAGTTAGGAACCACTATACCTAAAGAGAGGGAGAGAGTAGTTTCCAGAAACCCAAATGGAACATTACAGGAAAGCTGTTGATACTCTGGAAAATAGAATTGACAAGAAAATATCTTCAGCTTGTCCAAGGAAACCATAGATATGTGACTTCATACTTTTCTGTCTCTCCTGTCCCCTCCCCTTTGTGTATGTGTGTCTGTCCCTCCACACCTTCTCCTAAGGCATCCATGGGTAGAAATAACCTTGAGATAGATGAAAGCAGGGTCTCTTTGATGAAGTTCCTGTAGACCACTATCCTAGGGCAAAAAAATGGGGTTATGATAAGAAGAGAATGACTCTAAACTTATAGCAATGTTCCATATTTTATGGGGTAACATGTCACTTTCTCCCATTTGTCATATACATATATCAGATGAGTACTCTATGAAAAATATACAGATAATTATACAATAATGGGAAAGACCAGATAAAGGAGATTGAAGATGGAGGGAGAATCACAAACGCAAAACAGTTTTCTTAGAGGAAATTAAAAACTCAAGCATGTTTCTAACCAGGAACAAACTCATTCGGTAAAAACCTACTCATGTACTCAGTGTGGCCTGTGGAGCAGAAACAGCAGTTGCATGGAGGAGGTTGTGGGAAATGCAAAATTCCTGGCCCCACTTCAAACCCAGACTTTTTCTTCTTGTGTTTGTTTGATTTTGGTTTTGGTTTTGGTTACTTGTTTTATTGGCATATGTTCATTTTGTTTAAGTGTATCACTCATTTTGATCTAATTCTTTCTTCCCCTATCTCCCACATTCTCTCCCACTAGTCTCCTTTCCCCTCAAATAAATTAATTCTACTTTCATTTCATATATATATTTGATTTTATGTACCTATGTAAAATCTATGATACACAAACGAGAGACATCATGGGTTTTTTTTGTTTGTTTGTTTGTTTTCTTTCTGAGCCTGAATTATTTCACTACACAATTTTAGTACACATGACTAAATTTCATTACTTATGGCTAAAATATATTTGATTATATATAAATACCACATTTTCTTTATCAATGCATCTTCTAAGAAACAGACAGACTGATTTAACCAGATGCCCTGGAGTCTACTATGCATAGTAAAAGTTAAGAAGTTCTTCACTAAAGACCATGTAAAGTTACTCGGTGTGATTCTAGAAGTTTGGAGTAATTAAAACTAGAAGAATTTAATACAGAAAATGCATAAATGTATGTTTAAGAAGGACATTCAAATATCATGTTAGAGAAAACATTGTGTCTTAATCTCATCATATAGCCAAATAACAGGCAGAATCAGGAAATGGATATATAATATTCATTATATATCATCATGAAAAATAGATAGTAAATATTATCCCATCATTTAAAAGTTATTTCACTACACAAAAATTCTATGGCTACCCAGATTCTCCCTAACAGTTCTGCAAAGAAAGAACAAATCCACACTGATTTAGATTGGAAAGCTGCGGCTGCAGTTTTGTGCTTTGCAGTCTTTCTCTTTTTAATACGATTTCACCTTCTATTTCAGGCCCAAGTCTGGCATTTAATGGGAGTTCAGTAAATACTTTTTGATTGATTGAAGTCCAACTGCTTCAAAATTGCGTGCTAAACTGTAATAATAAATCAGCATCAAAGGCTAGCAGTAGATTGTCTCCTAGTTGGAGAAGAACACCATCTAGTGTTAGAAAGATACCCTCTCCTTTCTCTGGATGAAACAGTTCTGTTCCAGCTAACCACCCTGCCTCCCTTTCAGGCATTACTGCATCTATAATAAAGTCTTAGCATTGTTTCCATCTGCTCTTACCATACTTCAGTTCCCACTTTGAAATATCAAGAGCATTTTCATCTACCATTAAAAATATTATTCTCCCTCAAGAGCTATACAGACCAGCCACCGCCTTCTTTTACTTCAGTTCTCACCAAATTGGTGCACATTGTTCTAACTTGCAGAAGTTAGATGCTTGTATCTGAGGGCTTTCTAAAGACCCCAAAGCTTACAACAGTCCAGATTGAATGTCAATCTTGTCCCTAGAATCACCAAACCAATGACTGATAAGAGATCAGGAATAAACATCCTAGCTTTCTTGTTCCTTCAGTGGGAGATTATATTTTCCAGAATTTCACACAAGATTAATGGAACATCCATCTTTTGTCACACTGGTGGCTTTTTAGTTACCATCTCTTCCCAGTCTCACTTTCCCACTCCTCTACTATCTCCCTCACTCTGGATAAATGACTTGTTCTTGAGCAAGATCTGCTACTGGCAAAGCACTAAGATATTACTACTACATGATATTATACTCAAATATGTTGGGGAAGAGGATAACAGGAAAGAAGTGTGCCATGACTTTTTCACTACCTGCTAACATCTTTCAGCCTTAGGCCATGATTTTATCACAGGAATATTACCTGAAATTATAATCTTTAAACTTCAATGTACTGCTCTATTGCCTACACCTAGGAGACTGTCAATAATTTATGTAACATTGATGTTGAGCATAAATATATATTAATAAAGATTGTATATGCTATGGTGGTTTGAATATTCTTGCCCAGGGAGTGGCACTTTTAGGAGGTAAGGCCTTGTTGGAGGAAGTGTGTCACTGAGGGAGTGGGCTTTAAAAGACCATTCCAGCTGCCCAGAAGCCAGTTTTCTCCTGTTAGCCTTCAGAATAAGATATAGAACTCTCAGCTCCTCCTACACCATGCCTGCCTGGATGCTGCCATGTTCCTGCCTTGATGATAATGGACTGAACCTCAGAACCTGTAAGCAAGCCCCAAATTAAATGTTGTCCTTTAGAAGAGTTGCACTGGTCATGGTGTCTGTTCACAGCAACAGAAACCCTAAGACATATGCAAATATTAATTTCTAATACTCTCCATTATGAAAACATTTTTAGTAAACTCAAATTTGTATACTTCTGACCTACTACACCACAGAAAATGTATGTAACTAGATACGAATGCCTTAGAAATTTGAGCATCTGAGTTTAATAGTATTAAGCTGGTTATTTCTAAGATTTGTGCTTCACCATATTAACATTTTACCAAATAAAATTATTACAAATTAGTTATTATGGAATTTTAAATTTATATCTAAAGCTTCATTTCTGTTTCCATTTCTTTTTTCTACAAAATAAAATGTGATTTTCAATTGATTTTACTTTCAAATTATGCATGCATCTTGGGTTTTTTTCTATCACTATCAGTAACTTTGAGCTGTCAAAGTGTTGTAACATGAGATGCACTATCCTAGTCACAGAATAGTGTATGATATTAATAGAGGAACAGGGTAACTTTGAAATACTATGGGTCGAATAAAGCATGTACATTGTCTCACAAGAGCTACAAAGAATTCTAGATAACAAAAGCAAGGCAAACTAGTCATAGGCAGTGTAGACCAAAGGTCATAGTCCAAAAATAGCTCTATTCAAATATACTATAAAAATCAAGTGGTTCAATATAGTGATTAGCATTTGGCACATAGTATCTTCCTGGGTCAGGAAAGGGCTGTGAATCCCAGGTTTAGGCAGAACAGAGGGCAGATCTATAGTAACCAGGCTGCAGGTGATTAGCAGGGATCAGTTCTATGAATTAACCGGAGCACGATTGATGAAAACTGAGACACATGCCTCCAAACATACCCTAACTACATATACTGTACGTGTAATAAGAGTGTGCATGTGCGTGTGTGTGTGTGTGTGTGTGTGTGTGTGTGTGTGTGTGTGTGTGTGTTTAGCAAACAGTTTAGATTTAGGACAAAGGCTTATTATCTTGATCGAGGCTACTACATTCCTTAAGGTTAAAGCAACTTCAGAGAACATTGGGTTTCAGAGGTATACTTCAAAACACAGAAATACTAGGTGCTCAGAAATCTGAGTCTTATGAACATTACATATTTCAAATTGGTAGTTCTGACCTGAATTGAACAAAAATAAAATGCTCATGCTGTATATGTAATGTATAATATACATTAATATGTTTATTTGTTCATCTTATTATTTACATATGGTCTAAACATACCCTGTGTATTCCAGGAAGACATCAGCCATGTTCAAGGGATGAAATTAATTTCAAAATCTATTCTAGGAAAAACCACAAATGAAGCACATTCTATTTTAAAAAGTAATCCTACCCTTCTACAGTGTGCTCCCTATCGAGGCAAGAAAGTTGCATCCAGGATTTCTCTTACTAAAATATCTTTCTCTGACTTGATTATTTCTGTGAAAAACAGAGGGATACACTAAAGAAACATCTGTTAGATGATATTAATTGCCTTTTATTTTAAGTTCATTTCAAACCACATTTTCTTTCCTTTTTGTTTGAGAATTTTATACATGAATATGTGTTTTGATCAAATCCACCTCCGTTCCCTCCCTTCCAATTCTTCCCCTGTCTCCCACCACATGTTCATAGTGGTGCATCCCTGAAATCTCAGAAACTGGGAGGTAGAAACAGGGGCATCAAAAGTTCAAAGTCTTCTCAGCTACATAGTGTGAGTTTGAAGCTACCGTGAGCTACACAAGAACCTGTCTTAAAATCTTAACCTGTAAATAATTAAAAAAACAGGATTATAATCCACAGATGCAATTAAATACATTTGGTAAATCTTTATAAAAATTATTTCAAAGCTTAAAGTCTTCATAGTATAATATTGATTTAAACTAAGCAACATATTACATAGATTTAATACACAAATATACTTAGAGCATTGAAAATGCTAACAAGAACGCCCAGCAACCACAGTTTCATGGAATGTAAAGGGTCTATACAAGATCAAACCATCCTAAACTGCAGCATGAATGGATGATGGGCTCATGAAGTTCTGCCCTTAGCAGAGGGGCAATTGACTGCTGAGGAGGACAAGTCACTGCTCTTCATTGTTGCAGCCCAAGAGGTTGTCCATGCTTCAATAAATGTCTTTTTTTTTTTTTGAGCTTTCTAAATTTTTTTGATATTTACTTTATTAACATTTAAAATGTTTTCCCCTTTCCAGGACTTCTATTCAGAAACCCCCTATCCCATCCCACCTCCCCTGCCTCTATGAGGGTGCTCTGCCCCCACTCACTCCCATCTTCCCACCTTGGCATTCCCCTATACTGGGGCATCTAACACCCTCAGGACCCAGGGCCTCTCCTCCCACTGATGGCCAACAAGGCCCTCCTCTGCCACATATGTGGCCAACACCATGGGTCCCTCCATGTGTATTCTTTGGTTGGTGGTCCAGTCTCCAGGAACTCCGGGAGGTCTGGCCAGTTGACACTGTTGCTCACTCCATGGGGCTGCAAGCCCCCTCAGCTCATTCAGTCCCTTCTCCAACTCCTCCATCTGGGACCTCACTCTCAGTACAGCGGTTACTGTAAAGTGAAACTTGGGTATTCCGAACTTTTGGGCTAATATCCACTAATCAGTGAGTACATATCAAGTTCGTTCTTTTGTGACTGAGTTACCTCATTCAGGATTATATTTTCAAGTTCCATCCATTTGCCTGCAAATTTCATTAAGTCATTGTTTTTAATAGCTGAGTGGTACTCCATTGTGTAAATGTACCCATTTTCTGTATCCATTCCTCTGTTGAGGGACATCTGGGTTGTTTCCAGCTTCTGGCTATTATAAATATGGCTGCTATGAACATGGTGGAGCATGTGTCTTTATTACATGTTGGAGCACCTTCTGGGTATATGCCGAGGAGTGGTATAGCTGGGTCCTCAGGTAGTACTATGTCCACTTTTCTGAGGATCTGTCAAACTGATTTCCAGAGTGGTTGTACCAGCTTATAATCCCACCAGCAATGGAGAAGTATTCCTCTTTCTCCACATCCTCGACAGCATCTGTTGTCACTTGAGATTTTGATCTTAGCCATTCTGACTGGTGTGAGATGGAATCTTAGGGTTGTTTTGATTTGCATTTCCCTGATGACTAAGGATGTCGAACATTTCTTTAGGTGCTTCTCAGCCCTTCGAGTTTCCTCAGTTGAGAATTCTCTGTTTAGCTCTGTTCCCCATATTTTAATAGGGTTATTTGGTTCTTTGGACTCTAACTTCTTGAGTTCTTTGTGTATATTGGATATTAGCCCTCTATCGGATGTAGGATTGGTTAAGATCTTTTCCCAATCTGTTGGTTGCCGTTTGTTCTATTGACAGTGTCCTTTGCCTTACAGAAGCTTTGAAATTTTATGAGATCGCATTTGTAGATTCTTGCTCTTAAAGCATAAGCCAATGGAAAAGTTGAGGAACTTTCCCCCTGTGTCCATGTGTTTGAGAGTTTTCCCCAATTTATTTTCTATTAGATTCAGTGTATCTGGTTTTATGTGGAGGTCCTTGATCCACTTGGACTTGAGCTTTGTACAGGGAGATAGGAATGGATCAATGTGCATTCTACATATTGACCGCCAGTTGAACCAGCACCATTTGTTGAAAATGCTGTCATTTTTCCTGGATGGTTTTAGCTGCTTTGTCAAAGATCAAGTGACCATAGGTGTGTGGATTCATTTCTGGGTCTTCAATTCTATTTCATTGATCTACCTGCCTGTCACTGTACCAATACCATGCAATTTTATCACTAGTGCTCTGTAGTACAGCTTGAAGTCAAGGATTCTGATTCCCCCAGAAGTTCTTTTATTGTTGAGAATAGTTTTTGCTATCCTGAGATTTTTTTTTTTGTCTTTATTTTTTTTTTATTTTTATTTTTTTTTATTTTTTATTTTTTTGATACTTTATTTACATTTCCGATGATTCCCCTTTTCTTTGGAAACCCCGTGTCCCCTCCCCCTCCCCGCCTCTGTGAGGGAATTCCTCCTCCCACCTACCCGCCCACCCATTCCCATATTCCCACCTTGACATTCCCTTTTACTGGGGCCACTAGCACCCTCAGGCCCAAAGTCCTCTCCTTTCTTCCTGGTGGCCATCGAGGTGATTCTTCTGCCTCATATGTAGTCCAAATCATAGGTCAATAGATGTGTATTCTTTGGTTAGTGGTCTGAACTAGAGGACGACCAGGGGGAGGGTCAGTGAATTTGAGAATTGCTCTAAGTCTATGAAGAATTGAGTTGGAATTTTGATGGGGATTGCATTGAATCTGTAGATTGTTTTTGGCAGGATGGCCACTTTTACTATATTAATCCTGCCAACCCATGACCATGGGAGATCTTTCCATCTTCTGAGGTCTTCTTAAATTTCTTTCTTCAGAGACTTGAAGTTCTTGTCATACAGATCTTTCACTTGTTTGGTTAGAGTCACACCAAGATACTTTATATTATTTGTGACAATTGTGAAGGGAGTCGTTTCCCTAATTTCTTTCTCAGTCTGTTTATCCTTTAATTATAGGAGAGCAACTGATTTGTTTGAGTTAATTTTATATCTGGCCACTTTGCTGAAGTTGTTTATCCCCTCTAGGAATTCTCTGGTGGAGTTTTTGGCATCACATAAGTATATTATCATATCATCTGCAAATAGTGATAATTTGATTTCTTCCTTACCAATTTGTATCCCTTTGACCACCTTTTGTTGTCTAATTGCTCTAGCTAGAACTTCAATTACTATATTGAATAGACAGGGAGAGAGAGGGCATTAAATTCTAGAAACTCTTTTTTTTTCTTTTTTGGTTTTTCGAGACAGGGTTTCTCTGTATAGCCCTGGCTGTCCTGGAACTCACTTTGTAGACCAGGCTGGCCTCGAACTCAGTAATCTGCCTGTCTCTGCCTCCCAAGTGCTGGGATTAAAGGTGTGCGCCACCACTGCTTGGCCTAAATTCTAGAAACTCTTTAATTTCTTTCTTTATTTCTTTCTTAACCAAGTCATCATTGAGTAGAGCATTGTTCAGCTTCCATGTGTATGTGGGCTCTCTGTTGTTTCTTGTTGCTATTGAAGACCAGCCTTAATCTGTAGTGATCTGATAGGAGGCATGGGATTATTTCAATCTTCTTTTATCTGTTGAAGTCTGTTCTGTGACCAATTATATGGTCAGTTTTGGAAAAGGTACCATGAGGTGATGAGAAAGTATATTCTTTTGATTTAGAATGAAATGTTCTATAGATATTTGTTAAATAGATTTGTTCTATAACTTCTGTTAGTTTCACTGTGTCTGTTTTTAGTATGTGTTTCCATGATCTATCCGTTGATGAGAGTGGGGTTTTGAAGTCTCTCACTATTATTGTGTGAGGTGCAATGTGTGCTGTGAGCTTTAGTAAAGTTTCTTTTATGAATGTGTATGCCCTTGCATTTGGAGCATAGATGTTCAGAATTGAGAGTTCTTCTTGGTAGATTTTTCCTTTGATGAATATGAAGTGTCCTTCCTTATCTTTTTTGATGACTTTTGATTGAAAGTTGATTTTATTCAATATTAGAATGGCTACTCCAGCCTGTTTGTTGGGACGAATTGCCTGGAAAATTGTTTTCCAGCCCTTTACTCTGAGGTAGTGTTTGTCTTTGACACTGAGGTAGGTTTTCTGTATGCCGCAAAATGCTGGGTCTTGTTTATGCATCCAGTCTGTTAGTCTATGTCTTTTTATTGGGGAACTGAGTCCATTGATGTTAAGAGATATTAAGGAATAGTGATTGTTTCTTCCTGTTATTTTAGATGTTATTTTTATGTTTATGTGGCTTTCTTCTTTTGTGTTTGTTGAAAGAAGATCACTTTCTTGCTTTTTCTAGGGTGTAGTTTCCCTCCTTCTGTTGGCATTTTCCATCTGTTATCCTTTGTAGGGCTTGATTTGTGGAAAGGTATTTTGTAAATTTGGTTTTGTCATAGAATATGTTGGTTTCACCATCTATGGTAATTGAGAGTTTTGGTGGATATAGTAGCCTGGGCTGGCATTTGTGTTCTCTTAGGGTCTGTATGAGATCTGCTCAGAATCTTCTATATTTTCATAGTCCCTGGTGAGAAGTCTGGTGTAATTCTAATAGGTCTGCCTTTATATGTTACTTGACCTTTTTCTCTTACTGCTTTTAATATTCTTTCTTTGTTTTGTGCATTTGTTTTTTTGACTATTATGTGACAGGTGGAATTTCTTTTCTGGTCCAATCTATTTGAAGTTCTGTAGGCTTTGTGAATGTTTATGTTCATTTCTTTCTTTATGTTAGGGAAATTTTCTTCTATAATTTTGTTGAAGATATTTCCTGGCCCTTTAAGTTGGGAATCTTCACTCTCTTCTATATCCATTATCCTTAGGTTTGGTCTTCTCGTTGTGTCATGGATTTCCTGGATGTTTTGTGTTAGGAGCTTTTTGCATTTTCTTTGACTGTTGTGTTAATGTTTTCTCTGGTGTCTTCTGTACTTGAGATTCTCTCTTCTTTTTCTTGGATTCTGTTGGTGATGTTTGCATCTAGGACTCTTGATCTCTTTCCTAGGTTTTCTTTCTCCAGGGTTGTCTCCCTTTGTGATTTCTTGTTTCTATTTCCATTTTTACTTCCTGGATGGTTTTGTTCATTTCCTTCGTCTGTTTGATTGTGTTTTCCTGTAATTCTTTAAGGGATTTTTGTGTTTCCTCTTTAAGGGATTCTACCTGTTTACCTGTGTTCTCTTGTATTTCTTTAAGGGAGTTATTTATGTCCTTCTTAAAGTCTTCTATCATCATCATGAGATGTCATTTTAAATCTGAGTCTTGCTTTTCTAGTGTGTTGGGGTATCCAGGGCTCACTGTGGTAGGAGAACTGGGTTCTGATGATGCCAAGTAGCCTTGGTTTCTGTTGCTTATGTTCTTGCCCTTGCCTTTTGCCATCTGGTTATTTCTGGTGTTAGCTGATCTTACTCTCTCTGACTGCAGTTTTTCTCCCCTGTAAGCCTCTGTGTCAGTAGTCCTGGGAGACTAGCTCTCTCTGAGAGGAATTTGGGTTTTGTGAGCTGTGGTACAGGGTCAGCTTAGGGTGCAGAGAGAAACCAGAAAGTTCCTGTCCCCAGCTATTCCTTGGTTCCTGTGTCCTGATGGCACTTCGAGGGTCCCACTTGGGCCAGGAATTTGAACAGTAGTGGTGGTCTTGCCTGTGCTCAAAGGTGTGTCAGCACTCCTGGGAGACCAGCTCTCTCCTGGCACTATTTGGGTATGGAGCCCTATATCACAGGATCAGCTCCCTGGCCACAGAAGGAAACCAGAAGGCCACTTCTAGGTCCCTGTGTCTTGAGGGTTCCGGGTGGTTCCCTCTGAGCAGAGGTACTGGCCTTATACCCGCTCATAGGCTTGTCCACACTCCTGGGAAACTAGCTCTTTCCCTGCACTATCTGGGTATGGAGCTGCGTGGCACAGACCACAGGCATAAACCAGAAGGCTCCTGTCCCAGGTTGTTCCTTAGTCCCTGTGTCCTGAGGATTCCGGGCGGGTCCCGCTGGGCAATGATGCTCATCTTACCCCCCCCCCCCACCACCACCACAGGCTTCTCCACACTCCTGGGAGGCTAGCTTTCTCCAGGAGCTATTTGGATATAGAGCCCTGTGGCACAAGCTCAGGTCCCCGACTGCATATGGAAACTAGAAGACTCCTGTCCCAGGCTGCTCCTCAATTCAATAAATGTCTTTTTATTTATAAAATGTTTTTCATATATAATAATTTGATCATGTTTTCCCATCCCCCAGGTCCTCTTCACCTACTTACAAATCCAACTTCATGTTTATTCTTGCTCCCTAACTCTCATTCTCTCCCTTCTCCTTCCCTCTTCCTTCACTTTTTTCTCTCTCTCCCTCTTCCATCCCTCATTCTTCCTTTCTTCTTCCTTCCCCTTCTATCTCCCCTTTTAAAAGAAAACTACTGAAAAACTAAGATCAAAACAAAACAAACAAACAAAAAACCCACAAAATAAAGCACAGAGTTACTTTTATGCTGGCCAACTACACTTGATTATGGAGGCATGCCTGGAGTGTGGTTGGAGAAAACTGACTTAGCATTTGCCAGCTGTTATCAATTGAAGAGTTTCTTAGTTAGGGGTGAGAATTTGTTTTAATTATTGTTTCTATTGCTGTGAAGGGATATTGTAACCAACAGATATTGTACTCAAGAGGTAGCTGAGAGTTTTACATCTAGATAGGCAGGCAACAGGAATTGACTGTCCCCCTGGGCATGGCTTGAACATCTGATGTATCAAAGCCCACCCTCAGTGACACACCTACTCCAACAAGGCTACATCTCCTAATAGTGCCACTCCCTATGGGCCTATGAGGGCCATTTTTATTCAAACCACCATAGACTCCATGTCTACATCCCACTCTAGAACCTTGTCTGTCTTGAACCTGTGCAGATCTGTATATCCTATCCCAGTCTCTGTGAGTTCATATGTGCGTCAAACCTCTTGTGTCTAGAAGACACTATTTCCTTGGAGTCATCAATCCCCTCTGGCCCTTATAATCTTTGTCTCTTCTTCTGTAGGGATTCCTGAGTTTTGAGAGAAAGTATTTGATAAAGACATTCCATTTAGGAGTGAGTGCTTCAAAGTCTCTCACACTATGTACATTTTCTAGTTGTGAGTCAATGTGTTAATCTATTCTAACAAGAAGCTTTTCTGATGAAGGTTGAAAGAGACATTGTGAATCTATGGGTGTATCGATATATCATTAGGAGTCATTTTATTACTATATTCCTCTAGCAGAACAATAATAGCATGTTTTCTCCTCGGCTCATGACCTAGACTCAGGTTCTTGGCTACTTTAGCAGTGTCAGGTTTGGGTTCCATCTTATGGAATGGACTTTAAAACCTATCAAAAAGTGGTTGCTTACTCACAGAGCACTAGGGATGAAGCTTCTACTTGAGAATCAGCTGAATGTCTTTGTGTTCAGTGTCATAAGGAAGTAGTATCATTAGTAATAGGGCCTTACCATCCCATTGTGGAAAGCAACCAATTGCCTTGACTATAGGATGTTGAAATTTCATTGAATGCCTTTGACCAATGACTCAACAAGATGTAACCCATTCCTGGCACTGGAAATTTTACTTGATGGCATGAGATATCTACTTGAGGCTTGTTTCCATTTAAATTCCTTTCATGTATGTATATATTTTGTTTTATTGATCTTAACGATTTTGACTGGTGTAAGATAAAATCTCAAAGTAGTTTTAATTTGCATTTTCCTGATGACTATGGATGTTGAACATATCTTCAAGAGTTCCTCAGCTAAACAGATGAGATCATCTTTTGAGAACTCTCTGCTTAGTTCTACACCCTATTTTAAAATGTTGTTGTTGTTGCTGCTGTTCTTGTTCTTGTTCTTGTTCTTGTTATCTTGGTGTTCAGGGCTTGTTGTTTTTCTTGTTCTTGTTCTTTATATGGTTTAGATATTGCCTCTTTATCGGGTATATAATAGGTGAATGTCTTTTCCCATTCTGTAGGCTGCCACTTTATCAGAATGATGGTATCTTTTGTCATACAGAAACTTTTCTGTTGTTTTTAAAACAAAATTCCAGACATTTGATTTACCAAATGAAGACTCAGAAGCCAGACACTGATGAAATTCTGCTAGCTCAGAGAGGCAGAGAAAGCACACATGTCTGGGTACATGGGCTTGCAGCAGGAGGGGTCTGTTACCACGAAAGGTCAGGCGGGTGTCCCCAGTCTAGGCTGCCACCAGGGAACATATTGATGTCTGAGGGCTGTTCAGAGCTGGCCCCACCCCTCATCTGGGCATCATAGGAGAGCTAGCCCTGGGGGCATTAGAGCAGAACTAACCCCACCTTTAGAGTTGGCCATGAGGATATGAGCCTAGGAGAGTTGGCCCTGCCACTTGTTTCCTGGGAAGTGGCATGGATGGAGGAGAAATTCCCTCCTCCCCCACTACCTCTTACCAGCTTCAGCAGGTGGGAGACTTGGCCCTGGGATCATGAAAGCAGAAAAACTATCCCTGCCCCTCACTGGCTGCAGCATTTGGGAGAACCAGCCCTGCAACTCTCCTGACCAGCACAGTAGAGCTGACCCTGGTGGCAGGAGTGCAGTGAGCTATCCCCAAGGGTCTAAGCATTTGAAAGCTAGCTCTACCACTTGTCTGTCATGCAGTGACTTGGACAAGGGTGAGATGCACCCCATCTTGCCCCTTGCCCCCTATGGCAGACAGGAGAATGGGCCTGGAGGTTATCAGAGTGGGAAAGCTAGCCCTAACCCTCACCAGGGCAGCACAATAGAGAGCTGACCCTGATGGCGGGCAGGGGGTGGGGGTGGGGTGGTAAGGCTGAGCTGCTCCTGAGGGTGTGGGTGTGGGAGAGCTGGCCCAGGAATTTGTCTGTAATGCAGCAATATGGTCAAGGAAGAGATGGCCTCCCCCACCATTGCTCCTTGACATCTAGACAAACAGGAGTATCATAAGAGCACGATATATGGCCCGGTCCTTCACCTGCTGCAGCATTTGGGAGAGCAGGTCCTGCACATTGCCTGGGCAGAACAGTAGAGCTAACTCTGGCCATGAGGCTTTCAGGTGAGCTGCCTCAGGGGTGTAAGCACAGAAGAGCATGACCTGCCTGTCTTAGTCAGGGTTTCTATTCCTGCACAAACGTCATGAAGCAAGTTGGGGAGGAAAGGGCTTATTCAGGCTACCCTTCCACATTGCTGTTCATCACCAAAGGAAGTCAGGACTGGAACTCAAGCAGGTCAAGAAGCAGGAGCTGATGCAGAGGCCATGGAGGGATGTTACTTACTGGCTTGCTTCCCCTGACTAAGACACCACCTATTGTATGCTGTGATGAGGAAGAGATGCCCTCCTCCTCAACCTCCTCCCCACCCTCCTCTCTGGCCACCTATGGCAGGTGGGAGACCTGGCCCTAGGATCATGGGAATGGGAGAAGTGGCCATGTCCCTCACAAGCTGCAACACTTGGGAGAGTGGGCCCTGAATCTTGCCAGGGTGGTGGGGTAGAGATGGCCCTGCTTGTGGGTTTGTGGGTGAGTGAGCCCGAAGGGCATTAGAGCAGAAGAGTTGCTGGGATGAGCAGCTGAGATACCTCTTAGGCCCAGATCCTGGGATTTGAACTGGCCTTCCCAGACATCTAACCCATGGATGAACTGCTAAAGTGGCCAGTCTTACAGACCCAAAACTTCAGGATCTCCGTGACACGGGCAACAGCAAGATATCTAAGAAGAATTCCAGTGAGATTCTAGTAGTGAGAGTGTAGCAGAAGCCAATTTGCAAGCAACAGAACATTTGCAAGCAAAGAAGTATAGACAAAGGTGTATACTGTGGGACACACTGTGACATAACTACAACTTTGAGATTTTTTTTCCTCCATTGGGAAGAGGTTGCAAGGGTGGAGGGTGAATATAAAGGGAGGGAAAAATTAGTAGAATCAGGGAACATGATGTGAAATTCACAAGGAACCAATAACAAATTTTTAAAAAGATACTTTGACTTTCACCTTTCCTGTTTAAATCCACTGGATAGTCTTCAGGTGTCTTATTACTATGAATGAGGCAAGTACTATATTGAACAGGGATGAAAAGAGTGGACATCCTTGACTTTTTCCTGGTTTGAGTGGAAATGCTTTGAGTTTGAGGTTGAGGTAGATGTTAGCTGTGGAATTGCTATAAGTTGTCCTTATTATATTAAGATCTGCTCCTTGTATCCATAATCTTTTCAGGACTTTTATCATGAAAGGATGTTGGATTTTGTCAAAGGCCTTTTCTGCATCTGCATCTAATATAATGATCATGTGATTTTGAGCTAATAATCTGTGTGATAGTGATTTATTTATGTTGAATCATCTCTATATCTCTGGAAAGAAGCCAACTTGATATGGTACATAATCTTTCTGAAGTACTCTTGAATTTGGTTTGCAAGTACTTTATTGAGAATTTTTGCATCTGTGTTCCTAAGGGATAATGGTCTATAATTTTCTTCTTTGTTGGGTCTTTGTGTAGTTTTGGTATACAGTAATAGTGACTTTGTAAAAAGAATTAGAAAGTAATATTCCAATAAATGTTCTTATACCCTTGCCCATACTGGCAGCACTAAGTGGGCTCATTATGTTTTATAGAAATGATCACGTGATATTGGAAGGGAATAGTTATGGGGGAAGAGGGGAGAAATTTGAGGGGAGGGAACAGGGGATGAATTTGATCAAAAACAGATGACATGCATGTATGAAATTCTCAATAAATTTTTATAAGAAAGAATGTTAAAATTATAATTTATTTTGGAAGGGAGGAATTGCAACTTTCTTTTTCTTTTTCTTTTTTTCTAAAACATAATTTTCAAATAAAATGTATTCATTTATGATATCTTGGTGTCTATATATAGTAAAATAACTCCTACAATAAAAAACCCTGCTATTAACATCTTTCATTCCTTTATATTAGAAATTTTTGCCTTTATATTAATAATTATTTTGGGGGGGATGAGAATACTTGAGATTCAAAACACAAGTTTTGAATATGCAATATGTATTTCTAACTACAATAATATTGCTATATATTAGCTTTTTAACTCATTCATTTTGTATAGTGGAGAGTCCATATCGCTTGACCAACTCTTCTTTACTCTACTTTCTATAGTGAATGCATATATTACTTTAATAATTAAATATAATTTTATTAATTCTTTGATAATTTGTATGATATATTTTCCTCTTAATCATCCCCTCATCCCCCAACTCCATCCAGATCCACTTTCTACCCTTACTTACTTACCAACTAAATCTGAGATCTTTTTTACTTTTTAACCTACTCTGTAAAATCTGTGTTGCCCAAATATGTTGAGGAATGTGGTCTGGCCTGGACTGTGGTGAACCTAGAAGAAGAAAGAAAAAAAGGAGGAAGCAAAGAGAAGAAACAATAAGCAGGAGTCTTCACATAGATCTGGTATGAGTCTGTATAAAGGCTCTGTTTCATAGTTCTTTGTCCTTAAAAGAACTGACTTCTTTACATTTAGTTTTTCTTGTTTGTATAAAAAAATAACCACAAAGAACAATTATATTATCACATTTGCATATTTTTGTAAACTTCTTAATAATAGTGAATATTTGAAATGTTTAAATAACAATTTTCATTGGGAAATTCTGAGTGTACATCTGTATTTTAAACACTATACCAAACCTTCCTTTTTGTGAACGAATCTAACTTTCTTTAAATCTAGCATTCCCTAAGATTGTCTGTTCATTAAAACATGTGTCTATGGAGTATCAATAAATATTTTAATTCTATCCAACACATCTGAGTAAATGCTGACAAGTTAATTGACATATGATGGGTTAAAAAAAAAGGACAAACAGGGTTTGTCCTTTTCCTTTTTAAACCATAAAGATAAAGACTGGGTTTTTATGATTTCAAAAATTGTGAAGTTGCATGAGTAAAAACAGCTTCTACCCATGGCCTTAAAGAATTAATGGACTTTTAAAAAAGAGATGTTAAATTGGAAATAAAAATATAGCAGCACAGAAAATAAATATAGAAAGAAATAAATAAAAAGTTTATTTCATTCATAAGATGTGTAAGATGATAACATTTGTTACTGATACTAAATGTAATGTATAATCCAAGAAATGAAGTTTATATGAGAGTAGTGTGTTAATAAATCCTAATAGATTCCTAAATCCTAGCAGATGTAAGCAAACCAATTTCAAATTTTGAATTCATATATTAGTATGACTCACACGTCCTTTTAACAAGACACCTTCAATGTAATTAATGTTTTCTTGCAAGTTGAATCATCAGAGCCCACAAATAGTCTTTAGGCATCAATACAAAAACTTCCTAGGAGAAATGAAGGAACATTCTATGATAAAAAACAATATTTCCAAAGGTACACAAAAATAATTAATAATTTTAAGTTTTTTATCGTCACCTAATATGCAAGTAACACAGTGCCGTGGATAAGTAAAATAAAATATAAGGTGTTTTGCGTGAAATTCTAAGAGATGCAATTACTCTCTTAAAACCTACAACATACCCCCTGTTATTTTATTAGCTTTCAAAAAAACTATGATAGGACAAGTGAATCAAGAATGAACATTGGGCCGGGCAGTGGTGGCACACGCCTTTAATCCCAGCACTTAGGAGGCAGAGGCAGATGGATTTCTGTGTTCAAGGCCAGCCTGGTCTACAGAGTGAGTTCCAGGACAGCCAGGGCTACACAGAGAAACCCTGTCTTGGAAAAAAAAAATGAACACTGGGAACTAAATAAATATACAAGAATTCATTAATTAGCCAAATCAAACTATTTTCGGGAATCAAAAATAATCACGTTCAGTTGGGCATGGTAGCACATATTTGTAATACTAATGTTGCAGGATGTTTGATCACATTATAGACCCGGAAATTACTGGCAAAATCTGTTTCTAGTTGTGCTGTAGCTCAGCCTTAGCACACACCTTTAATCCCTCTGGCTGGAATATAGACACACCTTTAATCCCAAACAATGAAGGTAAACTTAGTTTGTAGGAGGAAGCAGCCATGTTTGAAAGTGATGTCTAATTGAGAAAAAGACAAGGTGATGAGTCAGAGAAAGATTTGGCAGAATAGGGCATGCCTAACTCTCATGAGAAGAGAGATAAAAGAGAGGCTACTTAGAGCAGTGCAGAGAGAGAAAATAGAAGACAGATGCAGTTTTACCAGGTTATAGAGAGGCAGGTTGCAGAGAGAGAACAAGCTAGACACAGGTGAAGACAAAGTGAGCCAGAGAATGAGGAACCAGATTAGAACACAGTGCAAAAGTTAGTATGAGGCCAAGCAGAGCAATTCAGTCAGAGGCTAAGAGAAGACAAATTGAATCAGTTATGGTGGAGGGGAACAACTGAATTGAACCAGCCAAACAAAGCTCAGAAAAAAACTAGAAAGGGTGAGCTTATTCAGCAGTCAGTCTCAGAGGTTGAAAATATTCTAGGCCTAGATTAAATTGTGTGAAGGATAAAAGCTTCTAGAACTAGGCCTAGGTTACCAGACTTAGGCAGTAAGCCTCTGAGATGACCATTACTCCAGGAAAATAAAAACTACTTTCACATACTAACACTTTGGTGACATGGAGAGTAGATTGCTATCATAGCTACCCTATACTATATAATAAAACTGACTAAAATACAAAAGTCGCAATTTTTTTGATACTTTATTTACATTTCAAATGTTCCTCCTTTCCAGATCTCCTCTTTGAAAACTCCCATCCCCTCCTCCCTCTCCCTGCCTCTATGAAGGTATTCCCCCAGTCGCCCACTCACCCACTCCTGTCTTCCCTCCCTGGCATTCCCCTATACTGGGTCATCTAACAGCCTCAGACCCAACGACCTCTCCTCCCACTGATGGCCAACAAGGCCATCCTCTGCCACATATGTGGCCAGCACCATGGGTCCCTCCATATGTATTATTTGGTTGGTAGTCTAGTCTCCAGGAGCACGGGGGGGGGGGGGGAAGGCCAGTTGACACTGTTG
>CM052722.1:28487812-28516854 GCA_028551405.1 Uromys caudimaculatus | reverse complement strand
GAGATGACCATGTGGTTTTTTTCTTTGAGTTTGTTTATATAGTGGATTACATTGATAGATTTCCGGGTATTGAACCATCCCTGCATCCCTGGGATGAAGCCTACTTGATCATGATGAATGATCGTTTTGATGTGTTCTTGGGAGAGGTAGTTTTTACAGATAGTATTATACTGGGAATTGACACCTAAGTACTTTAAGAATATTTCAAAGTTTGCTAGAACTTTTTATAAGGAATTTCAGATTGGGCTTTTAACATCTCTTAAAACTAGGAAGCCAAAACCAGCTAGATTTCAGGCTTCATCTGTAGTACCTGCTGATTTAGAAATAGCATTTTAAAACTGAAAATCCTTTAATAATGAGCATTGAGTGGACATTCTTGAGTAGAACATCTCAGTTGAATATATTGTTATTATATTGTTGAATTATGGATGTAGCTTCCCTAATATTTTTAGGAGATGTGATCTAATGTTAGAATTTTTGGTGCTCTAGCCCTTAGTCTTTCTGTCCTCTCTTTCTAAATGTTCCTGAGCCTTTTATGTAGAAGTTATGTTGTAGATATATCTGTTGGGATTGAGCATAGTAAAGTCAGTTGTTCTTTACATTTTGGATAGTTGTGGCTTTCTGTAATGGTCCCTATCTATGGTAAAGAGAAGTTTATTTGATGAGGACTGATGACAGAAGAATAATTTTTAGTATTGCAGTTAGGAATTATGCTTGTTTGATAAAGTGTCAATAGGAGGTTCCTCTCCCCCTTTCCTTCCCCAATTCATACTCTCTTCTTTAATATTTTTGTTATACATATTTGTATATATATAAATATAAATTACCTTATGTATGCATGTACACTTATATACATATGCATACAATGTATAGTTTTATATAGCTTATTTACATAGTTATACACGTGTGTGTGTGTGTGTGTGTGTGTGTGAGAGAGAGAGAGAGAGAGAGAGAGAGAGAGAGAGAGAGAGAGAGAAACTTCTTACTGCTCTTATGGACATGTGTCAGGGGCTGATGACCTGGGATTGGTCAACCTATATGTGAGTTCATCCCTGGAGGAAACTGGCTCTCCCTCTCTCCGTTGCTATTGACTATCTGTGGCTGTTCATCTAGGGATGGGACCACTTAGAATTTTCCCTGTCCATGTTGACATGTCAACTGATGCAGTCCTTATGATGATCATGTGCAGGCAACTATATTGTTGTGAATTCATGAGGGCTGTTTCCCTATTATGTCTAGGGACACTAACAGCAGGCATCCTTGGCCTCTAGATCTTACAATATTTCTTTCCCTCTTTCTGAGGTTTTCCTTGAGACTTATGTGTGGGAGTTGCATTGTAGGTGTCCTAGTTGAAGTTGAGCACCACAGAATCACTTATTCTCATCATTCTTGACCAGTTATGGATCTCTGTAACAGACTGTATCTTTTTCAAACCGAAGCATCTTTGATGATGGGCAAGAAAATACTTACTATGGGTATAAAGATAAATATTTATAATACAGTCAGAAATTATATTGGCCGAGGAAAATGGAAATAGAAGGGTCTGCTCCTGAGTCTATAACCTCTTCATCCAAGGGTTGTTCAATAAGTTTACAGTACCAGGGATAAAGTCCCTCTTGTTGAATGGGCCTTATATCCAACTACACTGCTGTTATTCACCTCCAAGATGACAGTGCCACTATTGAACCGCTGTGGTTATGTTACTGAGCTGCTTATTGTTGTGGTTAATAGCCTTTACATTTGGGTAGCACTATTGATTGTCTTCCTCACTTTGCAGGATTGCAGAGCACCCATTATGAGATCTAGGTCTTGAGGAGGAGACTGCTAGATCAGTTCTAACTCAATTCCTCTAACTCCTCTATCAAAGTGTGTGATGTCTTCAGCAGTATGGACTTATCTTCAACTTGAGGAAGGCAACCAAGAGCAATAGCCTATAGGGGATTTTAAGGGTCTTTTGGACTCTGCTGACAATTTGAGAGAAAGTTTCTCATGGTTGGTACTACAGTTTTCATTAGATGGTCTATAACTTTAGGGGTAAGCACTGTCATCCCAAGTGGTATAACATCATTTAAACTATGTATGTATATACACGTATATATTATATGTAATTTTAGATGAACATAAAATATTATCTATCTGTCCTTCCTTTTATATTCAGTTCTTATACTGCTTGATTTTGGCTAGCATAAAGCTATTATTTTGCTTCTTCAAGTATTATCTAGTCTGAAGATATCATTTTATTATTATTATTATTATTATTATTATTATTATATTATCATTATTAATTCACTTCACATCTTACTCGCTGCCTTTGTCCAGGTAACCCCTCCCATAATCCTTCTCTCATGCCCCCTCCCCTTCTCCTCTGAGCAGGTGGGGCCCCTTGGTATCCTTCCACCCTGGCACATCAAGTCTCTGCAGGACTATGTGCACCCTCTCCCACTGAGGCCAGACAAGGCATACCAGTTAGAAGAACATATCCCATGGACAGGCAACAGCTTTTAAGATAGCCCCCCCCGGGTACCAACACACCCTGGCACCTCATGTCACTGCAGGACTAGGCTCCTCCTCTCCCACTGAGGCTAGACAAGGAAGCCTAGTTAGGGGAACATGATCCAAAGGCTAGCAACAGAGTCAGGGTAAGCCCCAACTCCACTTGTTGGGGGACCCACATGAAGACCAGTTGCACATCTGCTACATATGTGTGGGGAGGCTCAGGTCCTCTTATGTATACTATTTGGTTGGTGGTTCAGTCTCTGAAAGCCTTGAAGGTCCAGGTTAATTGACTCTATTGGTTATTCTATGGAGTTCCTATCCTCTTCGGGGCCCACAATCCTCCCCCATGTTCTTCCATATGAGTCCCCAAGTTCCATCCACTATTTGTCTGTGAGAGTCTGTGTCTATCTAAGTCAACTGCTGGGTGGATTCTGAAACTAGAAACATCTAGATGTCCTTCAACTGAAGAATGGATAAAGAAAATATGGTACATCTACACAATGGAATACTATTCAGCTATTTTTTTAAAAGACATCATCAATTTTGCATGCAAATGGATGGATCTTGAGAATATTATCCTAAATGAGGTAACCCAGTCCCAAAAGGACATGCATGGCATATATTCACTTATAAGTGGATATTAGCCATAAAACACAGGATACTCATGCTACACACCACAGATACAATGAAGGTAAACAAGAAAGAAGGCACAAATGAGGATGCTTGAATCTTAGAAGGGGGAATAAAATAGTCACAAGAGGCATATGGAGGGAAGGAACTGGGGGAGAGAGAGGAGATGGGGTGAGGAATGAAGGATTTAGGATCACATGTGGGAAGGGACAGGAAAGATGGCCAGATGGCCATGATATTGAATAAAAATCTGCAACTGATAGGGGTGGAGAGGTGGGGGTCATGTCCTGGACATGGCAGAGACCTTGGATAAGGAAAGCTCCAAAGAATCAATGGAGGTGACCTTAACTGTGACTCTCAGCACTGGGGATATGGAACCTGAAGAGGCCATCTCCTGTAGCCAGGAAGGAACCCCAGTGGAGTGACAGGGACACCAACCCATCCATAAAATTTTTGACCCAAAATTGATCCTGTCTACAAGAAATGCAGGGATTGGGAATGGAGCAGAGACTGAGGGAACCAGTGCAACTTGAGACCCATCCCTTGGGCAAGAGTCAATCCCTGACACAATTAATGATACTGTGTTATGCTTGCAGACAGGAGCCTAGCATAACTGTCCTCTGAGAGGTTTTATTTTTTTTTTCAAAAAAAATTAGTAGAGTATCTTTCTGTATGTGTGTGTGTGTGTGTGTGTCTGTGTCTGTGTGTGTCTGTGTGTGTTGGGAGCGGGTCTTGAATGTACCACAACACACATGTGAAGACCAGAGGACAATCCTCGAGAGTACATTGTCGCCTTCTACTCTTGGGTTCCAGGGATGAGCTCAGGTCCTCGAGCTTTCCCAGCTGCCACTTTTCCTCACCGAGCTCTCTTACCAGCTCTGATCCTAATGTCAGGGAAAAAAAACTTACTCTCTTGTTACTTTCCACAAATTTCTTTGAAAATACAGCACACTATGTTTCTAGCCAGGCAGTGGTGTTGCATGCTTTTAATCCTAGCACAGGGAAAGCAAAGAAGTCTTGTGAGTCTAAGCATAGCCTGGTTTAAGAAGCAAGTTTCAGGACCACCAGGGTTACACGGAGAAACCCTGTCTCAACAAACAAACAAAGAAACAAAATTATTGCCAAAATAATTATAGTTTCTTGCAGAAAGTTATTTATGGACATTTGGGGTATTAATTTCTTATGAAGCTGTCTTATTTAAAAGAGTTAGCACACTTCTGCTGATTCTGTGTCCATGGGTCAAGAGGCATGCTAGTTTTACACACACACACACACACACACACACACACACACACACACACACACACACACACTAGACACACAGGGAGAAAACCCTTGCTATATGTATAACTGATTAATTTAACCCTTTGCAGTTTAATTTTTTAACCTTTTTCTTTTGTATTTAATAGATACCAGGCATATTTGTGTTGTTGCCTCACCTGTACATCACTGACCTCATGTTATCATATGTAGCACTTTTTGGGCAGAGTGCTATATTATAGTAAAGCAGTGTTTATCACTTTGCTACAAATCTAGACCACCTGGGGTCTTTCTTTAGTCAAGATAAATTAAATAATCATCTCTGGATATTAGCTTAATACATTTTCAAAGTTCCCCAGGGGATTCTCTAATATGCAGCAAAGATGTTATATTATTTGTACTGGCTGGTTTTGTGTGTCAACTTGACACAAGTTGGGGTTATCACAGAAAAAGGAGTTTCAGTTGAGAAAATGCCTCCATGAGATCCAGCCGTAAGGCATTTTCTCAATTAGTGATCAAGGGAGGAGGGCCCCTTGTGAGTGGTACCATCTGTGGGCTGGTAGTCTTGGGTTCTATAAGAAAGCAAGCTGAGAAAGCCAGGAGAAGTAAGCAAGCCAGTAAGCAGCATCCCTCCATGGCCTCTGCATCAGATCTTGCTTCCTGACCTGCTTGAGTTCCAGTCCTGACTTCCTTTCGTGATGAACAGCAATTGGAAGTGTAAGCTGAATAAACCCTTTCCTCCCCAACTTGCATCTTGGTCATGATGTTTGTGCAGGAATAGAAACCCTGACTAAGACATTATTGAACTAAGGGGACTTTCAAATCTTGAACAGTGATCTAAAATTATTCATTAAAAAGATACTGAAGTTATGGAATTATGACATTGGATATTTAAAGCAGATGACAGTTCATAGCTGTGTTTACCACTCCCCTGTGGGCTTTCTTGAAATTTGTTGGTAAAGTTTGTGCAACTGTTCTTATGTTTTCTTAGTTCTGACAGTGAGTACACTGAAGGTAGGTTGATTGTTTCTGTTCATTTGAGGCTCAATTATGTAATTAATAATACATTTATTAACACTATAAGTACTATTATGTTAATTCAGAATCTGTGTAGGATAATAGATGCAAAAATCTTGTTTGGACAAGTTATTCAATCATTTAAGTACTTATCAATATCTACTTTGTTCAAAAGCATAAGTTTTTGCTTTGGTGGTTTTCAAAATATATGTGTAGATATGACTTACCCTCAGAGATCCAGGCACACATATTCAACTGCCTATTAGTATTGCCTCTTGGTCATATAATGGGATTTTGTAATTTAATATTTCCAAAAGAGAACTTTTGATTTATTTGTCTAAATCCAATCTTCACTTAGTATTTTCAATTTCAGTAAAGGGCATCTGTGCATGACTTTTCCTGGGGAGACACAAAGTAATGTCTATTCACTCCACACAGGGCACTGACAGACCAAAGAAATGATTCTGTCCAAGTCTATCTTGGTGAAAGAGTGAGGGTTTTTTCTTTTTGGTTTTAACAGGAGCATGTGAGTAACTCTTTTTCAGCCACACTGTGGGAAAAGCAGCACATCAGTATGGGGGACTCATGAAAACTGCATCACTCAGGTAAGTCCCAACACCAGCCAGTTTTCCATCTTCTGTATACTCTAGCATTTTGAACATTACATGCATGTAGGACAGATTTGTGTGCATCAGGAGGCAGGAAAGAAGAGTTGCTGGCTGTAATTTCAGGTGAATGTCTGATGACTCTTTCTACCTTCCTTTATTTTGGAACATTAATAGGCCTAATCTCTTTAGCTTGTACTGAAGCGAGTTGTCTGAATCAATTATTTCATTAACATTTTCAAGTGTTTTATTTGGTAAAATTCATACAAAAAAGGGGGGTAACCTACAGGAGCTACTTTTTAGATTACTCTGAAGTGTCATTTCCACTAGAAATACAACATAAATGGTTATCTCTTCATATATATTTTTGTATTTTGTGGTCCTAAGGGTGGAACCTAAGGCATAATATACTAGATAAGTATTATAATTCTTAAATTTAGTTATCTATTTTCAGACAAAGTTTTTGTTGTAATAGTGACAAATTTAACTTTTTTTCAAATATGTTGTTTTAAAATCATCTTGTTTTATGTGTTCGACCTATTATATGGTTATTCTCTTTTGGTGGGTGTAATGGGTGTATGAATGTAGGCATATTTATGATATGTAGAAGTTGGAGGATTCCTTGTCTTCTGTCTCATTTGAGATGGGGGCTATTTTATTGTTCACTTTCTGTGTATACCAGGCTCATTGGCTTATGTTCCTGTCTCTCATTTCAAAATAGGAACATTGAGATTAATGACATGTATCATCATACCTGTCTTCATGTGGGTTTCAACTTAGTCCTCCTAGTTCTGAAGCCAATTTTCCAGTTCTCATTATTCTTTTGATTCTTAAATTGTCTAAGTTTCTGTTAGGGAAAGGTTCTTTCTTAAGGTTACTCTGTCTTGTTGATAAATTTAGTAATCTTCCAAACTTCTTTGTTTTTCAACAAAATAGGATAACCATGGTTTACTTTGTATATTGTCTGCTTAATTCATACATTCTTTGAAATTAGACATTACTTTTAGGATTCCTTATCAGTCTACATTTTTAGTAAGAATGAATGCACTGCTGCTAGGAAAGCATATTTCTTCTCTCATTTTATTGCTTAGATAACCTTGCATGGTCATCCCCAAATGGTCCCTGTCTAGAGGAATTATTTTTATTTGAATTCAGTGGGTTTAAAAAAGTGCACTTAGTTGTATTCTATAACTATATGGTATGACTATTATTGCTGAAGACACCATAATTTTGCTATAGGACATAGAGAAATCCGTGGCAGGCTGGAGAGAAGGCTCAGAGGTTAAGAGCACTGGATGCTTTTCCAGAGGTCCTGAGTTCATTTCTCAGCAACCACATGGTGGCTCATAACCATCTTAATGTGACCTGGTACCCTCTTCTGGACTACAGGCATACATGCAGGCAGAGCATTGTACACATAATAAATAAAGAAACTTTTTTAAAAATCCATGTCAAATAGACTGGGAAACTTCCTCCTTGCTTGCTAGATTTCATAATGTTGGAAGGTCTTACACAGGCTATCTAGAGAAGAAATCTCCATTACTTCAATCATCTTACTCAGTGATAGACCCTGAATCCTGCAAAATCAACCTGTCATGGAAATGTGCTCATTGGTGCAATAGTGACATGACTATTATAGGTTAACTAACCACATCTGACCCACCCATTTAAAAAAATTAAGCCAGAATTGTTCTTGTCTAAGGGAAAGGAAATGCAGGCACATCTGATTTGATATGAGGCTGACATCATGGTGGTGAGTGGATTCCATGCCTGGTACTGTAATATAGATCAAGAGCCTGTGGCTAGGAAGGTTATAGGCACCAGGATAGAACTTCTTATTATTATTTTGGTAAATATTCATGCTGTTAAATGGCCTTCTAAATACTTGAATTTATAGTTGTATACATGGGGTACTCTCAACTTTTGTCAGAGTGGCTTCTTTTTTTTTTTAAGTTTATATTTTAATTTTGAGGATTATTTTTGCATCATTTTCTTTCCCTTTGTCTTTCCTCCAAACAATCCCATACACCTCTTCTTGTTCTTTTCCAAATTCAAGGTCTCTTCATTTTTAGTAACTGGTGATATATATATATATATATATATATATATATATATATATATATATATAAGCATTTTTGTGTAAGGTTGAGGCCTGTGAGGGCTTTTACACATCCATATTAGCGTGTCTATTGCTATTGTCCTTGTTCAGCTTGTATTTAGGCAGTCAGGCTGGTAAGATTTTAAGCCTAGTTTCTGAAATTAATAGGAGCCACAATCTCATAGAAAACTCCATAATTATCTTATTCATGCAATCCTTTCCGCCTCCCTTTTTCAATGATTCCTTAGCCTTGGGTACAGGAGTTGTTTTGTAGGTGTATCAATTGGTACTGGGCTCCACAACTCCACATGTTTTGTGTGGTTGTGGTTCTCTGTAGTGGTCTCTTTCTGTTGCAAAGAAAGTTTTCCTTGATGAGGGTTGAGGACTATGCTTATCTCTGGGTATAAAGACAAATAATTAGAATTTGGTTAGGGGTTATGCTGGCTTGTTAAAGTTTCACAACTTCACTAGACCCGAGTAGCTGGTTAGGTTTCCAGCACCAGGAGTGTTTGCCCTCACTACCCAGGTTTTAAGTCCAATTAGAGAGTTGTTTGTTACCATCAGGGCATATTTGTTGGGCTTGGTCTTGTGAACTATGTATTTAGATGCTGAGTTCTGTGACCCAAGATCAGGTTGCAGTCTGGACATGGGCACTGTACTGACCAGTGTGCTGTAAAGAATGTTCCACTATATCTCTGATTCGTTAATAAAAGGCTAGAGCCTATAACTAAGCAGGAGAGAGAGGACAGTTGAGACTGATTAGGAGAATCTCAGGTAAGGAAAAATGTAGGGGAAGAAGGCAGTTGCAATGAGGCAGGATGGATCATGAGCATGTGGCCAAAAGAAGCTCACACTAATGACACATGTGAAACAGAACAAGATTTAGTTGACAAATAATGGACCATTTATCTGGTTATTAATAGCCTAGCCAGGTTATAATAGTCTCAGTACCTGCTCAGTTTCAGTTTGTAGCTTGTTAATAAATTTTGATGTGTTTGTGTTGTTTACTCAAGAGGTAAACAGAAAAGTCTGTGCCAGACACCCCTACCCATAAATTTACTTCTATATATGCTGACCACTACTGCACCCTTAGAGTTCTCCAAAATAAAAACCTGTCCTGATATCCCTGGGAAGCCTGTTCTTTTCTGAGAGGAGTGGGTAGACCTAGAGGAGAGGGGAGATGGGGGGATATGGAGAGGCTGGGGGAGGTGAGGGAGGGGAAACTGCAATTGGAATGTAGTGTATGAGAGAAGAATAAGACAAATTAAAATAATTCTGTACTCCACCAAACTGGAAATCTAAAAGAAATAGATAGTTTTCTCAATAAGTACCATTACCAAAGTTAAATCAATATCAGGTAAGCAATTTAAATACCAATTTAAAATTCTCCCAACCAAAACTGCCCAGGACCAGATGGTTATGTTCCCAAATTCTCCCAGACTTTTAAAGAAGAGCTAATACTAACAATCCTCAAATTATTCCACAAAATAGAAACAGAAAGAACATTGACAAATTCATTTTATAAAGCCATAGGTACCTTGATAACCAAACCACACAAGGACCCAACAAAGAGAACTACAGACCAATTTCTGTTATGGAAATAGGTCAATAAAATACTTCAAATACATTAAAATAAAAATATATACATCAAGAACATCTCCAACCATGATCATTTACGTCATCCCAACGATGCAGAGATGTAGATCAATACATGTAATCTACCATGTAAAAAAACTGAAAGACAAAAACTACATGATCATTTCATTAGATTTGGAAAAGGCATTTCACAAAATGCAACACCCCTTCATGTTAAAAGTCCGGACAAGAATAGGGATACAAGAGCCATCCTTCAACAGAATAAAGGCAGTTTCCAACATTTATTATCTTAAATAGAGAGAAACTCAAAACAATTCCATTAAAATTAGGAGCCAGACAAGGTTGTCCATGCTTTGCACACCAGTTCAATATAGTATTTGAAGTCTTAGCTAAAGCAATAAGAATGGTATCTAGTGGATACAATTTGGAAAGAGGAAGTCAATGTATCTTTATTTGCAGAAAATATGAAAGTATACATAAATGACCCAAAAATTCCACCAGAAGATACCAATAGCTAATAAACACTTTCAGGAAAGTAACTGGCTACAAAGTTAACTCACGAAAGTCAGTAGCTCTCCCATATAAAAATGACAAATGGACTGAGAAAGAATTCAGGGAAACAACACTTTATACAGAATGAAAAAAGATTTTTACAAACTACATATCCCAAAAGGACTAATACCCAATGTATATATTATATAATATATTTTTATTGAGTTAAATAAACTAGATGTAAAGGAAATAACCCAATTAAAATGGAGGTACATATATAAACAAAATTTTCAATAGAGGAAACTCAAATGCCTAAGAAACACTTGAAGAAATGTTCAACATCCTTAGCCATAAGGGGAATGCACATCAAAACTACCTTGAAATTTCATCTTAGACCTGTCAGAATGGCTAAAATCAATAAATCAAGTGACAGTTCATGCTGGTGAAGATGTCATTAGTAAGGGGAACACCCACCCACTGTTGGTAGGAGTGCAAACTTGTAGAGCCACTATATAAATCAATGTGACTGTTCTTCAGGAAGATAGGAATCGATCTACCTCAAGATTCAGCTTTACCCTTCTTTGGAATATACTCAAATAATGCTTCATCCCACCACAGAGAGACTTACTCAGCTGTGCTCATTTTTGCTCTATTCATAACAGCCAGAAATTAGAAGTAACATAGAGATGTCCCTCAACAGAAGAATGGATGAAAGAATGTGGTACTTTTACACAATGGAGCCATTTAAAAAAAGACATCATGAAATTTGCAGGTATATGGATGGAACTAGGAAAAAACCATACTAAGTAAAGCATAATAGATCCATTAAGACAAATATGGTATGTATTTGCTTCTATGTGCACATTAGGTGTTAAGTCAATAAAACCCAATAAATACTACAACCTGTAGAACCATAGAGGGTATGTATAGAGTAAGGGACTAGAGGGTTCAGATGTAGCAAACAAAAATAGAGTAGATACTTATAGATGGATAAGGAGTGTGAAACAGTAGAATCAGGCGAGGAGGTGGACAGGAGAGAAGGTTGAAAGAGGGAATAAGAAGAGAGAGAGCTAAAATTAAGGATTATTTGAGGGTTAATATGGAAACATAATACAATATAAACTTCCTAAAATATATGAAGGCCAAATAATGGCCAAATAATGAGGGAGACATAGTCCCACCTAGTCTTATCCTGTTACCAAATAAAGCCAAATGAAGCTCCCAGTACTAGGATTGTATTGCATGTAATTGAGTTATTTGCCAAGGGGTCCCATAGGAATCCCCAAATAACCTATGCTGTTGCCAAAAATAGGCTTCTCTCCAGAAACTGACCCCAAAACTTTATTGCTGAATACAATACCTGCACAACTCACTGAAGCTGGAGATGTCAGGCTAGTGTGTACATAGAACCTTCATCTATATATTCTGTGCCTTTGGTACAGGAAGGTATGCTGCAGGCTACAACAGAGAAACACAAACACCAACAGGGCCATAAACCCTTTGATCTGCAATCTGTCTTGCATGCAAAGTATGCTAGGGCAATGATGGCAGCACAAAGCTTACAGAAGTAACCAGCCAGTGTCTGGTTTGATGTAAGGCCCTCTTCTCATGGTTGAACCCATATCCTACACTGCCATATTTCTGGTTCTTGATCAAGAACAGGAGGCTGAATAGCCCAGGAACCTAAGGTAAAACCAAATATTACTGTTCTAAAAATAACAACAACAACAACAACAAAACAGTGATAAATTGACTCCTCATGCTATTTTGGTATACTCATAAGTCAGTGCTTTGCTCAGCCATCATCAGAGAAGCTTCCTCCTGCAGCAGATGCAAACAAATACCCACAGACAGCATGTACAAAGAGAAAAAAAACCTTGGAACACTCAGTCCTAAATGAGATATCGCCATCAAATCCCCCCCTCAGAGCTCAGGGGACGGCATGGAAGGGGAGGTAGAAAGATGATAAGAGACAGAGGATATGGGGAACACCAAGAAAATAAGGCTCTCTTAATAAACTAATCAAGGCTCCTATGAACTCATAGAGACTGATGTAGCAAGCACGGGGCCTACAACAGGTCTGCAGTAGGGTCTCTGATTTTATATAATGCTTCCAGTTTAATAATTTTTATGGGACTCCTGAGTGTGGAAATGAGTGTATCTCTTATTCTTGTCCCTTTTCTTGGGTTCTTTTTCTTTCATTGATTTGCCTTGTCAACCTCAATGTAATGGTTTTTGTTTCATCTTATATTTTGTTATGTTTTGTTGCTCTCTTTTCAAAGCCTATTTCTTTCTATTATGAACAAGAAAGGGAGTGAATCTGGAGGGCAGGATAGGTGGGGAGGAACTAGGAAGAGTAGAAGAAGAGGATCCTTTAATCAGGATATATTATGGAAGAAAAATATATTTTCAATAAAAAGAAAATAATTTCAAAAAAGAAATGAACCAAAAACCAAGAAAAAAGAACATGAAGTTGGTAAGAAGGCATGGTTGGGAGGAATATAGGAAAAGATGGAAAGAGTAATGGCAGATATAATAAATATAATTATATTTCATTAATATTATATATATATATATATATATATATATATATATTCAATTCTCAAAATAAAAGAAAAAATAAAAGACTACTGAAAGTTGAGATGAAAACTGGCTGGAGGTATGGGATGAGGAACCAGGGGTGGATATAGTAGAAGATGGGTTTAATCAAAACACATTATATTCATGAATGAAATTCTCAAACAATAAATAAAAATGTCCCTATGTTTGATTCAGTGAATCACTTGATTATATAGAAGTGGGTTTGACAGGCTTTGTTAAAAAGCATAAAGGCAGGGTAGACATAGACCAAATCGTGGCTAGGTAATTAATCCTATGTCTTCACTAAACAAAGTCTCACAAAGGGCTTTGCTTTATATTTATTGAATAGCATAGAAAAAATGATATTGTAAAGGAGTGAGCAATCTCATCTTAATCAATTTTCCCTCAAGTGTTTACAACAGAAGATTTACTCAATCCTACTGACCTAGAACAACAATCAAAAGCACAAACATGGATAAATGTATTTCTGATTTCTGCATGAATGAGGTGTGTATACCTCAGTGAGATAGGAAGATTCATGTGTGTCTGTCCTGAAGAGTATTCTGTTGTGAACTGTGAGTTGGAAATTGGTAAATGTGGAACCCAGCTGAATCTACATCGTGCCACATTTCAGAATGCTTTGGGGGCTTACTCTGAGACTATACACCTGGATTCCTTGAAGACCACTGTGAACTCAACATTGATGAAATGTGCCAGCCAGCTGTGTCTCCATGGAGGACTATGCATGAAGGAACAACTACTACTCTAACTGCACAGCTTGTGGATTCATAGGGAAACACTGTGAGACTTTGTTGTCTTATTGTTGGTCAAAGCCTTACCGCAATGATACAACATATAAAGACACTCTTGACAGATATATTTGTCACTGCTGCCCTTGATACACAAATGGACATAAATGAATACAGCAGAAGCCCCTGTCAGTTTTGGGGGTTGGGTGATGTGCTTAGCTGTCATCAGAGGATCAACAGGTACACATTGCTGGCCTGCCTTCCTCCTTCAACTAACTACCTTGGAGCATCAGGCTATGTTAGTATCTGTCAGCCTGGATTCCCTGACAGGAACCTAGCATAACTGTTGTCTGAAAGGCTCCACCTAGCAGCTGACCAAAACAGATGCAGAGACTCACAGACAAACATTGGATGGAGCTGGGAAGTCTTGTGTAAGAGTTAGGAGAAGGACTGAGAGACCCGAAGAGGACAGAGACTCCATAGGAGTCTCTGATCAACAGAGTCAACTAACTTGGACCCTTTGGGGCTCCCAGAGACTGAACCACCAACCAAAGTGCATACAAAGGCTGGACCTAGGCACCCTGCATGTATGTAGCAGATGTGCAGCTTGGTCTTCATTCAGGTCCCCCAACAACTGGAATCAGGGCTTACCCTGACTGTATTGCTGGCCTGTTGATCCTATACCCCTAAATGGGCTGCCTTGTCTGGCCTCAATGGAAAAGGATGTGCCTAGTTCTGCAGTGACTTGAGGTCAGAATAAGTTGGTACCCTGGGGGGGAACTCACACTTCTCAGAGGTGAAAGGGAGATATTGGGGGGAGAGGCCAAGTGAGGTGAACTGGAAGGAGAGGGTGGCTGAGATTGAGATGTAAAGTGAATAAATAAATAACCAAATGGAAAAATTATAAACCAGTAAATAAAAAGGAGAAACGTAAGTTATTTTCTTATATACATATGTTGTCACCAAAATTTAAGGAGGATTTGGTTTCCTTAAGGCTGTTTTCAACCTATTGGTTACATTCAGCAAGTGATTACAACAGACACACACACACACACACACACACACACACACACAGACACACACACAGACACACACACACAGACACACACACACATGCACACACACATGCATGCACATGCACATACAATCACACATGCATACTTACACACATATTCTCTCACACACACATTATTCTTGGCAAGAAACATAGAAGAGTACATAATTAATTATTAAAGCTAAACAGTTAGCTTACCTGGTAAAAGCTGATTTCATGGGGAATTGACAGCATCAAAATGTTGATTATATTGTTTTCTTTAAGGCAAGTTAAACTTAACCAGTCTCAATATACAGTATGGAAATAGATTAAGTGTGTAGTTTTAAGTGATCTCAAGACATATTATTAACTTGGTTGTAAGGTCTGGCAAAAGCTCAATTTCTGAAGGCAAAACGTATTTCCAGAAAGAGCTATTCCTACTAGAAGGACTCAGTTCATTGCATGCATCGTATTCAATTAGTTTAGCTTTCATGACAGCTGTCTTCCATTTTCAATATTTTAATTTGTCTCCACTCCTCATTTCAGAGAAGTTGATTTCCAAAACTATAGTTAACATCCCAGTATTTATACTTTAGATTTTATTTTATGAGATTAATAGAATCACTCCCCGCCTTTTTGGTCAGTAACCAGTGTCTTTAGAAGTTATAATTTAGATGAGTTATGTTTTGGAAAGACAATAGCCCTTTATATGCTAGTCCTTACAATTTATATGTTTGCTACCATTCAGCTACTTCAGGGGGCATGTATTTCAACCTTACACAAAATTCAGGAGCAGATCTCCTGAGAATGTTCTTTCTTGTATGCACAGAAAGAGGTCTCTGACAGCTTAACAGATCGGAGCTTACAAAAGGAGTAACACAGAGCTCTCTTCTCTTAATGCATTTGGTAATTGCCCTTCACAGCTTTAGACATTCACAGGAAGGTGAATGCGCAATCAGTCTTCATTATCTGAAGCTAGTTATTACCTCTGTCAACTTTGCCCTGTCCTCTTTCTCTGCTCTCACCTGCTGATTGACCAGTTCACTGTCCATTAGCAGTTTTTAGAAGGGCAAAAAGAAAAAAGGTTGTTACAATTTATTCAGTCTACTTAGGTTAAAACATCAGTTCATGTAAAATGGCTTTATCAAAGTGGGAGAGACAGATGATATCAAGAGACAAAGCTAAAATTTTCCCAATACATGTTATATACTTATTTGATATTTTTCATGGTTAACTCTAATGATCATGGCAAACTGGAGAGTTGTCATTACATTTATATTTAAAATGTCATATGAAATTTCCTACTTTTATATGTACGTGTGTATACACTCCCGTGTGTGTGTGTGTGTGTGTGTGTGTGTGTGTGTGTGTGTGTGTATGTGTGTGTGTGTGTGTGTGTGTGTGTGTGTGTTGGGGGGCATTGAGACAAGTACATGTGAAGGTGAAATATATCAGACCTAATAGTTAAAACGGAAAATATTCTTCATTTCCTTCCAAGGCTCAGGGATCACTGTGGCAGAGGGAGCAGAAAGAATAAAAAAAGCTCGAGGTAGCAGCTGACTACAGGTCAACAATGCCTCTGGACACAAAACAATGGGTAGATATACGAGGCATATCCAAGGACATACTGGTAGAGAGAAGTAGGAAAATGAGTTGGGGCCTAACTGGTGTGTAAGTAAGTTAGTACTGTTTGTAACTGGGGCACAGCTTTACTGGGAACACCTGGAGAATGTTCCAGTGCAGAATGTGCTTCAAAGCTGTGCTCTTTAGCCTTTGTTGAAAGCTGCTTCTTGGTGTGACTCTTTGCAATGTGGTCTGTGATAGCCAGAAAAAGCACTTAACATGGGAGTTACAGATTATTGCCAGTGGGCTAGGTATTCATGATACTAGTCTGATGTATGATGGACAGATTCCGCTACATATTTGCTACATTTCCTTTGTTAGAAGACTTTTGTAATGTCACAGAAGTAATTGGATGTTTCCTTGCTTGAAAATGAGACATGTGTCATAAAGCAGAAAGTTGGCTTTTTAAGCAAGTGTCCGTAAAAAGTATGCCTTTTAAGGAGATGATTGCTGTGGGTAACTAAATTTAATTCTGTTAAAGAATTTGAGAGATAATATGCACCATGCTTCAGATTATCTTACTTAAGAGGCAAGGGAGCTGGATTTTGTTTTTAATCTTCCAAGTCTATCATTACTACTTGAAAAAAGGCTCTTGAAGTAACCGACTCCCTGATATTTCATACCTGATCCTTGTATAGGCTGAAGGACAGCCTTTGGATTAAAAAAAAAAATGCTAATGTTGACAGTAAGAAACTTAGGCATTTTTACAAACTGTGAGAGCCACAGGTCTGGCTTCTCTTTGTTAAGCTTGGTGTGATCTGGACAGCAAGGCATAGAAGGAGTAATGACATTTATCACCGTGCAATTAGTGAGTAGCAAATGTCCTTTTTTGTTTGATTTCCAGTTCAAAAAAGGACCTAAGACTTCAATTTTAATGTCATTCATGACTGAGTACCCACAGAGACTTACAGAATCACAGTAGAGAAGATCATTGTAGAGTCCAAGTAAAAGCTCCATGGAAAAGCTAACTTTTGGGAAGAAATTAGAGAGCTATATCACATTGATGTGGTCCACTTTATTATTCAATATTTGTTGTGGCCTGGGTCATTCAGATTCTAATAGAACTTTGGGGCTGAAAGGATCATTAGAAAACAACCCTGTCCATACAGTTTTTCCTTTCCTTTCCTTTCCTTTCCTTTCCTTTCCTTTCCTTTCCTTTCCTTTCCTTTCCTTTCCTTTCCTTTCCTTTCCTTTCCTTTCCTTTCCTTTCCTTTCCTGTCCTTTCCTGTCCTGTCCTGTCCTGTCCTGTCCTGTCCTGTCCTGTCCTGTCCTGTCCTTTTCTTTCTTTCTTTCTTTCTTTCTTTCTTTCTTTCTTTCTTTCTTTCTTTCTTTCTTTCTTTCTTTCTTTCTTTCTTTCTTTCTTCCTTCCTTCCTTCCTTCCTTCCTTCCTTCCTTCCTTCCTTCCTTCCTTCCTTCCTTCCTTCCTTCTTTCCTTCTTTCTTTCTTTTTTTCTTTTCTTTGTTTTTTGGTTTTTTCTTTTTTTGTAGTTTGCATGTGGTTTTAGTGTGTATCCCAAGGAGTCATGTGTTGCAAACTTCATCCTCCAACTGTGGTAGTATTAAGAGGTGGGGGGACCTTTAGAAAGTGAGGTCTGGTGGAAAATAATTTGGCCATTTAAAAAATGAAGACATTATGTCATTTTTAAAATTAGGTCACTCTTTACCTCAGAAATATTGATTTAGCTTCCATGCAACTTTGGTTCTTTGGTTCTCTCACAAGACAATGGTTAGAGAAAAGTGAGTCTGATTCCTGATTTCTCTGTAGATTCTTATATTCTCATGTATTCTCACCTATTTACAAGAACTCCTACCATGATATGATGGGTAGGGCAGCCCTCACCACAGGATGAATCAATGAGACCCCCAAAGTGTGCTAAGTACCCCTAAGGTGAGCTAAGTAAATAGATTTCCTGTATAAGCTGCTAAGCTTCCTGTATGTGTGTGTTTGCCTGTACATGTGTGTGTGTGCGTGCATGTATACATATGTGTGTGTGCATGTATGTGTGAACAAAAATAGGACAAAATACAAGAGTCCAGCTGCTTTTGTCTGTTGTGTGTGTTGAGAGTTGTTTGGATCTATCTATACTATTACCAGATGTTGAATGGGTCTGGCTCTGGGATTTTGGACAGTCAGGAGCTACTAAAATTCTTACATAGTTAAGTATCTGTAGGGCAATCAAGCCTTTTACATTGACAAAATTGACTCTGTATTAAATTTCTTCTGTGTTTTAGTATGCTGGAAACATGCCTCTTTCTCAACCTCTTGTATATATTCTACAGGGCATTTTTATACTTGTGTTAATCACTGCTGCATTTTTCTTCATAAATTTTTGTGGTTCATCTATCTAGGAAGATTTAATAGTTATTTCTACCTTTTTCCAGAGTATGCTTGAATCTGAAGAAACAGAGAAAGTTGAAAGTTAATGTGAAATACAGAGGTAGAATAATGAGAAATGTCTCTTCTGATCATCCAGGGTATCAATACAAGGTACATTTTCAAGACAAATTAAAAGACCGTGACTTAATTTCATGCATACATTTCAACACATACTATGTTTAATATTTTGCTTAAAAAAAAACACAATCTTTTTGCCCAGTGAAATTTAATTTTTTCTTCTAGTTTAAAAATGTGGTTTTATTGTGTTTGTGGAAACAAAAATTCTTCCCCATTCCTCCCACATAGATATCATTTTGTAATGACAATTGCGATGCTAATTCTCCTTCAGCACTATCACTGAACTGTTCCAGGATATGCTTTTTGTTTCTTTAATTCATTCATTAGTTAATTGATTTTTAAATTCAGTCTAACAACAAAGACACATTGAGCATATACTGGTAATATGCCCATCAATGTGCTCAACAAATATGCATGAGCTACATTCTTATGGAGAGGTGGGGGGGTACAAAACCTGTCTTAGGATGAAGCCCATGGGTCTCCATGAGGAATTTAATTGATAGTGACACAAAGGATGGAACTCTAAGCTTATTTTGTCAGTTCCTGCTTCCTTCCCTATTCCTTTATCTTCTTTCTTGTCTTCCATCTGTCTGAAAGGGATTTTCTGGACTGCTTCTTAATTCTAATGGCTGGGTTCCCCTGGTGCTGGCTCTTGTCACATAGCCAGCTCTTGAAGGTTGTGGAGAGAATGTCACCTTGTTTACCCCCTATAAATTCTTCTTATATATTTAGAAATCCAATGTGATTTACTGCGGTGATTCATGCCCTATAGTCCTGGGATTGAATGGCTGAAACTCAGGAGCATAACAACAAGGAATGTCCTGAATTCTTCAAATTCAGACCTTTAGTTGCTTTAAACATTTGGGAATTATACATTCAAATAGCACTGCCTTTTTCTCATATCTTGCTTAGTGTGTGAGAAGGTGGGAGAAAGTCTGGTAGGTGTCATGGGCTAGAAAATGCCATGAAGAATTGCCAGCAATGTTTTCATAGTGAAGTGGATTTGTATCTGAACCTGTAGTCTTAAGGATGTTTGATGCATTAAGTATGTGATTATTTTGTTTTTATTTTGTTTTGTTTTTTGAGACAGGGTTTCTCTGTGTAGCCCTGGCTGTCCTGGAACTCACTCTGTAGACAAGGCTGGCCTCCAACTCAGAAATCCTCTTGCCTCTGCTTCCCAAGTGCCAGGATGAAAGGCATGTACCACCACTGTGATTATTTATTTCCCTCTTTACACCTGGTTCCTTAAATTTTTGAATTTGTTCTGTTCCCTACAGAATAGTTTTGGGTATTTTCAACTAGTTGGCACTAAGCACATGGGTGTTTTCCTTTAAGTGTGTTGGTTGTGTAATTGATTTAGAAAATCAGTTGAGGTAAACATTTTAAGAATTTTTTTTGTTTTTGGTCGAGAAAACTAGGACCCAAGTAACTGTTTTTCTAGGCTGCTGCTAAAGGTAATAAATTTCTTGCAATCTCATTCATGAGTTTGTCCTTTTCATGTCAATAAATTGTTCAGCATGGTTACTGCAAAATCAGTGAAGAAAAAATGCATGCTTATGGCAAAGAATATATTGATTTTTTAAATACATTAAGAATAGAATGGCCTCATACCATGGTGAGAAGTGAAAGAAATTTTTTAGGTGGCCAGTTTATATGCTCATGGTTGTACAACTAATTCACTAGGCATTCATATTAGTATCCAAGTTGATTAACCACAACAAGAGATATAACCCAGAATCATTCAGAGTGCTCTACTTATAGAAGGAAAACAGGAAACACAGTTACCAATTAAAGTGTTGCTTTATATATTAGTTTTCCCACATGGATTTTATTTTCAAGCAGGATAAATTTGAGACCAAGAACCCAAATAAAAATCAATAAGAAATGGTGCATTGTGCTATCATGCTCCAAGGAGGTTGATCATTCTGCTTCAAATGAAAGGGCTGGTTTATGGAAACAGCTTGCTCACTTGGAAGGGTAGAGTACTATTATACGAGAGTATGTATGTGTTTAACATTCCCTATCAACCCTTAGCAAAAGAAATACCCATTTCTGCTAGAAAGTATGGAGTTATATGGGAAGGTTAGACTTTCTTACATTTGGCATAAGACTTTTAGAACAGAGCTTATGAATCACCTGGAGAATAATATGCAAATGAAAAGCCCAATTTCATGTGATTTAGCATTTCAAGGGAGCTCGCAGACACTGATGTTTTTGGCCAGAGGATTATTCTCAGAAACCACTGCTATGAAGTTATTAATTTGGTTGAACATTCAAATCACCTTCTTCTTTGCCTCATGTGAATTAGTATTTGACTATGGGAAAAAAAACCTTGCTCTTTTCCATGTCAATTTCAACTTTTGTCTGGAGGTGCATTGGTATATAAAATATGGTAAAGACTATGTGCATGTTTAATTTACTGTTGAATTGGGCGTTGATTTTGTTGTTGTTTCTTTTATTTTTATTTTTGAAATTATAATTTAATTACTTTTCCTCCTTCCAAACCCTTTGGAATGCTGCTCCCATCTCTCCTTAAAATTTATGGCCTATTTTTTAATATATAATTGTAATTGCAGGTTGCAACACTACATAAAGAACTATAGATAACCAAGGAAAGCTAGGAATAGGAGAAATGACTTTCTCAAGGAAGAACACATCAATTGGGCATTGCTTGTGCTTGTTTTTGTTTTGTAACTTAACTGTTAAATTATACTGGAGTTTGGATTCCTGGAAGGAAAACAGTTTATGTCTCCTGTGCTTACCTGAAACCAAGAAACCCTTTCTAGGGTATCAGATTGCTAAAAACAATGACACTTGACACCATGGTAAAGTAGGAATCATCAATAAAGTGGGTTGATTAGTGTTCACCAAAAAATAAAATAAAAATCACACACACCTAAATCTCAGAATATGACCAATGAAGATCTTGGCACAAATAATCACGATGAAGTCATACTAGGTTAAGTTAGGGTGGGCTCTATATTAGATTCCATGACAGATTCATTATAAGGAAAGTAAAAATACCCACAGAAGGGGGCAAGGCATATGGCAATGGATAGATAGCAAGATTGGAGGGAAACAGCTTCTTATGCTTCTTAAGGATGATCTGAAGCCTCTGGCAGTTAGGAAGAGACCAGGAAGGCTTATCAGAAGCTTCTAGAAGTTAGGAAAAGGCAAAGACATAGACTTCTAGGCTTTATGTAGAGCATGATTGTGTTGACCTCTTAGTTTAAGGCTTCTGTTTCTCTGAATAGTGATAATAAACTTTGGTGGATTTAAGGTAGCAAGATTGTGATAATTTGTTACAGCAGCCTAAACATACACCACATACACACACACACACACACACACACACACACACACACACTGACTGTATTGAGCTATATTGAAGTTCGATCTAATTGGAATTGAATAAAATATGATTCCCTTCTCTTCCTTGGGATAGACAAACACTTTATTTCCTAAGGGAGGTATTTGATTTTTATTTTATGGATCCATACATTTAAATCCATCAGTAAATCCAGAGACCATCTTTTATCCTTTGATTTTAATATCCTATGGTTCAGTACATTGTCACAATTAAAGAATACCAATGTAGTTCATCCTTCATTCAGCTAAAGCACCTTTAACCTATGCTGGAGTAACTCTATTTAGCTAAGTCTGTTTAGCTTTAATATCTTTTATCCAAACTGTTGTCTTTTTCAGATTTTGGAATATTTACACACACACACACACATACACACACACACACACACATCAAATTATAAACAAAACTTATTTTTGTTTAATATACATTATTATACATAGCCTGAGAGTAATTGTATATAAAAAATACTAGCGTTTTAACTATGGCATATATCATAAAGACAAGTGTTGAATTTTCCTACTTGTGGCCTCATGTAAGATTTGTCTTTTCAGATTAAAGATGTTTAAATTGCACTAGTTTTGTGTGGCTGGTTCCTGTGAGCTTCACTGTAAGTGCTCCAAATGCTTATGAGAGTCAGAGGTTTGATTTGATAAAGCAGTTAGCTTTGTTATAGTTCTTGGCCATAGACTGCCCCCCTTTTAACCCTAGCTTCTTTCCTTAAAAATATTTATTGGAAATAACTGAGTGAAGGTGTCTGGAGTACTTCAACATTTTAATAAATGAAACATCTCAAGGACAGAGCCTAGTAAATGTGTGTTATCCAGGACATGCAAAGGACAGGTTTATGATGGTGTGTGTGATAGTTAATATACCACATGTTTAGGTCAGCACTTTATTTGCTAAGGGAGGTATTTGATTTTTATTCTATGGATCCATACATTTAAATCCATCAGTAAATTCAGAGACCATCTTTTATCCTTTGATTTTAATATCCTATGGTTTTCTTGGGGAGACATGAACAAATACCTATCTAGATAAAGCAAAGGCAACCTATCAAAGAAATGATTCAGCCCAAGTCTAAGCTCACCTCATTAGAAAACATACCCCAGTATGGGTAAGGACTCAGAAAAGCTACTTCCCTCGTCTTGTAGGTTTATGAGTTTCCAAAATTTCTACATTTCAGTAGCTTCCTGAACCCTGTGAACCACCTCCCTTCTCCCTTCAGGGGAGAATATTCTGGTTAGGAAGAAATAGCTACACAATACTTTTCATTAGAGTTTAGTTCATAGTTGGAAAATTGAACTGTTTTTCAAGTTTGACCTCTGTGTTAGTTCAAAGGCACAGTTAAGATGATTTTGAAATTTATTAAATAAATTATTTTTATTTATTCTGGTGCTTTGGTTTTGGGGATGAACTTAACTACATGTTGCAGTTGCTTCAGATAGAGCTTAGTAAGTTCCAGGGAGCTTTGAAAATGTTCATGTTAGTTTATTTTAGATCTTAGAGACCTATGCCAAATCTGACAAATCTGATCAGTGTTTTATGACAATTTCTAGATTAGAGTAAGCCATGTAACCCACATGATATTTGTGTCAGTGCATATTTGATGTTGTGATTTGCATTTTAATAAAGCTTTTTTGTGTGAAAATCCAAGTTCAACATCAAAAAGCTAAATAAATGCATGATCATAAAAATGTAAAAATTTGTGACCATTTATAATTGAAATAGCATGAATTTTTGAAGTATTTTAATTGTTATTGTTTATATTCATTGTGAATGATACTGTATAATATAAGGATGTTTTCATATACTGAGCATATTATGATCCAGACCACATATCCTTTCTTCTTCCTCATGTTAATTCTCTTAATTATCTAGTCCCTAGATAGTTTCATTTCCACTTTATTATCATATTTACATAATTTAATGTATCTATGTAAAATCTAGAATCCTCATATGAGAAAAAACATACAACATTTGTCTTTGTGCGAGTGGCTTAATTTGCTCAATATGATTATCTTCAACTACATCCCTTTTTTTGCAAACGATATAATTTCATTCTTTATGGCTGGAAGCATCTATTCTCTATATTGTAAATAGCAGGTTTTCTTTGTTCATTCTTCTGTTATTGAACACCTGGCTTGGTTCTATAACTTAGCTATTGTGAATAGCACTGCTATTTTAGCATGGATTTGCAAACACCTCTGTGATTACTGGACTTGGTGTCCTTTGGGTTCCAGGAGTAGTAATACAGCTGGGTCATATGCTACTTTTCTGCAGAACCGCCACACTAATTTACATAGTGGCTAGACTACTTTACATTCCAATCAACAGTGCAGAAAGGTTCCCTTCAGCACATTCTAACTGAGTTTTTTTTTTTTTAAGAAAAGATATTTGAACTTGTTTTCTTTATGACAAGATACTGTACTCTTAAGAAAACAGTTCAGTAAAGTATAGTGCTACAATAGATCCACTATTTACAATAAACATTAATTATAAAGTGTATTTGTAGAGGCAGGGGCCAAAGAGATAAAATCCATGCCTTTCTGTGGCTTAAATAATGACCATCTTACCCTAAGATAAAAGAAAGAAGTGGATTTGTCATAAAGCATTTGAGATTTGAATGGAATATTTTAAAATGCTCTAACTTAGCGCAGCATTTCACAAATTCTCAGAGGTTAAGTAAGCTTTGCTATAGATTTAGCCAGAGAATTTGGCAGATTACCAAGTGATTATATTTTCAAGATGCCTATTGCTCTGGATGCTCAGCTTGTCTTATTTACTGTCATTTTTTTTTTTACAAGGATAGGTGCCTCACTAAACAACAAGTGCTAAGTTCACATATCCAGTAGCTCTTTGACACAGAGATATCCAGTAGCTCTTTGACACATGGGTTCCAATTTTCATTTTAGTTTTACAAAACTGAGGCATAAAGACATAATGATTCCCCGAGCCAGACATCAATGAAAGGGATTAGATATTATTTGATCTGGTAGACTGTTTTCTTCAGTTAACCATAGTTACCCTTTAAAAGAAAATAAGTAGAACATTGAGTGCCACCTCAATCAGCTTTTTACTTTTTCCTACTGAGAGGTGTTAGTGCTTGGTGGTTAATAGGTCAGGCTGAGCAGCCAGACCATGTGGGTTCACATTTTCCATTGGCTACGTATTAGCTATGTGATCCTAGAGATAGAGAATATCCTTCCAGTGTTTTGTTTTTTATTTTTTTTATTTTATTTTTGGTGTAATTGCGTTAGTACCTACCTACCTAGCAGGGTGGTGGTGAATCCAGAAAATTCTGCCTGATATATGGTGGTTCAAATCACTGAGCTCTGTGATTACAGTATTTTATCAGCTAAGGAAATAACTAACTCTGCCTGCAGTGGCACAGACATGATGGATAAACAGAGCTACAGCAGAGTTTGATCTCAGTATAATGCTTAAGTCCAAGGTTATTTCCACTATGTCTCAAGTGAAAATTATCAGGTGTCACTAAGAATTAGGCAAGGAGGGGACACACAATATAACCTTTTAAGTTCCTGAAATGCTTGTGCAGTCTTTCAGAGGGAGAAAAGAATCATATAGCAGCTATTCTCTGGAATATACAAATCCCAGCAGCCATAACCACAAGGTTCTGGTTCCAAGATATGGCACAGGGAGCAAGTTAAGGAGGCTTCCACATCTTCCTCACTCAGTGTCTTCCCTTAGAATTTGGAAACTTCCATATGATATGCCCTCTCTCACCCATGTGCTCCTCCTCAAGCCCATCTAGATTTGCTGTGGTGGAGTCATCATCTGCTGTCACCTGGCAAAGCTAATTCTCAAGATGCTGGGTAGTCAAAGCCTTGGAGAAGATGGCTTTGCTATTGCATGCCAATCCCTCTCTAACTGTTGGCTCTAATATGAATGTGTGGCTGGTATGATGTAAGGGGATACATTCCAAGTTTCATATTAAGAGGAACTAAGATCTGTCTCATCCCCTCCTACCTCCACCCCTATCTTCTTTTTGTTCAACCTTGATGGCAAAAGGTCACCCTTTTTACACTTGGATAGAAATGATTACTCACGCAATCTGTTTTAATACAAATCTCTCCAAATGTTTCTGATGTAGTTTGATTTGAGGTGCTGGTCAGTTCCTAAATTTCCATTCCTTCTGCCTGTCATAGTTTCTTCTCTTCTTCTTATTCTAGTTATGTTTCTGTTATAGTGACCAAAATCAAGTTGTGGAGAAAAAGGTTTGTTTGGTTTACACTTTCAGATTACAGTCCATAATTAATGGAGGTCAAGGTAGGAACACTGTTTGGAACCTAAATCTCAAATCATGGAGGAATGCTTCTTGCTAGTGTTCTCTCTGATTCACTCACAGGTTCATGCTCAGCTAGCTTTCTTATACAGCCTGAACCAAACTGCCTAGGGATGGTGTTGCCCATACCATACTGGGCCCTCCCACATTGATGATCAATCAAGAAATTCTTTACAGACAATGCAATAGGCCAATCTTACCTGAACAATATGTCAGTTGAGATTTTCTCAGATGATTCTCAGCTGTGTCAAGTTCACATCTGAAGCTAACTAGAATATCCCTGTTTCATTGGCATTGAAAATGATAGTATCACAAAGAGACCTGTTCCCTCTAGGCTTATTATTACTAACTGGGCACACAATATTTAGACAACATAGCCTCAACATGGGCTCATGACTTACCTTTTACATCCTGGCACTTAGCATTTTAGAATATTCATCAAAGAGAAATTTCTGTATTCACCATATTCCCAAATAAAGATTAAAATTCCCAATGTGTGAGTGCTCATTAAGGGCAAGTTATGATGCTGGTAAATTTATGTATCCCATTTTAGCCTTCTGAGGTAGGTACTGTAAACATTACAGCTCCAATGGAAAGGGGTCCTGGCAGCTAGTAGACAATGAATACCACAAAGTCAAACTGTGCAGCAAACCTTACACAAGAGATTTATTGGGAGGGAAGAACCCAGGAAGGTGGCTGCCAATTCTTGGTTGAGAAGCAGCAGGTAACTGGGTAGAACAGAATTTTTATAAACGCTCTCTCTCTCTCTCTCTCTCTCTCTCTCTCTCTCTCTCTCTCTCTCTCTCTCTTTCCCTCCCTCCCTCCCTTCTCCCCACCTCGTGTCTTTTGAGGGTGGCCTGTGATTGAATGGATAATGTGGCTTGATCTTGGGGCAAGCTCAGGAATTTGTGAGATTTTTTTTTCCTGAATGGTGGGACCTGGCCAATCTCCTTACTCAGGGTTGGAAACAGTTAGGGAATGGCTTAGAAGTCTAGTGTGTCAGGACCTGGCCATTTCAGCTCCTCAGGCAGGGCCTGGCCACTTGTTTAGAAACCTGCTTCCTGATCTCTTTTAAAAAAGAATCAGTTAAAATTCTGGAGCAGCAGGAGTATGGGAAGGGAAGGACTCAGGACTGAGTTCTATTTAATGGGCAGGCCTCTGAGAGACTGGTCATGCTCCAGGGAGTGTATAGATAACATAAACTGGCCTTTTTTGCTGGAGGGGATGTGTGTGTGTGTGTGTGTGTGTGTGTGTGTGTGTGTGTGTGTGTCGGGGGATGGTTCTGGAGCAAGTGATTGTCTTCAAAGCAGTGATCAGAATGGTAGGGAGGGAAGACGGGAGTTGGTGGGTAAGTGAGGGAGCACCCTCATAGAGGCAGGGAGGGATGGGATAGGGGTTTTCCAAAGGGGAAAATATGTGAAATGTAAATAAAGTAAATATCCAATAATAATAATAATAATAATAATAATAATAATAATAATAATAAAAGAATTTAGAAGTTAGATAAAAACCCGTGGCTTTATTTTATTTTATTTTATTTTATTTTTACCTTTTGGTAGAATATATTTCCGACATATTCTACAGGGTGTGCCAGAGGTCCTCAACTGGGATTAAAGGTAAAGAGGTCAAAGGAAAATACACACTGATGCTGACTTGACACCAAGCCCAAGATCAGAACCAAGAAACAGAATCCCACCAATCCCCGAGCTTGCCACAGAAACCTACCAATTACTGAGCACAGAACCCCACCAATCCTTGAGTGTGCCACAGAAACTCATCAGTCTCTGAGCACAAAATCCCACCAATCCCTGAGTGTGAAAAGTCGCCAATCTCTGAGCTCAACCAAGCTCAGGAATTGAAATTCCACCAGTCCTCCCCCTGTAAATCTTCACCCTGGAAAGCTCTGCCTCCTAAGAAACCCCAAAGAAATTCTGCCTTCTGTTCAGTTCCCTGCTGCTTTTCTCCCAAACAGAAGCATCAGAACCCCTCCTGGGTTTTTCTCTCACAATAAATCTCTTGTATGAGGTTTGTTGCACTGTGTGACTTTGTGTTATTCATTGGCTCCCAAAATGCCAAGATACCTCTCAGAGCAGAGCTTTTGCTGGGCGTTCCTGTGCCAGAGCAGAGGTGTAATACTTTTATGGGGGAAAACTTTCCCTTCAGAGCTGCAACGATTACAGGAGTAAGCCTCAGTTGCTTATAGCAGTAGCCTGCTTAGTAATGCATAAAAAGTCATCTTCTTTTTCCTCCCTGACTTACTGTTTCTCCAAGAAGAGTCTCCAAGAAGAGCCTCCTGAGATCATCTCTTTACTGAAGACTTACACTGAGATTCTTAAATAAAGGTCTGCTAATGCAAGAGTCTAAACCTAGACACCGTTAATATTAATTAATTTTTGTTTTGATTCTTTTCCTCCATTTTAAAAATTATTTTTGGTAGAGTCACATGGGAAAAAGTTCCTTCTCAGATTCAAATATATTTATAGAGCACTTGCTGTATGTGAGACACTGTGCAGAACTAAGAATGGAAAGTCTTGATCTTGTTTGTACAGGTCATATGCATGTACTCATATACACTATGCATTCATGTGTGCAACAATCCTGTCATATCCAGACAACATTGTTTTTTTTTTTTGATACTTTATTTACATTTCCAATGTTTCCCCTTTTCTGGTTCTCCTCTTTGGAAACCCCCTATCCCCTCCCCCTTCATGCCTCTGTGAGGGAATTCCTCCTCCCACC
>CM052722.1:28471156-28487312 GCA_028551405.1 Uromys caudimaculatus | reverse complement strand
GATTTTGAAGTTTGTGTTGGATTAATGGAATAACCAATCTCTTGGAGGTGAGCAAGTACATCAGCTCCAATGTCCATTAATCCTTTAAAACTTTTTGTAATTATTAATTTAAGGTTAGGTTTCTAATTAGTAATTGAGCTCAATGCATCTCAGGGAAACTAAGTAAAAAGCAGCCAAAAGTTCTTTTATGACCTCTAAATAAGCCTTTTGCTGTGTGTGTCTTGAGATCTGAAGCTGACCCCTCCTCTCTGAGGAAAGAGCAAGCAACCTGGTAGGGGGTAGTTAGAACAAAAGAGATTTTACAGAAGCTTCGGCAGAGGCCGCTGAGGTCTGGATTGACTCAAATGTAAATGCTATGTAATTGGGCCTAGCCCAAGGACAGTTCCCTGGGGGCTAGGCTTGATGTTTGCTCCAGCCTCTGTTCTTGGAGAAGTCTTTTTTAAAATAACTCAAATCTCTATATTAAACCTTTTTTATTCTTTTATACCTGTAGAAACATTGCTTGCACAGTGGTCCCTGATAAGGCAGCAAGCCATAGGCAGACCCTGATCGTATGAGGGTCTGATTTCTTTATAAAGTTGGATAAATCTAACTAAGTTTCTCTATCTTGCATTGTGGCAGGATGCATTAACATTTTTATAGCCGGATTACCTGCTTTTTTTGAGTTCGTGACAGGGCTGCAAGCTGTAGTCAATGGAATATTGGCAGTTTACCTATAATTTAAGTTTTCTTGTAACATTAAAGCACAATCATAATTTTGGAAAACAAACTCAATTTTAAACAATAAAATTAATGTTGAATCTATCATTCAGAGAAATTTTTCTAGGAGAAACAGCCGTCAGCTCTCTTACCATGGAAGCCAAAAAGCTGTGGCCCCTTTAAGAGTGGCTTTGTAGCTAATTAAGCCCTTGGCAGTGTTTTTTTAGTCACTACCAGCCACAGGTGCAGCCAAGTGAGACTGCTTTTTAAAACAAGTTAAGCTAAATCAAGGTGTAGATAGCTGGTGGATAAAGTTTTAACCAGTCTTCTTTTATTTTTAACATGAAACACAGGACAACATCCATTCATACGACACAGACAACATAAAACAGTCAGTTTTGACACATAGATTTTTTCTCGGCAATAGCCTTTCCTCCTCCTTTTTCTTTTTTCTCTCCCAGGCTCTCTTGGCCTCTAGCTCCTTGGTAGGATACAGGGTCTTGCCCTTAGGTGGCGCAAGATCGCCTTCCTCTGTCTTCTCTCCCGGGGCATACTTTCCCCCCTTTTTCTTCCCCCTTTTATATCCTTTTTGGGGAGGCCTGTTTTCTTTAGATGTATCTCTCCGTTTTGGTCGCGCTCCTAACCTTTGGTCCCGCTTTGGCTCAAGTAAATTGTCCCGAACGTCCAATGTCTCCTGGTCATTAGCTATCTCTCTTTTACATAAGACCAGAAGGAAGCGGGCAGCAATTACGGTTGTTAAGAGAATTTCTAGCAGTGCATCACCCGTAAACGATCCCATTAGAAATTTAGAGTCTAGCATACTTTGAGAGAGCTCACCTGTCATTGTAGATTTGTGAAGCCTTCCCGTCTGGTGGGCGGGGTTCTCCTTGGTGTGAAAAGGCTCCTGGCGTCCCGGGTTTCGGCACCAGTTGTCCCGCGCGCGTGCCTCTCGCCGACAAAAAGGCACACAACGCAATAGTAGGCTCCGTCTACAGTTCAGCTTTATTGTTGCCGTTGATAGCGAGAGAACCGCGCGGGACCCAACATGGCGATGTTATATAGCTCCGGGGCAACATGTTCCCCATTGGTTGGCGTGCCCCGAGAATGGGCGATGATTAGCCATGTACACCCATAATGCGCTTCGGGGTTTTCGCGCGCTATCCGTAAGTTTCCTCAGAGCGACAGCGCCATCTAGTGATGGCGAATATTCTAACCGCTCCTTACAATTTCCAGAGTGGTTGTACCAGCTTGCAATCCCACCAACAATGGAGGAGTGTTTCTCTTTCTCCACATCCTCGCCAGCATCTGCTGTCACCTGAGTTTTTGATCTTGGCCATTCTGACTGGTGTGAGGTGGAATCTCAGACTTGTTTTGATTTGCATTTCCCTGATGACTAAGGATGTTGAACATTTCTTTAGGTGCTTCTCAGCCCTACGAATTTCCTCAGTTGAGAATTCTCTTTTGCAGCAGTCCTCCACTACTTCTGCTCTTGTCCTCGTTCCTCTCTCTCTTCTTTGGAATGATCCCTAAACCTTGGGGGATGGATGGGAAGGGCATGATACAGATGTCCAATTTAGGGCTGGGTAATACTTGGTCCCTTATTCTCTGCAAATTGATCAGTTATGAGTCTCTGTCAATTACCATTTACTGCAAAAATAAGCTTCTCTGATGAGGGTTGAGTTGCACTTATCTATGTGTATCCAAGCATGGATCAGAGTGAGCCTCACAAGTCTCATCCATAGCTGTGGAATTACTGGCAATTGATGGTTGCTGGTTGAGGGAAAATATCAGTTTTCATTAAGGATGCGGCTCCTGAGAGGGTACCCATATTTCAGTGGATGATTCTACACTAATGCATACACTTGTAGCCCTAAGTGGATTCAGTAGACTTAAGAAATACATGGGTTTGAGAGGGAAAAGTGGTGAGAGGGATATGAGAGGTGTTGGAGAGGATAAAGTGAGGCGTGGAGTTGATCAAAGCACATTATATACATGTATGAAATTCTCAAACAAGAAATGAAAAAATAGTATGAGAAATTGTGATGTGAAGTTGGATTTTATAACAGAAATCTCCAAGTTTCTTAACAATTTCTTTCTGTTGTTTTTAACTGGTATGCTAAAAGTAATAAAGGAAATGTCTTTACTGCAATCCAGATTCAGAGATGGCACATCAATGATACTTCAGTTTCAGCAGTATTGGGTGGTCTTCTGAATAAAAATATATCTGCAGTTTCACAGGGCTCAAGCATCAAATGTCAGATTATCTCAATTTCTTTTCAAATTTCTATCTATATTCATACATATTGCAACAGATGGAAATCAGAGCATAGATACAATTTTAAGCTCTGCTTTAAAAAACTTATCACTCTACACACTGTATATATCCATTTTAAAGACAATATTCATAATTATTGTCAGTTCAGAGTGTTGTAATGAGCAATATGTAAGAAATTACAAAGTAGTTTTTTGTATTGTAGAACATTTAAGCAAAGTTTTTTTTAAAAATTTTGAGATTATACCATAATTACATCATTTTCTTCTTCTATTTCTTCTCTACAAACCCTCTCATATACTTCACTTTGCTCTCCAAGTTCATGATTTCCCTTTTCATCTATTGTTGCTACATGCATATATATATATATATATATATATATATATATATATATATATATATATATATATATTCTGATGTATAACTTGCTCAGTCTGTATACTATTACTAATATGTATGTTTTTCAGGATGACCATTTGGTATTAGATAATGGTGTGATCTTTGCTGGGGGAAGACTATTTCTCCTCCTCTTAGCATTTTTTTTTAATATTTTATTTATTTTTATTTTGTGTGTATGGGTGTTTGGCCTTCATGTATGCCTGTGCACTAGTTGCATAATAGGATAATGCAGGCCAGAAGAGGACACAATATTCTCCATAAATGAAATTACAGGCAGTTGTGAGCTGTCATATAGATGCTAGGAACTGAACTTGTGTCCTCTGGTAGAACAACTAGTGCTCTTACCACTGAGGCATCTTTCTAGCTTTTTCTTTTCTTTTTCTTTTTCTTTTTAAGACAAGTTCTCTATTTATATCTTAGTCAGGCCTTAGTCTTTCAAGTGCTGGAATTACAGGTGTGAGCTATGAGACCTGGGCAGCAATACTTTCTTTTGATAATCTTTCTGAAACAGGGCTCCTAGATTCAAAGGGGATAATATTTTTGTAGTCTTTCTTGTCTATGATTCTTCTGCACTATAGTAGAGACAGTTTTTTTTAAATCTAATATTGGCTTGGTACAGTGATGGTACAGGCTTATAACATTAGCACCTAGGGTGCTGAGGCAGGAGGATTACATGTTGAAGGCCAGTCTGGTCTATTTGGCATGTTTAAGCATACTTTGAGTTATATATTGAGATCTTGTCTCAAAAAAACAAGAAACCGTCAAACAAAAAGTCTAAATGCTGGAGAAATTGGGGAGACTTTAAAAAAAGATATAGACATACCTTAAACTTTTTCTTTTTCCCTAATGACTTGCATTAGTGTAAGAGATCAGTTAATGATTATGTTGTCAGCCACCAAGTCTGTCCTCACAGGGTCAAGATACAGAAAATCTGAGCAAGAACACACTATGAATCTAGGAGCAATAGTCTCACTAGAGTGCTACAAATAGCATTAGGCAAACAGATGGGAAAACCATTGGCTGGCTTTGACTAAGGCTGATCTTCACTGCTCCTGTCTGGAGGACTTACTCAGGCCAGCAGGAACTCTTAGCAGCTGCTGTTGCCTAGAGCTTGGTTGTTAATTGAACTTGTCATTACCTATTCCATTGGTTCTCATTGACCTGACATTCTTACTAATTGCTGTCAAAAGGAGAAATTCTGGGTTCCTCTTGCCTACTGTGCTATTGCTAGAGATGGTGGTTTGCTCTAAATATATTCATACACACTTATGTTTATTATTTTAACTTCAACAATGAAGAGGACAAATAGTTCCAGATAATTTCTATATGCCTATTTGATTACTTCATTTATGATGGCATTCATTATTAGTTAACAGACACAAGAAGCACCTTTTTCTAAGGGTTTATCATGTAGCAACCATTGTCTCAGATTTTAGAAATATAAAGATCAGTAAGATTTACTAGTCCTTGGGGAAATATCATATGATGAAATAATAAATTATGATGGTAACTTCCATAGGACTCAGGAATAAGAGTAATGGGAAGTTAAAACTCCAAATTAGTTTTGTAGTTTATACTCATGGGAGTTCTAAAAAAAATAAGGTTCATAACTAAGGCCATGTCATGACTAGTAACCTATCCATAAGTCATTTCTCCATTTGTGAGTGTTTATTCAATATCCCAAACTCTGACCAAAGTTCATTCCAATTTTGGTAAGCTCCTTCAAAACATTACTCAAAACTAAGTTACCTTGAGATATCTTCTTTTTGAGACATGGTCTCTCTATGTACACTTGGATGGCCTGAAACTCATTTATGTAGAACAGGTTGGTCTTATATAGATCTCCCTGCCTTTGGCTTCCAAGACATCTTCTTAGTTATATCTGATTCATTATGATTTCCTACATATAGGATTCTTTTGGTTCATGTAAAGATTCTTTTTGGGAGTATGTAGTATTTGTAGGCATTCATGTGTTCTTGTGTGTGGATGCCAGATGTTATTAGTTATCTTCCTTGATCACTATTCACCTTTTATTTGAGATAGAGTCTCTCACTAAACCTGGAGATAGCTGATTTGCTAGACTGGTTTTCAAATAAGCTCAATGGATTTGCCTGTCCCTACTTACCAACTTACTGCCTCTCCTCTTGCTTAGTTTACACATCTTTACTGACATGCCTATCTTTTACCTGGGTGGAATGAATCTGAACTTGGGTACTTGTGTGGCAGATACTTTACCATCTCTTTCCAATCACCATATAGGATTATTTCTCCTTCCCATAAATTTTATTTCACATATTTTTTCAAAAAATTTAAAAAATGAAAGAATTTCATACATGTATTTAAATCATTTATATCCCTGGCTCTCCCCCTCCAACTCCCCAGAAATGCCCTAATAACTTCCAATTTATGATCTCTTTTCTATAATTATTATTGTTAGACAGACAGAAGCACAATACACACACAGAATCGCTGTGTCCTCTTAGTGCTGTTTATTTGTTATCTATTTTGGAAAACCTATTATGGAGTTCATTCCTGAGAAAACTGATTCTCTTTTCCTCAGTAGCTCTTTAATGCCTATAACTCTCCATCTAGAAGTAAGGTCTTGTACAAGCCTTGGTAGGCAACCATATTATTGATATTTCTTGGGTGCTATTACAAAATGGCTGCTGTTAACATTTCCATAAATAGCTTTATAATATAAATATAAATAATTTTATACATTGGATATCTATATTACTAAAGCAACTGTAGCTCTCTGATAATATGGCCAGTCTTTTATGTTTTTTTTACCCATTTCAATTCCATGACAGAATGTGCTCTACACAATTAGTAATTAATATGCTATTATTAACTGGCTATATAGTTGGAAGGGTGAGTAATAAAGAATTGTCAATCATGATCAATAGAGAATGAAAAAAAATCCCACAACAAAACCAAATTTAAGCACTATCTATTTACAAATCTAGCCCTACAAAAAGTTCTAGAAGTAAAACTTCAGTCTGAGGAGGTTAGCCATACACAGAATAAATAATCCCAGACCAGCAAATCAAGGGGGGAAGGACCCTACACCATGACAACAAAATAGCAGGACCTGATAACTCTTGACATTAATGATTTCAATTCTACAGTAAAAGAACACAGAGAAACAGATTGGTTTATAGAACCACCATCTCTCTTTCTGTTGCATTCAAGAAACACACCTCACTATCAAAGGGATCCCTGACCTCAGTCCAATGGTTAGCTGTAAGTATCTGCAACACTCGGCTGCTGGTAGAGCCTCTCAGAGGATAACCATGCTAGTCTCCTGTCTGCAGGTAAAACATGGCATCAGTAATAATGTCAGAGTTTGTTGCCAATCCATGGGATAGATCCAGGATGGGCCACTTACTGGATGGCTTTTCCTTCAGTCTCTGCTCCATTTTTGTTCCTGCATTTGTTTTAGATGAATAATTCTAGGTCAAAATTTTTGAAGTTATGTGGAGGGCCCCATCTCTCCACTGGGGTCCTACCTATCTGCTGGAGGTGTTCTCTTCAGATTCCATCTTCTCACTGTTGGGAATTTCTGCTAAGGTCACTCCCACTGAGTCCTGGGAGCCTCTCACATCCCAGGTCTCTGGGACTTTCTAAAGGTTTCTGCTGCCCCCACCCTCTGCAGCTGCATATTTCCCTTCATTCTGCTGGCTTTCTGGGCTTCTTTCCTGTTTCCCCTCATACCTGATCCTGTCTGTCCTTTCACCTTTTCCCTCTCACACAGATACCTCCCTCCCTCCCTGTGCCTCCCATGATTATTTTGTTCCCCCTTCTAAATGAGATTGACGAATCCTTACTTAGGCCTTCCTTCCTGTTAAATTTCTTATGGTATGTGGGTTGAATTATGGGTATTCTATACATTTTGTCTAATATCCACTTATCAGTGAGTACATACCATGTGAGTTCTTTTGTGACTGGGTTACCTCACTCAGGATGATATTTTCTTGTTCCATCCATTTGCCTGCCACATTCATGATGTTCTCATTTTCAATAGCTGAATAGTAATCCATTGTGTAAATGAACTATATTTTATGTATTCATTATTTGGTTGAGGGACATTTGGGTTGTTTCCAGCTTCTGGCTAATATGAATAAAGCTGCTATGAACATAGTAGACCATGTGTCCTTGTAACAGTATGGTGGAGCATCTTTTGGGTATAAGCCTGGAAGCAGTATAGCTGGGTCTTCAGGTAGAACTATTTCCAATTTTCTGAGGAACTGCCAGATTGATTTCCACAGTGGTTGTACCAGTTTGCAATCCTGGCAGTCTGCAAGTAGAAGAATGCAAATTGATCGATATATATAACCTTGTACAAAGCTTAAGTCCTAGTGTATCAAGAACCTCAACATAAAACCAGAGACACTGAATATAATAGAAGAAAAACTGGGAAATAGCCTCGAACACATTGACACAGGGGAAAATTTCGTGAACAGAACCCATCAATGACTCAGACTCTAAGATCAACAATTGATAAATGGGACCTCTTGAAACTTAAATGCTTCTGTAAGGCAAAAGACACTGTCAACAGGACAAAATGGCAAACCTACTGATTGGGAAAAGATCTTCAATAATCCTACATCAGAAAGAGGGCTAATACCAAAAATATATAAAGAGCTCAAAAAGTTAAATTCCAAGAAACCAAATAACCCAACTAAAAAAATAGAGTACAGAACTAAACAGAGAACTCTCAAGAGAAGAATCTCGAATGGCCACAAATAGTATAAAATATCTTGGTGTAGCTCTAACCAATCAAGTGAAAGATCTGTATGACAAGAACTTAAACTCCCTAAAGAAAGAAATCAAAGAAGACCTCAGAAGATGGAAAGATCTCTTATGCTCATGGATTGGTAGGATTAATATAGTGAAAATGGCCATCTTACCAAAAGCAATCTACAGATTTCATTGAAATCTCCATCAAAATTCCAACACAGTTCTTCACAGACATAGAAAGAGCAATTCTCAACTTCATATGGAAAACCAAAAAATCCAGGATAGCAAAAACAATTCACAACAATAAAAGATCTTCTGGGAGAATCACCATTCCTGACCTCAAGCTGTACTACAAAGCAATAGTGTTAAAGACTGTATGGTGTTGATATAGAGACAGACAGGTCAATCAATGAAATAGATCTGAAGATCCAGAAATAAACCTACATATCTTTGGACAATTGATCTTTGAGAAAGAAGCCAGAAAACAGAAACAATCTTCAATAAATGGTGCTGGTCTACCTGGTGGTCTGGATCTAGAAGAATGAAAATAGATCCATATTTATCACTTTGCACAAAGCTAAAGTCCAAGTGGATCAAAGATCTCAACATAAAACCAGATACACTAAATCTAATAGAAGAAAAACTGAGAAATAGCCTCAAACACATTGGCACAGGGGAAAATTTCCTGAACAGAACACCAATGGCTCAGGCTCTAAGATCAACAATTGGTAAGTGGAACCTCATGAAACTAAAAAACCTCTGCAAGGCAAAAGACTTTGTCAATAGGACAAATCAGCAACCTACAGATTGGGAAAAAAATCTTCACTAACTGTACATGCAATACGTGGCTAATATCCAATATATATGTTAAAGCTCAAAAAGCCAAATAACCCAATTAAAAATGGGGTACAGATATAAGCAGAGAATTCACAACAAAAGAATCTTGAATGGCTGAGAAGCATTTAAATTAATGTTCAAAGTCCTTAGTCATTAGGAAAATGCAAATCAAAACGACCTTGAAATTCCACCTTACACCAATCAGAATGGCTAAGATCAAAAACTCAAGTGACAACACATGCTGGTGAAGATGTAGAAAAAGAATAACACTTCTCTTTTGCCGGTTGGATTGCAAACTGGCAACATATTTTTAAAAAGCTAATAAATATTGAAATATTGTCTGTTAAATTCAGCAGCACAGGTAAATTGCTTTGTAACAGTACTGTCAGTTTGAAGGGGCTATTAACCCCATATTAACTTTAAGACAATTAGCATATCTATAACTTCTTGGATAATATACACTTATGGTTAAGAGCATAGGGACTGGATTCAGATAGCATAAATTTAGTGCCCAGTATATAAGTGTTGTTTACACATTAATCTCTATATTTCTCTTGCTTAATGTCAACAAAATCAAAGAAAATCAGACCACAGGATATTTTATTTGGCTACTTCAGCCTTTACCTCTCTCTTTTTTAAAAGATTTATTTATTTATGTAAATGAGTGTACTGTAGCTGTACAGATGGTTGTGAGCCATCATGTGGTTTCTGGGATTTGAACTCAGGATCTCTGCTTGCTCCAGCCCCGCTCGCTCCAGCCCAAAGATTTATTTATTATTATATGTAAGTACACTGTAGCTGTCTTCAGACACACCAGAAGAGGGCGTCAGATCTCATTCCACATGGAATTTGAACTCAGGACCTTCGGAAGAGCAGCCAGTGCTCTTAACTGCTGAGCCATTTCTTCAGCCCCAGCCTTTACCTCTTAATAGTCTTTGGCTTCTATTTGGACATGGCATTAATCATTGTTTGATTGTGTTTAAGGAAAATTATTTATTTAATATATTATGTTTAATATATTTAATATAACTATAGTCAAAAATGCTCAGTATAAGGTGAAGAAAGCATTAACACTGCAGAAACACAGAGAATTCAGTCTCCCACAGAGAATTACTGGGAGAAGAAATTGGGAAAACATTCTGGGAAAGCAAGAACTGTACCTATGACAGTTTCCTATAGATTTATTCAGATTGAATAAGCTGGAGGAAATAATATACATCTAAAGCAATGGGCTATGATCTTCCTACCACATAAGAATTACTTAATGTTCAGAATATTCCTTGCTTAAGATACTTTCTAGAGATTTGGGTGGGGACAAAACTTTCCAGGAATTCAAAAACAGAGTCAGGGTTGAAGATCACTGACATGAATTAACTATACTTTTCCTGACTTCATGATGGGGCTAGTTGCAGGTTTTGTGTTTTTAGTATCATGCCATGCTTCCTGATTCATTAACTTTGCAAATTATATTCTCAATGTCCCCATACACAGCCCCACATTTTAATCAGACAAAACCTAAACAGTTTTCTAGTGTGAAATGATGTGGTTTTGGCACCAAGAGTTAAATTGCTTCCTATGGACAAACATTTTTTCCTCCAAGGGGAACATATTTTATTTGCTATATTTCGCAGCACAAAGGATTCCCCAAAGATCTTAAGCGGGGGGGGGGAATTCCTTGGGGGGACAAAGAAGGCATTGTAGTAAAAGGGCAAGACAGCTCTTTGGAACTACAAAAGGAGAAAACAGGCTTAGGAGTATCCTGTACCTTGTACCTTTGAGTTTGGAAATGAATTCTGAGGTCAATTTTTTCCTGAAACATATGATTTATTTCAAAGATAAATTCTTTTTTTTTAAAATAAAAGTCTACTTTGTAGAACACAGAGCCCTCTGTCAAGCCTTTAATTAGCAGCATTCTAGAGACACTGGTGAGAAACTGGTACGTTTCACATGAAGAGTGTGTAAGATTTCTAATAAATCCCTCTTTCCTTTTCAAAATTAAACCATATGTCAATCAGAAAAAATACTGTATATTTATAACTATTATTTTATAAATGATATTTTAAGATAAAATACTGTAATATTTACTATAAAAGCTTATTAACATTCTGCCAAAGCAATTTATATATTATCATAAAGACTCACTTAGCTAAAAGTTACATTATGCTTTTATTGTGTGTAAATGTCTGTGTCTGTGTGAATGTCAGAACAAAACTTATAGTTTAGTGCCAGAAAAATGTTAGGGATTTCCTCCCCAAAACAGACAGGAGCCGATCTGATGCAACTCACAGCAGGATCTTATTGTATTTGAGCTGTCTCAGGCCCCTTCAACAAACCACCATCCCGCAGGACAGTTTCATGGGGAGGGAGCTCCAAATATCTGTGGGGCAAGGGTTTATAGTAAGCAGCAAGTGGTGGGTAAGTGTGCAAGCATCTAATTGGAAAGCGTTTGTGGCCTTTAACATAATTGGCTGGTGCTGGAAGTCATATCATAAACTTAATTTCTGCTCCCCTCTGCATTGGTGGTTATTAGGCAGGGGGTGGACTTGTAACATGGGGATGCAGGTTTGTTGGAGGAATAACCTGGGGATGCTGGTCTTTTTGGGGATTTAGCCTAGAGACTAGAGATAGGCTTGGGTTTTGTTGGGGGGGGGGGGCAACTTGGAAACTAATGCTAGGTACCAGCCTGTTAGTTTACCTGAATTCAAACTTAGATCAGGTTCTCTAAAATGGAGTCTAAACTTAAAAGATTTGGCCTCTCAGTAGGAGTCACTTCTCTCCCTATTCAAGTATCTGGGTCCTCAGGATTGAACTCAGATCATTAGGCTTGGAGGAAAGTGCCTTTACAGACTGAGCCATCCTGCTGGCTCCTTATGTGGATTTTATTGAGTTTTGATAATTAACAACACTTTGCCAATCTATTTTTTATCTCTCCTTCCTACTTGCCTTTTAAATTTCACTGGATTATTTTTATGTTTTTTTTAGATATATCAAAACAAAATATAATAAGACGAAAACAACCATATCAAAGTTGAACAAGCCAAGCCAACAGAAAGTGAGTCCCAAGAGAAGGGACAAGAATTAGAGACTCGCTCATTTACGTATTCAGAAGTTCCATAAAACTGCTAAACTGAAAGCTATAGTATATATGCAGAGGGCCTTGTGCAGACCCCTGTAGTTCCTGTGTGCTGCTTCAGTCTCTAAATTTAGATGAGCTTGATGTTAATCTAGAGGACCTTGTTCTCCTGGTGCCCTGCATCTCCCACAACCCTTTCTGCTGCCTCTTCTGCAAGGCTCCCTAAGCTCTAAGGGGAGGGATTTAGTGGAGACATTCAATTCTCTCTCCCTCCCTCTCTTGCTTCTTCCTTCTCTCCCTCCTTCCCTTCCTCCTTCTCTCCCTCTGTATAATGCCCCCTGTGGATCTCTGTATTTGAAGCCTTTCTGATGATGGTTGAATAAGGCACTGACCTATGAGTATGGCAGAATATAATTAGGAGCCATCTTATTGTTACTTTTTCTTTTTTTTTGGTTTTACCCTAGGTCTCTGGGCTATCTAGATTCTGGTTCTTTGTCACCCAAGCAATTAGGCAGTGATTTTTGCTTCCATAAGCTTTGTGCCTTCATTGAACATATTTTCTATACAGGACAGATTATATATCAAGGATTTTGTGTCTGTGTCATTGTTTATGTTTCTCTATTGGAATCCTGCAGAGTACCTTTCTGTACCAAAGATACCAGAATGTTGGGATGAAGGTTCTATGTGGGCACAAGCTCAACTTCTCCATTTTCAATGAGTTATGTGGGTGTTGTCTTTAGCAATGGGACCTTGCTGTCAGTTTGTAGGGAGTAATCTATTGTCTTGGCAACAGCCTGGGTTATTTGGGGGATTTCCACGGGACCCTTTTGGCCAACAACTCACATGGATAATACCCAGTCACAGGACTAGAAGCTTCCTTTTGTGTCAAGAGATAGATAACCAGTTGGTGTTCCATTTCTCTCAATATTTGGAGACTTCATTATAATCACCTTCATATAGTTTAGGAAGTTTCCACTATACTACATTTCCATACTACCTCTCAAATGTTCTTCGATTCTAGCTATCTTTCCACACATTCCCTCTCTCAATTCCATCTCCTCCCCCCTGTTCTCATCCACTCTCAACCCTAGCTTGAGTTCACCCATAAAATTATTCTATTTACCCCTCCAAGGGAGAGTCATGTGTGCCCCACCCCTGTCTATTCCTCTCTAACAAATCTCTGTGAATCTGTGGATTGTAGCTTAATTATCATTTACTTAACAGGTAATATCCACTTATAAGTGAATACATATATAAATGAATATTTGTCTTTCTAGGTCTGGGTTACCTTGCTACACGTGATTTTTTCCTAGCTGCATCCATTTGTCCATTTGCCTGAAAATTTCAAAGTGATGTCATTTTTTAAGAGTTTAATGATACTCCATTTTGTAAATTTAAAAAACAAAAACATTTTTCTGTTGAGGGGCATCTATGTTGTTTCCAGTCTCTGGGTATTATGAATAGAGCATGCTGGAGTATTTTAAAGAAAATTTTAGGCTTCAAATTGTATCAAAGTTTGGCCTATGTCACTAATGTCACTTGTGTCTTTTATATGACCACCATGAAATTATTATGCCTAACGAATTAATGAAATTTTCCATATTTTAAAAGACAAGGTCTTTCTACAGAGTGTAGAATGTCCTTAAACTTGGTGTTTAACCCAGCTGATATTAGATTTGTGATCTTCCTTCTCCAGCCTGAGTGATAGGATTACAAATGTGCCCTGTCCATGAAGACTGATTCAAAAGTTTAATAGTATCCACTATCCAGGCCATAATCAAACTTCTTCAGTTGACTCAATGTCCTTTATTTTCTATTTCTTTTTGGTATGACAACTTTACCCTCAAAAAATTAAAGATAACCTAAAGTAGAGAAAATATAGTGAAACAACTAACAACCACAATATTTTTTATGTATCCCCTCTTCTATTTTGTTTGTTTCATTTCTGAGTTTGTTTGAAATGATTTGATAGAATGTCAGCAATATATAGTGTGAACACCATGTGGCATTGTTTGCATGTTTAAGGATTTATTTGAATATTATGCATATTTAGCAATGTGTCTTTATTTGGTATATTGCAGTTTTTAGATTCATTTTAATCTTTCTTTCACTGCCAAACTTCATTGAGTTTTCTCAGATTTGATTTGTTCTTTTTCTAATTTCTTCAGGACATTACTATTATTAGTTTGTTTCATTTGGGTATTTAGTATTACTTATTCTTTTTTTCTTTTTTTTACATTTGGTTTCACTATGTAGTGTAGGCTGGCCTGAAACTTTCTATGTTTCATAAGGTGATCCCAAACTTGTAATCCTCCTGCTTCAGCCTCCTGAGTGCTGGAATTACAGGGATGAGACATTATTCTTAGATGGGCTATTTATTCTTTTTTGGTGTAGGCATTTGTTGCTATTGACATACATCTTAGAATACTTTTGCTCCAAATTGTAAACTTGAATATACTACGTTTTCTTTTAAGCTTATTTCAACATATTTTCCAACTCTACATCAATTTATTTATTGATCAATTGTCATCAAGAAATATATTATTTAATATCCTATTTATGATTTTCCAACTTTTCTTTACAGATCTTTAGTTCCATATTATTGTGCTGTGAAATATATCTAATATGTTTTCAGTGTCCTTTTAAAGAACTGTTTTGCAACTAAGTTATAATCTGTCCTGCAGAATATTTCTGTCTGTTTGAGAAAAAAAATGTGTATTCTGTTGCCATTATTTAGAATGTTTGCTACAGGTCTATTATGCATATGTGATCTTAAGTTTACTTTAAGTTCAATGTTCCCTTACTGATTTTCTGCTTGAATGACCTGTTTAGTGTTGAAAGTAGAGTAATGACATCACCTTCTATGATTATTTTCCAGATTGTCTCTCTCTTCAAATTTATTTTTAATTTGTAGTAACTGGGATGAAGCTTAGGGCTTCATGCATGTTAAGTAAGCACATAACTGTCAAACTGCATCTCAAGCTTGATATTTATATATATTAATCTTTACACATTTACATACTCCAATTGAACACACATACACATATATTTCCAATAGATACATTACTTGATAGATTTATCCCTTTATAATGAGATTCTTATTTTCTCATTTTTCTGGTATAGACTTAAAGTCTACTTTATCTTTTACAAATATTGTTATTTCTGCTCTCTTTTGGTTTCCATTAACATGAAGTATTATTTCTAAAAGAAAAATGAGTCTTCATGGGTAGGCTGTTGTTGGGACATTATTTAGTCAACTACTCTCTGTATTTTAATTGGAGATCTTTTTATGGTGCTAGGGATTGAACCTTGAGCTTTGTGCATGCTAGGCAAGCACTCTATCACTGAAGAGTGTTGTTGGATTAGAAAAATAACCATTTATATTCATGGTAATTGTTGATAGGTAAGGACTTACTACTTTTTTCCTTCCTTCCTTTCTTTTTTTCATTCTTTTTTTGTCTTTAGCATATTTGTTCTTTTCCCATCTTCTTCCTCTGTCATTATGTGATATTTTTTTCTGAACTTGTATGCCTTGATTCCTTACTTTTAATTGTTTATCTAATATAAAATTTTGCTTTTGGTTCCCAACAGGCTTACAGAAACATAGTTACACTAGGCAATTCAAAATTAACAAATTTAAATTTGACTACCAACATATATATACCCTTACTTACCTATTTTTGAGATTATAATATAATTACATTTCTATCCTTTTGTTCTTCCCTCCAGTCTCCTCCACTCTTCCTCACTCATTCTACAATAAATTCATGGCCCTCTTTCTGATTAATTGTTGTTGCATAATTGTTATAACTACATATATATGTTTTATTTTAAAACGTAACTTGCTCAGTTCTTATTACATTCCTTGTATGTATTTTTTCAAGACTGGCAAATTGGTACTGGACAGCCAATTGGTGTGCTCTTCCCTGGAGAAGACCACCTCTCTTGCTCCCAGCTTTATTCAGTTCCTATAGCTTTTTGTGTAGGGTTGAGGGCCATGAGCTCTTCCTCATCTACTTTGGCAAGTTCATTGGTGTTATTCTTGTTTAGCCCATGTTTGGGCAGCTGTGTTGGTAAGAATTTAATTAATTTTAATTAATAAGAAACACCTTAATAAGAGACACAATCTTAGAGCC
>CM052722.1:28321156-28466156 GCA_028551405.1 Uromys caudimaculatus | reverse complement strand
TAACTCCTGATTCAGAGAGACACCTTACTCTAAAGAATAAGGTGCAGTGTGATAGAAAAATACATTCAATGCCCTCCTCTGGTCTCTGCACACATTAACATGTGTAGGCATTTCTGCATATGTAAATACATCATACACATGTATACCAAATTCAAAATTCATACATACAAATGAACTATTTGTATAGTATAATATATGTACACACACACACACACACACACACACACACACACATATATATATATATATGAAGCTTTATAATAGGAACTGAATTTGTGTCCTCTACAAGAGCAGTAAGCACTCATTTTAACATAATTTTTATGGATTCTTTGGGAATTTCACATCATGCACCCCAGTGCCACTCATTTCCCAGTCTTTCAATATTCAACCTCCATTCTTGTAATGAAACCCCACCCCCAAAATTAAAAAACTAAAACTAAAACTAAGAATAAAGAAACTCACTATCTTGCTGACTCCTTTGGACAATTACTTCTCCTCTATCAACTACAGACTTCTCTCACAACCATGTACTCTAAGCCACAGAAAACATCTTTGTAGCCCCTTCTAATATATGTTAAATCATCTCTACGTTGTTTTTTTATACCTGAATAAAATATAACTGCTATGGAAATATACTACATTACTTATGGGATAATTTAAAGAAAAACAATGTGTATATGTTCAGTACAGATACAATTTCCCATTATTTCTTTTAACTTACTGTTGGTTGAGTTCACGAATGCCTAAGACATCCATAGATATGGAAGATCAACACTACATATATTTATAAACCATCAGGTCTTTGCTGATACTCAAACATCTGCTATGAAAACCATTTTCATATCTACTCATGTTAACCTTCAAGTTCTGACTCACTATTTTACATCCTCTGTATCTTAAATTTGTAGATTGTCTCACAAAGATTCACTTGAAGTAACAGGTGCTTTCTAAATCTCAGTTTCTTAAATTTATTTCATTTATAGTGTTACTGCTTGGATTGGGAACATCCTCATGAATGGCTCATGTGTTTAAAGCTTTGTTCTTAGATGGCAAATCAAATCATTAAGAGATGACCACTCTGAACATAATAGATGCATTAATCCCTTGATTGATTCATATTGTGATGGTATTATTGGGGGATGGGTCTAGTTAAAAGGATTATGTCCTCCATTGCTGGTGGGATTGCAAACTGGTACAACCACTCTGGAAATCAGTCTGGTGGTTCCTCAGAAAATTGGACATAGTACTATCTGAGGACCCAGCTATACCACTCCTGAGTGTATACCCAAAAGATGCTCCAACATATAATAAGGACACATGCTCCACTATGTTCATAGCAGCCATATTTATAATCGCCAGAACCTGGAAACAACCCAGATGTCCCTCATCAGAGGAATGGATACAGAAAATGTGGTACATCTACACAATGGAATACTACTCAGCTATTAAAAACAATGACTTCATGAAATTCGCAGGCAAATGGATGGAACTAGAAAATATCATCCTGAGTGAGGTAACCCAGTCACAAAAGAACACACAGGGTATGTACTCACTGATAAGCGGATATTAGCCCAAAAGCTCGGAATATCCAGGATACAATTCACTGACCACCTGAAGCTCAAGAAGAAGGGAGACTAGCGTGTAGGTGCTTCAGTCCTTCTTAGAAGGGGAAACAAAATACTCATGGAAGCAAATACAGAGACAAACTGTGGAGCAGAGGCTGAAGGGAAGGCCATCCAGAGACTGCCTCACCTGGGAATCTGTCCCATATACAGACAACAAATGTAGACACTATTGTGAATGCCAAGAAGTGCATGCAGACAGGAGCCGGATATAGCTGTCTCCTGAGAGACTATGCCAGAGCCCGACAAATACAGATGTGGATGCTCGCAGCCAACAATTGGACTGAGAACAGGGACCCCAATGGAGGAGCTAGAGAAAGGACTGAAGGAGCTGAAGGGGTTTACAACCCCATAGGAAGAACAACAGTATCAACCAACCAGACGTCCCCCTCCCCAGAGCTCCCAGGGACTAAACCAGCAACTAAGGAGTACACATGGAGGGACCCATGGCTCCAGCCACATATGTAGCAGAGGATGGCCTTGTTGGGCATCAATGGTAGAAGAGGCCTTTGGTCCTATGAAGGTTCGATGCCCAGCGTAGGGGAATGTGAGGGTGGAGAGGTGGGAGTAGGTGGGTGCATGAACATCCTCATAGAAACAGGGGGAGGGGCATGGGATAGGGGGTTTCTAGGGGGGATGAATGGGGAAAGAGGATAACACTTGAGATATAAATAAAGAAAATATCCAATTAAAAAAAGGAAAAAAGTAAAGTAAACGGTAATAGTAATAAAAAAGAAACGTAAATAAATAAAATAACCTATAAATTTTTTTTAAAAAGAGTAAAAGAAAACAAATGAATGAGAACAAAGATACTTTAAAGGCAATTTAGGAATTGGAGAACGCTAACCTACTGCAGGATCAAAAGCATATAAGTATTAACTTATTTATTAACTTTTCTTTTGAGATATGAATGTCATTAGAAAACTCTGCTCATGCAGGTCCACTCTAGGGAAGTTTCCCAACATTTAGATGCCCAGCACTCTAACACGGCTGCCGTGTAAAGTGGCCTAGATACTGATTGAATTGACTGTAAACTTGGCATTTATTATTTAGATTGTGCTAGTTTTGAAGTCATTAAAAATACAAGTCAGGTCATACCAGCCAAATTACAAGAAGGAAATGAAGAAAGGAAAGCAGGAAGGAAGAAAAGAAAAGAAGAAAAGAAATGTCTGGCAAGGCTGGCACTGTGTGGCAGGGTCAGATTCTCTGCAGGAAGCCTCAAAATGATTGATGCAAGAAGCTGTGAGGGTAAAGTTTATGCTACAGAGAAGACTCAAAGAAATAAGGAATGAACTAAATGTGGAATGGTTATCAAGGAAAGCCACAGATAATGACTAGAGGCAGCCCAAGGAAGAAGCCATGTAGACCACATCTTGAAATGTCAGGGTGGCAGGGCTGCCTAAGTCCATTGGCGCTCACACCATGACACCATGCACTCTAGATATGGCACATAGAACTACAGCATTTAAGATTTGTTTTGGTGGGTTTCAATATTGCTTTGGTTCCATTTCTCATTTTTATATCCTCATTCCTCCACTTTGGAATGGAAATGTGCTGTTTGCAACATGGCTTGGCCCTAGGAACCTGATAGTGGTAAAGGGATAGACACATGGATACAGGTATGGAAAGTGGGAACAGGGGACAAGTGCCCATTCTGATGGAGTGGCAAGAACTACATAACAACTGGTAACCTCAGTGTCTTTGAAACAGAATGAATCAAACAATGACTATATACTTAAAAATATATGTTAATTCCCTTCATATTTCATTGCCCCTTCAACTCATAACCATTTGATTAATAAGAAAGTATAATACAATTGAAAGAGAAGGAACCAGTATTCCCTTTTCCCTGGAACTATTTGCCTGTGTTGCTATGTATTTGTTATTTTCTTCTGTTATTCCTATATCTTATTCCTCTGGAATATGAACTCTTGAGGTTTAAGGATGCATTTTAGCCACTTACTCCACAGTTTATCCTATCCAGTGAAGGCACACCTGTTTAGTAATTCATTTCTCAACAACTGATAGATGATGCATGGGATCTCATCAAACTGAAAAGCTCCCGTAAAAAAGAGAATATTTTTTATTTTATTTAAAGACAGTATTAATAGGTGAGCTATCTTTAAGTACCTTTAAACCCCATGATTTGATTCTAAAGTTGTAACTGCTACATAAAAAGTAACCTTGAGATGTAACCAAAAGTGTCAAAGTAGGAAAATCCCTGTTCAGAAACAATAAACTAGCTGATATAAATTATTGAAATCAGCCTTCATAGAACTCATAATTCAGAAATAATTAAAGCAACTAGTGGAAAATTTTAGGAAGGAAATCTTGTTGTACCATGTGATTATATTTTGACAGTTTGCTTTCCCACTTACTATTACATACAATCTCCATTCTGTCCGTGGCTATGTAGATGCATCTGTACTCCTGTTGCACAGGGAGCTATATAAGCCTATGATTAAAGCATTGTCATTATATAACAATGTCCGGCACGGAATGATTATCCTAAGCGTGCAGTAGTGGCACATATATTTTGTGTCACTACTGATATTGTAACCAAAAGTTCTCTGATTGAATTTTAGACCTGCTCAACAAGTGGGAAATAATGTCTGGGACTGGAAACAACTAACTCTTCAGGGCTTTTGAAATCATAGATCTTGAAGGAAAACCTATAACTGCTACATTACTAAACAAGCATAATCACTATGTTCTTAATATTTGTCCTTGTACCCACAGATAAGTGTAGTTGTTACCTGTCATCAAGAGAACTCATCTTTAAAACCTAGAGAGACAATTACAAAAAAAAACCATAACCAATAAAAATGAATATTTGTGGAGCTCAGTCCTAAAGGATACATCGATACAACTTCTGTACCTAAGGCTCAGGGTCCATTACAGAAGAGGGAACAGAAAGGTTGAAAACCCAGAGGGTCAGAAACTTTGCTGTAAGATTGTGTCTTATAGAAATGTGAGAAGCTTCTCTCAACATGATTGCCTAAACATGAGCTGAACAAGGACAGCATCAATAGAAATGTTAATGATTAAAGCATTATATACCATCATATAACAATGACCGGCACAGAATGATCATCCTAAGCGTGCAGTAGTGGCACATATATTTTGTGTCCCTACTGATATTGTAACCAATAGTTCTCTGATTGAATTTTAGATGTGCTCAACAAGTGGGAAATAATGTCTGGGAACGGAGAAAGATCATGAGGCCTCAAATCTAGACAAAGAATGTAGTTAAAGAATGCTGAGAGCAGAAGAAATAGAAGAGCACACCAGTTCTATTTGTTGCCCAATTCCAAATAGTCATCTACCCAAACACACCACTTTACAGACTGAACAGATTATTTATATCAATAACTAAAACAAACAAAACCAACAACAACAAAAACAAGAACAAAACAAAAACAACCAAGGCCATGCTTTTGAAAAAGAGAAAAAAAAAAAAAAAGAAAGGGACGGGGAAATGATGTACTTATATTATAATTTCAAAAAATATTTATTTCTAAAGAGAATTGTACTTATAGATTTTGAATTATCAAGTGGAGTATAACAACCTGATATTTTCTTTTGCCAAAATCAGATAATTCCTAAGGTTAGAGGGGATAAATGCATGTCATTTATCAGAAATACTTAAAGGCAAAAGCACCAAATTCAGCTACTTAAGTCAAGGGGCAATAGTTAGGACAAAACAATAGCAAAGAAACCAGAAACACTAAAAAATTCTAAGAAGACAAACATAATAAAAGGAAATGCAAGGAAAAAATAAAGAAATGTATACCTCCATATACTCTGGGAAATAGAACAGCCCATGACTGTGTTCACAGCTCAACATTTCACTTTGGCTAACATTCAGGCTTCCTGAAAGGTAAAATACATGGCTAAGAGAGGAGAGCTGTCCCCTGACCTCCATCTTCTGGCCCAGGGCTCTCCTTACTTTCAAGAAGAGGCCTGCTGTAGAGAGGAGAGAGGACTGATGGAAGATGAGCAGGAATATACAGCTTAGACCATGGGGCACAGCTAGCAGAGCAAGATATGTACTGTTGTGAAGTCAGCTCGGGAACTTTGAGATATTCCACCAGGGTCCCCTCTCCCCTCTGAGCACATGGGCACCCCTCTCCTCCTGGAAGAAACAGGTTAGAAAGAACGTAGGCTGGAAGGCAGGGGCTGATTAAGCCCCTGCTACCTCATTCCCTAAAGACCAATCAGTTTAAAAGTTACACTGTTCTGCTAATCACATTGCACCTAATGGCAGCTGCTCTAAAATCCTATATAAAGTCCATGAACGGGCTAAGCAGGGTCACTCTCCCGTCTTGGTATGCAGAGCAACTTCAGCATGCTGAATCAATAAATTTCTCTTGCATTTTACATCAATCCCTGACTCCATGTGTTCACTCAGAGGATCTTGGGTAAGTTAAGACTCCCCAGAGTCATACACTGTCATCTGACTTTCATCATCTGGCCCATGGTTCTCCCTGCAGTCCTCATGAGCCTTTCAGGACACCAGGAGTATACTGCTTTCCTGAGAAGGCTAGTGCAGGGGCAGGGACATACAGCTTAGATTCCTCCCCCACCAATCTCTTGCCTGTTGGGTCCAACTAGGGCATAAACAGAAGAGCAAACCCCTTGCCCACAGGGTCCACTGGGGCATAGCCAGTAGATGTGAGCTTCATTCTGTTCCCTCAGATCCATTGTCAGTCTCTGCCTGCCTCTCAGAGGAGTCCTGCTGAAATCAGGAACATCCAGCCAACACCAGTGACAAACAGATGGCTAAAGGACAGCATAGGAACACAAGATTCAGGGCAATATGGCATCACCAGAACCCAGCTTTTCTGTTACAGGAAGTCCTAACCCAGCTGAAGCACAAGAAGATATAACCTTAAATCCAATCTTACAAAGACGATAGAGGCCTCTTTTTTTTTTTTTTTTTTAACAAAGAATAAATCCCTTAAAGAACTATAGAAAAATACAATCAACCAGGCGAGGAAAATGAATAAAACTGTGCAAGAATCTAAGAACTGAAAAGCAAATAGAAGCAATAAAGAAAACACAAATTGAGGGAATCCTGAAGATGGAAAACATAGAGACGAGAACAGGAACTATGGATGCAAGCATCACCAAGTGAACACAAGAGATTGAAGAGAAAATCTCAGGCATAGAAGATATGATTGAAAAATTTGATATATCAGTCAAAGAAAATCCTCAATCTAAAAACTTCCAAGAAATCTGGGACTCTATGAAAAGACCAAACCTAAGAATAAAAAGAATAGAAGAATGAGAAGATTCCCAGCTACAAGATCCAGAAAATATTTTCAACAAAATCACAGAAGAAAAATTTCTCAACCTAAAAAAAGATATGCCTGACATGCCTACATATCCAAATAGCACAGGGAAAGAGCTAGCATCCCAGGAGTGTGGACAAGCCTGTGATCAGGGTAAGGCCATGACCTCTGCTCAGAGAGATCAACCTGGAACCCCAGGATCCAAGCACCGAGGAGCAGCCGGGGACAGGAGCCTTCCAGTTTCCATCTGTGGCTGGGGACCTCAGCTTGTGTCACAGGGCTCCATAGCCAAATAGTGCCAGGAGGAAGCTAGCCTCCCAGGAGTGTGGATAAGCCTGTGAGTCCAGGTAAGGCAAGAACCACTGCTCAGTGATACTGAACTGGAACCCTCAGGACACAGAGACAGAGCTGATCTTGTGACCCAGGGCTCCATACTCAAATAGTGCCAGGAAAGAGCTGGTCTCCCCGGAGTGCAGACACACCTTTGAGCACAGGCAAGATCACCACTTATGTTCAAATTCCTAGATCAAGAGGGTCCCTTGCAGAGCCATCAGGACAAAGGAACCAAGGAACAGCTGGGGACAGGATCCTTCTGGTTTCTGTCTGCACCTCAGAGCTGACCCTGTACCACAGCTTTCCAAACCCAAATTCCTCTCAGAGAGAGCAGGTCTCCAAGGAGTACTGATGCAGAGGCTTATAGGAGAGACAAGCCACAGCCAGAGAGAGCAAGACCAACTAACACCAGAAATAACCAGATGGCAAAAGGCAAGAGCAAGAAAATAAGGAACAAAAACCAAGGCAACCTGGCAACATAAGAACCCGGTTGTCCCACCACAGCGAGCCCTGGATACCCGAACACACCAGAAAAGCAAGACTTAGATTTAAAATCAAATCTCATGATGATGATAGAAGATTATAAGAAGGAAATAAATAACTCCTTAAAAGAAATACAAGAGAACACAGGTAAATAGCTAGAAGTCCTTAAACAGGAAACACAAAAATCCCTTAAAGAATTACAGGAAAACATGATCAAACAGGCAAAGGAAATCTTTCAACAAACCCAAAAGAAGAAAGCCACACAAACATAAAAATAACATCCAGGATCTAAAAATGGAAATAGAAACAATAAAGAAATCACAAAAGGAGACAACCCTGGAGATAGAACACCTAGGGAAGAGAACAGGAATCATAGATGCAAGCATCACCAACAGAATACAAGAGATAGAAGAGAGAATCTCAGGTACAGAAGATACTATAGAAAACATTGACACAACAGTCAAAGAAAACACAAAATGCAAAAACTCTTAACCCAAAACATCCATGAAATTCAGGACACAATGAGAGGACCAAACCTAAGGATAACAGGTATAGATGAGAGTGAAGATTCCCAACTCAAAGGGCCAGTAAATATCTTCAACAAAATTATAGACGAAAACTTCCCTAACCTAAAGATAGAGATGAGCATAAACATTCAAGAAGCCTACAGAACTCCAAACAGATTGGACCAGAAAAGAAATCCCTCCTGTCACATTATAGTCAAAACACCAAATGAACAAAACAAGGAAAGAATATTAAAAGCAGTAAGGGAAAAAGGTCAAGTAACGTATAAAGACAGACCTATCAGAATTACACCAGACTTCTCACCAGAGACCATGAAAGCTAGAAGATCCTGGGCAGATCTCATACAGACCCTAAGAGAACACAAATGCCAGCCCAGACTGCTATACCCAGCAAAACTCTCAATTTCCATAGATGGTGAAACTAAGATATTCTATGACAAAACCAAATTTACACAATATGTTTCCACAAACCCAGCCCTACAAAGGATAATAGATGGAAAACACTAACACAAGGAGGGAAACTATACCCTAGAAAAAGCAAGAAACTAATCTTTCAACAAACCCAAAAGAAGAAAGCCACACAAACATAAAAATAACATCGAAAATAACAGGAAGCAACAATCACTATTCCTTAATATCTCTTAACATCAATGGACTCAATTCCCCAATAAAAAGACATAGGCTAACAGACTGGATACTCAGACAGGACCCAGCATTTTGCTGCATACAGTAAATACACCTCAGGTTAAAGACAAACACTACCTCAGGGTAAAGGGCTGGAAAACAATTTTCCAGGCAAATGGTTCCAAGAAACAGGCTGGAGTAGCCATTCTAATATTGGATAAAATCGACTTTCAACCAAAAGTCATCAAAAAAGATAAAGAAGGACACTTCATACTCATCAAAGGGAAAATCTACCAAGAAGAACTCACAATTCTGGACATCTATGCTCCAAATGCAAGGGAACCTACATTCATAAAAGAAACTTTACTAAAGCTCAAAGCACACCTCCCACCTCACACAATAATTGTTGGAGACTTCAACACCCCACTCTCATCAATGGACAGATCTTGGAAACACAAACTATAAACAGAGACACATGAAACTATCAGAAGTTATAGACCAAATGGATTTAACAGATATCTATAGAACATTTCATCCTAAATCAAAAGAATATATCTTCTCAGCACCTCATGGTACCTTCTGTAAAATAGACCATATAATTACTCACAAAACAAACCTCAACAGATATAAGAATATTGAAATAATCCCATGCCTCCTATCAGATCACTACGGATTAAGGCTGGTCTTCAATGGCAACAACAACAATAACAGAAAGCCCACATACAGATGGAAGCTGAGCAACGCTCTACTAAATGATAACTTGGTCAAGGAAGAAATAAAGAAATTAAAGACTTCCTAGATTTTAATGAAAATGAAATACAACATACCCAAACTTATGGGACACAATGAAAGCAGTGTTAAGAGGAAAACTCATAGCCCTGAGTGCCTCCAAAAAGAAACTAGAGAGAGCATACACTAGCAACTTAACAACACACCTGAATGCTCTAGAACAAAAAGAAGCTAATGCACCCAAGAGGAGTAGGAGGAGGAAATAATCAAACACAGGGCTGAAATCAACCAAGTAGAAACGAAAAGAACTATACAAAGAATCAAGAAAACCAGGAGCTGGTTCTTAGAGAAAATCAACAAGATAGATAAAACCTTAGCCAGACTAACCAGAGGGCACAGAGACAGAATCCAAATTAACAAAATTAGAAATGAAAAGGGAGACATAACAACAGATTCTGAGGAAATTCAAAAAATCATCAGATCCTACTATGAAAGTCTATACTCAGCAAAACTGCAAAATCTGGATGAAATGGACAATTTTCTAGACAGATACCAAATACCAAAGTTAAGTCAGGATCAGATAAACCATCTAAACAGTCCCATAACCCCTAAAGAAATAGAAACAGTCATTAAAAATATCCCAAGCAAAGAAGCCCAGGACCAGATGGGTTCACGGCAGAATTCTATCAGACCTTCAAAGAGGACCTAATACCAATACTCTTCAATCTATTCCACAAAATAGAAACAGAAGGAACACCACCCAATTTATTCTATGAAGCCACAGTTACACTGATATCAAAATCCTAAAAAGACCCAAGAAAGAAAGAAAACTTCATACCAATTTCCCTTATGAATATCAATGCAAAAATAGTCAATAATATTTTTACAAACTGAATCCAAGAACACATCAAAACTATCATTTACCATGATTTAGTAGGCTTCATGGGATGCAGAGATGGTTCAATACCTGGAAATCCATCAATGTAATCCACTACATAAACAAACTCAAAGAAAAAAAAAAACACATGATCATTTCATTAGATGTTTAAGAAGCATTTGCCAAAATTCAACATCTCTTCATGGCAAAAGTCTTGGAAAGATCAGGAATTCAAGGCCCATATGTAAACATAGTACAAGCAATATACAGCAAACCAGTAGCCAACATCAAACTAAATGGAGAGAAACTTGAAGCAATCCCACTAAAATCAGGGGCTAGACAAGGCTGCCCTCTCTTTTCCTATCTATTCAATATAGTACTTGAAGTTCTAGCTAGAGCAATTAGACAACAAAAGGAGGTCAAAGGGATACAAATTGGAAAGGAAGAAATCAAAATATCACTATTTGAAGATGATATAATCGCATACTTTTTTTTTCATAAATGGTATTTCATTTATTCAATGAAGAAGAGGGACATTAAGCTACTTCCATTCTTTTTTCCCAAACTCTCAAAAATCCCTTCTGTCATTAAAACAAAGCCTAAAGGAAAAACAACAAAAACCAAAAACCCACACTGAGAAACACATTTGTACAAAACCACACAGTATCCAAGCCCGCCCCTCACAAAATTGGATGGGTTTTGTTACAGGAATGATACCCGACTGACAGTCATGGAAAGAGCTGTATTAAACTAGGGTTGTGTAGATTATCAACATTGTAAAATTATCTCCACTTGCATCCTTCAATCTGGAAAGTGATCACATTACAGACCTTAGGTTACAAACCACTACAGTACAAACCAGAGTCCTATTCTTGTAGAATCCCAGGGAGAAGGCACGTATTTGGAGTCAATTTACTTTGGAAGAGAATGAAGGAAAGGAAGGGAACCCTGGCCACGGTGGAAAGACACTGGGGTCTTCCTGGAGGCAAATGAGCTCATTTCCATTTCCACTCCAAGACTCTAGAGTACAAGGACGGAACAGGGTTTCTTTAGCTCTAGCACCCAGGACTCTGGTGATGACCTGGGCTCCTGGTTAGAGGCAAACCCAAGAGTTTCAAAGGCAAATCTCAATTGGATTTTTTTTTTTTGTTATTGAGAAATGCCTACCTACACCTTTCCTACATAAAGCTTTAAAACACACATAGAGAAATATACCCATAAAGTGTTCTACCTTGCATTCTCAAGAATGAAACTGCCACTTAAAGTTCTGCCCAAAATACCCCTTTGCTACTAATGAAAAGACAGAAGGGAGGGAGGGAGGAAGAAGCTGACAAAGCCAAAACCCATCTAATTGTTCATCAGCAGGGGTAGATACAGGCTCAAATTAAGGCATTTTCTGTGGCTCTTCCTTTGGGATGGCATCTCAAACCTTAAGTCTAACAATTTGGAGCCAAGTGAGGTCCTTGTGCCATCAGCAGTCTCTATAACCCTGTGACAGATGGAATGTGAGGTCTCAGAAAGAAGGTACAGGAGGCTGCTGATCACATGTGGGCATTTCCACTTCCATTCTGCACCTCAGTACCACTTAAGAAATCCCATTCACCCTGGCTCCAGCAAGAGGTAGTTTAAGGATCTGTACCCCGACACCCTAACCAAGCTGCATGAGATAAAATGTTTAACATAATATAGTTATCCCGTTTTACATTTTTTTCCTTTCTTCTAGGAGGAAGGTTTAAAAAAACACATGTAACATGTGTCTGGATTTGGGGTGGCGTGGGTAGAGTGTATTTGGGGAGAATGGGGAGGTTTGGATAGGACTCCCAAAGGTGGGGCCCCAGACTCTTTATCTTTGTTAGACTGGAAAAACCCAGCAAATGCCTCCCCAAATCTCAACTTTTAAAGCTCACACTGCCCTTAGAAAAACAACCATCTAGTTCCAATATTGCAAATATTCTGCACAGAAAACCAGAATGGTGGGAGAAGAAAGGAATGGGATTGTTGTAATGTTTGTGCTCTTTGCTATCACACAGTGGTGTGTTCTTCCAGGCAGAGTGGAGTCCTTCATGGTCCTCACCAGGAAATTAAATCAAAAGGATAGCCCTGTTCCCAGGTCTTCTCATTTATGTGTGACAAGTCTCAGCAACTTTGCCAGTAGTACCATTCTTAGCTCAGATACGCAGAAATAAGGTCACTTATAATGCCTTAAGGTGTGTCCCTCTGTGGCTATCTCTTTCTGCCCATTACCATTTCTTTGGTTTCTATTAACTTAGGATACTTTCCTTAAAAACAACCATAACAGAGGAAGAAAGGACAATAATTATAGAGGATCATACATTTAAGCCTTAAGCCTTAGTCAAAGCAGAGAGAGAGAGAAAGAGAGAGAGAGACAGACAGACAGACAGACACAAAGAGAATACTAATGTCAACAGACTAACTGCCAACATCTGTCACACACTGGGACAGGGGAGACACATGGTACTTTTTAAATGACCAGAGCATACTAGTCACCACAGGCTTTCCATTGAGTATCAACTAAGAACCTGTCACAGGAAGCATCAGAGAGTGGAGAGACCTAGGACTTGTGCTTGGGGTTGTGAAAAAAAAAATCCTGCAACAAAACCAAGGAAGCCGAGACACAAGTCTTGCCATCCCCATTTCATCTTGTGGTGACTGTGGAGGCTCCCTAGTTAGGGAGTGGCCAAAGCTGGTGGGCCTGGAACAGGAGGTGGAGGGACCCCATCTGCAGGTTGAGGCGGCCGCCGCTGCTGTGGTGGTAGAGGATACATGCCGTTTGGTGCTGTTAGGGGTACCAGGGGTCCTAAGATGTTTCCGGGCATTGGAGGCATACCAGGAGGGGTAGGGCCACTCCCAGTAGGGTGAATGTTGACTGTCACAGTGGGAATCATGTGACCCGTCATGGGCTGCCCTGGCATCATGGAGCCAGGGCCTGGTATTTGACCTGGTTGGGAAGGATGGGGTGGTGGCATCTGATGGTGCATCAGGGGCTAGGGAGGGGGCTGCTGATGAGGCATCATGCTAGGGTGGCCTGTTGCTCCAAGTGGGGTCAGCCCAGGTCTTCCCAAGTGCTGGTGTGCTTGCTGAGGCGTCTGACCATGCTGCTGCTGTTCCATCTGCTGCCAAGCACATAGTTCAGTGTATTTCAATTGTTCCATGTGGAAGTTCGGGCGCTCAGTAAGCAACTGCTGTCTCTGTTGTTCTACGGCTTCTTTCTCTATGTCCATAATAGTCTCCAGCTCTTCAAAATGTCGAAGTTTGATCTCTAGTTTCTTCATCTCTGTTTCAACGTGGAGAGCTACCAGGGACTTGATCTTTCTTTCTTCGGCAGCCGCCAGGTGCTTGGCTTTGGTAGCAGCTGAGGCCAGAGCAGCTGCTGCGGCTGTGGCAATGTTTCCTTCAGAAATCTCGAGTTCCACTTTTTTCTTCCCAGTATCGCTTTCTCTTTCTTTACATGCATCAGTGAGCTCTTTGTTCTCTTCATTCTCCTTTTCTTCTGGCTTGACATCTTCACTGACGTCACTATCTTGTTCCTTTTCACTGTTTTTTTCATTCTCTCGATCTTGTATTTTAACACCTTCATCTGATTCATTTTCCACTTTGTTTTCTGCCTTTTCAGGCTGCTGCCCATCAGGATCTATTTCCATCTTCCCTTCTTCAGATCCTTCAAGCTGGCTAGTCAGGCCCTGTGCTTGCAATACAGCTGCTCTCTAAGCCATAGGTGGGATCCACCTTCTCAGAGGCTCTTGCAGCTTCCTGTACTTTCTTAATATGAGCTTCAACCAATTCCAGGGGCACTTCCTCTAGGACATGAGAAAACTCCTCCAAAGCTGCTTTTGCACCAGCAGATGCCACATGAGGGTCAACCACAGATGCTAAAATGGCAACAGTACTCATCACAGCATTTCCTGACTGGCTGAAAGGAACAGGCTGGTAAGCTAGTGGCCCAAGAGAAGCATCTGACTTTTCAAGATATGGGTCCTCAATGGGAAGTCTCAAAAAGTGGAGGATGCATTCGTACTGAGTAGGACTTCCAACGTGTTCTAAGACTTTATTCCAATCATCCTTGTACATCTCCAGAGCCTCGAGGAGAAGAAGGGTCTCCTGTTCTGTCCACTCCCACCCAGCACTAGCATCTTTACTCTTTGCCAGTGTTTTCTTGGAGTAAATGTCAGTTCAAAGACCAAAGTTCTGCAAATCAATTGGTTTTTCCTTGTTCTTCTCAGGAAAATTTAACATCTGTTGAGCAGCAGGGATCTGAGGTGATCAAAGATGCAGGGGCACAAGTCCAGAGGGTGTGTCAGCTAACACATTGAAATGAAGAGTGGGAGGAGGTCCCATTGCTATGGGTCAACTTTCTGGATCAACTTGGTAGTTAACAAGACCCCACTGCTCTAAGAAGGCATGAACCCTCATCATAGCACACACATCTCCAGTCAAGTTTCGCCGACAAGCAGTGCTGGTTAAATATTCTTGAGGGTTTAGACGGTATGTGTCAATCATAAAATTTTGATATACCAAGTATATTTCAGGAGTCTTAGATTTTTGTTTCCATTAAAAAACTCAGGAAGATCACCCCGTTCAATCACATGAAAACATTTATAATCAAACCAGGATGCATAGCTGGGAATAATTGGTCTGTTCTGTCACACTGTCTTCACCTGGGTCAGCTGAGCGACTTGGATCACCTTTGCTGGGATCTTCATCTTCCTTTCCTCCTGTTGTAACTGCTTCTTCATCCTGCTCACCTATATCTGCCACCTTGCCTCATTTAACGGGTGTGTTTTCACCATCCTTCTTTGGGTTTACGTTCTTAGGGAAAACCACTTCCTCTATATTCAGTACAGGTGTTGGGTCTTCTATGTCCTTGATAAGATCTCTTGCTCATCTTCTTCCTTCTGACTTCTATGCTTCCCATAAACGCTAGCTTGTCCTTTCTTCCCATTCTTCTTCCTGGATTCTGTGGGTGTGGGAGGAGGAGGAGAAAGGGAATGTTTCCTCTTTTGAGCCTTTCTGGACTTCTGACTGGCTCTTCATTCTTTGTTGAAATTTGTTGACAAAACTCACTGGCTTTCTGTTCTCATCTACTTCATCATCCTCTTCATTCATCCATTCATTGAAAATGTCAGTGTCCAAAATCCATTTTACATGAGCCTTCCAAGGCTTTTCTGGGATTGGTGCATCTTCAATTTCAGCATCAACATCATTACTGTGGACCCAAGTGTCATATAGCTGTCAGGGTAGAAGCCTCAGTGCACCAGCACCTGCTTGTCTCTCCTCATCACTGGCCTCAGCCACTCCTCATCCTCTTATGAGGAAGGATATGGATAAATATGGTGGGAAACTTTTGACTTCTCATCACTAATCATCCCCTAATGCCATTTGATGATATCTTTTAACTTGTTAGCAAACTTCAAATCAATGTCTGTACCAATGTTTTCTCAACGTTCATGAACATTTCAACATTAGGATCCATTCGGGAAGGATTCTGAATATTACATTTCCGCAGGTTGTTGGAGACCAAAAGGCCTTGGCTTAATTGGGCCTAAGTCCTTGACTTATTTAGCAAGTCGAAGTGTCCCAGACTTGGCTTAATTAGCAAGTCAAAGTCCCTGGCTCCACAGCAGGCATTCCTTTGATTCCTTCCCATTCCCACTGCCTCCAGCCAGCCATAAGACATCCTGTTTGAAGTAGCCTGCAGCTTCAAGACAGCAATGACTGTCATCCTGATTTACAGCTATGTGTGACATCTGGTTACCTTAAGGAATCCCCCTTCCTCTGCCACTTCCCACCCTGAAGTGTTTATATATACGTAGCAATAAAGCCATTTTTGGGGCTTGATGGGAACACCGTCTTGCCCTCAACGCATTCTTTGTCTCCTGCCTCTTTCCACCGCCAGCAGTTTCTTTCCTCAGGTGTGGACCCATGGTCAATAGCTTCCCAGGAGGGTCCCCCGGGAAGAACTGGACAGTTAGCTCTTTGCAGCAGGTAGTTTGGTGAAAGCTGGGTTGGTGACATGCTTCCCAAAGGCATTTTCTTGGAACTTTAGAAGCTGCACCACCAGTCCAGCCAGTGTTTTATTGGTAAGAGCATCTGTGTGAACATACTTCTTGTAGTGCTTGCCCAGCCAGACTCGCACCAAATCTAGCTGGGACACTGTGTCCGGGCTCTCCCAATACTTGCTGGCTGGGCCCCCATCCTTTGGTATACAGTGAGCCTGGAGACCACTGCCGCACCCCCTGAACCCACAGTGCCTGCTGCTGCTCCCAGACTGCCACCTGCTGTCTAGGCCATAGTCACAGTCCATCATGTCTACCACCCGGCCTAGCCTGGCCCTCGAGCTTCTCCCCAAGATCATATACTTAAGTGACTCAAAAAACTCCACCAAAGAACGCCTATAGCTGATAAACAACTTCAGCAACATGGCCAGATATAAAATTAACTCAAACAAATCAGTAGCCTTCCTATACTGGAAGGATAAACAGGCAGAGAAAGAAATTAGGAAAATGACACCCTTCACAATAATCACAAATAATATAAAGTATCTTGGTATGACTCTAACCAAACAAGTGAAAGATCTGTATGACAAGAACTTCAAATCTTTGAAGAAAGAAATTTAAGAAGACCTCAGAAGATGGAAAGATCTCCCATGCTCATGGGTTGGCAGGATTAATATAGTAAAAGTGGCCATCCTGCCAAAAGCAATCTACAGATTCAATGCAATCCCCATCAAAATTCCAACTCAATTCTTCATAGACTTAGAGCAATTCTCAAATTCATTTGGAATAACAAAAATCCCAGGATAGCAAAAACTATTCTCAACAACAAAAGGACATCTGGGGGAATCAACAACCTTGACCTCAAGCTGTACTACAGAGCAGTAGTGATAAAAAACTACATGGTATTGGCACAGCAACCAGCAGGTAGATCAATGGAATAGAATTGAAGACCCAGAAATGAACCCACACACTTATGGTCACTTGATCTTTGACAAAGGAGCTAAAACCATCCAATGGAAAAAAGACAGCATTTTCAACAAATGGCGCTGGTTCGCCTGGCAGTCAACATGTAGAAGAATGCAAATTGATCCATTCCTATCTCCCTATACAAAGCTCAAGTCCAAGTAGATCAAGGACCTCCACATAAAACCAGATACACTGAATCTAATAGAAGAGAAAATGGGGGAAATTCTCAAACACATGGGCACAGAGGAAAAGTTCCTGAACAGACCACCAAAGGCTTATGCTTGAAGGTCAAGAATCAACAAATGGGACCTCAGGAAACTGCAAAGCTTCTGTAAGGCAAAGGACACTGTCAATAGGACAAACTGGCTACCAACAGATTGGGAAAAGATCTTTACCAAATCCTATGTCCAATAGAGGGCTAATATCCAATATATACAAAGAACTCCAGAAGTTAGACTCCAGAGAACCAAATAACCCTATTAAAAAGTCAGAAACAGAGCTAAAGAGAGAATTCTGAACTGAGGAAAATCGAAGGGCTGCGAAGCACCTAAAGAAATGTTCAACAACCTTAGTCATCAGTGAAATGCAAATCAAAACAACCCTGAGATTCCACCTCACACCAGTCAGAATGACTAAGATCAAAAACTCAGGTGACAGCAGATGCTGTCAAGAATGTGGAGAAAGAGGAACACTCTTCCATTGTTGGTGGGATTGCAAGCTGGTACAACCACTCTGGAAATTAATTTTGCAGACCCTGAGGAAAATGGACATAATACTTCCTGAGGACCCACTTCTGGGCATATACCCAGAAGATGCTCCAACATGTAATAAAGACACATGCTCCACTATGTTCATAGCAGCCATATTTATAATAGCCAGAAGCTGGAAACAACCCAGATGTCCCTCAACAGAGGAATGGATACAGAAAATGTGGTACATTTACACAATGGAGTACTACTCAGCTATTAAAAACAATGACTTCATGAAATTGGCAGACAGATGGATGGAACTTGAAAATACCATCCTGAGTGAGGTAACTCAGTCACTAAAGAATGAACATGATATGTACTCACTGATAAATGGATATTAGCCCAAAAGTTCGGAATACCCAAGATTCAATTCACAGCAACCTTTGGACTGAGTGTGGGGTCCCAGATGGAGGAGTTGGAGAAGGGACTGAAGGAGCTGAGGGAGTTTGTAGCCCCATGGAGGGAGCAACAATGTCAACTGGCCTGACTCCCCTGGTGCTCCCGGAGACTGGACCACGAACCAAAGAATAAATATGGAGGGACCCATGGTGCTGGCCACATTTGTGGCAGAGGAGGGCCTTGTTGGCCATCAGTGGGATGAGAGGCCCTTGGGTCTGAGGGTGTTAGATGCCCCAGTATAGGGGAATGCCCTCATAGAGGCAGGAGGAGGGGAGATGGGATAGGGGGTTTCCAAAGGGGAGACCTGGAAAGGGGAAAGCATTTGAAATGTAAATAAAGTATCAAAAAAGAAAGATATGCCTATATACATACATTCTGTAAGCACAGAATACCAAATAGATTAGACCATAAAGAAAATTATCCTGCCATATAACAGTCAAAACACAAAATGTACAAAATTAAAAAATAATACTAAAAGCTGGAAGGGGAAATGGACAAGTTATATATGAAGGCAGACCTATCAGAATTATACCCAAATTTTCAACAGAGACTCTAAAAGCCAGAGGTCCTGGACATATGTCTTGCAGACTCTAAGAGACTTCCGACTATACTGAGCAAAATTTTCAATCCCCATAGATGGAGAAAACAAGATATTCCGTAACAAAACAAAATTTGAACAATATCTATCCAAAACTCTGAAAGAAAGCTCCAACTCAATGAGGATAACTACATCCAAGAAAACATAGAAATCAAGAACCCCACACCAGCACCCAAAAGGAAGGGAAACACACACACACACACACACACACACACACACACACACTACCACCACCACCATCAAAATAACAAGAATTAACAATCATTAGTCATTAATATATTTCAATATCAATGGATTCAATTCCCCAATAAAAAAAGACATACCCTAACAGAATGGATATGAAAATAGAATCCTTCATTCTGCTACATACAAGAAACATGCCTCAGAAACAAAGGTAGACACTACCTCAGAGTAAAGGGCTGTAAAATGGTCTTCCAAGCAAACAGACCAAAGAGGCAAGCTGGAATACTTATTCTAATACCTAATAAAATAGACTTTCAACCAAAAGTGATCAAAAGAGACAGGGAAGGACATTTCATAGACATCAAAGGAAAAATCCACCAAGATAATGACACCTCAATTCTGAGTAGCTGTGCTCCAAATGCAAGGCCATCCACATTCATAAAAAGAAACATTACTAAAGCTTAAATCACACATCAAACACCACATATTAATAGTGGGAAACTTTAACACCCCACTCTTAGCAATGAACAGGTCATCAAGACAGAAACTAAACAGAGAGATAATGAATGAAACTAAAAAAGGTTATGAATCAAATAGACCTAACAGATATCTACAAAACATTTCATGCAAATATAAAAGAACATATCTTCTTCTCAGAACCTCATGAAACTTTTTCCAAGATTGACCATATAGTTGTTCAAAAATAAAATTGAAAAAAAATCAATTGTATATCATCAGACCACCATGTATTAAAGCTGGAATTCAAGAACAACACAGACAACAGAACTCCTACAAACTCATGGAAACCAAACAACTCTACTGAATGATCACTGGGTCAGGGAAGAAATTAAGAAAGAAATTAAAAACATTCTAGAGTTCAATGAAAATGAAGGTGCAATATATCCAAATTGATGGGACACAATGAAAGCAGTGCTAAGAGGAAAGGTCATAGCAGTAAGTGTCTTCATAAAGAAATTGGAGAAATTTCATACTAGCAAGTTAACAGTACACATGAAAGCTGTAGAGCAAAAGGAAGTAAACATACCCAAGAGGAGTATGCAGCAGAAAATAATCAAACTCATGCCTGAAGTTGATGATAGAGATGAATACACAAATGATCATTCAACAAAACCAAGTGTTGGTTCTTGGAGAAAATCAACAAGATAGATAAATCCTCAGCCAAACTAATGAGGAGGCAGAGAAGGTATTCAAATCAACAAACTCAGAAATGAAAAGGGGGCATTACAACAGACTCTGAGGAAATCCAAAGAATAATTAGGTGTCGCTTCAAAAGCCTGTAGTCCACAAAATTGGAAAATCTAAACAAAATGGACAGTTTTCTTTGTAGATACCACTTACTAAAGTTAAATCAAGACCAGGGAGACAATTTAAATAGTCCTTTATAGAGTAAAGAAATAGAAACAGTTATCAAAGGTCTCCCAACCAACCAAGAACTCCAAAAAAAAAAAAAAAAGCCCAGGGACAGGGGGTTTTAATACAAAAATTCTATTATGCTTTTGAAGAAGAGTTTATACCAATATGCCTCAAATTATTCAACAAAATAGAATGAGAAGAAACATTGCCAAACTCATTCTATGAGGCCACAGTCATTCTGATACCTAAACCAAACAAAGGCTCAACAAAGAAAATTTTAGACCAAATTTCCTTATGAATATTGATTGGAAAATTTTTAATAAAATAACCACAAACTGAATCCAAGAAGACATCAAAATCATGATCCACCCTAATCAAGTAGGCTTCATATGAAAGAAGCAGGGGTGGTTCAATATAAGAAAATCCATCAATGTAATTCACCATATAAACAAACTGAAAGAAAAAAAAAACATATGATCATTTCATCAGATGCAGGAAAAGCCTTTGACAAAATCCAATACCTCTTCACGTTAAACATCTTGGAGAGATCATACAATATGCACACCTAAACACAACAAAGGCAACACACAGCAAGCTCATAACCAACATCAAATTAAATATAAAGAAATTTAAAGTAATTCTACTAAAATCAGGGTCAATACAAGGCTGCCCATTCTCTACCTATCTATTCAACATAGTGCTTGAAATTCTAGGTAGAGCAATAAGACAACTAAAGGAGATCAAGGGGATACAAATTGGGATGGAAAAAGTCAAAGTATTGCTACTTGAAGATGATATGATAATATACAAATGATTCCAAAATTTCTACCAGAGAACTGCACCTGATAAACACCTTCAGCAAAGTAGCTGGATAAAAAATTATTTCAAATATATATATTTGAAATAATCTTCTTTATACAAATGATATACAGGTTGAGAAAGAAATTAGAGAAACAACACCCTTCACAATAGCCACAAATAATATAAAATATCTTGGTGTAACTCTAAACAAGCAAGTGAAAGATCTGTAAGGCAAGAACTTCAATTCCCTGAGGAAAGAAATTGAAGAAACCAGAAGATGGAAAGGCCCCCCATGCTCATGGATTGTTTGGATTAACATAGTAAAAATGGCCATCTCATCAAAAGCAGTACACAGATTCAATGCAATTCCCATTAAAATTCCAACATAATTCTTTACAGACATTGACAGAGCAATTTTCAACTTCATTTGGAAAACCTAGAAGAGCCTAGGATTGTGAAAACAATCCTGTATAATAAAAGAACGGAAGGTATCACCATCCCTGATTTCAAGTTGTACTTCAGATAATAGTAATAAAATCTCATGGTACTAGCACAAAAATAGACAGATTGATCAACTGAATAGAATTAAAGACTCAGCAATAAACCAAAACAACTATGGACACTTGATTTTTGACAAAGAAGCCAAAACCATGCAATGGAATAAAGAAAGCATCTTCAACAAATCATGGTGGTTGAACTGTATGTCTGCATGTAGAAGAATGTAAATAGACCCATTTTTATCATTATGAACAGTCTCGAGTCCACATGGATCAAAGGTCTCAACATAAAACCAATACACTAAACCTAATAGAAGATAAAGTGGCAAACTGCCTTGCGCAAATTGGCACAGGAAACAAATTCCCAAATAGAATACCAGTAGCTCAGGCACTAAGATCAGAAATTAATAAATAGGACCTAATGAAACTGAAAAGGTCTTGCATGACTAAGGACACCATCCATAGGACAAAATGACAGTCTATAGTATGGTTAAAAGATCTTTAGCAACCCTACATGTGAGAGAAGACTGATATACAAAATATAGATAGAAATTAAGAAATTAGACACCAACAAACCAAATAACTGAATTAGAAAAATGGGGTACAGAGCTAAACAGAGAATTCTCAATATAGGAATCTCTAATGGCTGAGCAATAAAGAAATGTTCAGTGTCCTTGGTCATCAGGGAAATGCAAATCAAAAGGACTCTGAGATTTCATCTTACACCCCTCAGAATGGCTAAGATCAAAAACTCAAGTGACAGAATATACTGGTGAGGATGTGGAGCAAAGGGAACATGCTTCCATTGCTTCTGGGAGTGGAAACTTGTACAACCACTTTGAAAATCAATTCAGCAGTTTCTCAGAAAATTGGGAATAGTTCTACCTGAAGACCCAGCTATACCACTCCTGGGCATATAACCAAAAGATACCCCACTATTTCACAAAGACACTTGTTCAACTATGTTCATATCCGCCTTAGTCAGAATAGCCAGAAACTGGAACCAACCTCAAATGATAAATGGATAAAAAAAAAATTGTGGTACATCTACACAATGGAATGCTATTCAGCTATTAAAGAAAAAAAATATAATGAATTTTGCAGGCAAATTGATAGAACTAGAAAACCCAGATCCAGAAAGACATGCATGGTCTGTACTCACTTATAAGTGTACTTTAACCACAAAGTACATGATAGCTCTACTACAATCCACACACCCAAAGGAACTAAGTAATAAAGAGGACCCAAAGAAGGATGCACAAATCTCCCTCAAACGGTTAAGTAAAATGGCCATTTGAGATAGTTAGAGGGAGGGAACTGAGTGGAAGAAGGCATGAGGAAGCGATCATGGCTGGTGATCAGGTGTGGGGAAGGGATGGGAGGGGGCTGAGAGAGAGAATGAAATCAGTGAGTGGCATCTCTGGGACTAGCCAGAGACCTGAAATGGGGAAGGCCCCAGAGTCTATGGGGATGACCTTGGCCAAGACTCTTAGCATCTGGTGATATAGAGATTGAAGTGGTGAACTGCTGTAGTCAGGTTAGACTTCCAGTGGAGGGAAGGGGACATCAACCCACCCTTAAAACCTTCAATTCAAAATTTGTCCTGACTACAAGATGTGCAGGGGTAAAGATGGGGCAGAGATTGAGGGAAAGGCCAATTAATGATTGCCCAACTTGAGATCCATCCCATGTGAGAAAGGCAACCCCTGACACTATTAATGATATGTTGGTATGCTTGTAGACAGGAGCACAGCATAAGTATCTCCTGACAGCTGTCATCTGGCAGCAGATGGAAAAAAATGCAGAGACCCACAGCCAAACATCAGGTGAAGCTCAGGAATTCTTGTGGAAGAGTTGGAGATAGGATTGAGAGATCGGGAGGGGTCAAGTATACCACAAGAAGAACTACATCAACTAACCTGGGCCCAGGGGCTCAGAGACTGAACTACCAACCAAAGTGCATACAGGGTTTGAACCTACGCCCCTTATACATTTGGAGCAGATGTGCAGCTTGATCTTCATGTGGATCCCCTAACAATTGGAGTGGGGGCTGCCTCTGATTCTGTTGCCTACCATTAGATTCCCTTCTCCTAGCTGAACTGCCTGGTTAGGCATCAGTGGGAGAGGATGAGCTTAGTCTTGCTGTGACTTGATGTCCCAGGAAGGCCTTGGAACACTTTTCTCTAAAAGGACTGTCTCTATCAAACCCCTCCCTTCAGGGCTCAGGAGACCCGGTGGAAGAGGAGGCATGAAGAGTATAAGAACCAGTGGTGATGGAGAACTATAAAGAATCAAGATCTTCTAGATATGACAGGTCTGGTGGATATATAAACTCAGAGACCTTGGCACATGTCTGTATCAGATGGGGTCCTAGAACTGAGAGGAGAGATATTGGGGACATATTCCCATCCCTAACCTAGAAGCTATATCCAATTGTTACCTACTTGCAAAGTTTTCTCCAAGGGAGTTTCACTGGGGAAACAAATCATTCCAAATGGTAGGCTGCATGCACAGCAGTAGATGGCTAACAGAAAATGAACTCAACAGCATCATTGGATGTTCTTTGATTCATAATGTTGTCAGGACTTTTTTTTTTTTAATTACAGGCCTTTACATATATATTATGCCTTCTAGTTGTTTTGGGTTTTATGGGATTCCTGTGTGCAAACGTGTTTCTCTGGATCTGTATGTTTCTTTGGTTTTTTTTGTTGTTGTTGTTGTTTTCGAGACAGGGTTTCTCTGTGTAGCCCTGGCTTTCCTGGAACTCACTCTGTAGACTGTATGTTTCTTATGATTTTCCTTTGGCTCTATTTCTTGTTTGCTTTTTTTCTGTTCTGATTCATTTGTTTTTTATTTATCTTATCTTGTTTTTATTTCTTAGATGTCTGATTGTTTTCTTAAAAGAGACAGAAAGGTTGTGGATGTGAAGGAAGGGGAAACAGCAATCAAAATATATTGTATGGGGAAAATATCTATTTTCAATAAAAGAAAAAACAATATTTATATGCATTGACAAAGAGAAAACTGACATAAATGAAGTAAAAATTACCCCACATTTAAAAATTTGCTCTTTGAGAGTTTCATAAATCTACCCCTCCTTCAACTCCTTCTAGAGCCACACTCCCTCTCCTACCCACTCACCTCCTCTCAGATGACTACAATTTATGTAAAGTTGACATAAATCTAGTCAGCACAGATTTTTAACAATACTTGGGAGGATGAATACAGATGTCCCACTTTTAGTAATGAATAGACTAATTATACAAAAGGACTGAAAAAAAAGTGGAGGACTTTAATAACTCTTTTTTTCCACCTATCAAGCCTAATTTATGTTGCCTATGTATTCTCGCATCTGTGACCTGCCACTGGAGTCCATTCTTAAAGAAACTTGCCTCTTTTTCTCCCAGAATCTATTAGTTGTCAATATTTCTTTGGTTAGGTGTGGACATGTCTACACTGTTCCTTATCCATGTTGGGAATTGATCTTGTTTGAACTTGCAGAGGCCTTATGCATGTTATCACATTGTTATGAGTTCATATGTGCAGCTGCCCTCTTGTGTCTCTTTAATTCATCTACTGCCTCTGGTTCTTACAGTCTTTTGACCTTTCTTCTACAATAGTCCTTGATAAATAGTCTGTCTTAGTTAGGGTCACTACTACTGTGATGAAATACTATAATGAAAAAGCAAGTTGGGGTGGAAAGGGTTTACTTGACCTACACTTCCATATCACTATTCATTATAAAAGGAAGTCAGGACCAGAAGTCAAAGAGGGCTTGGACCCAGAGTCAAGAGCTGATTCAGGGACCATAGAGGGGTGCTGCTTACTGGTTTGTTCCTCATGGCTTGCTCATCCTGCTTTCTTGTAGAACCCAGGACTAACACCTCAGAGATGGTACTACCCACAATGCCCTCCCCCATTGATCACTAGTAAAATGCTCTACAAGCTGACCCACAAGCTGACCCACAAGCTGACCCACAAGCTGATCTGTAGACATTTTCTCAACTGAGGTTTCTTCTTCTCAGATGAGTATAATTTTATGTAAAGTTGACATAAATCTAACCAGCACAGATTCTTAATAATACTTGGGAGGAGGGGATGTAATACAGATGTCCCACTTTTTGTAATGAATAGACTAATTATATGAAAGGACTGTAAAGAAGTGGGGGATTTTAACAATAACAATTTATATGCTGATAGGTACCTCAGTTAGTCATAGTAGTTAGACACACATCTCCAAGTCAGTTCATTAACCTGAGTATATCTTTATAACCTTAGAAATTTATCATCCTACAAAAATCCATTCTAATTCAAGATATTTTGGAGTCCTGCTGATTTCCTTAGTCTAAGATGATATACAATGATATACCAAGGGCTCCAGGAGCCAGAGAGGACACTTACTGAGTAAATGTGCAAAGGTGGATGCTTAGTACAGGTGGCCAAAAGAAGCTACTAAAGAGCTGATCTCTAGAATTTGGAGTTAAATATGGCATTGGCAAAAGCCAACAGAAACAAATGAGCCATGTATACCTTAGGAGAGTCAAATAAGCATCTTGATCCAAAGAGGCAAAGTCCCTTGGAAGAGAGCTCATATATGCCATTGCTGGGTTTTGGCACACTAGATGAATGAAAAAAAAAATGAGGACATGACTGCCTCCAGGTATGGTTGAGGAGAGGGATTTATTGTAGATATGAGAGGGAGAACAGCCAGAGGCATCTGAAAAGGTCCACACTAAACTGGACATGGCCAGAAGACTGAACAAGACCATGAGAAAAATGAGAGATTAGAAAGATAGATAGATAAATAGATAGATAGATAGATAGATAGACAGATAGACAGATAGATAGATAGATGGATAGAGAGATGGGGGTAAGGAGACCAAGAGAGATCCAAGAGAGCAAAGCCAGCCAGGAGCCAAGAAAGCATATAACCAAAAATGAATGGGGGATCAGAGGTTGGAGTGGGGAATGGGGGATGGGGAGACAGCCTCTGCAAAGGAGAGAGGTTCAGGGTAGAGGGTAGGGTGAGAAGTACTGGTACTTAATGGTGCAGGGAAAGCTGGAGAGTGTCTGCTTTCATATGCTAAAAGACGCCTCAGCCTTTGTGGTCTGGGTTTCTCTGAGACCAAACAGTAGTGAATTATCAAAAATAAAGTTTTTACAAATCCATGAAAGTTAGTTAGGAATAAATTTAACTAAGGATATGGAAGACTGAAAGCTTTAAATTGTTACTAAGAGAAGTTAAAGAACACTGAAATAAATAAAAAGTTATCCTGTGTTTGTGAATTAGAAGAGTTAATAATGTGAAGATGGAAGAACCTATAAAAACATTTTATAGATTTAATGAACTCTTTATGGATATCCAAATGTACTTTTTTCCAAAATTAAAAGAATAATTTTTCTAAAAGTTATGTGGAATTGCAAGGCACCTCCAAGTAACTGAAATGATTTTGAAAATAAAAAGTTGGAGGACACTTACTTCCTGATTTCAGAACTTCTAAACTGCAGTAATAAAAACATTGTGGGCCTGGCATAAGGAAAGATGTCATACCTAGACATAGAGCAGTGGATAAAATATTTTCAGTTAATTTGATGAGTATGCAAACACCAGTGGGGAAAAATAGTGTTTTCAACAGATTATTCTGGGACAAGTGGTTTTCTTTGGTTTTGTTGTTGTTGTTGTTTGTTTTTCGGTGTGGTTTGTGTGTTTGTTTTTGAGCAAAAGCTTTACTCTGTAGCCCAGGCTAGCCATGAACTTATAGCAATATTCTTGCCTCAGACTCTCAACCCTGATAACTTAAGGAATGAGCCACCATGATTAGCAGCAACTGAAAATTTATGTGTAAAAGAATGATAATAGATCCTTACCTCATGCCATAAATGGAAATGTATTCAACCATATCAAAGACCTAAATCTAAGAGGTAAAGATTTTCATGGCCTTAGAATTGGCATTGACTTCTTAGGTGTGACAGCAAAAATAAGCAACTAAAGAAAATGACAGTAGACCTTAAAGAAATGGCAACCATTACTACATTATGGGAGAGTATGAAGAAGTTTAAGAATGATATCCTATAGGATGGAAGAGGATATTTGAAATTATATATTTGCTAAGGGCTTTGTTCTTGATATATATGGAAAATTCTAATTCATTAAGTAATGGACAAATAAACTAATAAAAGGTCAAAATTCTTAAGTAGCTATTTATCAGAGGAAGATATACTAAGTGCCAACAATCAGATAAAACTTTCACATCATTAATCATTAGCAAATATAAATACAAGCAAATGTGATTATTTTGTATTTGTAGGATGGCTGTCATTTCATCATTATTATCATTATAAAAAATAATACAATTGTGAAGAGATATTGGAGCCTTTGTTCTGCCAGGAAACGTTGGTGAATTCTGAAAAGTCCACCAAGGATTCCATTGTAATCACACTAGGGTCTCTTTATTCAAGCTTAGATTGGGCCACACCACCATCTCTGACACAGGAGAGCAGGAGGGGGCAGTCCTGAACCCAGTTTCAGGAAAGTATTTATAGAGGCAAAAAGGGGGTATCTATCCAGGCACACATTTGATTGGGGGCCATTATGGCCTTTAACATAATTGGCTGGTGATGGGAACCAAATCATATGCTTATGTTTTTGTTTTTCCTGATTGGTGGTTGTTAGGCATTGAAGTGCCAGGGGCAGCCTTGTAACCTGGGAGTGCAGATTTGTTGGGGAATAACCTGGAAACTGGTGTTAGATGTAGGTCTTGTTGGGAAGTAACTGGGGCTAGGTACAGGCCTGTTAGTGAGTTCAACCTTAGGTCAGGTTCTCTAAGATGGATTCTGAACCCAAAAGATCTGGTCTCTCACCTTCATATATTTCTTGTTAGAATGTGTAAAATTGTGCTACTACTATAAAAACAATTTTGAGTTTCATTGATAATATAGCATTATGGCATTATTCAAAATTATATCTCTAGTCATATATATAAAATAACTAGACTATGTAACAAAAATTTGTCTGTAAATGGTCACAGAAGCTTTAAACAGACATCGAAATGGTAGAAATAACTCTGAAGTTCATTATGTGATGTTATGGTACAGCATGATTCAATCATAAAAAGTAAAGGAATATTTGAAATATACTAAAAGTCACAAACTTCTATAGTTTAAAATGGTTATTAATTTTGATCTTATATGATATTTAGCTCAATTAAGAATAAAACAAAATAAAAACAAATATTTTAGTATATTTTCTCTGGATGAAATGTTCACTGAGCAGTTAGTGGTGTTTATTTTGTGGAGAAATGTCCTGAAAGAAATGTTTCTCTAAATGAGGCTTTGATCAAATAGAGTTTGCAATGAAGCCACTTTTACTCTGTGGATATAAAAATTGCAACCGTAAAGTCATTCAAAAGGAAAGCATGAATGAACTACATTGGATGCTTCTTTGAAGATGAATGTAACCACCTACACACATAGACTCAAGTCTTTTCTGACTGATGCTTTCATTATGCTAAACCTAACCATGAAGAGAAGGTGATGAGGCATGATAGGAATCAGACATGGAAGTTTAGTTAATAGCCCTCCAACATTTTTTTTTTTTTTTGGAGAACAATCAATGCAGACACTTCTAGTCAGAGGTAAATGTGTATAGATTAAAGATAGCTCTAAATGTTGTCAGTATACTCCTAAGAAATGGAGTCTAAAACCTCCTTTTCACATGAGTCTGGACAATTCTGTGATTTATAGATCAATATAAAATGAAAAACTGGCACTGACTTAGGATACCCCATTCATTTAAAAATGTATGTCTCTTTGGACAGGCTTTGGCAGTTCTATGCATGACATCCAACCTACTCTTAGACTTTCCATGATAAAAATAGCATATGGGATGAGTACTCTGGTTAATGGTTCTATCAGAACCCAGTCTTCAAAGAATGCCTGTGCCTGATAATATACTAAATATGTAAGTGAAGACATCTTTGACCCTCTGGAATCTAATGAATACTAAGTGTACAAGTTGATGCTTTATATATGGATACAGAGAAGAATGATTAATCAATCTAATTTGTGTATTGATTACATCATATATTTACAGTTTGCAAATGAAAACTTCAGTACCTAGGGGATCTAGCACACTGAAGCTTAGTCATGATTTAGTACTAGATCATTGGTTTGAGTTATGAATTGGTTGCAAAATTATTGGTGTTTAGGCCCTGGATAAAAATTATACATATTTGTCTCAACATTTGTATATATATTTCTTCTTGTTCAAAATTAATTCTACATAGATTTATAGGAATTATATTGTGAATACAATACATATTGAATATATAACAAGCACTTATTAATTCTCATAATAATAGTTAGCATTTGACATTTTCTGTGTTCAAATCTTCCAGTAAGGTATTTCATACGATAGAATGAGCAGCCTGATATGATTAAGTAAAAGAGAATTTTGGTTTAGTGAGGTCAAGATCCTGAGACTAGAAATAAGAAAATTGTTTGAATTTGCTTTTTGTACAACATTACTTCCATACCATAAACTAAATATAAAGTCAATACCAAGTAATAAGTCATTAGCAAAAAATACAATAAAATATATATCAAATGATGTGTAACATAATCACACTTATTCAATGTATTTCAACATAAAACAACTAACTTGATTAATGCCAAAATTACAATTACTTTTGTATTAACCCTCTTCCCTGACTTGTTGATAAAAACTACCTACATCTTGACTATTTTAATCAATCTACTATTTTCTGCACTTATAACCTTGTCACCTAGACAATCAATTAATTTAACAGAACTTGGGTGAAAAACTTAACAGATTCATACATTAGTATATTTGGTTGATATTTTCACTCCAAATTTCGATTTAAATTGCTTTCATTACTATGTAGCTTTATTCATTTTTTCTTAGTGAATGTCACATTCCCAGATATTATTTTTCAATTTTTGGAGATTATAATATATTTACATAATTTCATTTTTTGTCCCTCAAAATACTCCCATATACCGTTCCTTACTCTTTTTCAAATTCATGGACTCCTTTTAAAATGAATTATTCGTTAACAGCGTTTCCTGTCTAAATAGTGAATAAGTAATTGTGATCTGGAGCTGTACTGGTTAGTTATGTGAGTCAACTTGACACAAGCTGAAGTTATCACAGAGAAAGGAGTTTCAGTTGAGAAAATGCCTCCATGAGATCCAGCTGTAAGGCATTTTCTCAATTAGTGATCAAGGGGGGAGGGCCCCTTGTGAGTGGTACCATCTGTGGGCTGGTAGTCTTGGGTTCTATAAGAAAGCCAGCTGAGCAAGCCAGGAGAAGTAAGCAAGTCAGTAAGCAGCATTCCTCCATGGCCTCTGCATCAGCTTCTGCTTCCTGACCTGCCTGAGTTCCAGTCCTGACTTCCTTTGGTGATAAACAGCAGCATGGAAGTGTAAGCCTAATAAACCCTTTCCTCCCCAACTTACATCTTGGTCATGATGTTTGTGCAGGAATAGAAACCCTGACTAAGACAGGAGCTAACAGTCAATGTTGAGTTGCTCCCTGCAGCTATTGCATTAATCTAATTTTGTCACTCTTTCCACATTCTAAGTGAATGTGAACATTGTCTCGAGGTACATTCCTACAGGTATACCCACAATGATGCGATCAAATTTGAGGATTGTTTTCAGTAGTCTTGAAGGATGGTATGTAATTTTCAACTAAATTTCTCAAAACAAAATAAGCTTTCATATATTTAAGAAATAAAAATCCTAAAACCAAACTTTAAAACATCCTGTCATTCTAGCATAGAATACAGAACTATTTTTGTTTTTGACACTGGCCAGAGGAATTTTATTATCTGCTCACTAATTATTATACACATAAACATGTCTTTTACTGTTGATATCTCTTTAAACCCAAACACAATTTAAATCTAGAGGATTAAAGTTATTAATATAAAAATATTTCTTCATATGTCTAAGAGACACCAAATAAACACATAGCACTCCAGATTTCCATAGGGCAGATCTTTCTCAGATAAACTTCCACCCTGTTGGTTGAATGTACACTGTCAGAACAACCTGCTGTACTACAGAAAAACAAAAGCAAGCAGTCAGCCACCAAGCACTTCTTTTTTTGTTGAGGTGACTGATTAAGGAATTTAATGAAGCCTGTTTTCTATACATTGATTAAATGCTATTAAATTTTGCTAATGACAAATAACTATTTGGAGCATGAGCCATCTCATTTATCAAGTTTGAAAGACAAATGAAAATCTGGAGTGATAAAACACAAAACCACATAAGAAGAATGTCCCCAGAAGGAAGGAATTTTACAGTCCTGTAAGATACTAGCTTCCATGTAGAGAGATGCTGTTGGTGACACATTTGTCCTAGAGCAGGCTATTTGAGTAGTGCTTTCAATAATGGGGCATAGAATTACAGACATAAATTGTGCCTTGGATATTAAGTACCAGATGACTTAGCTCTTTTTACTAGGATATATATCAGAAAAAACAAAACAAAACAAAAGTGTTGCTGGCAGCAGAAGAATGAAAACAAGGGACCAAAGTCAGAAGGTGCTGCTTTACCCTTCTTGCCTGAAACAAACTCCTATAATTTGTTTTATCATTCCTTGCTCACTGGTCACCTCATTCCTTGATTAAATGGGACACCAGCATATTTAGGTATTTCTTTTCTTTCCTTCTTTCTTTCTTTGATTGAAAAATAAGTGCAAGAATTAAAATGTCTAAAGTAGTGCCATGTTTTATGGGAGAGAGAGAGAGAGAAGTGCAATTATGCTTGTTGCATCGATCTAGAGACTTTTGCCATCCTAGCAGATTGCAGGTGAATCACAATTAGAAGAACCAGGTAATAATTGCAGTGGAGTAGAGAATATAAGATAGCCCTACCAAGAAGTGGTAGTTTCTAATCAAGCAATGCATTTGGGGAGTTCATTTTTATTTTTATTACATTTTAAAATTTTAAACATTTTCATACTGCATATTTTTATCATATTATTTCCCCTCCCCTAATCCTCTCACATCCTCCCCAGCTCCTTACCCACACTACTTCATATTCTCTCTCTGACACACACATACCAAGAAAACAAAAGAAATGACAACAAAACAAAGAAACAAACAAAAACCCACCTCCAGCAACAAAAACCAAAGCCACTAACACATAACAAAAAGAAAAGCACACAAAAATAAGAGTCTTTTTTGTATTGTCAAACTGCCTCTAAGTATGAAACCTTCTGTGGAGTGTAGTTAATGTACCCATTGTCATCCCATTGGAGAAATCAGATCTTCCCTCTTCCAGAAGGTACCTATTCCAAGTAGCTTCTTGATTTGAGGGTAGGCCTTTGTGCTTACTTCCTCTATTCAGTGGAGTGATTTTTGTCTAGTTTGAATTTGTGCAGGTTTTGTGTGTCCTGTCACAGATTCTGTGAATTCAGTCTTGTTATATCTAGATTCTTTGGAGTCATACACAGCCTCTGGCTCTTATGATCATTCAAGTTCTTCTACATAGATCCCTGAGACTTGAGAGTATGGGTTTGATAAAGGCATACAACTTTGAGCTTAGTGATACAATGTGTCTCACTGTCTGCACATTGATCAGAAGTGGAATTTTAAGTTAATTATTTTCTACTGCAAGAGGATTTTTCTCCAATGAGGGTTGAGTGATGCAGTGTTATATGAGTATAGCAATGTGTCATTAGAAGTCATTTTATTTACATATTCATTTAGTAGTAATAAGTTTTCCCCTAGAGCCCACAACCCATCTAGTCTCTGGGTCTTGGTCTCACTAATGGTTATATGGAAATGTGGGTTCTATCTCATGGAGTGGGCCCTAAGATCAATAAAAAATTGGATTAAAAAAGTAGTCGTCACTCCCATAACATTTCTATCAGTATATCTTCCAGGTAAATTGCTGTTGTAGGCCACAGGGTTCATAGCAGGGTGAGAGTGATGATTGCTTTTCTCATCTGGTAGAGTATATAGTATCTTCAGGTACTAAAAATGCTTGTAAGTAGAGAAGTTTTTGGTTACATAACATCTCAATTTCTCTGTGTTTTGTGACATAAGTAAGTGAAGTCCTTAGAAGTCGGGCCTTGCTATCAGATTGTAGAGAGTAACCAGTAGCACAGGCAATGGCTTGTAGTATTTGGAGCTGACTGCAGGGCCCCTTTGTCCAGTGACTTAAGATACAACCCATTCCTGGTATTAGTGGATTTACTTGGTAGTGTTTGATGTCTATTTGGGGCATTTTCTCCCAATTTAAATTTCTTAAATGTATTTTAGGAAAACATTATAGGCTATTATCAATGCTATTAGTTACCTCCCATTCTGATTTTAGGGAGATATTTTTTATGGATGAACTCCTCTGACATTGTCTATGGAATAGAATATTTGGGCTTATGGAAGTCCTTAAGTCCTTTGATGGCCATTCTACATGACAGATCTCTTCTTGTATTCTTGCATTCCTCCAATAATCACTGTGTAGTATTGTCTGTGTGCTGGGTGTGTCCACAGTACTATGGACACAGTTCTAGTTAAGTGATATTGACTGTCCTGGGTCTCACTATGGTTAAATTTATTCAGCTTTAAAAAGCTTTCCATTTTTGTTAAAATGGAAAGAAATATCTCTGAATGTCATTATATTGTGTGTCACATATTTATTTTTGTCATTCAAAACACAAACTACTCAGTTTGGGCTCCACTAAAACGTACAGCGAGAGAGATGCATTGAGGAAGGGTACAGTCTAGATGGTGACTTCCTATCACAGAGAAAGACTGCTTCTCTGCAGTCTTCTTTCTCTAGCCCAGTAACCATAAGTGTAAGATTTTTTAAAAAAGTAAACCTTGAGGAATTTGGTACCATTTCATTTCCTCCTGTCTCTGATCATAAGAATTATCACTTCAGCCTGAATTGTTCAAGCAACACCACATCAATCACACTTCTTGACCATAAATAATAGCTTAGGAATATATTTGTGTTATAACATTAGGAACTTCTAAGGGAAATGTTTCCAGAGCCTTTAGCAGTATGTTGATGTTTTTGTCCTTTGAAGAGCATGTGGCCCTAGAAACCACTCGAACTACCTTGGTTCTAGAAAGACAAACAATTGAAGATAAGGTTATCAGATAGGGAAAAGAATATGGAAGCATTATCTAGCTGCTCAATTGAGTTTAATCTACCCTAAAAACTTGAGTGCCCTAACATTAGACTTTGCATAAGCCTGTTAAGCTATTTTGAGTTAACTTTTTTGTTATATGCAATGTAATTGATCTTATGGATACAATAAATTGAGTATTATTTGAAAGGGTGGTTAATTGCAGACCATTTTCCATCATACATCCAAACTAGCTGAGGAGGTCTTTCAGAAGTGATGGAATTTCAAGTTGAGTGGAAGAGATTTCAGGCAAGAGGGAGTCTTTTGGATAACAGTAATGCTGTTTTTAGAGTCTTTTTCTATATGTCTACAGAGCCCTTCCTAAACTAACTTTCTGTATTGTTGGTTAAAATTGCACAGGTATGAAATAGCTATCATGTACAAGCAATGTTATTCTACTGAGAAAACAGGTGCAGTGTTGCTATTTGTTCCCAGGTTGATTTATTAGTGCCATAAAGAAGTCCTAGTTCCATACTGAGACATTGTAGATTTTTCAGATAATTATTTGAGTGATAACTTTTGGGGGGACACTGGAAACAATGCTATAGAACAGAGGAATGGCAGGAAATATAAAATAAGAATAATTTTTGATGCAGTTGCCTGTGCAATATGGTACTCTTTTCCTCTTAAGTTCATTTTCAAGCTGCATTGAACTCTGTATTTTCACTGTAATTTTTATGATATTTTTACTATTCCAGAATGTGTGTGTGTGTGTGTGTGTGTGTGTGTGTGTGTGTGTGTTCACCAAGATGACTTGGAGTCAGAAGTAGATGCAAGCTGGCAGTTCAGGTACTCTCTCTGTTCTCTGAAGATTCTCATCAGTCTTTCTTCTCCTTTCTGGCCAGAGAGCCTGAACACAGTCTTTTATTTACTAAAATTATATCATCAAGGTTTTTGATCATTGTTAATAATCTTCAAAAATTCTTAAATTTACATAAATTCTATGAATCCCAGATCAAAAGTCCCAACCCCCATTTCCTTAGGGCAGAAACTAAACACACAGCAAAAGCACATTTCTTTATAAGTTTACACAGGTAGCTAGGCAGAGCTTTTGCGGTTTCCTGGTACAGTAGACAGCAGTCTTCAGTAACTACTTTCATGTAAGAACAGAAAGATTACAGACTACTAAAATTAAAATGTTTCCTTACAAACTTTTGAATTTATGTGAGTAAAGTGGTTAGCTCTCTCTAATATCTTTCTAGGCATTGTCATCTCCAATTCTTCAAATAGCTAGAACAAAGTACTAATTTTTTATATGCTTCTACATCATCTTTTAATTCTCTAATCTTCATTTCCTCATCCTAGCAATTCCATAGCCTCTTGTACTCTCCTTCTAATACTATTTGTTCCTAAATCAGATATAAATTTATATTATTTTATTCATACCTTTTCTTTCTGATACCACTTTAACTCTCTATCCTTGATGTCTCCAAGTTCACACTAGCTAATTAATGCAGCAGTCATTGGACCTGAGTGTACATGTGTCTCCTCATGATTCCAAATTCAAGGGCAAATCTGACAATGTACTATTTCTACAAAGGACCATGTAGGTTTTTCTGGCTCTGTGGTTATGTTGTCTAGATCCTTTCCCATGACCCTAAAGGTCAAGTGGAAGTTCTGCTCCTCATCCTCCACAGCCTCAAGATCATCTCCATTCCTCATTCCTGAGAATCACATCTGTTTCAATTATTATGGTGTGATTAGCTCTGAGTAACGGGGGGGTAGTATGTTTACCAGAAAGAAAGACTGAAAGTAGAGTAGTAAAGACAGCAGATCAGCTTTGGGACAACAGCAACCATCAGTACATGTGGGGATCATAGGTATCAATGGCCTGGTGATGCTCTAGGGACAGGAAGTGTGTCATACCTCCCCATACACAGCCATGGCAGACCCAGAATGTGTGTGTGTGTGTGTGTGTGTGTGTGTGTGTGTGTGTGTAATAACTGCCACCAATCTGTTCAAGAACAAACAAAAATAAGAAGTTGATAGCATACATACTTGCTGATATGTGATGGCAGAGATTTATTTCTCTTGGGGAATAAATCTTATATTACCCTTGGTACCTTCTTGGCCCTACAGTGGGTCCTATCATGTTTCATGGCTCTCACAATGGAATGTAGGCTATGGATTCAGAACTAATTTTACAGTAGGCATCTCAGTGAATGCTGGAGTGAAGATAAACTATTTTATGAATCCATCAGGTGAGTTTTAATTTTTAGGGCTTTCATAAAATCTGTGTGCCTCAAATTTTTGATAAATTTATTATTGTTCACAATATAATCATGTGTGGGATGCTACAAATAAATCATTAAGAGAGGATATGAATGAAAATTTTAATGTTTTATTTATTCTTATTTCTTTTTATTTCTTACATAGCTATTTCTCGGTAGTTACATATGAATTTACTGGAAATGATGTCAACCACTATTACTGAGGCTATGGAGCGCTCACAAAAAGGGACCTAGCATGGCCACACTCCAGAAGACCCAACAAGCTTCTGAAAGAGTCAGATGCAGATATTTGCACCCAACCAATGGATAGAAGCTGCTGACCCCTGTGGTTGAATTAGGGAATGGCTGAAAGAAGCTGAGGAGGAGGGCAACCCTGTAGGAGGACCAGCAGTCTCAATTAATCTGGACCCCCAAGATCTCTCAGACACTGGATCACCAACCAGGTAGCATACAGCAGCTGATATGAGGCCCCCAACACATATACAACAGAGGACTACTAGGTCTGATTTCAGTCAGAGATGATGCACCTAACCCTTAAAAAATTGGAGGCCCCAGGGAGTGTAGAGGTCAGGTGGGGTGGAGATTGGGGGTGGGACATCCTCGTGGAGACAGGGGAGTGGGGAAGAGGTATGGGATATGGAACAGTCAGAGCATGGATGGGGGTGGAGAATAAAATCTGGAGTGTAAAAAAATAAATTATATATATATAAAGAAATTCTCCAATAAAAATCAAAAGACATTTTCAAATAGTGGCCATATTTTGAAGATATCCTTTTCCATAAGATATCAAAATTTCTTCAATTTTAAGAATTATTTCTCATATTTTTATTATCAGAAGAAATATATTATTTTGGTAGTGAAATAGAAGCCAGTATGAGCAGAGGAAATATCAAAATCTTACCCAATATCACATTCTTTTCTTTACGTGGCCTGTAAGTTCTTCATTTCCTTTTCAGATTTACTTAAGAAAAATATGGGACACTTTTCCATAAGAATTCAGAATATTTCATAGGTAAATGGATGCAAGGGATTGCTAACAGATAATAGAAATATATGTGTTACATAAAATAACTTATAAATAACTTTGTTTCTTATAGAGCACTATTTTATTAGAAATGACATTTTCACATGAGCCAATTCAATATATAAAATCTAGTGTGTAATAAAGTAAACAAATCATTGCTTTTCATCTTCTTCTAACTAAAGAAATAATATTGTATAGTAAATCTTTATTTTGTGGTGATACATGTCGAGATACCATTTAACCAAGAGGTATTTTGAAATTGTATTTTCCCTTTTGTACATAAAGGAATTTATTTGGCAATTATTAGTTCAAAGATTTGTGGATGGAACATTTGAACCTGAAGTGTAACTTAATTGGAAATTGATTAGAAACCAAGAAAAATTGTCTGGGAAGACAACATAAATCAGTGAAATTTCAATAAAAATAAATCTGATATTTTTAGAAAGAGATATATTTCAGCATTTACAAATTTTGGAGTAGCTATAAATGACAACCTCCAGCTGCCAAATTTCTTCTAAGAAAAAAACATTACTATGTTAAAATAATGAAGTTTAATTAAATACAGATTAGGAATTCTAGTCTATGATCATAGCATCTTGAATGTATCTGATCTCTTCTGATCTCAGAAGCTAGGCAGGGTTGGACCTGGTTAGTTCTTGGTTGGGAGACACATTAGTAATTCCACTTTTTGCTTTATTTCGCCATACCTATTTTATCTTAGCCATGCCAAAATCCCACAGTGATGATTAAATAGTAGGCTACCATCTAAAAACATCACTCTCCAAGGAGCTGATATTATTATTGGATGAATAATGGGGCATAGAAATATAACCGTAGAGGGGATGCATGAATCTCACTGAGAAGGGGAAATAGAATAGATATCATGAATTGATAGGAGGAGGGGATCGAATGGGGATGGGGGTGAGGATGGAAACTGGAGGGGTCAGGTAGAGAGAGGATGGAGGGAGAGAGTACTGGGAAAGACAACTGGAATGGGGGAGCATCTCTGGGATGAGCTAGAAAATGAGGGCAATGGAAACTCCTAGGAGTCTATAAAGGTGACCCTAGCTAGCTAAGACTCCTAGCAATGGGGTATATGGAGCCTCAACAGGCCATCTCCTGTAACCAGGCATGATTCCCAATGCAGGGATTGAGAAACTAACACAGCCACAAAACTTGACCTACAAATTGTCTTTCCTACAAGATATGAAGGGGTAAAGGTTGAGCAGAAATTAAGGGAGAGTCCCACTAATAACTGGTCCAGCTTGAGACCCATGCCATGAGAGGGAACTCACTCCTGACATCACTAATGATATTCTGCTATACTTACATATAGGAACCTACCATAACCATCAACAGATAGGCTTCACCCAGCAGCTGATGGAAACAGATGCAGAGACTCACAGCCAAACACTAGGCAGTATTAGGGGAATCTATGGAAGAGGGGAAGAAAAGATTGTAGAAGCTAGAGAGGTCGACACAACAAGAAAACCTAAAGAATCAACTAACCTGGAGTCCTAGGAACTCCCAGAGACTGAACTGCCAACCAAGAAGCCTGCATGGGACTGATGTAGGTCCTCTGCACATATTTTACCTTTTTGTATCTTGTTCTACATGTGGAACTCCTAACAGCAGGAGAAGTGACTGTCTTTGACTCTGTTGCTTGCCTTTGGGACACTTTCCTTCTACTGGGCAGCCTCTTCTAGCCTTAATAGGCGAGGATGCACCTAGTCCTATTGCAACTTGATTTGCCAGGGCTGGTTCTGAAGAGAATTGGAGGAGGAATAGAGTGGATAGGGGGCAGATGGGTGGGATTGGGAGGAGAGGAGGGAGAAAAATGTCAGTTAGGATGATAAATAAATAAATAAATAAATAAATAAATAAATAAATTCAATAAAAGATGTGCTGAGGGCTTAAGACCCTGGGCTACGTTCAAGATGACACATTCTTGCTACTTGAAAAAAAAAAGTATATATCTGGAAACATACATCAGGTGGTAATTCTAGATTGTACTGTGGCTAGTTAGTTTTAACTGACTGATTATTTCTTCAGTTACTAAAAGTACTGTTTGGGTACTGTGGATAGAAAGGTGGGCCATAGTATAAATCCAAATACTGTATAGATTACACTTTTCTCCATAGGAAAACCTGTCTGGAAATGGCAAAGAAATGCTTCCATTTGAATAGCTCTTGAAGAAACCTCGGATTTGAATTGAAAAGTTCTTGTTAGTCATGCTGTTATTTTCTGCTACTAGTCTTCAGATGGGAGCTTGAAGCTTTACAAAGGGGTTTGACATCACATCCTTTATCAGAGACTAAGGTGATTATTATGAAAAGAAGCCCTAGAAGGGGAGTGGATTGCAAGCTACTAGATAGGTTCTGCTGTAAAGCCTTCCTTGAAATGCTTTCTGAATACTAGAAATTTTGTACATGAACAAATAATTAGAATCTTATATTTTTTTACTTGAATCCTTGAGTCAACATAATTAAGAAAAATTTTGTTATAAAATATGGGTACAGAAAAGCTAAATTTAAATTTGTCACCTTAGCAGCAAAGAGGGCAGCAAAGCAGGTATAAAATGAAATCTAATGAGTACATGAAATCTGCCTTATTAACTTTAAAATTATATTTATTATTTTTGTCTGTACATACACACACACACAGACACAAACTACAACATACAAGTGGAGAGCATAGTGCAACTTGCAGGAGGTGGTTCTCTACTTTCACTGTATACATCTCAGGAAAGGAGCTCAGGTTGCCAGATTTGACAGCAAACCTGTTAACACCCTGAGCCATCTAACTGACCCAATACCTTGTCATTAAATTTATGCAAGACTAAAGAAGGATGGGGATAAATGGAATGTTTACTTTGAACATGGGTTTTTCTTTTTGAGTGCAGAAGAAACTCCCAAAAGATCAGGACATAATTTATTGTCATGTAGACAGAGTAGAACTTGTGTGTGGCTATCAGGCAGGTTATACAAATGTGCCACTCAATGATTAAAGCAACACACGTCTTAGGTGATTTAAATCCCTCTTACTGGGAAGCAATAATAATTTTAAAATGTGAAGGTTATAGCAAATGTCAACTCATGGTTTGAGCTCATGCTTATGGAAACAGGATGGCTTTTTTTTTTTTTTTTAGCTTTAAGGGTTTCTTTTTGAGATTATAGTTTGATTACATCATTTCTCCACCACCCCTTTTCCCTGCCAAACCCTTTGATATACCTCTCCCACTCTGATCCAAATATATGGCCTTTAAAAAAAATATATATATATATATTAGACATCATAATATAGACATATAATATACACAAAATGTATAACATGTAATTGAATATATAATATAATGTAAATAATATATACACACACACATATATATTTATATATCCATATATACTCACATTGGCTACCAGTGTGTATGGTTTGAAGGTTGACTGGCACTTGACAACCACCAATTGGTGTAGTCCTCCATGGTGAAGGCTATGTCTCCTGTTCCCATTTTCCTCAGTTGCTTATATATAATTAGTTCTTTGAGGTCTCATGAGCTTTTCTCTATTTTGGCATGCTTATTGGTGTCATGGGTTGGCTTTTTGTACTTTTGGTCAACAGAGACCTCTCTTATGATTTGGTAGGATAAATACAGGTCCTTCTGAACTTTGGATGAAAAGGAAGGCAGATATGTAAGTTGAACATAGCTGTTTGCTTAATTGCATCCGCATTTTATTTACGGTTCAGGACAGACATACTCTGCTTTAATTATACTATTTGAAGGTTTAATATGGGGTTGTACTACAACGAATATGTTAGCGGATAAATTCATGACAGCTATTGGCTTTTTTGACTTAGGATTTGAATATTGTTTGTTTTCCCTTATAAATACCTTGAACAAATATTAGTGGATAAGTCATTGGAATACACACATTATAGATGCCAGCATGGAACTGAGGTTGATAACTGCTAAAATCTGACCCAGAGGAACTTCTGTTAGAATTGTAATTCCATATTCAAGGCACACAAAAGGCTGTGAGGACTGAGATGAGATCAGAGGCTATAAAGGAACCAGCGTCACTGAATTGGATCCTGAGATCCACATCAGCATATCTCCCATTCATCCATAATGTGAGTTATTTATAGGAATAACCTATAAATAACTTAAATATATTTTAGTGGCTTAAATATAGTTATTTATAGGCATAACCTATAAATAACTTAAATATATTTTAGGGCTTAAATATATTTTAGTGGTTTGTCATTAGCTCTTTAAACTTAAAACAGTGGCTAGACATTGAGTGGACAGATGGCCAACTCACATTTGTGAAAGCTAATTGTTCAATTTTTAGGAATTTCAAAATCAGTCATTGAACTCTGAGTAACATGGAACAGTCTGTCATACCTCCCACCCCACCCCAGCCCACCCCACCCCACTCCACTTCCAAGAGAACAACTTGATACAATTTATCACCATACCACCAGGCATGAAATTTCTTGTACATGGAAAGATAAACTTGCGATTAGAGTTCCTGATCCTGACACATGATTCTGATTTTTCTTTAGTCATCTGGTTTCTTACTCTTGTTCTTATCTCAAAATTACATACATTACTGAGTGCCAGATGGACCAAAATCTTTCTCTGTGTTGATCATGCTTATAGCCTTAGCTATTTGATATCTTTGATGATTTCTTTTTCTTTTGGTTATCTTATTTTGATGGAGATCTTAATCTGGTTGAATTTACCTGCTCTTATTACTGACCTATACCTTTGCTGGGTCCAACATCCATACTTTTGAATCCAGAGAGATATCCAAGGATTTATTCAGTATCTGTATGGTTCTCAAAGAATATTTCTAATTCTCACTGACACTATTGGTGCTTGCTCGATGCCGTTTAGCATGTGTCATTTTAGTATGACTCCCATGTCATCACCTGCATTCTCCTGACACTTCTCCAGGTGGAGCAAGGTGAAGGTGTAGTTGACTTAATTATTGAATAATAGTGAGGTAATAAGGAGTGTTTTCATATACTGTATGATAGCAGCTGAAGTTAAATACTCTCACCTCATTTTGTCCCCAGGTGTATCAACTCTAAAGGATGTTCTACAACAATTTATATAAAGTTTCCAGTGGGCTTTTGTGTTAAAGAAAGACCTAGTCAAGAACATAGGATTCTATTGTTCTCACCTCCTTCATTGGATCACATCTTATCTGTTCAGCAGGTACCTCTCCTAAATAAACTACTGGCATTTACATCGTGCCTATGATTCTGATTCCGGGACTCAACCTGAGACATTCCTTCTCTCGTTAGGATGTCAATAACGGAGTGTAAAGCGTTTATGAACTGAATTCTGTAAAGAACTTGAGTTGTCATACCTAGGTAAGAAGATTCTTGACTACAAGATCACACATGTGTAATCATTCAATTCAGCATTCAATTTGGTGTCTGCTATATTTTTAATGTTGTATGGTGGCCAAACATTTTGCAGTGGTTCTTCTTATGTTTTTCCTTTCTCATGTCACTGTAAGGTATAAGTGGCACATATGTCCTTGATTTGAGATGAATGCTTTATATTTAAATCTCTCAATAAATACAAAATGTCATTATACTTGATTATGTGACTTACATAATGTAAAAACATACTTCTATAAATTTTGGAGATAGAATTCACCTGAAAGATGCTTCAACCAGTACTTGGGGTGACCCCAGAATGTTTCCAAATGCAAATATTTTTAAATAAAGATGATATGAGTCCTATTTACTGCAGTCTGTGGACACACTTGCCCTCAGAAATAGTGAAAAAATAAGGAATTGGTATGGGCATTTCTAGAGACTAGAAAAAAAACATCAAAAATATAATACGATATAAACATTTTCACTTATAATTTGTTTTCTATTCCCTTTGATAATGCAAAGGGTAATTTTAGGCCCTAAAATGACTGAAAATAAAGATATGAATTTGTATTTTATAATGTTGGTGAGTTTCCAGATAACAACGGTGCTGAAGTACAAACTTCATAGTATTACATCTACAGTTTTTCAACCATCAGACTCTGTATAAATAAAAAGGAATGTTAGTGCTGCTAGATATTTGTAAGCTCTACTATTTAAATCATAGAACACTAGTTATGAATATTTATTAATCACACTTAGTACTATTCCATATTTTAAGAGTTCTTGAGGTTTTCTATAATTTGATCATAACACAAGATCAAGTGAAAAATTAAGTGGTTATCTTTGCTAACAACCTTGGATTTATTAATTCATATGAATACAAGCAAATATGAGCACTTGGCATTTTTTATTTGATGATCCATAGTTCATGAGAATCAGTCTTTTTTATAGATTCAATATCTGTATTCCTACTTATCCTTTAGAAAGAGGTATTTTGCAGTTCTTTTGAACTAGGTTATCTGAATGCTGTGATTCAGGTTTTTGTTTTAATTTAAAATTGTGGTTCTGTGAATCTTGCTACAAAAATGAGGATTTTCCTGTAGACTATTGAATGTCATCTTAATCTAACTCCTGAGGGGAGATAAAATTTGCTGCCAAATGGGTGAAGTTGGTATCTTGGCTCAAGCATTAATTTGAGAAATTTTAGTTTTCTTACCCTTCACAAACTGTGATTATTATTTTTTTAATTGTAAGACATGACTTTTTCATTTTACCAAGTAAAAATCACTGACTCCAGCTTGTATCCTTTCTCAATTTTCTGATTAAATATGTATTATTAGCATTGTTATCTCTTTATAAGACTATCCATTTATGTGTGAAGGCCAAACAAAAATATCCTACAATGAATTTAAAAAACTGTTTTGTGCTTAAGATCAAGCCGTATTGCCTTGTTGATCAATGTCCACTCTTTTCAGACCTTCGTTCTAGTCTGAGTTGCAGCCAGAGAAAAATATTTTGAGTTGTAACATTCACAATTTTATAAAGAGATGCGATTTAAAAGAACCCCATTCAATACTCAAAGCATCTACTATTCATTCTGAGACTGAAGATTATTTTTAAAGAAGTTTTGCTTTTCATCTTTACTCATGGAAAAGGGGGGCCAGAAATGAGAAATAAAATATTATCCATTACCAAGAATTTTCCATATGCAAAAGGCATCCAGTTTGCCTGATGACCTCATTGTAGATACATTCCAAGGGCTGGTATTCATTCCTCTTTTGCAATTGTTATGTTTATAATGTGTAATCTTTTAAAGTAGCAACCTGATTATCAGCCCCCTCTCATAAATCTGGGACATGTGCAGTATTTTGCCATTTAGGATGGAAATCCAACCAAGTATATGTTGAAAGTTTAAAGTGAATTCATTCACTTTCTCTTTTCCTTTAACTATTTTCCAGACTATTTAGGGAAATGTCAATTCTTCAGAGTAAAACAAAATGGGCAAAAATCCAAGAAGTTAAATTTAGTTTTTGTGAATGTCTTCCCACCATAAAATATTTCCAAGTTAGCTCAGTTAATTGAGTATGCAACTATGAAATGCCCCAAAGGAATTGGTAGTAGAAGCCTAGTGTGCTATAGCTTTCTAACTTGGATTTTTAAAAATTTTTATTACAAGTTTGGCTTCTTTAAAAAGATTCATTTGCTGGAGCATTATTACTGGTGAGTGAATATCCATCCAGAAATTATCTTGTGGACATTTACACATGTAAGTTCAACCTCAGGCTCTAGAAAGCTTTCCTCAGGGGTGGGAGGAGGGAGGGAGAGAAAAAAAGAGGGAGGTGGAGAAAGAAGAAGGAGGAAGGAAAAGGGAGAGAGAGGGAAATCTGATTTCAGTTTCCATGGAAATAGGCTAAATAAGGACTTTAACAGACAGGAGTATGGCAGTTCCCAGCTGCTAAGTTTTAGCACAGTACTATTGGGACAAAATCTGAATGCATCCCAATCCTTTATATTACGAGATCAGTATTATAATTTGTTACCTGGAATATTGATTTTTTTTGATACAAACTTTCTTTGTGACAGTGATAATCACTCACCCATTCAGTTGGCCCTGTGAAAAGAACTCAGACAGAAAACTCACCCAACACAAATTGTTTCATTACCCCATACATACATTGCTCTGTTACTACTTTTATAGGGTTTTTTTGCTCCCACTTTATATAGATTTTTACCTATAAACAAATACACTCAGAATGTCCCACATCTAAATACCAAAGGAAAAGTCTATAGAAAAGAGAGGGTAAACTTTTTGTTAGGATTCTGTTGACTATATAAAAGGTCTGTGTTTTTAGATGCTTGCTGCTCTAATTTTATTGGCAAACGTGCTGTTGTGCATTAAAATAAAGTTGGGGAATAGAGTTTTCCTCCTATAGAGATAGGGGCATAATATTGTGACAATTAAGCTAAAGAAGGCACCATATGCAAGATTTATTTTTATAAAAATGTTATTGGCTGTTAAACAAACAAAAACCTCAAGCTGAAATATGTAGGATACTGAGTCATACACAATTTTGGTGGCTCATCTGGAAAACACACACACACACACACACACACACACACACACACACACCACCACCACCACCACCTCCACCATCAACAACAACAACGACAACAGCAGCAGGAAAATTGCATACTAATATCTGTTAAAGAGTATTTAAATACCCAGACATAAAGAAAGAAAGAAAACGAAAGATTCCAACTCATTTTCCTGGCCTGCCGCCATTTCAGTCTTTGGTGTGAATCTATGAGATTTGACATGTGCATAAAAATGTGAAAGCAGAAGAAATTAAAAAAGGATAAGTCTGTGAGGTTTTGGATATGCAATTTTGTTTGATTTCATCATTCCACAATGAATACAGATAGTGAAGCATCATATTGCATCGCAGAAGCATATATAATTTTGCTATGTCAATAAAATAGATATAAAGAAAGGTGAAAGTAGAAAGTTTAAAATCTTTATAGTCGGAATTTAAAAATTCTCTCTCTGTGTATGTGTGTGTGTGTGTGTGTGTGTGTGTGTGTGTGTGTGTGTGTGTGTATGTGTGCTCACAGGCACATGCCCACTGGTGTTTGCAGGAGACAGAGAAGCTGTGTAATGGATGTGTATGCATGTGGAGAACAGAAGACAACCAAAGGTGTCGATTCTTAACTTCCATTTCTTCTGTCTTGTTTGACAAAGTCTCTTGTTATTTTCTACTGGATATACTAGACAAGCTGACCAGTGAGCCTCTGGGGACTCTGTTGGTTTGTTTGCTTCTGCCTTCCATCTTGCCATGGCAGTACAAATACATGGCACTTTGTACAGTGTTGTGTGGGTGCTGACGATCTGAACTTAGCTCCTTTTTGTTTTGGTTTTGATTTAATTTTTATTGAAAATGGATTCTTCTCTCATACAATACATCCTGACTACAGTTTCCCCTACCTCAGATCCCCCAGCTCTTTACCACTTCCTCTCCCCCCAGATCCATTTTCCATTTGTTTCCTCTTCAGAAGAGAGCAGGTTTCCAAAAGACAACAGCCAAACAGGTTAAAACAGGATATGATAAGACAAAGCAAAGGCCCTCATGCTGAGGCTGGACAAGGCAACCCAATAAAAGTGTCCCAGAAGCAGGCAATAGTCAGAGATCTACCCACTCCTACCATTGTAAGTCTCACAAGAATACTAAGCTAACAGCCGTAGCCTTGTGTAGCAAGTACTTTACCCATTGAACCATCTCCATAGCCCCTACACTTGGAATTCAATACCTAGATTGAAAATGCAAAGGTTCATTGGAAGATAGGATTTTATTATGAAAAGATGTGAAAGACTCACTGTGTTTTGCATGAGTCATTTCCTGGAGTTTGTGTACTAAATGGCTTGAAGGTTTCTACAGTCTATAAATGCTATACACAAGCACAAAATATCACTCTTTGCTGAAAGCTAGTCAGGTGGAGAGGAACTGTAAGATTGCCAGTCATCAGTGGGATGGTTTTCCTTGTTGATTTTGTTTCTGTGTCTGTAGGTGTGGAATGATGTAAATACATATATTTGGGCATCAAGGATATTCAAGTAGTATAAAATATGGGACAATTGTTTCTGAAAAATAGGCCCTTGTTTATTACATTGATTTTTCTAAAAAAATTATTACTTTTATTTTTTTACAGTCCAGTTGTTGCCTGCCTCCAGGTCTGCCCTCCCACAGTTCCTCATTCCATTACTCCTTCCTCCTGTCCCCAAGAGGATTTCCTCCCCCACAAAACCTCCCCACTCCCGGGGCCTCAAGTCTCTAGAGGGTTAGGTGCCTCATCTCCTACTGAGGCCAGACAGGCAGTCCTCTGTTGTATATGTGTTGGGGGCCTCGGATCAGCTCATATACACTGATTTTTTGAACTGCTTTCAAAGAGAAAAATACTGCACAAGTTGCTCTTTCTTCTTTTAGCCTCACTGGTGTAAGTGCATGGTTTCTTCAGATCTGTTTAAGTCAAGAGATGTTGACCTGTATGAACAGCAGAAATATCTAGGCTTGTTGTTGTACAGAAGACATTAGCCATGATGAAATAGGACACACACACACACACACACACACACACACACACACACACACACACACACACACACACCTCCTACCAAAATGAAAATTTATTTCATTTTGCTCAATTGGTTTTTTTTTAAAGACAGACTCTATCTACACAACTCAGGTTAGCCTTGAACTCACAGGGATCTTCAGCCTACCTAATGCTGAGATTATAAGTATGTACCACTATACCTAGGCAAAATGATAGGATTTTCATTTATCATCTATCTATCTATCTATCTATCTATCTATCTATCTATCTATCTATCTATCTTGAATTTTCCTTGTTCTTAAGAATTTAATATATGCATACAGTGAAATCCAATCATATCTATCCAAGCTTTCCCTTCCAGTTTCTCCCTATTGCTCAAATACCCATCGTCCAGCATCTTGTAATTTCTATTAAGTCACTAAGTTGAATTAGTGCTACCCATATATGCATGGGTTTCAGGCATCCCCTGGAACACTTTTAATCTTGTCAGTGATCATATCCTCAACAAAGAACCACTCTTCTCCCCAGTAGCTATCAACTGCTAATAACTACTTCCTTAGTAAGGGGTCTATTAATGCTCCTTTTTAGAAAATGTTTCCATTTCTTTTTTCTTTCTTTCTTTCTTTTTTTTTTAGCATGGTATGTTTGTTTTATTTATATTGGGCTTTCTAACTTTGAAATGGAATTATTCAGTAAGAATGAACCTGTAATCCACTTATATTTTTGGTTGCAAGCCTAGCCTTTTTAAAAATTTTAATTAATTAATTAATTAATTAATTTTTTTACACTACAGATCTTATTCCCACCTGTCCACCCTCCAACTGTAACAACATCCCATACCTCCTCCCCACCCCCTGTCCCCACAAGGATGTCCCCACCCCCACCCCCACCCCCCTAACCCACCTGACATCTAAATTCCCTGGGGCCTCCAGTCTCTTGAGGGTTAAGTGCATCTTCTCTGACTGAACCCAGACCCTGGTAGTCCTCTGCTGTATATGTTTTGGGGACCTCATATCAACTGGTATATGCTGCCTGGTTGGTGGTCCAGTGTCTGAGAGATCTCAGGGGTTGGGTTAGTTGAGACTGCTGGGCTTCCTATGGGGTTGCCCTCCTCCTCAGCTTCTTCCAGCCTTTCCCTAATTCAACCACAGGGGTCAGCAGCTTCTGTCCGTTGGTTGGGTGTAAATATCTGCATCTGACTCTTTCAGCTCCTTGTTGGGTCTTTCTGAAGGCAGTCATGCTAGGTCCCTTTTTGTGAGCGCTCCATAGCCTCAGTAATAGTGTCAGGTCTTGGGACTTCCCCTTGAACTGGACCCCACTTTGTGCCTGTGGATGGACCTTCCTTTTCCTCAGGCTCCTCTACATTTCCATCCCTCTAGTTCTTTCAGAAGGGAACAATTATGGGCCAGAGTTTTGACTGTAGGATGGCAACTCCCTCCCTCATTTGATGCCCTATCTTCCTGCTGGAGGTAGGCTCTATAATTTTCCTCTCCCTATTGTCAGGCATTTCATCTAAGGTCCCTCCATTTGAGTCCTGAGAGTCTCTCACCTCCCAGGATGCTGGTGCATTCTGAAGGGTCTCCCCAACCTCCTACCTCCTGAGGTTGCCTGTTTCCATTCTTTCTGCTGGCTTTCAAGGTTTCAGTCCTTTTCCTTCACCCAATACCAGATCAGATTCCCCTTTCTCCCCCCATCCCCAGTTCACAATTCCTCCCAGGTCCCTCCCTCCCTCCCCACTTGTGATTGCTTTCTTCTCTCTCCCAAGTGGGACTGAGGCATCCTCACTTGGGCCCTTCAACTTGTTGACATTTTGAGTTCTGTGGACTGTATCTTGGGTATTCTTTTCTCTTTTTTGGCTAATATCCACTTATTAGTGAGTGCATACTATGCATGTCCTTTTGTGTCTGAGTTACCTCACTCAGGATGATATTTTCTAGTTCCATTCATTTCCCTGCAAAACCCAGGATGTCCTCATTCTTAATAGCTGAATGAACTACATTTTCTGTATCCATTCCTCTGTTGTGGGACGTCTGAGTGGTTTCCAGCTTCTGGCTATCAAAAACAAGGTTGCTATGAACATAGTGGAACACATGCCCCTGTGGCTTGGTGGGGCATCTTTTGGGTATATTCCCAAGTGTAGTATTGCTGGGTCTTCAGGTAGATCTCCTTCCAATTTTCTGAGGAACCTCCAGACTGATTTCCAGAGTGGTTGTACCAGCTTGCAATCCCACCAGCAATGGAAGAGTGTTCCTCTTGCTCCATATCCTTGCCAACATGTGTTGTCACTTGAGGTTTTGATCTTAGCCATTCTGATTGGTGTAAGGTGGAATCTCAGGGTCATTTTGATTTGCATTTTTCTGATCACTAAGGACTTTGAACATTTCTTTAGGTGCTTCTCATCCATTCCAGATTCTTCTGTTGTGAATTCTCTGTTTAGTTCTATACCCCAGTTTTTGATTGAGTTGTTTGGGTGTTTTGGTGGTTAGCTTCTTGAGTTCTTTATATATTTTGGATATTACCCCTATATTGGATGTGGGGTTAGTGAAGATTTTTTTTCCCAATCTGTAAGTTGCCGGTTTATCCTATTGACTATGTCCTTTGCCTTACATAAGCTTTCCAGTTTCATGAGGTCCCATTTATCGATTCTTGATCTTAGAGCCTGAGCCATTGGAGTACTGTTTAGGAAATTTCTCTCTGTGCCAATGAGTTCAAGGCTCTTTCCCACTTTCTCTTCTATTAGATTCAGTGTATCTGGTTTTATGTTAAGGTCCTTGATCCACTGGTACTTGAGCTTTGTGCAAGGTAACAAGTATGTATTTTCATTTTTCTACATGCAGACTGCCAGTTGGACCAGCACCATTTATTAAAGATGCTTTCTTTTTCCATTGAATATTTTTGGCTTCTTTGTCAAAGATCAATTGTCTATCCCTAAGTGTGTGGTTTTATTTCTGTGTCTTCAATTCTATTCCATTGATTAACATGTCTGTCTCTGTACAAATACCATGAAGTTTTTATCATGATTGCTCTGTAGTACATCTTGAGGCCAGGGATGGTGATTTCCCCCACCTGTTCTGTTAATGTTAAGAATTATTTTCACTATTCTGGGTTTTTTGCCTTTCCAGATGATTTTGAAAATTGCTCTTTCCATGTCTTTAAAGAATTATGTTGGAATTTTGATGGGGATTGCATTTAATCAGTAGATTGCCTTTGGTAGGATGGCCAATTTTTTTTTTTTTTACATTTTTAATTTTTTAAGAAATATTTTTCTCTCTGTTTTTTTCATTGGATATTTTCTTTATTTACATTTCAAATATTTTCCCCCTTTCCAGGTCTCCCCTTCAGAAACTCCTTATCCCATCACTCTTCCCCCTTCCTCTAGGAGGGTGCTCCCCCACCCACCCACCCACTTCCATCTTCCTGCCCTGGCATTATCCTATACTGGGGCATTGAACACCCTCAGGCATAAGGGCATCTCTTCCCACTGATGTCCAACAAGGCCATCCTCTGCCACATATGTGGCCAGCACCATGGTTTCTTCCATGTGGTTGGTGGTCTGGTCCCTGGGAGCTTCAGGGTATCTTGCCTGTTGACAATGTTGCTCCCTGCAAACCCCCTCAGCTCCTTCAGTCCCTTCTCAAACTCCTACATCTAGGACCCCCATGCTCAGTCCAATGGTTAGATGTGAGCAACAGCTTCTGTATTTGTCAGGCTGTGGTAGAGCCTCTCAGGAGACAGCCACATCAGGCCTCCATCAGCAAGAACTTCCCAGCATCCACAATAGCGTCCTGATTTGGTGGCTATATATAGGATGGATCCCCAGGTGGGCCAGACTCTGGATGGTCTTTCCTTTAGTTTCTGCTCCACACTTTGCCTCCCTATTTCCTCCTGTATATTGTTGCCCCTTCTAATAAGCACTGAAGCATCCACATTTTGGTCTTCCTTCTTCTTAGGCTTCATATGATCTGTAAATTGAGTCTTGGATATTCCAAACATTTGGGCTAATATCCACTTATCAGTGAGTACTTACCGTGTGTGTTCTTTTGTGACTGAGTCACCTCACTCAGGATGGCATTTTCAAGTTCCATCTATTTGCTGCGAATTTCGTGAAGTCATTGTTTTTAATAGCTGAGTAGTACTCCATTGTGTAAATGTACCACATTTTCTGTATCCATTCCTCTGTTGAGGGACATCTGGGTTGTTTCCAGCTTCTGTCTATTATAAATAAGGCTACTATGGACATAGTGGAGCATGTACCCTTGTCATATGTTGGAGCTTCTTTTGGGTATATGCCCAGGAGTGGGGTAGCTGGGTCCTCAGGTAATACCATGTCCAATTTTCTGAAGAACCACCAGACAGATTTCAATAATGGTTGTACCAGCTTGCAATCCCACCAACAATGGAAGAGTGTTCTTCTTGCTCTACATCCTTACCAGCATCTGCTGTCACCTGAGTTTTTGATCTTAGCCATTCTGACTGGTGTGAAGTAGAATCTCAGGGTTGTTTTGATTTGTATTTCAATGAAGACTATGGATGTTGAACATTTCTTTAGGTGCTTTTTAGCCCTTCGAGTTTCCTCAGTTCAGAATTTTGTTTTGCTCTGTTCCCCATTTTTTAATAGGTTAATTTGGTTCTCTGGAGTCTAACTTCTTGAGTTCTTTGTATATGTTGGATATTAGCCCTCTATCAGATGTTGGGTTGGTAAAGATCTTTCCCCAATCTGTGGGTTGCTGTTTTGTCCTATTGACAGTGTCCTTTACTTTACAGAAGCTTTTCAATTTTATGAGGTCCCATTTGTTGACTCTTGATCTTAGACCATAAGCCATTGGTGGTCTGTTCAGGAACTTTTCCCCTGTGCCCATTTGTTTGAGAATTTTCTCCACTTTCTTTTCTATTAGATTCTGTGTATCTGGTTTTATGTGGAGGTCCTTGATCTACTTGGACTTGAGCTTTGTACAAGAAGCTAAGAATGGATCAATTTGTATTCTTTTACATGTTGACTGCCAGTTGAACCAGCACCATTTGTTGAAAATGATGCCTTTTTTCCACTAGATGGTTTTAGCTCCTTTGTCCAAGATCAAGTGACCGTAGGTGTGTGGGTTCATTTCTGGGTCTTCAATTGTATTCCATTGATCTACCTGCCTGTCACTGTACCAATAACATGCAGTTTTTATCACTATTGCTCTGTAGTAAAACTTGAGGTCAAGGATGGTGATTCCCCAGCTGTTCTGTTATTTTTAAGAACTAATTTTACTATTCTGTTTTTTTTTTTTTTTTTTTTTTGCCTTTACAGATGAATTTGAGAATTTCTCTTTCCATGTCTTTGAAGAATTGTGTTGGGATTTTGATGGGGATTACATTGAGTCTGTATATTGCCTTTGGTAGGATGGCCATTTGTACTATATTAATTCTGCTAATCCATGAGCATGGAAGATCTCTCCATTTTCTTTCTTTCAAGACTTGAAGTTATTATCATACAGGTCTTTCACTTGTTTGATTATTGTTATCCCAAGATATTTTATATTATTTGTGTGTATTATGAAGGGAGTTATTTCCCTAATTTCTTTCCCAGCATGTTTATCATTTGTATAAAGGAAGGCTACTACTGATTCATTTGATAATTTTATATCCGGCCACTTTACTGAAGTTGTTTATCAGCTGGAGAAGTTCTCTGGTAGAATTTTTGGGGTTGCTTATCACAACATCTGCAAATAGTGATACCTTTATTTCTTCTTTGCCAATTTGTATCCCCTTGATGTCTTTTTGTTGTCTTATTGTTCTAGCTAGCACTTCGAGTACTATATTGAATAGATATGGAGAGAGTGGGCATCCTTGTCTTGTCCCTGATTTTAGTGGAATTGTTTAAAGTATGTCTCCATTTAATTTGATATTGGCTGTTTGTTTGCAGTAAATTGCTTTTCTTATGTTTATGTATTGGCCTTCAATTCCTGATCTCTCCAATACTTTTAATATGAAGAGGTGTTGTATTTTGTCAAATGCTTTTTCTACATCTAAGGAGATGATCATGTGATTTTTTTCTTTGAGTTTGTTTATATCGTGGATTATGTTAATGGATTTTCATATATTGAACCAACGGTGCATCCCTGGGATGAAGCCTACTTGATTATGGTGAATGATGATTTTGATGTATTCTTGGATTCGGTTTGCAAGAATTTTATCTTTTGAGAAATTCTGGGAAAGTTTTCCATTAAATCTCATTTGAGCAAGTCTTACCTGCCATAGATAAAGTGTTGTGACTCACAATTGGTCAAGCTGGAGGGGCAACTGCACTTTCTGTTCCAGCATGGATATTTGCTTATCTTTCTCAGAACTGACCAAACTTAACTAATTATGTTTTCTAGTGTTTGGATATATTTTCCTAGTTAAAGAATAATTTATTGCTAACAGAATCATCTATTCACCTAGTGTAAAGAAACCCTACTGGAAATTCAGCATAACTGGTGTTTCCAGACAAAACAGATAAGAAGTCTTCTGAAATATATAAATTATTACTGTAAGAAATTTGTTCTTACATAGATACAACTTAAAAAGTATGATTTAGTCCCAAAATTTATAAAGTAATATGTAATTCAGGAGCAGTAAAAGAAGAGACATGTTTTTATATTTAGATAATTTTATGTCTGTGGTGGAGATCTTTTTAAACATAACAAAATATTTGGTATGGATTTTCCTGTGTTTTGTTATTCATGTGTTAAAATTGTTTTGGATTTTTGCTTGTTTTTTGAGAAAAAAAATTAAAATTGGGTTGTTAGGAAGGGAGAGAGGACCTGGTAGAACTTGGAGGATAGAAGAGTATACTGGCTAGTTTTGTGTGTCAACTTGACGCAAGCTGAAGTTATCACAGGGAAAGGCATTTCAGTTGAGAAAATGCCTCCATGAGATCCAGCAGTAAGGCATTTTCTCAATTAGTGATCAAGGGGGGGAGGGCCCCTTGTGAGTGGTACCATCTGTGGGTGGTAGTCTTGGGTTCTATAAGAAAGCAGGCTGAGCAAACCAGGGGAAGCAAGCCAGTAAGTTACATCCCTCCATGGGCTCTGCATCAGCTCCTGCTTCCTGACCTGCTTGAGTTCCAGTCCTGACTTCCTTTTGTGATGAACAACAGCATGGAAGTGTAAGCCGAATAAACCCTTTCCTCCCCAACTTGCATCTTGGTCATGATGTTTGTGCAGGAATAGAAACCCTGACTAAGACAAATTGGTACCAGAAGTGGGGTATTCCTGTGACAACCTGACCATGTTTTGGGGAGGACTGTGGAAGGACTTTGGAACTTTGGCCTAGAAGATCCATTCGGTGTTAAGACCTTTGTGGGACGTTGTGTAGGAGCTTGAAGATAATGTTGAGAACAGTGCAGAAGATGGAGGCCTGGCTCTTGAAATTTCCAGGGAAGATTAAAGACTCTTATCAGGGCCATTGTTAGTTTGATTTAAGATTCTGTAGTTTTGGTTAGCTGAGGCTGAAAAAATCAGCTGTGATTAACAAGATACCAGAACTACTAAAGCAAAACCATTGCATTGCTGGGACTATTGATGCTGGTTAGCTGGAGCTAAAATATTAGCGGTGATTAAGAAGAGACCAGCATCACTGGGGTGAAATATTCTAAGAAGTGTTTTCTGAGAGCACAGAGGCTGCATTCCAGTGATAGGCATGGTTGTACCTTGTGCAGTGACTGGACTTGGTAATTTGTAAGAGTCACCCAGGTGGTACTGGTTCTGAAGGAATGTAGAAGTCATGAAGAGCAGCTGAGGCCTGGACACTGTGAGAGGCCATAGAAGGCCATTGGTGAAGGTGCAGCCTCAGTTGCATTGACAGCCCAGGACTGAAGGGGTCATGCAAAGGAGTTGAGGCTTGGCACCATGAAGAGAGCCTATGAGAAGCTGTTTGTAAAGCCTAGTTGCAGCGGAAGACAGCAGTGTTTTGGAGATGCCAGTACCATGAAATGACCACCAAGAACAGCAGCAGCAGTGGAGTACAGGCATCTGGAGCTGTGTGTGCTACAAAGGGCAGAGCTGGAGAAGCGACTCAAGCCCTTGGATGAATTCAGAAGATCGTGAGTAGATTCCAGACATTTGATGGTTGGAATTTGATTTTGCTTTTGATTGTGACTTTGCCCTGATATATATTCCCTCCTGAAGAAAGAAGGTATTTTAGTGGAGCTCACAGTTAAGAGACTTTGAATTTTTAAAGACTTTGAATTTTAAGAGATTGAATGTTTAAAAGGGACCGAAATGTTAATATATAAGAATTTGTAAAGACTGTGGGACTTACTAAAGTTATTTAGATCTTGGGGATGAATAAGGAAGTAAGGGTCGAGGCTTATTGGTGATGTATTTGTGTGTCAAGTTGACAAGGGGTCAATTGTACTGGTTAGTTTTGTGTGTCAACTTGACACAAGCTGAAATTATCACAGAGAAAGGAGTTTCAGTTGAGAAAATGCCTCCATGAGATCCAGAGGTAAGGCCTTTTCTCAATTAGTGATCAAGGGGGGAGGGCCCCTTGTGAGTGGTACCATCTGTGGGCTGGTAGTCTTGGGGTCTATAAGAAAGCAGGCTGAGCAAGCCAGTAAGTTACATCCCTCCATGACCTCTGCATCAGCTCCTGCTTCCTGACCTGCTTGAGTTCCAGTCCTGACTTCCTTTTGTGGTGAACAGCAGCATGAAAGTGTAAGCCGAATAAACCCTTTCCTCCCCAACTTGCATCTTGGTCATGATGTCTGTGCAGGAATAGAAACCCTGGCTAAGACAAAGAGTATGATGAAAATATGACAACTTTAAAGTTCTTTTAAATAATAAAGATATAATAAAAATATTTTCTTAGCCAAAAATAAAATAAATAATACTGATAAAGAAAAATTTAACCTTTGTGGCTATTTTGTTGTTACTATTTATCTACAGATATTTCTTTTAATGGTAAAAAAGTAAATTCACTGTGTAGAAATAATTTTCTACAGTGTTGAAGCACTGGTACATTTAAATGAATTTAGTGAAATATGGACTAAAACTGAGCTGACATTTTTCTTGTTTGACCTATCATTAAGTAATTCAGCTCATAGTTTTTAAGTTGTAGATGGATCCAGAATAGTGGGTAAATTACAGTTTCAGAAACCATAAGGAAAGAATATTACTGAGTTCTTAATGAGTTGTTGAGAAGGACTTATGGGTCAATAAATAATAAAGAAAATGCAGGGTCCTCTTAGGTCATTAAAGAGGTACAGATTAATTAATTTTGTTTTATTTTATTGTATTCCATTTTGATTCCTTATGTACCTGTCTATTTTCTAAGGAGAAACAGAAAGGGTGTAGATCTAGACGGAAGGGAAAGTGGGAAGGTGCAGGAGAAAGGAGAGAGGAAACCATAATCAGAAAACAATTTATAAAAAATAAATCTAGTTTCAAAAATACAAAAATTTAAAACTATAGATTGAGGTTTTAATGTCTTTAAACTTTTAAATTTAAGTTTTGTTGTTCATTTATTTATTTTGTGTTGGAGAAGCACACATACCATGATACATGTGTGAAAGTCAGAGAGCAACTTTATGGAGGTGGTCATCTCCTTACACTATGTAAGTCCTGTGGATCAAATTTAGTTCTTCAATCTTATGGCCAACACCTTTATCCACTGAGCTGTCTTGCCAGTCTGACACTTTCTATCTATTCTGTAGGGAACCCTAACATTTTTACTTCCTTTAGCTCCCATAATCTGTCATTTCCTACAGATCGATTTGACTTCAGCGTCCCAGTATTTGCTTTTTTCCCTACAACATGTAAAATTTTAGTAGAGGCAGGAGGTTCTCTGTGAATTTGAGGCCATTCTGGTCTTTAGAGCTAGTTCCAGGACAACTATGGTTACACAAGTAACCCTGTCCCAAACTCCTGCACCCTCCCACAATTAAGGAAATAAAAATTGTGATGCCCTCCCTCATTGTAAGTCTATAACTCAAGAAGCTGAAGTAGGAAGATTGCTGTGAATTTTGGATTAGCCTAAACTGCACAGTACAGGTGTATTTCAAAATGTCTGTGTATGTGTTTTGTGAGGGAGGTACTGTACCAGGGACTCTCTTAATGTCAACTTCCCCAACTGTGTTTTTAAGTTAGTTACAATTTTCTAGAATTGAATGTGTGATGTTTCTTTTAAACAAATTCCCCACCCTCAGTCTTTATATTTATTCCATTTTGTATGTCTTTGAGAATTTTATCCATAAATTCACTGTATTTTCATGATTTCTACCCATCTCTCCCCCATCTTAACTTCTTTTAGTTCTTCTTGAATTCTTTTTAAACACACACACACACACACACACACACACACACACACACACACACACACACAACCTACTGTGCTCAATTATTTTCCATTTGTATGTGTTTTTATCTAGGAGAATCACTTTAGCTCTTTTTCTAGGGGAAGCGCCCTGAGAAATGTTCTTCTATTTATGTTTGACATGTCAGCTGGCATGGATTATGTAGTCTTATGCAGAGAACTGTACTGAGAGTTCATGGGTGTAGCATCCTAGTCATGTCCAGAAGACTTGATCCTGCAGCAGTTCTCCAGGTCCTCAGGCTCTGAAAATCTCTCCACCCTCTCTTCCATGATGTTCCCTGAGCTTTGGGTTTAGAAGTTGTGTTATAAATATTTAAGTGTTTTTTGTTTGTTTTTGTTTTTAGATAAAAAGGTTCTATGGATGATGTCTTCTTTTCTTGTGGCATATGACAGTCACTGACTTTTCCATCAAATTGACGTTATGGATGAATGGAAAATATTCACTCTTTTCCAAGACTGTAAGTTGGCAAGATGGAGTGATCATGCCCTATGTTCTTATTTTATTTTCTGTCCCCTTTTCCTTTTTGGAGACCATCAATCAGTGATTCTCGATAAAATTTCACAATTCTAGACCTTGGGAGAATTTTCCGTCATTTTGTAGCTCTGCTGTTATTATTCATGACTTGAAATTTTTCATCAAATGCAGTTTTCAACCATGGAACTACTCATTAGCAATTTGTAAATTACATGTTCATATTTCTTCTCTCTAAAGCATATTGTTTGGCTGATCTCAGACATGTTAATACATAGGGAGCACATGGAAGGTAAAAATATTGTTCTATAGGGTTTTCTATATACAGAGGAAGCTCTTGGCCTACCTTCATAAAACATAAAAGGCCACATGCCAAGGTATTTTAATACCCTCACATTTGCTAAGAATATTATCAAAAGTAGTATGCAAATGTATATACATACATGCATTAAATGTGCACACATATGTATAGTCATGTATACTTAAATACTTGCTCTAGGTGTTATATACATGTACATGTACTTCTGTATAATATATGGTCATACATATGTGTGTATGTACCATGTCTGGCTGTGTGTATGTGGAACAGAGCCAAAGAGTTATTGCCAGTTTTGCCTAGTCATCCATAGTTTTGGGGGGCATTATGGAAGCAACATCGCAATTATTTTCGTGACTCTGGCACAGCAGGCAAAAACAATTTTTAAAAACACATTAATTGAAAGAATATTTGAAAAAGTGAGACAAACACATTTCAGCAGAAAAATCAGGGACATTGTTTTGACAAAGAAAATTTTATGTTTTTCTCAGGAATGAGCCTGGAATGGGCTTGGGAAATGGTCTGGCAGCCATTTTGGTTTGTGATAGGGCTCTTAGACAAAGTACTTTGTAGATCCCAACAATTATATATATAATTATATATAATATATAATTGTATAATATAGTCCTAGGGCTTCATATTAGATGCTACAAAGTGGGACTAATATTCTTTCACCTCAGAAGCCTTACCTTACAATGGCTTGGCAAAGGGTGAAGGAAGTGGCAGAGATGGGTTTTTGGTGATTTATGTTCAAAGAAGGTGAACCTCTGATTCTCTGAACCTTACCTTAGGTCAACCCAGAAGGATTCCATATGCCAATATTTGGAAGCATCATTAACTCCTTAGAGAAAAGATGATTGAGATGTTCTTGACTGGCCATTAGCCAAAATGAGGACACCAGCCTCACACTCCTACTGAGGTTTTTACTTTAGGACAGTGCAGTGGGTCATGGAGAACTCTTTTAGAATATGATGGCAATTATGAATCCTTTCTTTAGTAAAATTTACATACTGAACATACACATGTTTTTCTGCATGTAATTTAATTTTAGGGAAGTCAAGAGTTCTTCCCTCCCCAGTTCATTCATGATCCCTGTGTTGAGAACCAATTATTTAGATACCGATATTTGGCAGTAAAGTGGCAGAATGGAAAATAAACTGAGGCTAGAAACTATATTTCAATTATAGTCCTGTATCAGCTTCCAACTATTCTAAATCTGTGAATATCTTAGTTCTCTAAGTTTCAGCTTTTTTATGTATATAGGCTTTCTTTGTATTTTGAAAAGAAACTTGTGTCTCTATTAAGTAGGCTTCTTGGAAGCCTTGTGGTGCTAATTTTATTCTAACTCAAAACTCTATGTGGAGGCTACAGCTCTCTGGCATCTCATTTCCTTTTTCCTGCATAGCATATTCATAAGATATCAAAGAAGACTTCAAATAGATCACTTGGGCAAAGGGACAGGGCACATGAGAGGCAGGCTAGGGAGAACATATTGATGCTGCCTGTTCAGGTGAGCTGATTCTAGTTCATATGCTTCCCTCTTTGTTTTCTCCTGGACTGGCATGGAACAAAAACAAACAGTTGTAGCCTCCACAGGGAGGGACTCTGCCATGTGTTGGCTCTAGCAGTCTCAGTTTTTTTTTTTTTTTTGCCAGTGTAGTACCAATATAATATTTTCCTTTGCATTCGACATGCTTGTAAAAGAGTAGGAACTTTATTTTCTAACACCTGGTGCTTTTTATTTAGCATAAACTTAAAAGCAATTTTCCCCAAAGGAATGTTCAAACATCATCAGATAAACCAGAAATAAACAGTAAGAAGTGGTGCCCTCCAGATACCCACCAAATATCTGTATCCCATTTTAAGATTTGTAGTCCAATCTCAACATACAGGTTTGAACCTTCTTTACACTTGTCCCACCACATGGTAATCTAGACTACTTTTAATGTCATCTCAGAAAATCAAGAATTAACAGCCTTCTGTGGTAATCCATTGCATTTTTATGTAGATCTAATCTGAGGGCTAGATATACTTTTTAAGCTTATATCCTGAGCCTTACTGCTATAGGGTAAAGTTGGTAAATTAAAGACTATAATGTCTTGACCTCTCTCTTTTATGATCCAAATGTTTCACAAGCACCATCTAAATCCTCACAGCCAACCCACAGCATCACTCAAACTTAAGTGTCCAAGGCAAGATCATGCTCTATCTGATTTGTTTTCTTGTGTGTTACTAGTCTTTAGAACAATGTATATTAGGTCGTATTAGGCACTCAAAATTGGCTGAATTTAAAGATATTTACTGCTTTTTTATCCCCACTGTACAGATGAAGAAACAGAGATACACAGAGGTCAAACACTGGTACAAGCTGCAGGAAAACTTTAATAGGATCCAAAGGAATAAAGCCATTATGAAGAGGGTACCATTTGTGTTCAAGAGGCTTTGCCTCATACCATACCACACCCCGAAGGCGGCTCTCTGTTCGACCTGTTCTCATTAGGGACACAGCCAAGGTCTGTTGCTGGGGTTGGAGGAAGGTAGTGTCATAGTCTTAGAATGCCACAGACAATTGGGCAGTGGTTATTTAAAATAAACAGTTTCTCAAGGGTCCTTTTAGAGCAGTAGATTGCATGAATAAACAGCGGCCATGGAAGAGACCTCTAATTATTTCACTTCTAACTGAAAATATAGAGGTGAGAGTGGGAGCAGAAGCAGAAGCCACATGAACGAAAACCACAAACTAAATAAAAGCAAAATGAAGACATCCCTTTCCCCAATAAAAATTAAACCCAGCCAACCCATTAATCAAACAAGCAAAATGAACCCAACCCAAAACAAACACACAAACACACACACACAAAGAGTTATTAGCAGGAACAATGGACAGAGATTTTCATGAAGGTTTGTTTTACATTTTCTCTAGAACAAAATGTACTTTTAGCCTATGTATCCCTCATGGTACTTGTTAGAACATAACTGCATGTCAGAATAACAACATCCAATTTCAATTATCATTTCCTTTCTTGTAAACACCAATTCCCTTATGAATTTACATCTTCTGCTGAATTCCACCAAAGGAGAGAATATCACTCCACTTATGGGTGAATATTATTCCTCTTACCTTGGTTTTTCTTATCTTCCTTCGGAAGGCCCAAGCATCACAGTAGTTTAGTTGACTAGGAAAAATATTTTGATGATGGAACATTTTCTTTGGTAAATGGACACCAAACACTAACTTAAAACCAACCAAATAAGTTTCTTTGGTAAAGTGGACATTAATGTCTTGGTTGGAATTAATTAAAAGAAAATAATTAATTTTTGCTGAGACCATTCCTTCCCTTTTAGCAATTTAAAAAACAAAATTGTATGAAGACTTAAAATTTTTTGAGATATTTCTACAGTGTCATCTCCATGGTGAAGCTGGACTGATACTGTCAGATCACAATTAATAATCAATAATAAATATGAACAAATACATAATAGTTGCTCAACAATAAATAACATTTGGCATGCAGTCCTTCAATAGAAAAATTCATTTCACAGTCAGAATTTCATAAACCTTAATTTCAAGTGCTGAAAAGAGAAGGTGACAAGTTTGGAGAAGGTGACAAGTTTGAAAATGTCCTCCATTTAAAATTACAACATCTCAAGATACACAGAGACCCAATCAAGTTGGAAAACTACTATGTGTCATAAAACAAAGTTCCACAGAAAGTCCTTCTGGTTGACCAAATTGATGATTAAATTCTCAACAAAATCCATTTAATTGGTGCATGTGTTAGGTCAGTTTTGTGAATTCACTAAGCCGAGGTGTTTCACATGGCTGACACTAAATCAATGGCAGATTTAGATCATACTGTTCAGAAAACGGTTTAGCAGCATATAATTTAAGAATAAAACCAATTCCTTCTTCAGTTGTCTTTTATTAACAATAGCCTGGTTGCAGGCCCATAAGAGAGAGAACTGACTGAACATCTATTATGCAAACTTGCCCTTTTGTGAAGAATATACTTGTCTTTGGATTTAAAACTCCTCTTCCTCTTGTTCAGTGAACAACACATTAGTATGACTGTTTAGTGTGTCTGCAGAAGAGACTAAGCAAGTAGCACATTTGTTAGAACTTTTTGGACAAAAGCACATGAGAGCAAAAGCACAGATTATCACTTGCTGTGATTACATCACAATCATTTGGGCATTTTTGCTGTTTAGAAGGATAGTAGCCAACCTTAATCCAAAGTGTTTTCTTTCCAGACATTAAAGACATGTTTGTTCCATGGCCAATGATGCCTTATGTTCCCACCTTATGTATGAATTTTAAGGGGTAGTAACTACCTACAGGAAAATATACAATTGTCCTGCTGTGTCTTCGGCATGTTGAAATAATGGAACTCCTCGAGTAGTGTAACCTGTGTCAGTTATGTCATCCTTCAAGGCCTGTTTCACGCCTTGTGGAAAATGAGGAAGTAGTACAATATGTCTGCTAAAGTCCTGAAAGGTAATATGCCTTTTGGAAATGCTTACTACTATAGGTGACTAAAGAAGCTCCCTCTTTAAAAAGGAAAGACATTGTAGTTGTTTGCTTCAAATGTAACCCAGGGTTTGGCTTCATTTTTATGGATTTAAAGAAACACAGGGGTCTGAGGGCAGCATACATATCCCCTTCAGATCAAACTGTCTTTGTTTAGATTGATGAATCATTGCCCTTGTAGATACAACTTTTCAACTGTATAAATATCTGGGCATGTTAATGTACAGAGAGCCTTATAATGAAGTAGAGAGATAGCAAAAAGGCATTTTAGGGGAGGGGAGGCACAGCCACTTTAGCAGGGAAGTTTGGCTGCTCTTGTGGATTGGTTTGTACTGGTGATTACGCTTATGCAGGAAATTCCATCTATTTTCCTTTGAGCCCTTTATCTCCAATCACTTTTATAAATTTTCTCATTCCCAAGTCTTAGTCAGTATCAAAGGTCTTCCTTTTCTCCACTAGGTCAAGTAGAAGTCATCACATAGCCAAAACATTCTGGCACTTGTTGGCCAATAACCATTTTAGTGTTTATTTTCTTTTCCTCATGTATGTGGGCAGATGTTGTTTTGGGGCAGATGTTGTTACTGGGCATCCATGCAAAAGTGCATGTAGAGCCAAACTACAAACATCTGTACCAGCTGGCTTTTCTTTTTTTGTTAATATAGAGATATTCTTTACATTCAAATAGACACCTGCTTTTCTTCCAACATGTCAGATATTTCAGCTTGACTCTGTGGCTTTGCACCCTCAGAGGCTCCTGCCAAGAGCTGTAACTAATAAAGTAGACCCTTTTCATGACAGGTAACAAGATACTCTGAAATAGAATTGCCCCAATTCTGTAATGCTGGAGCTGTCATGGATTTCTGGGTGCATTAACTAAACCATACAGGTGTTAAAAGGTACATCAGTGGAGGAATATGACAAGTTCATTCAAGGAAAAATAAACTTGGCTCACCTAAGAGAATTTGGGAGTGACACTCAATTTCAATTTGTGTATGATATTCAGTCTACCACATCTGCTTTAAAGGTTCTGGCTTCCTCTTGCTGATCAGAACTTTCACAGAATCTCCTTGAGTGTTGAGGTGCTAGATGAAACAATGAAGACTTCAAACGACAGAACCTAAGTAGAGTTACTTCTCTGCAGAAGTTTAGGAAACCTTGTTGTTTGAACAATGCTTAAACCTATTTTTGTCATAATATCTGACGTTGCAATCAGTTGCATTTTATTACAATACCAGTAACTTGTGCGGTGTAGGTAAAATAGGATCCTGCTTATTAATAAGCATTCCTTTGTTTGATCTTAAAATACTACGAGTCGTGTGTGTGTGTGTGTGTGTGTGTGTGTATGTGTGTATGTAAGTAAATTATCATAGAAACCCTTTTGCTTTAATAATTTTAAAGGTGTCACACCTATTATTCTCACCTTTTACTTTTTTCCCATGTCTGTTTCTCATCTCTTTTATTAAACAGAGCAACTTTGACGTTAATTGTTTCAGCAACATAGCTTTTTGTTCTTGGTAAGACCTAGGGTGAAAATATATGAAGCAGATACTATCACACTGTGGTAATTTGGTCAACCACTCGAGTACTATCAATATCCACCATTTCTACACACTCAATTTCCTCCCGGTTTTCAGGATTTTTCTTCTCTTTCCTTTTTTTCTTAGAGGGTGGCAGGAAAGTCAGTATCACAGGTAAAATGGCAAAGCAGTGAAAGAAGGTGACAAATGCTATTAAAAACAAGCACCTGAACAGTGTACAGGTCAGATTTGAAGGCACAGCTGCAAGAGGAAATAGACCAACAATATAACAGAGGTAACTCTGTAAAATAGCTACCCCATGCACTTCCAGGGCATTTTTTACCCATTTAGTTCTTGTAAAATCCTTGCCTAGAACAAATGTGGATAACATTGGAGCACAGTTGTCAATTGTGTAGTTAATTCCATAAATTAAGCATAGCACAGAAATGCAATCCAGTTCGACTTTCCATAATGTCATGAAGCCTATCACTCCAAACTCCACAGATACAACCGTGAGAGTGATCCAGACATTAATCAGCGAATCTGCTACCAGGAATGCCGAGAAGAAGAGCAGGAACAAAGCACTGATGCAGGAGTTGTGCAGGGGGGCTCCCAGAGAGGAGGCATATCGATCCATGTACACAAAAGACGGATTAAAGACAATGAACTTCACCTTGGAGGTGACTGAAAGCCTCCTCAGAGTCTCCAAGAGATCATAGAGTTCTTCTCTGTTTGTTTCCATAGTCTTGGCCACCAAAAACATTCTAGAGGCCACTACATCAACCTCATCATTGTACTTTTTCGAGAAGATGATGTCCTCTTGAAAATGTGAAAATTGAGGGGCTTTCAGGAAGGAATTCCTCAACATGTCTGTGAAATTTTTCTTAGGCAAGTCAGTGGACACATTGAGTTTCCGAAGATAATTTAAATAGCTTTCAAACCAGGATATCCTCACAAAACCCTTAGTGTACTCTAGAACATCTTCTTGGACACTAGAGTTCCAATATTCTATGGACTCATATATGTAAAACCCAATAACAGGACTGTAGTTGTTAAAGTACTTTTGGTGGGCAGTAGTGTACTCAATGGTTTGTGTTGCAGTTGCTACGATGTTACTAAGGTCTGACCCTTCACTGACCTGCAGATAGCCCATTAAGGCAAAGGAAATATAAATAAGGTAAAAGAGGACTACAAAAGGCTTGACATAGGTGTTGGTTATCCAGTCACAGTAATAGCGTTTGAGGAAACATACCAATAAGTGACTCTCATAAGTGTTTGCTTCCTCACCTTCAGCTGTTTCCTCACTGAATCTAGCTGTCAGAAGAAACCTATACCATGCTGGCTTCTCCTGTAATACCTCAGGCTTTGGAACTTTTCTACAGAATATACTATGCTGGTAATTGTTTTCTATATAGCCAGTGAACACAAGGCTGGAACCATAAAATGAGAGTACATAGAGGTAGTTGAAGAGGATTGCAATACAGGAATTGCAGCAGAAAATCCTGGCTGCCTCAATGTTCGTGAAAGGGCTGGCCCCTATGCCGAAGGTGACCAAGTACATGGCAGTGGTGAGAGAGAAGGAGAGCATGGAGTCTGCATAGACTTCTGCAGTTCGCTCTTTAACATGTTGGTCCTCTCTAGTTTTCCTCCATGAGGATAACATTTCAAAAGTCCCGTATAATCCATGACCTGAAAAGGCAGAAAAAAGATGAGAGCAAAAGTTTTAAGGAACTAATCTTTATAACGAGGGATATCAATTTGATCATGGGGAATAAATGGATCTTAGTAAATATAGCCAGCTTTAGTGGTAGCAAGTCTAGAAATTCCATGGGGTTTTCCTGTTGGAAAGTAGACCTATGTTTGTTGAATCATAAGTGTTCATTGATAGTCTGTTCTAGGATAGATAGAGGAGCATAAGTCTTCACAGTCCCTACTAGCCTGAGAAAGCTGAGTGAACTTTTGCCAGCAGAAATCTGAGTAGTTCTGGGCCTATGCCCTTTAGAAGTTATAAACATCAGTAGCTTAGGGTTGTTGGTACAGTTTGGCTCCAGAGTATATTGCAGACACTGATCATTTTGTTTTATATACCCAAAGGTCTGATGGGAGGGGTTGGAACAGAGGAAAGCAGTGGGCAAAGTATTCTTGATCAATGTGGGTAACTTTTGTTAAAATTGGTCAAGTAGATCTACACCATTTGTTGAAGATGCTTTCTTTTTTCCACTGTATGGTTTTGGCTTCATTGTCAAAAATTGAGTGTCAGCACCCTTCCCCTGGGTTGCCTTGTCTGGTCTCAGTGGGAGAGGATGCTTAGTCCTGCAGTGATTTGATGTGTGCCAGGGCGTGTTGGTACCCATGGTTAGCTTCTCCTTCTTTCAGGAGAAGGGAAGAGGGGATGGGGAGAAGGATACGTGAGGTGGGATTTGGAGGAGAGGAGGGAAGGTGTTTCTATCAGGATGTAAAGTAAATAAATAAATCCTATATACAACAGCAACAATAAAAAAATTGGTCAAGTAGAGGGCTTCAGTGATAAAGAGACACTATATTTAGTTTGCGTATTAACTGGAAACTAAATCAAAACCTCTCTTTTCTTCACTAAACATAAGGGCCTGGAGCAATAAATCTGAGAAACAGAGGAAATCAAAATAAGTAGGAACAAGTTTGAATGTAGAATAAAACAAGAAGAAAAACATAGAACAAACAAGCTTGATGTGAACCCTCATTGCTATTGTTGAAAATGACAATCAGATTCAAGGGGTATGGCTTGCATTTGTTTTTAGGAATTTATTTCATCAATCCTAGTTGTTCACAGATAACATATGAAGTATACAGTGACTCTGCCAACTTCTTGATACGATTTGTCAATGGTCTCTGTGGGAGAAGACCAAGTTACGAATATTTTCTTAACTGCTTAGGGCTCTTGGTTCCCTGTTTAGGATTCCAGCAATATTGGGGTGGCATAGATACAGTGGCTGCCCAAGTTGTAACTACATTCCACCTCTGGGAAATTCCAGCATGCCTTCTGTACCTCTCCTGATTGGAATGAGGCACGTCCTTGCTGCACATCCCTGAACTTCCAAAGCTACTCTACCATTGAAAACCCCATCAAAACGACCCATCTTAGCTTCTGAGAACCCCTGTGTTGCCACTGCAATTAGAAGGTCTAATTGTTTACTTCTACACATTTGCAAATTCAGTCCCATTATTGAGGATAATACTATATTCTGGCATGAAACTCTTGTTTTGAAAAAAAAGTAATTTAAAACATTCAGCCACATATAATGTGAGTGGAGTGAGTCACCATTATCTTCTATGCAAAATAACTGAGCATATGTCTGACCTTGCACCAAGGCTGGTATTTGTATCCTCATTGTAAAGTCCTGAGCTTAAACCTGAGTACCCATTACAAAGTAATAATACAGTCCTGTTTCCCTAGAGGGATTTGTCATTCATCTTAATTTATTAGACATCATTTTACAGGTACTTTTAGAGGTCAGGCCAAGACTGTAGATTTGATTACTAGTACCATGGCCTCTATTAAATTGGAGCACCTAAATTCCCCAGATATGAAGTAAAAAGTGTATTTGTTGACTGGTATTCTGCAGTTAATTATGTTTTAGGCAGTTAACAATGCCAAGTCTCAAGAGAAAAAACTAGTTATTAAATCTGTTTCCAGTTTTCTCTGGATGGACAGACCAACCTTTGATTAAAAGAAAACCAATCTTTGTCAATGAGTAAGAAGACTAATGCCTCTAAAATATCAGTTCCCTTGGGAAATAATACTGACCATTTAATCTGGGAGCATGAAGAACAATAAAACTTTGGAAGATAAATGCACTTGAAGAGGTTGCTGAAAAGTCCAAATAGTTTGGAGAATATTTACTTGTTGGAAAAAAAATAGTTCAAAACAAGACATTAATACTGAGTATTTAAATATGGTAAGAAAATAAAGATCATGTAGCAGAATGAGTTAATCTTATGGTAGAATTGTAGCTAAAATTAAATGTAAAATTAAATATAAAATAAAAATAAAATTAGTGTGAAATTTTATAGTGGTATTATCTGACACTGATACTTTCTGGACAATATAATAGGACTCCATTTCTTATTGTATTGTTGAATAATCTTAGGAGCTGAATGAGAAAAACACTTGAATTAACAGAGCAAAAGGATGATAAGGTTTCAGGATGAAAATAATCACATTCAAGGAAAGATGAGAAAACATCCTTAGCTTGTCTCCAGTTCTATTGCTGTCATTTAAATGCCCATTGTATATAGTTTGATCTTTTCCATTGAGTCCTGAGTCTTTTTGCATGTTTTTGGTTCAAAGGGCACTTCTAAAGAGAATTTGAATTTTATTTTCAGGGGCTCTTGGAAACAACCTGTCCTCTTCCCTCCCCTTCCCTGCCCTCCTCTTCCCTCCCCTCTACACCTCAGTCTGTCAAGGGAGAAATGAGTGCCAAGAGAGTTATAGGGGCCTCTTAGGGATTTGTTAGCAGCCTGGAGTGCCTGCCTGGCACTAGTCTCAGGTTACAGCTGCATGTTTATGCTTAAGAGGTTGGCTTCCTATTATCTTAAAGGAAAGATAAATTGTGGAAACCCTGTTTCCTGGCTTGGACTCAAGAAGAAATACACTCTAAGAGCCTGTAAATGCTCCCCAAATTCCTTCTATGTCCAGAATTACCATTGAATTTCCTTTAGCTTTGGCCTATAAAGGTATAGTTTTAATTGCAAGCTGCTTTGGGACAATGGTGTATGAAAGCAGCTTCCCTTATTGGGGGGGAAACTGGGACAGAAAATGGGGCTGCCTGAAGAGTAATTAGGAACATTTCAGCACACAGTAACATCTTTTCATTCCCCTGCCAGCCAGCCCCTGCTTTATCTTTCCTGCTACTCTAGAAACTAGGAAAGTTAGAGTCACACAGGGGACTCGAAGTCCCACTTCACAAAGGGGTAGGAGTTGGGGGGAGGAAAGGCAGGTTTCTCTTCTTTAGCTCTCTTAACTTAGGGACTGGAGTTCAGCAGGCAGGACTTAGAGGCCAAATCTTACAGGGTACAGTCTAATGTACTGCCTGTAGACTGAAGCCATTTTTTTTCCTTGAGATTTGAATATTATTTTCTTCATTAAAAAAAGAGGTACTTTAAAAGTATTGTTATTTGCTTTGTGTTTAATTTAAATTGCTACTTGGAGTTGGAAAGATAGCTAGCTGGAAAAGGTGCCTGCCAGCAAGACTGATGACCCAATTTCAGTCTCTAAGACTCATGTGATAGGTAGAGAGAACTGATTGACACAAGTCCTTTTCAGACTTCAACATGCTTGCCATAGCTGCCTTGGTAGATTATAAACAACCCTGAAGGCTTTGGCTATATTCCAGAATAGAGCTTTGGTGGAAGGAAGATTTAATTTGGGCATATGCCTCAAAGTCACCTGGAAGGTGTGTGTGCGTGTGTGTATGTGTGTGTGTGCACCTGTGTGCGTATGAATGTGTGACAGATACATGTGATTTTAAGTCTCTGAAGTAGGCGCTCTATAGCAAAGACTTTGGTAGCAAGGTTCACTTGGATAACCACTAGAATGCTATCTAAAGATGGTGTTCATAGTACATCTTAAGTTTGGTGAGCAGGAGCTTTGTAGAGGTAATGGGAGTCATGGCTTATAATCAAAGTGACAGATCATAATCTCAGACTTTTACTGTATCATAGTGAGGATGTCAGGGACCCATTTCATATAGTCAAAGCAGAAATTAAAAGACTCACCAAGGGGAACTATTAAATGGTAAAACTTATTCTATCAAATTTTGAAAACAAAGCTTTTGAAGCATTTTCCTTTCTTCTCAAAGCATATTCAAGGTACATTTCTGTTTGTTACACCGCATGTCTACTGTTACATGACTAGGAGCCCATGAGTAGTAACACACACACACACACACACACACACACACACACACACACACACACACGCACGTTGTAATTATTCACAAGCAATTACTTTGAGGTGGCACAGGATTTTACTTAAGCCCTGGGCTAAGGAAAGTAAAACTCTCGAGCACTCACACACACAATTCGTGCCAGGTGTGTAAATCTGAAAGGGAAGCTGCTTTTATTAATTTTATTAGCAACGGAGTATGGGACTATCTGTCCTCTAGTAAAATAAAATACTAAAGGCTCTAAACTAATAATTCTTCTTCTTTTCCAAATATTATTTTTGGTACCTGTTTTTGTAGTGACCTTCCAGTGTTTAGAATTAATGAAGAGAAAAAGCAGATGATAAATAACACTAATGCTAGAAGAAACTCAGCTGCCTAATCCTACAATCACTTAGGATGACTTTCAGGCATACTCAACAGATTAAATCTCATTTTTACCCAAGCTCCTTTCTGGGGTATAGCCAAAGCCTTCGGGTTGTTTATAATCTATCAAGGCAGGAATTCACCAGCAAATAGTTGAGAGTTAACTCTAACCAGTAGTCATGCTTCTAGAAATCTGCTCATAAAGTGACTCATGTTTTAAATTTATTTAATGGTTTTTTATGAGACCTTCTGGGAGATTTGTTTTTGCTTGCTTGCTGTGTAAATGACTAATCATAAAAATTGATCTCCACTGTACTTATGGAATTTTGTGTTTAGGTTTTCCTTGGTCCCAGATTTCTTTATCTTCCCCAAAGCTCAGATACTGCATGGAAACTGACTGCTGCCTTTGGATGCTCCTCAGGTTTTTTCAGGTTTTAATGCCTTCCCTACTAGCAGGGATTTCCTCAGCTTTGGTTCCATGAGGAATTGTTGAGGAAAGTTACAACAAGATGGCTTACGGGTAGATCATCTTTAAGTTTCAGTATGAAAACTTGTAATATCAAGAGAAAGTGAAGTCACCTTTAATGCACCTGTAACAAATATCATATGTGGAAACGAGCAAGTATATTCATCTAAAAACCTCCATAGATTACAAATTCTACTTAAAACATGTTACTCTTAGACAAGTTTTATGATATAGCCCGTGTTTATAAAATGTCTCTCTTCAATAACATCTGCATAAATTCATGATGTTTGTTGTACCAAGAAAGAAATGTCAAGAATAGATATTTATGGATTGAGTAATGTCTGTTATTTAGGAAGAAGTTCGTTAATGGGGTTACATTTAAACTTCGTCAGTTATAAACATTTACTTTGAAATATGAATTATTTAGCTTACCCTAGCCTGTTGTATCTCAGAGTTAAGAGTAAAAGTGTACTCTACTTAAGTAAAGACAGATGCTTATATCTGGGAAGGATATATGCATCTTAGTCTTTCTGCTATAGACTTTACATATACTAAATACATATACATATTCTAATAACAGCATAGGGTTTGAAACTGGGATTTTTCTTTGCTAGACGATTGCATTAAAAGTTCAATAAATTATTTTGCCAATAGAGTTTTATTTAAAGATATTTAGGTTTTGTATGTAAGTATATTAGAATGTTTAGATATTATATGTAAATACATTACATAAAACTAGTGTATATAGATAGGGTCCATAATATATGCTATGGCCATTGTATAATATCTTTTTGTTTTTGATTTTATTTATTTATTTATTTTTATTGGCTATTTTATTTATTTTACATTTCAAATGTTATCCCCCTTCCTGGTTTTCCCTCCCAAACCCCCATCCCATCCTTCCTCTCCCATGCTTCAATGAGGGTGCTCCCCCACCCACCCACCACCCACTCCTGCCTCAGTGGCCTAGCATTCCCCTATCTTGGGTCATCAAGCCTCCACAGGACCAAGGGGCTCCCTTCCTAGTGATGCCAGATAAGGCCATCCTCTGCTACATAACCAGCTGGAGCCATGGGTCCCTCCACTTGTACTCTTTGGTTAGTGGTTTAGTCCTTGGGAGCTCTGGGGTTTGTTGATATTGTTGTTCTTCCTATGGGGTTGCAAACCCCTTCAACTCCTACAGTCCTTGCCCTAACTTCCCCATTGGGGTCCCGCACTCAGTCTAATGGTTGGCTGTGAGCATCCTCATCTGTATTTGTCTGACTCTGGCAGAGCCTCTCAGGGGACAGCATGAAACTATATAACATATATATGTTATACATGTATTTATGGTACATCATATTCAAGCATATTTTATATACTTATATGTAAAATATTTGAATATATACAGAAAGATATATCTTTGCTTAACATTCAAAAATAATTAAATAATATTAATTAATGTTAGTTCTAATATATATAACATGAAGTAATTCTATACTATATAAAGATATCTGCTATAGCTAATGTTGTCTATAATATATTATGCACACAAATTACACCTTTATACACATATAGGGTAAACAGGAGGCTGATGAGCAATTTTTGTTTTTTGGGTTTTTTTTTTTTTTTTTTGGTTGGTTTTTTTTTTGTTTTTTGTTTTTGTTTTGGTTTTGGTTTTTCGAGACAGGGTTTCTCTGTGTGGCCCTGGCTGTCCTGGAACTCACTCTGTAGACCAGGGTGGCCTTGAACTCAGAAATCCTCCTGTCTCTACCTCCCAAGTGCTGGGATTAAAGGCGTGCGCCACCACTGCCCGGGTGAGGAATTTATTTACAAATGATGCAAAGAAATGTTAGTGCTGCTATGTTGACCAATGCAGAGAAGATTCTAGAAAGCTATCTACAGTTTGATCTCAGTTAATAATGTAAAGTTTAAGTAAACAGTTTTTTCCACAAGGACTATGAAACTACGAGGTCTGATTAGGTGAGTCATATAACAGCTGTGTGCTCCACTGGTTAGATAGTTCAGAAGAGGGCACCCTGGACTTGGCATTTGATCTCTTCAAAATTGAAGAGTATTTTTCATCTCATTTCATCCCCAGTACTGTGGAATATCAACAAAGGCAAAGTGACCCTTGTAAGTTAAAATGCCACACAGAAACTGATATCCAAACTATCTTTCACAATGACTTCAATTGTCCCTTTTGTGTGTATGAAATGTATATGAGAAACAAGCTTCCCACATGCATAAGTAATAAAACATTCCTTCTGCTCTTTCTATGTTCTCCAACATACTATTCCTTTTTTGACTTATTTGTGACAAGCAGAGCTTTATAAATAAATGAAACAGCTGTAAGGAGAATTTCCACATGCAAAACAGATGCTAATTTCTTAAATCATACTCAACTAGACAACAATGATACAAACCCTCATTCCTTAGATGACATGTTATAATAGATTTAAAAGACGCTTATAAATATTAATACCTCACTACCTGACATTAATATAGCCAAGTAAATTCTTCTCTAAATTCTGGCAACTAAAATTGACAATAAACATTTATAATGCTGTAGACCTTTGAGGATTTCAGCTCTAGATAAACTACCCTGACTCATCTGGATGGAGGTTTTGGCAGAATTGAAAGTGTCTAATATGCAGGCAGTGATGAAAAGCATTCTAAATCATAAGGTATTTATGCTTACATCATTGCCAAGCTGATTCATCTGTGTAGGACATATTCTTTTTGCCAGAGATATCATGTATCATCTTAGCTAGAAAAACAAAATCAAATCCCATTATGACTTCTCGGGGTTTATTCAAATACTTTCCTCTTGTGGAATTTTGTCAGGTTAACCTTACTGCTTACCATATGTAGTCTTAAAATTTTTCATTGTAATAAATTCTCACTTTGGCCATTTTGCTGGATCTGGCCTTATGTGCCTGGGGTCACACTAAGAATGTTGAACTTGACATTTATACTATTTGTCACATTATGGTAATTATTAATAATCAAAGTTTTCCACATTCAATATTTAATAAAATTTTTTTCTTCTAAATGAAAACATTTATGTGTGTGTGTGTTGATTTGATATATTTGATATAGTTTTACATGACAAACTCAATCACAAAGTTTTAAAAATAGCATGATTAGGTTAAGCTTAAATAAGCACTTTTATATTATGGACAACAAATTATCAGACATCTAATTGATATGTATCATAAACTCCTAGCACTGCATTTCTTCTTGGTCTTTTGAAATATTGACTGTTATTTTAGGACTAGTCATCAATAAACAGAACTAACCATTGGTTTTGAATACACTCATGAATCTTCTCTTGCTTATATTTCATTTTACAATCCTACTCTAAGGATTATCTGAGAAATCCAGAAGGACAAGAATCCTAAATCCAGGCCTTGTTAGCTTTATGAGCATGGTAAACACCAATTACATCATGCAAAGTCTTTATTGCAAATGAGCCTTAGCCACTAACATGTTTAGCTTCTGTTCCTGCTGGGATTAAGTAATGTGAGAACCGTACAGGCTGACGATGTATAGAAAGATTGCGTGCTGGCAGCTGGAAAAGCCTCCATCAAACCAATGCATGTAACATTCCTCACAAATCCCAAACAATTCTGGGAGTACTGGGTACCTGGTGTGCTTGTTCTCTTTGAGTGCAAATACCTGTTTGTTTACTTTGGTGGTTATTGTTTTGTTTTCAGAATTAAATTCTGAGGTAAAGTTCAGTGATGCTTAGTCTCTGGGGAGTTGTGGAGCTACTTAATTTCTGACTCACTTTTTAAAACACTCCCTTCTAATGGCACTGTCCTACTTTAACATCATTCGCATCCCTCCTGTTCCAATATGGTCTGACATATTGTTTTTTGGTGCTTTTAAATATATATATATATATATATATATATACACACACACACACACACACACACACACACACATACATATACATATACATATATATGTATATATTCAATATATTTACTTAGAATGCACATTTAAAAGTAATTTTAAAAGTACAAGATAGGTTTGGTGGAACTATTAAAGATTCTAATTAATTTTATTTTGTACAATCAGTTTCAAGAAGTTGTGAATATTTTCAGTTGATTGTACTTAGTAAAATCAGTTTTGAATATTGCTCCTTGAAGATTAATTCTAAGCAGCTTTAAATACTGTAATTTTATGTTCTTTATTTATCATTAATTTTAAGAAGCTTTAAATATTGTAATGTTCTTTGTGATCGTTGGTAATAAGTTGGAGTGCCAGGAAGCCAAACTTTCAGTTCTTTTGCCAAGCTCTCACATCCCTTTTCCTCACCTTAAGAATCTTTCTATCTCGATTCAGTTCCCAACCAATTTCGTATTCTTGTTTATCTTCTTCTTGCAAAAGCAACAACAGAAACACTATTTTTAAAATGAAAAGTTAAAAAAAAAATCCAAGCAGTTAAGCATGTGACTAATCATGAGCAACACATCTTAATTTAAACTTTGACTCAACTCTCTGAGGAAGTTACTAATACTCAGTCGTCCCCACTCTTTGAGGAACTGCCTTGGATTCACAATTGACCTACAGAGTCCTGGAGTCAGCTTAAAGGAAGAGATTGTGTTACCTTCTTATCAGACTGGATGCAGAAGGTAGTACCCCAGCTTCCTTCTCTATTGTTTTCAATACTGACAACTAAATTGATCCAGCAGATTCTTAGACTGCTTAGTCTCTCCACAGTGCCCTGCTTTCCATAAAAGCTACTGGTATATGTTTATTGACTAGGTCTGAATTCCCACAGGTCACAAGCATTGAGGGCAGAATGTAGCTAAACCAACCGTGCTTATCATTTAACTGTGTAATTCAGCTGAGATGTATTAAGAAAATTCTGTAGTTTTTTTTAAAAAACTGATAATCTAAAACATGGTACAAAGCATACTAATAAAATAAATCATGATCATGTCCTGGTCCACAACAACAACAACAACAACAACCCCATAACTGTCTTGTAACATTGATATCTGATTCCAAGTGACATTTTAATTTTGCTAGAGAAATTGATGAGAAGTTGTGACAAAAGGTGGGGCAGAGGATGGAAAGCTAACCTAACTTCATGGAATCTTTGGCTCACAGGACCTTTACCACCTAGTGTACTACACATGTCATCTTCAGTAGCAGGCAGGGAGAACAGTTAATGCTATGAATAGTGTGACTTTGTTTTGAGCATTATCTCTCTTGCGGAATCACTGCTGTTCTTCCCTAGTTAAAAACTTGGGAAGAACCCCATGGCCACTGAGATTATCATAAAAGATACCTTCCTACTTATATTTCACAGGATACTTTCCAATTTTCTGTTTACTTATCATCCTTTTGTGTGATGCTCACATCTACTCTAGTCGTTAATAGAGAAACCAAGCAAGGTAGCCTAACCCACTTTGCCCTTCCATTTGCAAGTCTAAAACTCTCCAGGGCTCCTCACCACAAAGTCACCTGGGGAGTTTCTCCAGCTGCAGAAAGGAAGTGTTGAGGTGTTAGCTAGGGAGGGGAGCAGCCCTCAGTGAATCTCACACAGGTCTTCCGGTATAAAGAGCCCAGCTTCCTCACCCTTCACAGAGAACCTTTGTGAGTGATCTACTCAGTGTTCTGAAAGTCTCCAAGGGAAGTGGAGTACCCACTACCAGTATCCAAAGCAGTACCCTACATACTCTTGGCTGTCTTCCTTCCTGTCTCACCTTTTCACTCCCATACTGGTGCTACTAGAGTTCTCCTAAATAAACTACTTGAATATACATCCCCTCCTCAGGTCTACTTCTGAGGAAATACATCCTAAGACACTGGGGGACAGACAAGATTGATATCTGCCAAGTACTACAGAGCTACTAAATGTGGAATCATGACTGGAGCCAAAGGCTTTGGGTTTCTGATGTATGTACCAGGTTTGGTTGATCCTTGGTGATGACCAGTACTTGATAGAACTGGTTCCATGACTTCTCACTATAGTGAAACAAAATTGTCAAATGGCTATTTGAGAAAACTAGTTACTATCATAAACAAAAACAAAGAAGCAAACAAATAACAAACCAAAGAATATGAAAGGCAGTACATACCTAGCATGACAAAAGGAACTCCCAGGAAGGTGGAATTGTATTTTCCACCAGTAAGATTGATGATTCCGGCTGCAGTGAGAGTGGCTAGGCTTATGGTAACCAACCCAAGTAGACCTAACCAGGGTTTGCTGCGGACACAGTCCTGCATAGAGCAGCACAGAATGGCCATGGTGACTACCAGGATCAGGCTGGTGACCAGGTAACGTTCTGATACACGGCTGGTCTTCTGGAAATCTTCCCTCAGTGACGAGGATGTGTACGGGTATATTTTGACTTTGCTGTTGGATTTCTGGAATAGTTTGACAGTGTCACAGAAGCTGGACTCCCACCTCTCAGCTACCATGTCATTGAGACTGTTGATTGATTGCAGATAGTAGGTGAGCTGAATGGCCTCTGCAGATTTCACCCGATCTTTGCTGTGCACAGTGACACCTCCAAGTTGGTGCCCATTATAGACAGCCCTTCCATCCTTTAAGTGAGTGATCGGATATGTGATAGCAAAATTGGTCCGATTGGTGGCCCGAGCATTCTTTAGCTCCTCCAGGACGTGTACTATGTCATCCACAATGCAAGTCTTATCATTATTCAGGACACATATGTGGGCAAATGTATAGTTAAAGCCAGGCCTTGGAACCTGGATCTTGGTTACAGCAGTATGCAACTATGGGGGAGAAAAACAACAGTTAGATTGTTTTATGGACAAGTAGATGTTAATAAGTAATATTCGCTTTTGAAATGAAAAAACTTCTTTTTTGGAAAAGGGAAAGACAGAGAGTTTAAATAAAATGCTTTGCCCATAGTCTACAAATATGAAGTAGAGATGTAAGACATACATTGGATCAGTAGTTTTCCCAGTGTGTGGCATCCAGGCTAACAGCATCAACCCAACAGCTTGTGAGAAACACAAATTCTTAGGCCCCATTTCAGACCTGAGAAATCAGATTCTATGTAGTATAACCTATATAGACCTTCTGGGGGATTCTGATGGTGCTAACAGCTTAATAATCTTATGTAATTACTCTCTACTATAAAAGCCAAGTAGTTTACCTTGATAGCTGTGCTGGATAGTTTTATGTCAACTTGACACAAATGAGGGTTACCAGAAAGTAGAAGTCCTCAATTGAGAGAATGCCTCCATAAGATGGGACTGTAGGCAGGCATATAGGGCATTTTATAATTAGTGGTTGATGTTGGAGTGCCCAGCACACTGTAGGTGGTACCACCCATGGGCTGGTGGTCCAGGGTTCTATAAGAAAGCAGGCTGAGCAGGCCATGAGGTACAAACCACAAGGAGCAAACTAGTAAGCAGTATCTCTTCAATACCTCTGCATCAGCTCCCGCCTCAAGATTCCAACCCTACACAGGTACTATCCTGACTTCCTTCTTGATGAACAATGATGTTTAAGTATAAGGTAAATAAATCTTTGCCTCCCCAAGTTGCTTCAGTCATGGTGTTTCATCCTAGTACTAGTGAACTCTAAGACAATAATAGCCTTTTTCTTCTCTGCTGTGCTTTGTCTGCATAGATGGGAAGGTCACTTAATGGTAAGACTCTAGCTGATAAAAGTTTGAACAGGGCCTGTGTGTTTAGGCTCTTATCATATATACCTCTAGGTGCCAGAACTGCAGCAAGGGTTCCTGCCAACTGATTTCTGAATTTGTGCTTTCATTACCCTACTGCTAAAACTCGCGTATAAGTGTTTACAGAATCCAATATCTGAAGTGAGAAAACAGGTAGTATGTTTGTAAAGAGATTAAAAGGTTTAAATGAACTGCTACTATGTGCCAAGATATCACACTTTACCTCATTTCATTTTTAATGAGAATATCAAGGCTCATGAAAGGCTTGTAAATAGGGTTAATTGGCATCTTAGAATTATATTATCTTACTGTTTTAACTATAGATACATAGTCCTCTAATTAACTTCTTCAACTTCACAGCCAGTTATCATGGTAGCTTTGTCTTACCTCTGTAAATGTGGCCAGTCTGCAAAATGAGGCCAGTGGGAGACATGTGTTGGGGTGTTAAATAAACAAGTGTATCTATGGTTGTGCCTAACAAAGAGTGAACTCTCCCACGGGTGTCTGCACAATCCTGCTCTATCTTCTCTCAGTCTGTTCTAAATGGGTTATTGATTAAGATGCTTGGCTGTGCATGCATGTGTCTGAGTGAGTGGGATTGTAGGCTTTTCTGAAAACGTCTGAGAAGCCCCAGCTGTTAAAGTACTTTACTTAGCCTAGAGATGGAGTTGTTCATGCTAAATCCCAGTGTCCCCTTCCCCTACTTCTCTTCATGAACACCAGCCCTTAGGTTCAGAAAATATGTTGCTGATTATGTCTAGCTAAAATATTTTCATTCCTTTCACATACACTCTTTCAGATATACCTAGGAGGCTATTTTTATAGTTTGAACCATATGCTAAATTGTTGTCTTAGCATTTTGGAATTAATTGCCAGAAACAATGTCTTTCAGTGGTTTTAAGCTCTGCAAGTATCTTTCTGTCCACTCTTGTCTAAGCACAGGCTAGCAAGTCTTGATTAGGATCATTCCTAGTCACCAAAAGTTTCCAAATTGAAAAGGTTATTTTGGAAGAAGAAAAAAATAAAGAAGAATGTAAAGATGAGGGAATTTTGATAAGAGGTAAAGACTTTAGGGGAAAGAGTCAGAATAGACTAGAGGAGTGATATTACAAGCATGTAATATTTAGTGCATTGTTTGTTCCCATAGGCAGTATAAGAAATCTCTCTTAGAATGATTAGTAAATACATCAAGAGAAAAAGATTTCCAAAAAAGATGATGTTCTCTACAATGACCAGGCCCTGCTTGTTGAGGAGGTATAAACTGTTTAGTGATCTACCAAGTTTGCAGTTCTACTGCTAAGATATCTGGGATTACACACAGAAGGAGTCAGACAGTATATTAACCATTGTCCTATCAGACAATTGCTGAGAGTCTTAGAAAATGGGAAGGAACCTTACTGAAGTTAGAGATGGAAGATTTCTTAACTCAGCAGTAGAGATGCTTTGAGATGTAGTTGCCTTCAATTTCTGATGGGGTGGTGGGTAGCATATGTGTCACTCTTGTTTCTGAGCAGCAGGGTGACACAGAATGAATGACAAAGCAGCTGGGTGGTGCCAGGCCACTCACCTGTTAGGGAGAGCCTGTGGAATTGTACTGTGGAATAAGAGGTGAGAAGACAGAATGGAAACTGAAAGTTGAAATTCCTCTTTGTGTCTTTTGAAACAAGTCAGATTTCATCATTGTTTCTAATGAGTATATATCAAATATAAACACATTTCACTCTTGGACACTCTCAGACTCATGGTCAGATATCTTTCACATAATACTTAGATATCTACATATATACGTGGCCTTAGGATGTTCTGATTTACTTTCCTGAAGGAGCCCCAATGAGAGAAGTAGAACCCTGACATTCTAAGTTGGTAAAATGTATATTTGCAGGATTTTGTGAAAAAGGAAAAGGCAAAGAAAAAGCCAAAGAATGGAAGCTAAGCCTCAGCTCTTCTATAATACAAACAGCAACAACCCACATGAGTATAGAAATAAATTAGTTTAGATGCTTTCAGAGAAGAAAAGGGAGAGAAAACAAGACAAATTAATAGCATTGACTCTTAACATAGTCTGAACCTTTCACATGTGTTAGTGGAAAATCTGTGTTTGTATGACTATTATATGACTATGTATAGATGCCATTAAGCCAACACACACTCAATAAGTACTCATAAACAGTATACATCAAATATACTGTTATCAGTAATTCGATAATTGTCATGAATTTAGTGTACATGCATTCGTGCATGCAGAATCACATGGAATACAGTGTACAAAACAATGAGAAGATGGGAAGATTTTAACAATAAACTAGACCAAGTGCTTTGTACTAATAAAGCCCAAGCCGCTATAAATGTTATCAAGAGTTAAACTTCATCTTTAGACATATTACATGACAATATGAACAAATAATAAAGAGGTGGGTTCTGACTTTATACTTTTTCTATTCTTTCTACAGTGTCTGAAATTGTCAGATAAAGGTTTGTAGGCTTACTTAGAATTTCTTCTTATCTGGTTAGAAGATGTGTGGGCCTCCAGCATGGCTTCTCTGCTTACCTTAGGTATGTATGCTGGAAACACTAGGGATGTCATTCTACTGCTTTATGTCCAAGGCTTCAGATAGAACAGTTTCAGTAATAAAAAAGGTATTGACCTAGCTGATTCTTGCATTATTATTATTATTATTGATGTTGTTGTTGTTATTGAACATAGATTCTTTTGTCATATAATACGTCCTGACCACAGTTTTCCTCTCTCTACTTCTCCCAGCTTCCACCCTTGTCCCCTCTCCCCACACCTACTCCCTCTCTGTTTCCTCCTCAGAATAGAGACTGCCTCCAGGAGACAATAACCAAACACAACAAAACAAGATCCAATAAGATAAGGCAAAAACTCTCTTGCCTGGACAAGGACAAGACAACCCAACAGGAGGGAAAGAGTCCCAAGCACATGCAAGAGAGTCAGAGATACACCTGTTCCCACTGTTAGGAGTCTCATAAAACACCAAGCCAAGAGCAATATCATATATGCAGGGGATCTGGTGTAGATTCTTAAAAACCCACCATTGCATTGTAATGTCATATTTTTCTAAGATAAATTGTGTATATGAACTGTACAATCAGATACTAGGTAAAAGAAAGTTAACATTATAAATGAGAATTTGAGAATTATTAGAGGTACTTGAGGCACTATTTCCAACACTTTGACATTCCTTTTAAGGTAATGACAGATCTGAAACTAGATGAAATGCAGAAAGAAAACAGGGCAAAGAAAATGGATATACTTAAAAGATTCTCTTCTTTGAGTGATTTTTCATTCTGAGGAAGCACTAGCCTTTCTAATCCCCTTCTGCCAGAGCCTGGGATGAAGCCAGGATGGACTGCCGGTCACCACAGGCCAGTGTCTAATTTCCTTTCTTCTTTTCCTTGGCACACTTGCATTTTCCTCAGAAGACAGCAGGGACACCTTGTAGAGGAGGGTAGAGAAGGGATGTGGAAGGAAGGAACTATCTGCTCCTGACTGCTGGTTACCATAGGAAAAATACCTGTGCAATGCAGTATCTGATGCAATATCTTTCATCTCTTTATTTTTTTTGGGAGGGGTGCTGTAAAGGGGGTGAGGGAAGAGGACAGGATGCTGACCGTGACCACACAGGGCCTTTAGCAAGTTTTGGGAACACCTTCAAACAATCACACAGCATCTCAACTATGAGGAAAGTCTTGGAGGAGATGTGAATTCTCTGGTCTCTGGCAGGATACAATTCAAGTCACCCCCCATTGGGACTTTGCACAGCATCCCATTTCTCAGCTGTCTTCCTTTTCCCCCACCCCATTTTCAGCTGCTACTGAAGAATAAGCTGCACACACTTAAAAAATAAGAAGAGGGATTGCTGGTTTGTTTTCCTTACCCTCAAATATTACCTTCCACATCACTCTGAATCAAATTTGCTTAGAAATACTTTCAAGGGATAAGTTGTTTTTTTACTCCCTACATGGCTTCTGCACTGAATCCCTCCAAATTTCAGGTCTCCTATTTCTATGAGTATTGTTCCTGTTACAACTATTAAACAATGTTCTTTACCAAATCCCCACCCCATGGCTTCTGCACCAAATCCCTCCAAATTTTAGGTCTTAATTAGGTCCTATATTCTGCTGCTGTAGGTGGACAGATAGTAACTGGTAAAATATCCTTACACAGGTCACATAAAAACACCTTGAAGTGGATAGATCTGGTTTCTGCAGTTCATAAATTACGCTAGCTCACTTTGTGTTACGTTCTGTCTTTGCATGATCTCACTCACACCCACTCTCTTTCCTCTTCTTTTAATAGCCACACATTACATCAGAACACCAGAAGTCCAAAGTTGGGAACTGTTACTGTGATTCATTTGTAGAGCAGCCAAAAGCAAGTTAGTCATTCCTTAATAAGTGAACAGAAATAATCATTCTGCCTTTGAAACATTACATTTTTTCAGAGGATACCAAATTTAAGCTGTGGATGAAACCAAACAAGTGACTATCTAGTCACACATTCCCCTTTGCACATGTATGCATGAAATCATGCATATCAAACTGTTGCCTCCATCAATATTGCAATGGCTATATAGGTCTGGAAGAGCCCACCATGCCCGTTTTGATCCTTACTTCACAAGGGTAAATTCCCAGACCTTGGGTGTTGGCACTGAAAATCAGCCTGAATAACCCCATTTTATAATTTCCCAAAGAGGCTAAGTTTATCTTCCATGACTTGGCTGGGAAAACAGATCTGCTTTCAGTGTGAAGTTACTGAAGCTGATATTTGAGAAACAAACCAAAAATGGTCTTGGTGAAGGGGAAAAACAATTGCAGTGTACTGTTGCAGCTTTTACCTGATTTCACATTGATCTGGATGAGAAAGACAATATAATATAATTATTTCCATAATCTGGTAGAAATTATCATTTAATTTTAAAACAATCTTGATATCTGAAGATTCCTAGAAATCTGTGAAGTTAAACTTTCTAATCAGAGCTACTATTTCTCATTCCCTTATATCCTCACTTCACTGTCATGGCCAAGCCTAAATGCTTGCTGAGCAAGTTCATGGGTAATGAATCTTGTTTAATAGCATGAACAGGAGCAATACACATAGAAATGGGAGAATGCTGAATGTTGTTGGCCAAATGGCAAAGGAGTCAAATGCACAGAACTGGTGACAATTGTTTTTAGATTTAGGAAGAAGACCACAGCCAATTATACAAGGGAAGTAAAATCAAGAAGCCAAGGACATTCAGATCTAGAGAATGTGGACCTGAGTAGGAAGGATAGAGCATTAGGAGTCAGATGGCTTCTGTTTCTGATTTTTCTTGCTATTTAAAATGAAGAAAATTGAATCTATAAAAATGCCACCTTCGTTAGGGGTTTCCTATCATGTTCAAAATAAAACCCCAAGTTCTGACTGGGAAGAACTACATGGAGCTTGCTGACTTTCCTAGATTTGTATTTTGCTGTGTTCCTACTGCTTATTCTTGGCTTTCACTGCAATGAACTTCTGGGACCTATTATACCTGTGTGCTCATTTCCTTTACTTCCCTTTAATCATATGCCCTGATAATACATTCAGTTAAAAAAACAAAACAAAACAAAACATCACCATCAACATCTAATTTTAACTTCATTCCAGCACCAATTATAATATTCCACTGTCTCTTTGATTCATACTTCTGCTATACCTTCCTAAGAGGACCCAAATTCTGCCATGCTAGAGTACCTGTATGTTTGGTTTACCACTACATTGTCTTTTCTCAGAATGGTGCCTGGAGCATGTACTGCATAGCTGTGAAAAAAAAAAAACATGGAAGAATCTGGGTACTGAATGAACTTGCGTGTGTGTGTGTGTGTGTGTGTGTGTGTGTGTGTGTGTGTGTGTGTGCGCGTGTGTGTGCGCGCACGTGCGCGCATGTATGCTTGTGCGGAAGCCAGAGGTTAAGTTCAGGTGTTTTTCCTCAGCAGTCATCTGCCTATTTTTTTGAGACAGGGTCTCATTGTACACCTTTGACTGGCCTGGAACTCACAGAGATCTGCCTGACTCTTCCTCTTAAGTACTAAGATTAAAGGTCATCTTGTCTTTTCAAAGTCTATTGCTAGATGTCCTGGTGTATGCCTTTAATTCCAGCATTCATTCAGGAGGCAGAGTCAGGCATATCGCTGTGAATTATTTATGAGGCCAGTCTCCTCTATATAATAAATTCCAATACATCCAGAGCTATATAGAAATACCATGTCCCAAAACCAAACCAAACCCCCACAAACAAACAAACAAAAAACATGTCTGTCATTGATCTATAGCACACTGAGTAGGCTAGATTGGCTCAAAAATATAACCTGTGGAAAAACTGTCTCTGCTCTTAACCATCTCTCCAGCTCAGAAAGTACAATTTCTAACAGTGATGTTAGTACTATATTCCAGGCCAAGCACCTTTTATATGTTACCACAATGACCCTTTAAGGGAAAGATTATCTCTTTGTTTCAAATAATGAAGGTGAATTAAATTAGATGCCCAATGTCATTGTCTTTATTTGGGTTCCCAGTGAAGCTGGTTTGGAGGTCAGAGCACTATGTATGTAAGACACTTGGAAGATAATCCTGGATGGCACTAGGGAAAGAATTACAATGTGACACTGGGCTGAAGCTTCAGTGAATAGTTGTTATTCCCCTCTCCTGTCTTTTCCTCTCTATCTATCAAGTTTATGATAATTTGTTTGCAGGAGACAGTATAGTGGTACTAAGTCAGGATTTTAGGGAAAAAGCAGCTATATTAGGAGTTATTTTATACACCCATCCATGTAATTGTTCCTTTTCCTCCCCGAACAAAAGCAAAGATGAATACATTCTGAGCATGAGCCTCTGCATTGCAGCAAAATTCACATTTTTGATAGTTTTAGCTTATGGAAAAAGATTAAACCACTATATAAGCCACAACCATAAAATATTTAAAATTGCAAATAACAACTTAAATTTGTAGTTTATGAAAAAAATGCCTAAATCAGATGAGCTCTTTGTCATGTTAAATAATAATGTAAAGTAAGGCTGATGACTTAACTAACACTGACAACAGAATGTTCTACTACCAATGACATGCAAACACCTCTCCTGGATTATGGACCGTAAAACTTAGGATGAATACCTGATACAAAACATAACAGAGAATCACACCAGAGAATACATTTTCTTCTAGAAATAATTTTTTCTCTCAAGGTGCTCACATAAAGCTAATACTCTTAAAACTTAAAAGAGTATCTTAGCTGTTGCTTTCATTTTTTTGACCTGGCAGCAAATGGCCAAGGCTAAGACTATTTCTGTGACTCAGCCTGTGAAGATATTGGCTCTTCTGAGATGTGTTGATATTGGTAGCATAGTGTCTTGGTGGAGACATGCTACCTGGCTTCAAATCTCAATATTGGCATTGGTGCATATATAACTCAGTTTTTCATCTGAAAAAAATGGGGATGATGATGGTGATGAAACCTATTTCATTAGGATTGTTAGAGAATAAATTAAAAATCAAATATCATTTTTCAACAGTTTTGAAACATGAGTGCGATTTGGAAAATGTCTGAGAGCAAAAACAAAATGAACAAGCTGAATACTCCATCTGTATTTCCTATTTTACCTTGCTGATACAATTTTTCCTTTAAATGAAAAAAAAACGTCAGTTGCTCTTGAAAAGAATACTCAGTGAAATGAAATGTCTGTCAGTAGATTATGGGGCAAGTGGAATTATTTACAAGTATCAGTATAAATAGTTTAAGAGAATAACTGCATAGCATATGTTTGAAAGCTGGCACTTGGGGCTGGTAAGGTGGCTCAGCAGTTAAGAGCACTGGCTACTCTTCTAGAGGACCCAGGTTCCAGTCACAGAACCTTTATAGAAGTTTGTAACACTGGTCCCAGGGGATCTGATGTCTTCTGGCTTCTGTGCACACTGAGCATGTACATAGTGCATAGATATATGTGCATGTAAAATACTTATATTCATAAAGCATTAAAGAAAAGAGAAAGTTGGCACTTGTTAATAGCAGCACAGGCTTACAGCCTAGAAATGACCCCATGTACTTTACAATAGCTCTCTACTGATATAACTGTGCACATAAACCAAAGAAATATAGATCAGCCAGGAGAAAATAGTAGATGTAAAAGAAGCAGTGCAAAAGGTACCAAGAGTATAAAGAATGTTGCACATATTACTTCATTTAGTTACCATACTGAAGAAATAGAGACTATAATCTCCATTTGCAGGGAAGGAAACTATGTTTCAAGGAATTTAAGCAGCTTGTTCCAGATCACAAATTTAGCAAGTAGACCAGCCGAGATTTAAATCTTGGGTCCAGAAGATTGACTCCTAATGGGAGTTTCATTGGCAAAGTAGACTATCTGTGTCTCAGCTTTGGACATTTGGATATTGATTAATTTAGTTTCTGCATTAGACTGAATTGTAGTTCAGCACAGAATAGAGGACACTGGCATAGCAAAGTCAAAGGGTCAAACATGACAAAACAGCCTAAGAGAAGCAGTCACATTCTGTCCTGCTTTGAATCCTGAAGCCCTGTAAACCCTAGATATTCCAATAGAAATCTTAGAGAGACAACAGAACTCCATTACCAGTGACTAGCATGTTCAACCAACCAAACAGAAGAAAACATGTGTAAAGAGTGGATACATTCCATAGTCAAATAAGCATCCTTGGCATCATGTTTGTTTTCTATTGATAAACCAGCCTGCCTCCATCTTGGGTATGAAAGCCATCTAATATTAAAGACAAAGTAGGTTCATTCTTATTTATGATTAAGTCTGTTTCTCAAAGATTGGGCCATCCCTCACCTATAACATTAACTGCAAATGGTTCTACATTGCCTGTTCCAGGAAACACCAGCCATGCCTTTGTTTCAGAAGGTTTTTATAACCAATTTGTTATGCTTATGTTTTGCTTTTCTGACCCCTACTTATTTGTCTGCCATAGCCCCCATTTGGAAACCCACTACTCTTGAGTATAAAACTCCTATCCTTCTCATGTCCAGTGCAGACCTTTTGAACTCTACCTTAGGGTAAGACAGCCTATGTACACAAATAAAGCTTACTTTAATCAATTTGGCCTGATTTTGGTTAGTAATGTTTCTTGTCACATCTATGGGATTAACAGCTACCAACAAACTGGGGGGGGGGTGAGCAAACAAACAAAGAAGAAAACTTTTATTGGCAACAAAGGCTAGCAGCTTTAGATTTACTGCAAAACATCAGATGGAAGACATAGGTGTTTGGGAACTCAAGTATCCTTTCACAAAGGTAGTTTACCACTAGGATATATGTGCCCTCTGAGGCAGGGATTTTGGTTCATTTAATCTTATATATCCTAGGCACTTAGAATAGTGCTAGACATACAAGAGTCTGACAAAGATGTGCTTATTGACTCTTCAGAGTTTCTTCGTTTTTGCTGATTGAAATTTCCTTTGGTGACAGTGTATAATACCTCATTTGTGCCCAAAGGCTCCTACTGTGCCATGTGCATATCATTTACATCTTCAATAAACAGAGGATGTTGAATTTGATCCTATTGTTTACATGCTAGAGACAAATGGTTGATATCTTTAGATGTTCATCTGTTTGCTTCACCACTTCAATCATAGTCTTTTTGTTTATAGTTACAGTATTGTTGAAAACCAAAAATATTGTATTTGATGCTATGCTACCTGCAACAAAGGCATTAAGGAAGGCAATTAGGGGGAAAATCCTTCCAACTCTAACCATATCCACCATTTTTCTATTGGTACTTCCTTCCAGCATAAGGCTGTGATGTGGGAGATTCAGCAGGTCTGTTTTCCTTGCTACTTCAGAGATGGTGGGCATGCACAGTATATTAAGCTCCATCTCACTGACAGAAGGCCTTTGGATGTTGTTTACCTGGCCAAGAAAGTTGCTTTAATATTGAAAGATATCACTCTAAGTTATTCTATCTCTGATGTTGACAATGCTTGCTGATTTTCAGGCTCACAGATGTGCCATCTGTAATGGGTTTCTGGTACTAGACAGGTGGTCAAGAAGAGTCTTTGCTTTGTTTACAAGTAGAGGTCATGCAGAGAATGTATCTTTTACCTTATCAGTTATTTCAAAGAGCCATTTATTCAACAGATATTATATGACTATACTATGTTGGGCTCTATGTAAATCCTGGAGAGATGAAGGACATTAAAACATAACTCTATTCTTGAATTGCTTGGCATGGGTAAACCACAAAGTGAAGTGCTATGTTGCTATGACAGGAGAATCTAAAACAGTAAAGTAGGATACAAAGAATAGATCTACTATGCTGGTGTATGGGGAAGGATGAAGGACGTATAAGTGTGCATGTGTACAACGAAGCATACAGTAGTAGGCTGCCATACAATACAGAATTGGACAAGAAGTAGGACAGATGAGGAATAATCTTTCCATTTATGAAGTTAAACAAAAATGTATGACATAATCACAAAATATGTGTGGAGTTCTAAGAAAACATAGATTTGAGGTATTAAGGGAAGAGGTCTTGGAGGAAGGAACCTCTAAATTAGAGGTTCAGAACGTGAAAGAGTTCACCAGAGGCTTGGCTGAAGGTTTGGAACTTCTGAGAAGAGCATAGCAGGTGGAAATTGTGATCATAAAGTTTGGATACAAATGGTTTGTTTCTTATTTTGTTCTTCTTGTTTTGTATTAAAGAGTACCGGGGAATTAAAGAGACTCAAGCTGTTGGTTAAACCATAGTAGAAAATTAAACAGCAAAGAAATGACCACAGGGTCTTATCTGCTGAAGTTGGAAGAAAAACTTTTTACCGAAGGGAACTGGAAGCCAAGGAAAGGTCCTAAACAGGGGACTAGCTCATCAGAATACTTTCCTAGGCAAATTACTAAGCCTGAGATATGGTAGCTGGAATGGGAAAAACTGGAGCCTTGAAACAGAGTGTGAAACACTAGTGTAGGATCTACTACACGACTGAAAGTTGGAACATGAATGGTCATACTGGCTTGAAGATAGTGGAGGTATGTCTGTGTGATTTTTATGACCTAGATAGCTTATGTCAGGAAGTAATCTAGGCAGTAAAAATGAAAAATACCTTTCAGGCCCAAGGTACTGATGAACTATTTCAGATCCATTTCTTGAGTTTATGTCTTAACAAACCACCTATCAATTAGAGATTTACAACTGTGCAGATTTAGTTGGTGTGGACTTTCAGTTTTTTATATGTACATTCCCAAAAGGTAGACATAGATCACACAAGCACAGAAATTCCTGGCCAATAGTTTAAAGTTATTTGGTAGCAGATGTGTTTGGTACCCTGTTTAAATCCTCTAGCCCTTATCGCTTGAGAGCACACCTGCCCAACTTCAGATGCCAGCACACACACTCGTCTTTGTAAAAGAGCCCACTTTGCCATCTGCTTGTCAAGTCAGAAGTGCTGGGAAATTAACATTCTTTGGGAGAAGTTTTCAACCAATGGCAGATGGGAGTTGATCTAGCTCCCCTTCCATGGGTGGGATCATGCTGTGCTATGTTTTAAATTTGCTTCCCAGAGCTTTCTTAGTGATATTAGGATCCAGATGCCTGCAGCACTTCACTCACCTGCTGAATTACCTACCCTTTTAGGCTTTCCCTCTTTTCTGGCTTACTTCTTTGTTTCACATCTAATTATCCTTCAAATAAACTGTCTTTGTCTGATTTCTTGTTTTAGGATTGACTTGTAGGGAAACATAAACTCAAAGAATGTTCAGTAATGTGTAATGCCTTTGGAAAGTGCTTTTTAGTGTCCTGAAAACACTAAACTATTCCAAAACCAACGCCCCCATGTCTTGGATATTCAATATGGTTATATAGTAAAGAAACTCATCACTGAGAATAAAGTTAGAATCACATGAGAATTTCTTTTTGTCCAATCATTCAATATTTCCCCATAATGATACACATAGTAGTTATGCAATTAATATTTCTGTAGTCTTCAGAAATATATATATATATATTTATATATATATTTGTTATATATATATAAATATATATATATGTATATTTGTTATATATATATATATATATATGTATGTAACAATGCTACTAATTACACTTCTTCCTCTTTTGGGGAACATCTCTGCTATATTTCTTTAAAGAGCAAAGTTAAGAATATGGTAGTTCTAGGGTATGTTGATGGCAAGGCTGTATCGTTACTCCTCAAGAAGGGCCTAGGTCTGCATCTTGGAAGGAACTGAAAACTGTAGAATGATATGATTACACATATTTCTCTTGCTGTTGATAAAAGCAGCTGTTTTTTTTTTAATTTTACTTATTTAAAACAAAACAAAACAAAACAAAACAAAAAGCAACAAAAGCCCTTCAAGCTTAGCAATATATTTAGAAGTTTCTTTGAATCTTTCTGGAATATCTCACTACGTCTCAGGCTTCAGTGTTCTCTGTTGACAGCAAATGCTGGTGGGTTGCCTAAGTTGGATAAGAGTCCCTATCTTTACATTTCTGTATTTCTGCTGTTATGGCAGTAGGTGTGTGGGAGAGACAGCTGATGTGTTCACTGGATTCTTTCCCAGGCAGTGATGTGTCTGGGGAGTATGTGCTGGTGGAGACAAATTCTCTATGCATCATTTGTGCTGCCAGTACAGGTGTTGAAAGTCTCCACGGTGGCAGTGTATTGGACTTCAGTAAAACTGAGTGGATTTGTCTGCCAAGATTTGGGCTACCTTTCTTCTTGTTGGTATTCACAATTGTTGGATGCTTTGTACTCTTCTACCCTATTGACGGGGTCACTGATTAGAGGGTATGTGTATTATTATTGAGGTATAACTTGTATATGGTAAAGTATACATGCCTTGAATGTACAGCTTATGTGTTATCTACACAGATACTCATAAAAGTATCCTTCAAATCAAGATAAAAAATATCTGTAGCACCAAAATGACCTTTTATGTCCGTTCCCAGTTAATACTGCCACTAATTCTAGAGAAAAATCATTCTGAAATCTATTAGTATTGATTAGTTTTGTTTGTCTTGAACTTCCTATAAATAGAATTGTATAGTATTTACATGCATGCATAGTGTGTCTGTAACTCATTAAATAGCCTTTACATTCCATTTTTCTTATGCTTTTAGGTAGTTTTTGTTTATATTCAATGTGTTAGTAATGCGCTGTGAGAAGGTACTGCATTTTATTGTCCCATTTTATGTTGGTGTGTCTTTTAGGTAATTTCCTTTCTGGTGTTTTACTAAACAAAAAGTCCATGGACATAGTCTCTGGAGGATATATGTAACTATTTCTTTCAGGCATATAGTGATGTATAGGTAATTCTCTAATAAAAATAGCTCTGTTGTAGATTTGTAAATACCTCCACAATAGCCAGATTCAAGTTATTCGCAGGATGCAAAGTAGAAAAAGATATGCCCAATGAGAATTCAGGGGCCAATGTCTGCATATGACTGGGTATATAAATTTGGGGTGAAATATTAAAATCAGTGAGCAAATACATATTTAGATTAAGTTTTCTTAAGTATTTAGACCCTTTCTCATCAGCATCAGCAATATGTTAGAGTTAACGTTACCTAATATCCTCTGCAATATTTAGTATTGTTTATCATTTTAATTTTTACCATTCTAGTGGATGTCCACTGGTATCTCATTTTTGGCTTTAATTTGCATCATCATGGTGAGTAAAGCTAACTTGGCACCTTTCCACCTGTTCATTATCTATGCAGCTATTTTCTTGTACAAAACACCTATTCTATTCAAGTCTTTTGCCCTTTGGACTATTGGGTTGTTCAGTTTTTTCATTTACAGATTTTTAGGAGAAAAAGTTAAAGACTAGCAAGTATTATCAGATACACTGAAAGAAAGAGAAGCTCCAAAAGTAGCATGACCTTCTGGAAACAATCTGACATAGGATTCATACAGGCTTCTGTTCATAGCCAACTAGATAACTTCCTGATGACCTTGAGCAAATGATCATCCTCGGCCCTCAGCTTCCTTATTGTCAAAACAGGATTACTATAGTATAGTGTTGTTGGTTCCCATCAGAAATATACATTATAGGTGTCCAGTTATTCTTTTGTGTACTGAGAAACCTTTCTTGATCTCAATCAGAAAATGAGCACTGGCACCTTTGCCCAGGAGTGCTATTCATGAGGCAGATGATGGCCTAATTGAATGCTCAGAAATCTCATATTTTTGGCTCTCCAGTGATGTTATTGTCATGGAGCTACTGTATTTCTCATGGTGTGAAGGTTATATCATTTGTAAGGAAAAGAAATGTTCTTTTGTGCAAAGTTTGACAACATGAGATTCTCCAGGGACATTTTTGATATGGTCGAGAAAGTATTCATATGGAATTTTTTCAAGAGTCCTGCAACTTTGATTTGGGGGAAGTTGCTTCCATGAATCAGAATTATTAAGAATCTGGGACTATTCTAGAAGGGTGGCTCTGTAAATAGACAAGCTGTAGTCTTCTCCTTGTTCTTCTAGTCAGGATTTGTGAGAAGGAATAGCCTCAGCTTAGATATCACATCCTCCAGGAAGGCTGCACTGAAAATTAAGATTAGGTTCTTCTTGACTATCTCATGTGTAGAAATGTCTATTTAATCCCTTGCCATATTTTAATGGCAATACTCTTTTATCTGTCTAGGAAAGAGCTGGGTTTCAGTCTATTTTATTCATGTGCTCACCACACTGTGTGAAAGAGAAGGCATATGGTTGTTAAGACTAATATTCCAGACAAATAGACAGACTTATATGCTCTCCTTGGCATCATTAGCATCCATGAAGTAGCCTCTACTAAAATCTACTCAAATACTGAGAGGCTACTAAATAAAAAGTTCTGTCTCATTCTCAAACACCAATGAAAAAAACAAAACAAAACAAAACAAAACCAAGCAAATAAGGATCAAAACATGAATAAAATTGAGTATATGTTCTTGCATGTTTGTATGAGATACTATGGCAGTTTAAAAATAAGTACACAGATATACTAATACTTTTCAAGCACAGTGTTCAAGAGAATATACAAGAAGATATTAATATATGCATTTATAGGGGTAATAGCACACTGGAACAAAGAATAAAGGAGTTTAAACATTGTCATTTTTTCTTTTTACTGTAGAAGTAATTTTCTCAAAATCAATGTAAAGCAGTCTACAGACCTCAGATAAGCTTTCAGTTCACTTAAAAAGTGGGTGTACTTAGTTGTTACTCTGGTTATTGCTGAGACATTGTGTAATAAAAGAACTGAGAATACAGCAAAATATCTTTACAAATTATTTTCCATGTTAAGTTAACCACTTCAAACAATAGTTAAATTCTGAAATGTGTTTAGTGCATATTACAGAGTGCTTCTGTATTGTTATAGTAAGTAGTAGCAGACTTTGTAGATTTTTTTTAAATAACAAGTTAGGAAATCTGACATGCTAAAGGGCAGACCATTCTGAAATGGAAACATGTTTACATGTTTTGATTATTACTTTAGAAAGGAAGACCCACCAATGGGAAGCAAGTAACTCAATCTGGAAAGCTCATGGTAGTTTTGACAGATCACTCTGCAAAAGAGTTCACTGGCTACCCGCCATGCTTCACCTCTGTCTTTGTATACATAGAGTTTCAAAAAGTGATGAGAAGAGGTTGTAAGGATTTTGGCTATACATTTTAAGCTATGATTTTTGGTGTATGCATTTGTTGCATGATGTTGGTATTTGTGTCCATATGTGTGTGTGTGTACACATGTGAGGCTAGAGGAGAAGGTCAGGGGTCCTGTTCTATCATTCTCTGCCTTATTCCTTTGAGACAGAGTTTCTCACTGAATCTGGAACTAGAAGAGCACACAGAAGGCCTCAGTGATCCTCCTGTCCCTGCCTCTCATGGTACTGCATTTTTTTAGGTGTGTGTATGTGGCCATAGTAAGCATTTTACAAAAGCACTGGGGACTTAAACTCAGGTATTCATGCTTCCACAGCAAGTGCCGTTATCCACTGAGCCACCTCCTCAGACTAGTTCAAAGTTCCAATTTTTTTCTGAGATTGGTTTTGCAGAACTGCAATAACAGCTAGTAGGGAAGCTAAGGCAGGAGGGCCAGAAATTCAAGGGCAGCCTTGGCTACAAAGCAGTTTCAAGGCCAATCTGGGACAATATAATAAGACCATATCTCAAAAAAAGCTGAAGAGACAACTGGGGATATAGGTTGGGCCACTGCCTAATCATTACCAAAGAAGAAAAGGTTTTACTTATTTGATAAAAAAGTGCAAGGTCATTCTTCCTAACTTTTCTTGTTTGTACCTTTGCTTCTGCATTTTCCTTTATTGGGTGGGTACTTGGAAATGCTGTGAGCATGAGGTCCTCCAATGGCTCCCTCCCAGTGAATTATGGGAGCTGTTGATTGCTTACATAATGATAGATGACAGTTTTCCTCATGATAGACATGATCTCTCGTCACTTAAAATGCTTTCATTTTTACTTTCAAATGACTGACACTAACAAGGATTCACAAACAAGAGTTCAGAGTTCTCACATATTCCTCATCCAGCTTCCTGTAATGATAATGTTTTATATAACTAGGGTACACTATCAAAACCATGAAGGCCACTTTGGTATGATGGTATTAACTCCAGGTCTTATTTTCACGCTACCAGTTTTTGCATGTACTATTTTTGGTATATATGTGAAATGATATGAACTTTTATCACAAGAGTTTAAGGATATTTTAAAATGATCTTTTCTTTTTAGCAGGGATGGTTTCAATTCTGATTGTACATTAGAACTTCATGAGTGAGCATCAAAACAGTGGTCATGTGACTATGCTTCAGTCCAGCACTTTTCAGGCTTTAGTGTATGTACAAATCAATGTGTATTGGGGCTTATTAAAATGCCCACTCTGATTTAATTGTGGAAGTAGGACCGAAAAGTTGTCATTACTAATAAGGTCCCACAGGATGGATATGCTGCCAGTCTTGGATCACATTTGGAGTAGGTCAACATACTTTTAGGACACTGAGATGAAAATAAGTGGGTGTGAGGTCTTACACAATATATTTGAATCACTCTGATGATTCTGACATACATCCACATTTAGAAGCTACTTAGATATGTGATAGAATTGGAAGGTCACCATTCAATCTTCTATTTACATCATTCTGGGTTATTGCAGTCTCTTCTGATAAATGATTCAACTACAAAATAAATCTTGAAGAAATCCTTCTCTATCGTATATATTATATTCCCCTGAAAACTAAACATATCTTGTGTGAACTTTCTTAAGTTGCCCTGCTCCCACTTCAGTTTCTTCTCTTTATGTAAAAGCCCACTTTGAAACTAAATAAGGAGACACTGTACTATTGTTTTCATGCACAAACTCTACAAAAGAGATTGCTTCTGCTTTACTATTTACTCTCTTCTCAATCCATTGTCATTTGGTTGCCAAGCCCACAAATTCTAGAATGTTCTTTCTTTAACATTTGACAAGATTCTCTTCAGCTCCTGTTCCTTTCTATCTTAAAAACAAAAACAAAAACAAAAACAAAACTCAAACCATCAAACTACTTTCAATTTGCTGCTATTAAATACATAATGGTAGCTACATTTGCATCCATAATTTTCATTTGTGAAAGTCAAAGCCATGACCTTCCTTCTCTATAAGGAGAATTTCATTCACCAGTTTACACCATCCCCCCTTTTTTCTTTTTTAGTGTAATTTAGTCTCTCTTCTAGTAAGTTCTCAAACTCTATAAATTCCTTCTTGTGAACTTTGAAATGGGCTGATGTTTTTTCCATGTAGAAAAAAAGTCCTCTGTGACTCTTACTTCTGCCATGTCGCCCATTTATAAATAGCTCTTTATATTTCTTGTCCTAAAGTAACCGTTGGAAAAGTAACTCATGTTAGACATAGTAGCACATGTTTATAATACAAACCCTGGGAAAGTTGAGGCAGAAGGACTGTGAGTTTGAAGCCAGTCTGGACTACAAAGCAAGGGAGATCCTGTTTACTGTTAATGCTTGCTACCTTTGCTTCTGCCCTTCCCACCCCCTTATAGAGCCACTCCAAGGTATTCTTTATACATGTACTGATCCAAAACTCAACAATGACTTTTAAGGACATAATTCATAGCTAATGTTCAGTCTTCTTTTTCTTAAACTCTTGGCAGATATCCATAGTTGAATATTATTAATGCAAAGTGAAAAGAGGACTTCAAACATCTGAAATGGTTTCAATAGGTTCTGTCAATTTCTCAGCTTGATTTATTCCTTGTGTGCACCCTACTATGCCCTTGGCCAACAAATGTAATCAGCAGACTTGTCTGCGATGTCACTGAACCCATCCCTCACTTCTATAATGAATTCTGATTTAATGCTTTCCTTTCCTCTTACCTATTAACCAAGTTTTTCTTGTTTGTTTGTTTCCCTCTAAGTAAATTTTCTACATTTTTGAATTTACAAATTTGGCTTTACTTAAATCACTGTTTCTATAACCTCTGATCTTATTACCCACTAAATTCTTCATGATAATAAATTTGATTTCCTCATTTTGACTTCTGACTTTCAGGCTGACTAACCTCCAGTTCACGTCAGCACCTGTCTGTCTAAATTTCCAACAGTCTTCTGAAGATTTTTAGAGACAGGCTATGGTAATATTTTAAATACAACATACCCAACAGCTTGATATTTCTACCAAATTGGTTATGGCAACAGTTTCATTGCTATTAGTAACACAACCCTATTTCCTGGTTTCTATTCACCCAAGCAGGATACTTGCAAACCCAAGTCATCCTTTCCTCTTGATGTACTCCAAGGTCCAGTGATCTGCAAGCCTCATCAATTCTACATGAATATTATAGGCCTACTATATTTAGTGTCTGCCTTGAAGTTCATTAGTTCCCAGTGATGTCAATGGGGTCACAAAAACATAAGAAGATAAAATGAAACAGAAAAATCAAAAACCAAAAACCAAACCAAAACAACAAAGTGTCGATATTAAACAATTTTTAGAAATGTTCAACAGGGCAGATTTAAATGGCTTTGCTGTTGTTGTTATGGTTGGATTTTTAAAATTAAATCATGGCAAATTTAATGTATTCATTATTAGAAATCAGAACTTTTAAAGTATAGAAAAAGGCAAAAAATTAAGATTGTATTTTGAGATCATTAAAACAAATTTAGTATGATTATAAAAATCCTTTCTACCTTAGTTTGCATATGGTTGGATTTTTTTAAAGTGTTGTTTTGCTTTTTTTCTTAAGAGAAAAACGTTCTAGAGTCTTTAATACGGCACTGTGTATTCACTATGTGGATTCCTTTAGTTATTTTCCAAAGTTACTGGCATACAGAGCTTAATTTTATTACAACACCAAAGGAAACTTTCCTAGATCACATGTTAGAAAATGCTGGTCTAATCTTATTCCTTCCTTCTATAGCTCCTTTATTCTAAACCTCTTGGTTTATAGATTTACAATGGTTCCCGGGGGGAGGACTGGATCTCTACTTATTTCCAATATCTTGATTATTCTGAATATCCTGTATCCCTGTATAAATGCTTTCTTTATAAAAGTCTGATGATTGTACTTTTGCCCAGGTCATTTATATCCATATTTTCTACCTGCTTAATTTATCTATCACTGACAGAACAAAGTTGTGGTTTCTATGTATAACAGTTAAATTTTCTACCTTCCACCCCCTAAATCTACCAGTTCTTGCTTTATATATTTTGCTTCCCTAATGTTAAGTGCATATATGTGCAGGATTTTTATATTTTCTTGAAGAACTGATTGCTTGATCATTATGCAATGTACCTCTTTATTCTTGATAATTTTTCTAGTTCTGAAGTTAATTGTGTTTGAAATTCATATATCTACTTGAGCTGTCTTTAGATTATTACTGGGATGAAAAAAATTTTTCCATCTCTTTCTCTTTACCCTCTATGAACCTTTATGTATAAGGCAGGTATAATGTATGTACACAACATAGACTTGGTTCTTTTTTCCATAATTCACTGATAGTTACTATCTTCTTCTTGATTGATTATATATGTATATATAATATACATTTTATATTTATATAAATCACATTTGTGATTATTATTGAAATAGTTGTACTAATATCTACTGTAATTTCAATTTTTCTATTATGTTTCACTTTTCTTCTTTTTCTACCTTTTTTGATTTGAACTGAGCATTTTATCTTCTCTCTTGGCTTATCAACTATACTTCCTTTTAAAAGGTAGTGCTTCCTCTAAAAATTACAATGCACATTTACTCCTGACCGAAGTTCACCTTTATATATAACTACACTGACTCACATGTCCTGCGCTAAAAACATTTCCTCTGTTTCATGAGACAATTGCCATACATTGCACTTCTGTTATAATCATTCACACCTTGTTATTGCTTTAAGTAAAGAAAATGTAAACAATCCATAATAGTAAAAAACTGACATATTTTTATTAATCTCATTTACTGCTTAATATTTTTCTATATGTAAATCTGAGTTTCTGAACTACATTATTTTCCTTCAATGTGAATAACTTTTAATTTCTCGTAGGATAGGTCTGCAGGAAATGAATTATCTCAGGTTTTCTCTGAGAGAGTCTCTATATCTTTGTAACCTTGAAGCATGATTTTGCTGGGCATATAATTTTAAATAGGTGAGCAAAGAATTTTAAGTTGGCAGGCTTTTACTTTTCCCTTCAGTACTTAAACATTTTATTCTGTTCTCTTACTTGTTTCTTTTTCTGATAACTAGTGACATTATTTTTGTTTCTCTGTACATACACTACCTCCACCTAAGTCTCTTACAAGATTTCCTCTTTGTCTGTCTTTGGTTTTCTGTACTTTAAATATGCTTTGTGAAAGTGTAGTTTGATGAAAACTTATTCTTTTTGGTGTTCTCTGAGCTATATGGATCAGTGGTTTGGTTTATCACAATAATTTTGGAGGGGTTTTGGTCATGGCTATTTTGTTATGGTTACTGCTTCATTTTGCTCTCTCTACTGGTATTCCAATTCTGTGTATATTACACCTTTTTGATACTGTTCTGTAGTTAGATATTCTTGGGATCTTGGTCTTTTTCATTATTTAGCTCTTTATGTTTCTGTTTGTGATATTTCTACTGAGCTACATTCAAGTTCATTGATTGTTTGCTGTTATATCTACTGATGATTTTATGTCTTCAATTCTACTCTAGTATTTTTTTTTTACTTATAGCATTTCCTTTTTATTCATCCAGAGAGTTCCCAACTAGCATTTCCTTTTGATTCACTTAGTTAATTCTGATTTTCTGATTATATTACCCATCTGTTCTTCAGTTTGCCTACTTTTCCCACTAAAGTCCTTAAATATTAATTGTAGTTATTTTAATTTTTTGTCTGATTATTCTAACATATATCATATCATTTCAGTTCTGATGTTTCCTTTCTCTCCTCAGAATGAAAAATTTTGTATGCTGTACATTGTCAATTATTAGGATCTGAGATAATAGGTCTCATAGTGAGACTTTATATTAAACTAGTTGCTAGAAGTCTTTTTACTATTTGTTGTTTGAGTCCCCAACATTTCAAGTTCTGTGATTTTTTTTTATCTTGTTGTTGACTTCTATCTTTCTTACATACATGTCCCAAGACAATTTGTAGCTTGTTGGTATTTTAATACAATATATTGCTATTATCCTGGAGTGCTGTTATATATTGGTGAAGCATGAGAAGGGGAAATGTTTTATATTCTTCCAAGGAAATCTCAGTTTTAGAATGGACTGGTGCCTATGACTATAACAAGTATCTGTACAGTGGTGTAGTCTACTGTATGAATCCCTAACTCATATTGATTTTCACGACTCTGTTAAGTAGATTAGCAGAAGACTTTGAAGGGGCTCTAGGAACCTAGGATAAAGTTTCAGATATGTGCATTCTCACTATTTGCCCTGGATAGGAGGTTTTTCTAAAGCCAAGAGTAAGTGTATGTCTCCATGATCCAATTTTATAAGAAACAAAGCTGACACTCCTAGAAAGTAAACCAGCTTGACCATGGACCCTTAAACAGTTTACAGCCTTACAACACAGAACTGTCAGGTTCTGAAGCATTGATCATTCCATTAGACCCAATTTGAAGCTTACTAAATTCCATGTCTCTAATAGCACTAAACGTCTCTGTATTACACTAGTCACATGACCAAAATATTCATTTTCTAAATCCTCTAGGTAATATCTAACCACCTTGTCCTGCCTCTATCAAGAATCATATCAGGTTGATATTGTCAAAATCTCCTTATCATTCCTGATGTTTCTTAATAATATTACAACCAATCCCCACACTGCTTCTTGACTATAAATTACCACACTTCCTTGAATTAATAATTGATCTTGATCTCTCTCCCCTACCAAAGATTATGATATCTAATCCTGTATCTATTTCAATGGTTTTGACTGAGTAAGGTCTTTCTCATCATTCATTTAAACTTACAAATGTCTTCTTTTGGTTTGCATAAAAATGACCAGTTTCATTATGACATTTTCATACATATATATGATATACAAATAAATTTTGGTCATACCACCCATAACCCTTATGTTACTCTCACCTTCAAATGATGGTTCCCCAGTTTAGTTTCATGTAATTCGCATATAAAGTCTAGATTTGGTACATGAGTGAACATAGGCAATTTTATCTTTCCCAGTCTGTTTTATTTCATCTAACATGATTATTTAGAGTTCTATCCACTTTCCTACAAAGACATAATTTAATTTGTATTTATCTACATTAATATTCTTTAACATGTACTATGAGTATTGTATCTTCAATACAACTATATAGCTGGGGTCCTGTATCAGAAATATAGCATGCAGATACTATTATTTGTGCCTGCTGTGACCTGATTTGCTTTGATGGAACGTTCTATAAAGGCAAAGGTTTTTAATCCAGCATAGAAAGTCTCTGATAAAAAGGAAGATTTAGTAATTATAAATCTGATGACGGTAGTAATCTCCCTTTCCCTCTCCCCCTCCCTTTCCCTCTCTCTGTATATGTGTGAGTCTGTGTGTATTTGTGTTTGTATGTGCTATATTGGTGATTTTTTATGCAGTTGAGAATCTTGAGTCAACTATACCATGTGGAGACAGGCAGCTAGGGAAATGTATTAGTGTATGCTGCAAATCTCAAATATTTAGATTTAGGCAGTACTTTGTACAGTAGTTAAGATATCCTTCAGAATTCACCACTGAACAATGACACTTACGCTCTGCTTATATTTAATGCCTGATTTCTACAGGGCAAGAATACCATTTTTGAATTAGGAAAGCTAACAGCTGGGATGCTTTATAGCAGAGGTCTCAAAATGTGTTCCCTGGTCAAAGAGGCACAGGACCACTTCAGGGGACTGGTAAAAATACAACAGATCCTTAGGTTCCCTTGAGGCATATTAACTCAGAAAATTGTGATGGAATCCCAGTCTACATTTGGACAAGCTTTCTAGGCTGAAGTTGGAGAGCTACTACTTTAGCGTAAAGAGGTAGTCCCCCCCTCTCTCTCCCTCCCTCTCTCTCCTTCCTCCCTCCTCCTTCTCTCTCACACACACATAGGAAGACACAGCAAGGTGTCTCTGGGTCACAAATCCACTATTCTCCTCTGTGTACTCAACACAGCAGCACCAGCATCTAGTGGAGTTTACAAAAGTACAGATTCCTAAGGACTTCAGAAACAGATTGAAACTTGAAGAGCACCACTAACTAACCTACACTTTACAGTGAAGATGGTTTTGTTTGAAGACATTAGAGAGAGAAAAACAGGTAAATAGAGGAATCTTCGCTGGTGGATTTGTTTTGAACCTAATTATTTCTTTCTTTTAAAATGTTTAAAAACAAATTTTAAAAAGGACTGACCTAAATGATAAAAAAAAATCCAGTCAGCAAAAACTTCCAACATTTCAGTTTCAAGAGAATTTTCAATTATCATTTGCCTGACTCTCCTGATCTAGGGCGATTCTGACAACACTCTTTTGAAGTGGTTGCAGACCTACTTTTGTGGACAAGATTTCCCAGGGAAACACTATAGTCATGTAAATTAAGTAAGGGAGAAGAGCTAGTTCTAAAAGGTACTGAGGGATCCCTTTTACCTGCAAGCTGCTCAGAATTGGAAAAAGCAGCTTAAAAACAGATCCCACCGCCTCCTAGAGACTGTTATTTCAACAGTATCTCCCTGGGTAGGAACTGAAGGCTTTTTGTGTGTGCAAAGCTCCTACCTAGCATGAAGATGAGGAGTTCTGAGCCCAGAGAAAATATCTTGATGAATTGGGATCTCAAGCACCTAAGCCCATCTACAGCTCTGCCTGCTTAAGAACTTTGTGCAGAAGTTGCTGCCTCCTCAGAAATAGGATGAATCCAATCATCTATAATGACCTAGGTGAAGTCATCAAAGACCAACACACTGATAGTCTGAGCACTGAGGATGTAGCTGGAGCACCAATTATTTCCTGTTGGATCAAAGATAAACTATGCAATGTATATTTAGTCAATAAGCAATATAATCATGGTCAAAAAGCTGGCACATTTGCAGAAATAACAGTTATTTTCAAAGCAAATAGTGATAATATCACACAACCTACAGAGGGAAATGGTTACACAATGCCTTCACATATTTATCTCATTATAGCTTTACCTTAAAGGGGCAAAAACAATGCTATCGCATCCACTGCAAATGAGAGAGAGTTCAGGGGCTTGATAGAAGAATGGGAGCTTGAACTTGGCCTACTTGACTCAAAATCACTTTATTTACAACAAATGAATCTAAGCCTTGTTTCTCAAAATGTCATCTGCTGACCAACAGCATCAGCATTTCCAGGGAACTTGATGGAGATGGAGACCAAGCTGGACATGGTGGCTCAGACTTCTAATAGCAGCACTTGTGAGCCCAAGGTTGAATCGCTGCTTAGGGTTTGAAGTAACCTGGGCTAAAGTGAGATCCCAGAGAGTGTGTAAAACTCATCACCCAGAAGAAAGAAAACAACCAACTTACAGATTAGTAGGTCTCACTCTAGAAGCCACTGAATCAGAATCTATAGTTTAGACCTATAGTTAAACAATAGTTTGGTGTGATGTGTATAGGTCAGTTAAAAAGTCTCAGTGCAATCAAGTAAACACTGCTCAGTGGATTACTTACCTTTATACAATAAAATCACAAGAACAAAACCAAACGCCAACAACTCAAACCTTGCAAAATTAAGATATTAATTGTCAGTGTGTTTGAGCACTTAAATTGGTAGCTGTAGAAGAGTAAAGGACCTTTGTCCTTGAGACATTCAGAAAGATTTGACAAAGCTTTGGCAGTAGTGATGGCATGAAAGCATCATGGGACAGGCACAATATAGTTACTTCCAAAGCTGAAAAATTGAAAGTCCTACGATTTTATAAAATTCACAGAAATATGATGATTTTGTATTGGTATCATTTTTTTCATGTTCATCTCTGTGACTAATATGTTTAGTTATTCTGATTTCTCTCTTACAAGGAGTAAGAATAACAAATAACAGATGTAGATCTCGATAACAGTGATGTTATAACTCGGAAAATCACTTTGTCCAAGATTTCAAAAAAAAATGCATTTCATCTTTGCATTTGAGTATTGGTGTGGTCAATATTTTGAGACTTACTCCAAGCAAAAAGAGGACATATGTAGAGTGAAGAGTTGACTTCCAGGATACTTGCTGACAATGGCAGAGCATTCTACCTTCTCCATAGAAATGAACATATCACTGTGGAAACTTATACCTCCCCAAACTGTACACAAACAGGGGTGGGGGAGGAGTTGATCTTGTATTTGATTTTCTAAGGATTTCTCTTCATGGATGCTTATCAAGGAATTTTGTCAAAGATGAAAAACAAAGAGACACCTAAAGAAACCATGTGAAAAATTTTTATTTGACCTAAATAAATCAAGAGGAAGAAGAGTACATTTTCCATCCTCTAAGTCAACAAGTGTCAATAATTTAATTATTAAGTATCTGTTTCACGTTACACATTTTGCTAGGATCTAGGAGATATTTATCAGCATCTAGCATTGTTCCTGTTCTAGAGTATCATGAAATATAGAAAATTAACTAATGCCCTTTACTTATCATTGATGAAATGTGGATGCTGGTTCAAGTCATTCAGATTTAAGGACAAGAAAGAGCCATGCATCTGAGAAAGTCTATGAGGAGAAGTCATGGGAATTGGATCTTAAAGGAAAAGTGACATTTCTTTAAGCCTTGTTTGGAATAATCTATTCAGAATCTGGGGGTTCTTGGAAAACTGAAAAACAGATATGCTGTATCATGATTGTAAGCTTCATGAGGATGAGATCATAGTCATCTAGTTGGGTGAAAGGATGAGTATCATCTAGAAACTGGACTCAGGACAGACGCTCTTATGGCCCCACCCATATTCTCTCAGGTTGCATGTGTCTCCACAAGTCAAAGGTACTTAGTATAATCACCTGTGTTGCACTATTGAAGCTTTAAAATATCTAGTAGTGGGGACAAATTCTGCATATAGAAATATCTATAATTTTTTACTTCTATATGCAGGTACATTAATTGGAACTGGAGGATAAATATTTAGCTTCTTAGACACTTATTTTCCAGTGTCACCCTGAGTTGGCCAGTGAGAATTTGATCTGGGTACCCACAGTGGACACATATTTGACGATGTCCTGCTACTCCCTATATTTTGCTCTTATTTCCCTGTTGGCATTTTCTACTTCCACTTCCCAAGACAAACAGCTTTAAAGCAAAGTAATCTTCATCTTGACTGTTCTAGAGTCCATGGTTTCAACCTGAACTGGAAGATCAAACAATTGGAATTTTATTTTATTTTGTTTTGTTTTGAGACAGGTTCTCTTTACATAGGCCTGGTTGTCCTGGAACTCATTCTGTAGACCAAGTTGGCCTTAAACTCACAGAGATGCACTTGTCTCTGCCTCCAAGTGTTGGGGTTAAAGGCTTGTGGCACCATGACCACATGAACAATTAGATCTTTAAAAATATCAGAAACAACCTTGTCTGGAGGATTTTGTTTGTTTGTTTTTGGGTTTTTTTGGTTTTTGTTTTTGTTTTTCAAGACAGGGTTTCTCTGTGTAGCCCTAGGCTGTCCCGGAACTCACTCTGTAGACCAGGCTGGCCTCGAACTCAGAAATCCACCTGCCTCTGCCTCCCAAGTGCTGAGATTAAAGGCATGCGCCACCACTGCCCGGATCTGGAGGATTTCTTAGAGAACACTTATATACAAATTAGTTTCTCTAGTCCCTCATTGCCCCCTTTTGTTCAAAATATGAATTGTGAACTCAAAAGTACAATATATTATGATATATTATTTAGAGCATCCAACATGAAATAACAACTGGTGTTAATTTCCATTTTTTCCCCACATTTTAAAGGTTAGAGATTACTCACCTCCCCTGCTGGTCATTAAATCAGTCTGGCCGGATACCTCATAGTTCTGTGGCCTTCTGGGTATGTGGCAGAGACACAGGCTGTGCTGCAAACAGGACTGTTTGTTGTGATACACTATCAAGCCAGTGACATCAAAGGTCTGCTTTAAGCCTACCTCAGTTATCAGTCAGGGCTCATACTGAGCCCCCAAACCAGGTACCAGATGGCACATTCCACCAAGACAAAGTTATCAGCTCAGACTTCTCTAGCTTCTGTTCCATGGAATGCTGCAACCTCAAGAGGAGAATATTGCTTCTTTTGACTCCCTTCTTATTTATCATAAAGGCTTGCCAGTTAAATGCTTAATAGTTCTGTAAAGTTTCTAAGTCTGTCTGATGAATCCTTAAAGGATCAGTTTGGAGTTTATTAAAAAATATACTTATCTTTCCTTATGAAATGTAATAAGACCTAGGATTCATTAAAAATTAGGTTTCTCTTACAGATTTATGTTAAAATACCCATTTAGGTTCATATAATAACCGAAGTTTGTTCAAAATTCTTACCTGCATGAGGAGAGTAAATGATTGTTCTTATAATCTCTTGGTTTATAGAGACAGAGTATTATGTACACTGGACTGGCCTCCGACTAACTCATTGTGAGGCTAAGAATGAACTTGGCTTCCTTAACCTCCACCCTCCACCTCAAACGTATTAGAATTAAAGGCATGCACTTCCATGTGTTATCCTCCTCAAATTTAAATGAGAAAAGTTGGGTGGATATTTGAGATACTAACTATCCAAATGCAGCTTACTAAAAAAAACCAGTCAACACAGAATGAGATTTTACTGAAATTATTTTAGTGTACCTCCATGAAATGAGAATCAAGTGTCTTCAGTCTCTTAATTTCCCCTAGTACAATTTAACTCGTAGAAGGCAATTTATTGACTTGGCAAAATGCAAAAATGCTATTCTTTAGGGCTTGGGATCGATCTTTTCTTAGAATATGTACCATCTGGATAACTTACAAAAACAACTGTACTGCACAGGGTGTCATAGCACCTGTCACCAAACAAGACACCCAGAGATGTTAAGAGCAGATCCCTGCATCAGAGTCTGTTGAGATGACCTTTACAGTGCTTTCCAAACTCAAGGTCTTTGATTCTATGTTCCTTGGATGAAGCTCTGCTTTTGTAGTTTTTTTGCAGAACAGCTGGAATAGGCAGCAAAGTGCTGCCTGCTTCTTCTTGACAGATTAACACTCACAGTGGGGTCTTATACACAGTCAGAAAAATCCTGTTCTAAGTGGGCAAGTACTATAGATTGAAGCTTCAGGCACACCGATAATGGGCACTTTACTATCTGCCAAGTCTCAAAGGCTAGTATCAAGTCAGAAGCTTTGTCATTCTAGACATTAGATTACTTTCAGTTTCTCAGGTTTCTCTTCAGGTACGATTAGGCTATAACGGATAAAGTTATGGGGGAGGGCAGGATAACGACATCTTAGGAAGATTAGACTGAAAAATCTGGTGTGTGCCCAATTGCCCAAGCCAGCACCATCTCATAGGTCAGAACATTTACCCCCAAAGTTCAATAAGACTTTTGGGTATGAACTTCTCTTTGACATTTTTTCCCATTAATCAGTATAGCTGAAAAATCCCAATAAATACAAAAACACAAAGAAGAGGGTTTCTCTAACTTGACATGATTGCCATTTGTAGCCAGATAATACCTTGTTTGGAGGCCAATTACATGATGCATTATAGAATTCTCAACAGTGTTTCTGTCCTCTACTCACTAAATATCATTAGCACAATGTCTTCACTATCATTATTTCAAGAAGAAGAAGAAGAAGAAGAAGAAGAAGAAGAAGAAGAAGAAGAAGAAGAAGAAGAAGAACAACAACAACAACAACAACAACAACAAAAACAACAACGATGATGACATCACTAGATTTTGCTATTCCCTGGATGGGAGCACAGTCATTTTCAATTAAGAATTACTGCTTTATGGGATATTTTAGTAGCACTGACATCCGAAAAGGACCCCAGAACTAGACTTTTAGAATACTGTGGAGGAACTTAATATGTAACAGTAAAATAAAAATATTTTAGGCATAATGGACCCCACACAGTTACTAGCATATGTTTTTTGCTTAGTTTTGTTTAAAACATTTTTAAATATAAAAACTACTTGGCTAAAAAATAGATTATAAATTCTTATGACAATTTCCATAAGCTGGATTTTTCATCTAGTGTTCAGAGTCTTCATTACCTTAAGTTAGCTGTTGTTTAGCCTTTCTTGGAATGTCTGAATCAAATAATTCTAAATTAAATTCTATTAATCTTGTTCACAATTTATTTCTAACAAAAGCACTTAGACATGAACAACTTAAATAAAACAGAAATTCAATATTTGAGTCAAGTGAGATTCCCTAGTAAATAAAAAGAACTACATCTTTAGTGAGAATATGTCCTTTTTCTAGTACGGAACTAAATATTCTGTGGGGGTTTCTTTGAAGATGTGGAATACTACATAATAGTACTTGCCATAGTCAATTTGATAGACAAAACACATTTTGATTTGACTTCAGAGGTTATCAAGGAAGGAAGCATGCTGTTTGCTTGAGAACTGCCGGTAAAGTTATTAAAAATAAAATGTCATTTAGAAGATACATTTCAAAGTAGCTTCTATGGATTTTTCTTTACCTATTGCCTGAATGCTTTAGTAAGTGAGAAAATGTCTATTCAAGTATTTATTGAATATCAAGTATCTGCCAGGAGCTGTAGGTAACCTAGGCTAGACTATACCTGGACCCTGCCAGAGAACAAGAACTTCACTAGAAAAACAGCCATATTCATTCACTTAGAAATTTCAGTTTAGAATTTTGTCTTCTATTTTTTATATATTGATAATTAAAAATAATGGTTTGCTTTGGGTCCTTGGAATATATATATATATATATATGTATATTCTCATTGATACCAGAGGAAAAATGGCCAAGAAGAATAACCTTATTATCTAATTAAACCAACAGTATAAATAAGACTTTGGTCAAATATACTTCATCTCGATAATTTTAAAAGGTCCATTTAAAATCATTCTAGTAGTTTATAATATGAAAGACAGTTGAAGGGAAAGCAATATTGTGAAAAATCACACTAGGATATGAATCCAAATCTGTGTTCCAGTTCTATATTTATATTTCTTCATGGATAAGTCAGTTAACTTCTAAAGAGTATCATGCCCACTTGTAAGCTGGGGTAACAGTACTGTTTTTCAATATATTTAAACATAGGCTATGCTTTTAACTTGTAATTGGCCCAAAGATGATCAGAATATCCTGAGGTCTCAACTATGCCAATTCTTCTCTCTACATGGATGATTGCAGATAAATCCAGTATTTTCTTGGCCATAGCCTGGATTAATTAACAGTGGGAATTACTTAAATGTTTTCATATATAATCATGAAAATATTTATCAATATAGGCACTTCTTTGAGAGTTGCCAAGATGAATATCATTGTTTTTATATAGACAATATAAGGAGCTAAATTTAATTTTGTAGTGAAATAAAACTTTTGAAGATCAGTATTTATTTAAAGGGGTTCAAAACTGTTGCGGCCTTCTTAGCATCATTAGAGTCCATCCACTTCTGCCTAAAATTAAAACCTTGCCTTGCAGCCTTCAGAGGAAACTATTGCTGGAGAATGTCACTCCCACACAGAATGGGGACAAATTATTTACTACAGGGTCAGAGTAAAATAATCATATCACTTTTACAAATTTGAGAAAGCATCTTTGAACCAGGATCAATGATATTTTCAAGAAGACTTTTCCTTGTTATTCTTTTAACTACATTTTAAAAAGTCAACCTTTTTGTCACAACTACCTTTAGTCTGTAATTTTTGGTCAGCAAGTAGCTGTCCGAATATATGAAGAATAGTATCCTTCATTGAATAGTATTATGCAAAGAAAAACATTACACTTTTAGTGCCTTATGTAGTCCTACAAGTTGCTTCCTCCAGTTTGGTAGCACCCAGAAAACTCAAGCCCTGCCCAAGCTCTGCCCACTCATTTAACTTCAAATGAGATGCTATAAAATATCCAGGGACTGTTAGATGTAGTGTACAATGTTAAATATTTGTGGTGTGGTCCTTGATGCTAATAACAAAGTATTGGAATCACACTAGTAGTAGCAGTAACAGTAACTTTCATTCCCAATATCTTTTGCAAAGGACAAGTCACCATGTCTCTAAATGGAAAAAAAGGGGGGGGGGGTGCTCACTTTTACACTTTACATTGCCATGACTACTGAAGAACCATTTTTTTCTATCTCCCAGCTCCTTACCTAACAAAACTAGGGGGTGAGTTGAGTGTATAAAGAATACAATGGATATCCAATTTAAAGATCAAAGGCATTCCTTATGTTTTATAAGTGTGCGTTGTTATAAACTATACGAACTGATTGACTAGAGAGCTGTCATCTGGAAACGAGTTTCTGACCACTACTTCACTTTGCTTTGTTTTTACCTATATACCGAAACCATGAAAAATCATCCCATTTTTTTTGAAATAGTCCACTGACTTTAAGACTGTCCTTTGACATGTAAATAAAGCCAGCTTCTTTCTCTCCAGTCCCAGACATTTTATAATATGCCCCCCTTTTTTCTCTTGAATTGATTAAAACCAAACAGAAAGAACATAATTGCAAAAATATCTGATTTGCCTGTTGATGTCTCATTAACCTTGACAGTGAATGTAACTAGTGACTGCCTGTCACAGTGGCATGATGGTTTGTTAGAGAGGGAGGGGAAAAAAACCAATGGAAACATCTCAGAGGGAAAAAACCCAAGGAAAAACAATTTAATAGATCATCTATAAAAACATGAAGCATTTCCAAATGCCCAGACTTGGTCCATTATACTTTCCTTAAACCTGTGACAGTTCAACTACACACATTCTTGATAAAGCATTCCTAACAGTATTTATCTGTATCTCAGTAGATGCTCTGAAGTATGGGGGGAACCCATTTGGACGTTGAGAAACAACCTGGGAGGGCATCTCAAGACTAATGTTGATAAGGTTCTGCAATAAGTGAATATGTCTAGTGATTTGTGTGCTGTTAAAAAAATACCACAAGCCACTCAATGTGAGAATGTTCTAATTCCAGTCAGTCCCCAGCCAGATTCCCTTTTTCTAATTGCTGGTGGATAGAACGTCAACAAACAGAGAGGGAAACAATAGAGGAAAATGAGCTTCTATCTAGGGACACAGGGTTACCTGGAGAGGAAGAGACAGTGTAAAGAATTCCCCAGGTTCACTAGTAGACTCCCTTTGGGAAAAAGAGGAATCTAACCTTCCACCAGACCCAGAGACCCCATAGGAAATCAGCACTTTCCATTTCTTCAGCATTTCAGCTGGGACTGGGTCCTGCCCCGCCCCCCCTCCCCAGATTCAGACGGAACACTCTCGCTTTTAATTTATTTTTCCTCCCCCCCTCCTATTATCTCTCCACTTTTCTATTTCTAGTCCTCACTCCTTGGCTTTTCTTAGGAACTTCTTGAAAGTTATCACCGTTAACCTCACTTTTCACAGCAAATTCCCACCTCGGGCTGATGGCGCAAGTGGTTTCTGTTCTGTGTTCCTGTGATCTTCTCGGGGTCACATCCTGGTTCCTAAACTCCAGGCTTTGGATCTGCCCCTCACCCACGCGTTCAAATAAACCCAGTAAAAGTATATCAACCTGTTCTGTCTTTCCCCAAAGAAGTTGCATTTATGTGGATTGAAAGTACCATGAAAGATGAAATAACTGTGAGTTACAAGCACCATTTCCTACTCTCAAATACAGACATGGCTACCTTGCTCCGGGAAGAGTGGGCTGGTGGCTGCCCCGGTCCTCACCAGGAACCGCACTTTGGTTGGGGGTGGGTGGGTGTTATTTTCCTCACCATGCCAACTCACACTCCTCTGTCCCTTACCTACTACCTACAGTAACCTATCCAAAAACAGTTCGGGTGCAGCGACTAGAGGAAAAGAAAAGAAAAACAACAGGAACAGAGAATGGTGTCTTTGAACCTCACCTCCCTCCTCCTGAATAGTATTTTTTTCTCGAGTAGCGGGACTTTCTTGAATGTATTTTCTTGTTCCGCTTCTTCCTGGCCCAGTTAACCCAAAGCCACTCTGCCCCCAAGCCCACTGCGACCAAAACAAGCGCACTAAAGCACTGTGGCCGCCGCCGCCCCAACTGTTGCAGCAGCTGCGGGGTTACGGCAGAGGCGGGGAGGGCAGGGCCCAGCCAGGACCCGGACCCGAATGTTTCCAGCCTCGGAGTCTCTGAGACTCCAGGCTGCTGCCCAGGGACGCGCAGTGCAGAGGATCCCCCATGGGAACCACTGCCTGGGACAGCAGAGGTGGCTTTCTGAGCCGGGACCCCGCGCAGAACCAGCCCAGCCTAAGCAGCCGCGCCGCCAGGGGCTGCCAGAACCCGCCCTGGTCTCACCTTTAAGATCAGGTCCGTGTGATGCTGGTCTAGCATGTTAGCTTTCTGGTAGGAGGTGACAATGACCCGGCCGTAGCGCCCAGGGGTCTGCAGGTCCGAGTAGAGCCGGTGCTTGGAGCGGTTGACCGGGAAGAGGCTGTTGACTAGGTTGCGCTCGATCTTGGCTAGGCTGTGCTGGGGCGCCAGCAGGTGCTCCACGCTCTCTTCGACCTGGTAGCGGCTGAAGCTGGCGCCGAGCAGGATGGAGATGAGCACCGGCGCCGAAGCGAAGAAGACCGGGTGACTGGCAATGAAGTGGCCAAGCCGGGAGAAACACGTCCTCAAGCCCCTGTGCAGAACCTGCCGCAGCATCCTAGAGCAGAGCGGGCGCGGGAGGAGGGCGAGGCGCACGCTCGGCGCGGGCTCGGGCGACGGCGGCGGCGGCGGCGGCGGTGGTGGTGGTGGCGCCCGCAGCGGCGGCGACGGCGGCGGCGGCGGAGGCAAGACCCTGAGCTCTCCTGGAGCCGCGGCACCACCATCGGGGAGTCCCGCGCCGCGCCTCGGGAGGGACCCCTCCGGCTGGAGACACGCCCTCCTGCCCGCTGCCGCGCCTGCCCGGAGAGCCCCCCAGCTTGGCGGCCTCCGCGCCGCCCCCACCCCGCCCTACCCCAGGCGACCTCCCCACCCCCCGCCGCCTCCCGGCCCGGGGGGCGACAGGCGACACTGCCGAGTTCCCGCTCAGCGCGGGCGGGGCTAGGAGCGGCCCCCGCGGCGCGTCATGACCCCACTCACCGGATCCCCGAAGCCTACGACGGGATGGCGCGGGGAGCGGTGGTGGTGGTGGCGCTAGCGCCAGGAGACTCTGCGCGCCAGCCTGGAACACGAGGACAGAGAATTCCAGGCTACACCCAGTCCCCTCCTCTCAGCGTATTCCCCCTCCCTCAGCCCGGAGGCCAAGAGGGCTCTCCCCCTTCCCCTTCTCCTGGCCTCCTCTGGGGAGTCTCAGAGATAAATAAAAAGATAGTCCGGATTTTTCAAACAAAATAAAGTATAAGAGTACTCCCGTTATGGGGTAGGGTGGGGGTGTTGAGCAGACCCGCTTTGAGCCAAGTCTCTTCAGACGCAGAAAGAAGCAGGCTGAGGACTGCGTGCGCCCCAGCTCTTGCCAGGCTCAGGTGGTGGCGCGCACTGGCTGTTGCCGAGGGGCGGGGGGGGGGGTGGGGAACCGAGACGCTCGAGCGTGGAGATCACGCCTCCTCCCAAGTAAGAGCCATTTAAGATCTCCCCAACACTGCAGCTCAAGGGGCACCACAGGGGACCTGTGTGCATTTGTAGCCCGTCCACCCCAAATGTGTCCTAGGACAATCTTTTCCCGAGTCCCAATTTTGGGGTCGCTCCAGAGTGCATTGAAATGGGCAGTTGTGCAATCCCTCCACCACTCTCGCCACCCTGTCCACCAATAATAAAAGTGCTGATAATGACACTCGGTCAGTCCATGGAACTGTCTGTCTCCAGGCTCCTCTTTCTCCACCCTGCCTTTTTTCCTCCTTCTCCTCCTCCTCCTCTCTCTGTCGTCATTGGCAGGTCTGGGGGATCTGGTGCGGCGGAGCTGGTGCGGGCACCCCTGCGGATGTAGACTGGGAAAGGCTGGTCGGGGAGTCAGTACTTAACCCCCTTCTCTCACTCCACCTGCTCCTTCTCCACGCGACAGTGTGCGAGTAGGGGGATCCTTATATCAGAATGAGAGACGTACTGATCTCTGAGTATGTCGAGCCGCAGGGGGCGCGGGGGAGCCAGAGGGGCTCTGAAGGCTTGGCAAAGTTGGGCTTGTGTGTGTGTGCGCCAGCCATAGCTAGCAGGCAGCCACTGTGGTTTCCCTCGCACTTCCCCTCGGGAGATTTCCCGAGAAGGCGGACGATGGCTTCGGCCTGGGACAGACCTGCGGCGGCGGCGGGAACGGCCACGCACAGGTACAATTTAGCGCGTTTCTTTGCGCGCTATGAGCCCCCGGGTCCGTGCATTGGAATGCAGACAGAGTGGGATCCACGGAGTCTGGGTCACTGACGCTCCCTGTCCCGCCAGGTTGGGGGTGGGAACCAGAGCACAAAGAAGGGTCCTCAGGTTCACAGTTCCAACAGCTTAGTCAGCCTACTCCACACCTCTGGTCGATCTGCTTGACCTCTAAGTATCAAGGGTCAAATGGGAAGTGGCTGTGGCTGGAGGAGCGGTCCCTTGAGTGTGCCACACAACTGAGCATGGACATGCATATTAATCAAAGCAGAAAGAAGAGGGAATAATGGGGGGAAGGAAGAGGAGGAGGAAGAGAAAGAGGAGGAGGAGGAAGATGAGGAGGAGGAAGAGGAGGAGGAGGAGGAAGATGAGGAGGAGGAGGAGGAAGAGGAGGAGGAGGAAGAGGAGGAGGAGAGAGGGAGATAGGGAGAGATTCAGACTGAGCCAGAGACAGAGAGAGCCAGAAAGCCAGAGACAGACAAGTAAGTGAGCTCAGCAGGAGTGGGAAAAAGCGACTGAAAGAGGCATTTTCCTAAAATTTCCGTCCTCCTAGACTCCCAACACCCTCTACTTCTCAAACTGAACTTGAGAACTTGCGCGTTGGAGATAAAAAGTCATGGACCTTGAAATTCTTTTTTTTCCTTGTTCCTTTCCTTCTATGTACCTTCAGCAATGCCTACAGCGGCTGATCTGTCCACCCTGGGGACACACTTGTCCAGTTCAGCCCGAGATTGCTTCCTAGGTCCGTCCACCTGTCTCTTGCTGATTTTCTTTCATCCTGTCCCCGCTTTTCGCCACCCAGCTCTCCTTGCCAAGGCTCCTCGGGACACCCAAGCCCCAAAGCTTCCAGCCTACATCGGCCTTTCGCTCTATATTGCCCTTCTTAGGAAGGATTTACGGAGCTGGCTAGAAATTCCCCTGCCACATTCCATTTGTGCCCTTCCCCCAGCATCTTAATTTCAGCTCCCTGAGATACTGCTGCTCTGCAGCGCTTTGCTGATTCACGATGATCGCGGAGCGAAAAGCCTCATTGACTTGTGCCCCTGCAAGCGCTGAGGTAGCACAAGTTGCTGCAAAGGCATGGGTGTTGGGAACCCCCCGCCCCCCTCACACTGCTGAGGTACTAAAAGGCAGGGTGGCTGCCCTGAGTAGCTCTTAGTCCTGTAAAAAAGAGAGAAGGGTGCACTAGGTGGGGGTGGCAGCAAGAATATTAGGAACCTAGCTCATTTCCACTAAACTAATCCCAGTTGGTGGGTGGGCACCTGTCAAGAGACCTAACATTTATCTCTGTTTCATATGCCCTGGTGCCATATACCGCTGGGACAAAAGTAAGAGAACAGAAATCAACACACAGGTCTACTTGGGAAGCTTTAACATTTGGGAGAAGCTCTTCTCATTTTGAAATCTTTGTCTTTCCAAATAGTTCCCTCACAACCTTGCTTAGCTCTCATCCTATTGTTCTTTGGTTTGTTTGTTTGTTTGTTTTAATGTCAGCCTTTATGCAGACTAAAGAACCGGTGCTCTCTCTGCAGTGCCTAGGCTGAATATCAGAGCAAGAGACACTGCATTGCCCAGCTGTCCTGGGTGGGACAGATCAGTTTCTTTGAGACCAAGGCATTGCCTTCTCATTCTCTCAACTCTTATCCTTGTCTAACCCAAGGGGAACTTCTACCTTGCCTGCTTTGATGCAGAGACAACACCTTCTGATACTGAATCTTCAGCAATCTTTTATTATATACAATACAGTTAGTAATGCCTGAATCAAGCTAAAAGAGATGCAAGAGGGATAAGAGAAAGGGAGAGAAGCAGGATGGAGGAAAAGTCTGCCCCCCCTCTGTGTGTGTGTGTGTGTTGTGAACTGTTTATCTGCATTTAGACTTCTAGGGAAGCATTGCCATTTCTAAAGATTTTGGTTTGCATTTGTGACAGTAACACTGAGAACAGAGCTTCTATCAGTCCATTCATAGATGCTTTCTTTATCTGATTAAGTATTAATGCATATTGATATTGTACAATTTAGAAAATATGAAAAGAAGAAAGACACCTTTATCCCACTGCCTTTGAAAGGTAACCTCTGTTAAAAATTCCTTGCACACATAAACACAATAGTGAAGTAAGCCTGTAACATTTATAGCTGTGGAGCTGAACCCTGCTCCATTCCTTACTACTGGCCATTTATTAGTGAATAAACTTATCCTTTTATTTCAGTTCTCATTTCTGGGAAATAGGAATAATAATAGGATATACTCCATGGAGTTTCTTTGATGATTTAAATAGTTTAGAAGGATATAGAGCATTTAAAATAGTACTTAAAATCTCACAAACACCCAAGAAATGATAACCATTATAATTACAGTCTTGTGTGTGTGTGTGTGTGTGTGTGTGTGTGTGTGTGTGTGTGTGAGAGAGAGAGAGAGAGAGAGAGAGAGAGAGAGAGAGAGAGAGAGAGAGAGAGAGAGAGAGAGAAGAAAATCAGTCTCTGATTCCAGGAACTGTCCTAGCATTGTCAGCTGGCCTTGATATTGCTAGGAGCTGGTCTGATGCTACCATCTAAGCTTTGGTGTTCTCTTGTGAATATAAACCATTTCCAAAAACACTAATGTCAAATAAGAGCATTGTATAACTGTAATGGATTAAGACCAAATGATGACAACTCCATAATCATGTCTGAACACAGACAAAACATGAATCTTGTCCAGCCCACAATAAGTGACCAAAAGGGAGACTGATTATTCTAGCTAATCAAATTGACTATTGTGGTCTTTCAAAAACAAATCAGTTAAACTATTATCCTAACCCCCATCCAGATAAAGGCTAATTAAAATGCCCACTCAAAAAACTATTCCTGCATGCTGATTGACCTAAACTGTCAAATCATATAATACACATCTATTTTCTATATAATAATCTCTTATTGAAATGTGTCAGATCTCCATAATAAAATGCAGCCTGTAGTAGTGTAGTCTTGGTGGTGTTTGGCATTGAAATATATGCATATTGTTAATATGTTCCTTTTCAAAACTGAAGCTAGCAAGTATGAGTCACTATTTTTCCATTAAAAACATAAACATTTTCTAATGTCAATTAATATTGCTGAAGAAGATCTGAATAGCGCTATAGAATTCCTTCGTGTAACTAAACTTTATCACATGAGTTTAAAACAATTCTATTATAAATAACACTGAATGGAAGATCTGAAGATCATGTACATAATGTATAATGTCTGACTGCTCTTTTATTTTTAAGATCAAATATCTACCACTACATTTTAAGTAGAATGTTCCTAACAAATGTCTGTCTGTCCTTCTTTCTGTCTGTCCTTCTTTCTGTCTGTCCTGTCCTTCCCTTCCCTTCCCTTCCCTTCCCTTCCCTTCCCTTCCCTTCCCTTCCCTTCCCTTCCCTTCCCTTCCCTTCCCTTCCCTTCCTTTCCTTTCCTTTCCTTTCCTTTCCTTTCCTTTCCCTTCTTTTTTTTCTTCTCATGGGCCCAGATACTTGGGTTTTAGTTAGTTATAGATATAACCAAGTTGACAACCAAGATTAGCCATTACAATGACCAAAAGCAACTTGAGGAGGAAATGGTTTATTTCACTTATGGTTCTACATCACAGTCCATCATAAAAAGAAGTCAAGGGGCAACTCAAGCAGGTCAGGGACCTGGAGGAAGGAACTGATGCAGAGACCATGGATGAGTGCTGCTTATTGGCTTACTCCTCATGGCTTATACAGCCTGCCTTTTTTAGCACTCAGAACAATGAGCCCAGAGGTGGCATCACGCACAGTAAGCTAGGCCCTTCCACATTAGTCATCAGTCAAGAAAATGCACTATAGACACATGCTTGATCATAGGGCAATCTATTTGGGGGATATTTTTTTCAATTGAGGTTCTGTCTTCTAAAATGACTTGCATAAAGTTGACATAAAACTAAGGAGCACAGCTTCTAAGGACAGTTTAAACTTGTGGATGAAAGGAGAACATGGCCATGGAAACGCTAATGTCTATTTAAGATGAAAAGACATGTTATTTTTTAACCATATTTGTGTAAGGTTTTATTATGGCATATTGTTGTAACTGTTCTGTTCATCATTCATTAATTTCACTTTTTATTGATCCCAATTTGTAATTTAAACTATACCATGATTATCTATGCATATGAAAAAGACAGAAGGGTTTAGTAGCATCCATGGTTCATATTTCCTCAGGGATTCTTAGATCACATTCTCCATTAGTGAGACAGAACTTCAGGACTTCCATTTTTGTTTCATGTATATATATAATAAAATATATTTTAGTTGAAAATAATTTCTCATGAATATCTTCTGATGATTTCCCTTCCCATCTCCTCCACCTCTCTCTCTCTCTCTCTCTCTCTCTCTCTCTCTCTCTCTCTCTCTCTCTCTCTCTCTCTCTCTCTCTGGAAAACAGGCAAACAACAAACAACAACAGCTAAAACAATGAAACAAAAACAATTAAAAAGCACAATAAACACACACACAAGCATGCACACAAAAACAAAACCCATAAAAACATAATATGAGAAACCATAATATACAAGCAGAAGACAAATAAGAAAAAAAAAGTTCAAAAGAAGCAATAAGAGAGAAAGAACCTTCAAAAATACCATTGACTTCATTTTGTGTTGGTCATCTACTGATGGGCATGAGGTCTGCCCTTAAGTGTGCTTAATAAACCCAATAGACAACTTTCAAGAAAACTTATATTTCCTTTGCAAGAGGTTGTTAATTTGTGATAACTACTTGGTTAGGGATGGTAGCTTGTGTTTACTTTCATCTCAGTGTTGGGTCTCTGTTGGGCTTAAACCTGTACAGGCTGTGTACATGCTGCCACAGTTTCTATGAATTGATATGCACATCAGGCCTGTTGTGTCTGGAAGATACTGCTTTCTTGACATCACCTCTGGCTCTTACGATCTTACTGCTTCCTATTTCACATAGATCCCTGAACCCTCAGAGAAGGAATTTAATAGAGACATCTCATTTAGGGCTGAGAACTCCAAAGTCTCTCGCTCTGCCCGTTGTCCAGTTTTGGGTCTACTGTAAGAGGAAGTTTCTTTAATGATGGCTGAATGGGGCATTGATCTAAAGGTATAACAGAAGAAATGCATTCTTATATGTATATGATCTTTGTGCAAATGTTTGCTGATTAAACATCCAGGTTTTTAAAGATGTTCTGTCAACTTAGCACGATCTCAGTATCATCATGAGTCCTTTAGAGGATCCATTATGACATAAGGAAAAATTTCACACAATATCATTTTCCTCAATAAACAAAAGACTCCAAATTAAGAACAAGTTCCTTTCTGTATTGGTTCATTGATAAGAATATTTTGATACACATCATTTGTGTATCTGTGCTTAAAATGCTATTAGTGGTTTCAGATGGCTAGGCTTTTATCTCCTAGTAGAATGTGTACATTTTCATGATCCCTACATTTCAAACTCCTTCATTTCTTCAAGGTTCTCCTAATATCCAGGCTCATATGTCTAATAAGCCTTCTCAGAGCACCACACCAAGATCAAATAGTTTAACTCTTGAATAATTTTATGCAAATTATGTCAGTAAGAAAGGTAGTATTATGGTTGGCAATTAGGAGAACAGACAGAACTTCTTTTCTCTTGGCAAATTTGTAGTCGAATTAGGTTGAATAAGTATAAATAATTAAATTATAAATTACTATGAAATAATGACAGAGAAGAAGTTCTATGCCACTAGTGTGTATGGACTCAAAAAAAGGCATAGGTGGGACTGAAGATAAAGCCCAGAACAACTGCAAACACAGAGACATATATAATATTTGGATTGTTTCTGGTATTAGAATACACTTAGCCCAGAGTTAGCATCTTGTTTATTATTTTGAGCTCATTGAATATTTAATGCAACACAATGTTTTATATAATATTTCTGTTCTCTTAACATAGTTTTAACTTCCTAATGGCTCAGTACCTTACCTTGAGCTTTATAATTCTACATTCATATTCTTAGTGGCAGGACTTGTCACAAAGAAGGCTTAAGTAAATACATGTTGATGGTATATTAAACTATATAAATTAACCATGTTATTTGAGCATATTGATACATTTAGACAAATGATTTCTGAAGTTCCTTCACTTGATCCAGTAATAGACAAGTTTTAAAAAGAAGAATTTAACAATTCTGACTTCATGTGTTTAAAACATATGTTAATCTGCATGAGAAATTTGGGCTATAAACAACATGGATAGAGGTGCTCATTTTAACAAATGCCCTTAAATTGGATGAGCATATTTTAATATGCATATAAGTCTTGCAAATAATCAATGAGCATCTTTCCATTAAGCTAGGGTAAATGGGACAATGATGCAGACATATTTTACAAAGAACAGTTTGAAGCACTGAGCATATGGAAAGCAGAAAAATGTACATGAGTTTCAAAACTAATCTTGAACTCATGTGAGTGGGCAGGAAATTGAATTTTAGTGCACATCCACTTTTGATAGCCTTTTGGTCATTGAACTGAGCTATTTGAGGTCTACTCTGTTCTCAGTTTTTTGAATAGTTCTAAAATTTTGAGCTTAATCAAAGGTTGACCATTTCTTATTTTGGGGGTACCTGAATAACATCACTTTCTTTTTATTGAATTTCTTTATTCATTCCTGTTACAACTTAATGTTTGCCCTTCCTCTCCTTTCAGTACTCCCTCATGCAAGTTCTCCCCTGATTTCACCCTCCCCTTTTGAGGAGGGAAAGCCCCCCTCTGAGTGTCAAACTCCACTCCACATTACATTCCCCACCCACACCACTTTCTTAGTGGCAGACAAAATTCAATTCAGGCTTTTTATTAATTCAACCTTGTTTCCATTAATTAAATCTAAGTGAGGGACATCTCACTTTCAGAAACAGGGAGAGATTTGAGTACCCTCTACCTCTGTCAGCTTCCATCACTTCCATGTTGTTTTCAGAAAAACTTTAGCTTTGAAGATATTCTGTAAACTACTGGAATCCAGGAGTTGATCATCTTTTGTAAGCTAGGTCAATTAAATTGGAAATGAATTTAAATTAATACACCATAAATCCTATACCTTATTTCAAATTATGCCTTATTCTTTATGCTTTGGGGATGCATTTGGCTTAGAAAGAAAATATTTAGAAAGGAACATTTGAACCAACTAATCTCCTTTTGTGTTTTGTGAATAATTATGCTGATAATTTATGAAAGCAATAGAAATGGGCCAAAGGGATATTTTATGAACTAAGTTTAGCCTTATATGCTTTCAAGTATCTTCTTAGCCTATATAATTTTCAAAAGCATTCCATGTATTATTAATAATTTTTAAATCCATTTTAAGGAGGAAATTGAGGATTGAAAAGATTAACTATTTTGTCCAGGGTTACACAATAATGTAACAGAACCTAGGACTATATTGATATTAAAATTCATGTCTCTTTTTCTGTTCAGTAATTTTGGTTTTGTAAGGTTAATTCTTGACTTCTTTTCTAAAATGCCTTGATTGGCTATCATAATGTGTCAATAACATCTTAGTCAGATAATATAATGGCTATAAATATTATAAAGAATTTAATGTGATTTCTGTATTTAGTAATCTATTAATAACATTTTAGATTGGCTGTATTGTGAACTTTCCATTAATTTTTCAGTGTTTGGATTCATTTGTGATGTTGTTATTTCATAGAGGAGATCTGTGGGCCAACAAAAATATTGTTGTGGAACCTAAACTGTTTGCAGATGGCAAAACTTCTGCAGTTCTTGTCTGTATTCTTCCAAGAAAAATCCCTTAAAATGGCAAAATGAAAAACTGTCAAGTAGTTCTAAAATACATAACAGAAAAGAAATCAAATAGACTATGATCTTATATGTGTTGAAGTGCTTCCTTTACTTGATGGTTCACTGGTAGTCACTATATTGCTAGGGGAGTGTTTCTTTAATTATTTTCCTTTGCTTTATTGCACAAAGTAAATAGAGACCATTCCAATCACCAAATCTTATATTTGAACGTAAGGGACATAAAAAAGCACGGGGTTGTCTAATACAACTCTTCGCTTCAGAACAGTCTATCTTTGATGTTTATATATTTAATCCTTTCAAAAATTGTACTCTAGAACATAACCTAAGAACAAAGCACTTCATTCCTTCTATTATCAGAACTGTGTTACTTCTTGCTTTAATTTAAAAAAAAATGGAAAAGTTACAAAGCATCCTATTAACAGTGGTTGTTCACTTCCTTATAGTGAGTGGCCGTGTAGCAGTAAATTAATTAATGGTAACATCTGATTGGCATATTACAAATATAATTGTAGACAAGTTAAATCAGGAGGCAGCTACAAGGAGTGGTAAAGTTGGGGAAGAAAAAATAATAGATGAAAGGTTCCTATTTCAGACAAAGAACAAGACTTGGCACTCCAATTCTACTTTGCTTCTATCTTCAGGCATCCTCTGAACATTGTGAAGGGGATTATTCTAGATGTGGAAACTTTTGTCCTCCCATAAGTTGAAATGTTTATCATTAGGTGAATGCCATTATCTTCACACCCTATAGTGTATCAATCTGCAGTAATAGAGTAACCCGAGTATTGGCCTACCCACATATTTGGCTTTTCTAGATGTTACATGACAATATTTTAGAGTTTCAATATTAAATTGATAATTGTATTTATGGATCTGATAAATCAGTTTGTTGAATATGAAAAATGAGAGAGATGCAAGGACGTTGCCCTTCAATTGTCTATTCACTACTCAAGTGAAGCCAAGTGAAACAAGACAAATTTTGGGCATAGAAAGCTTTGACTTCAGTGTGCTGTGAGGCTCATGAGTGTCCTTTTAATCTGATCTGAGAAACAAGAGATGAGGCTTGATAAAAATTTAAAGAGAGTGTGAACAGATGCTTTCTAGTTTCCACTATTATTTTCTTGGACTAACATGGGAAGTTCACTTGAGATAACTCATATATGCTAATGGATTCTTGCCTCTCTCACAGGCAGGAAATGCCAGAGACCTATCATCCCTAGGATTTCATTACTTCTCAATGAAAGATGGGAAAAGTCAGACAAACACCCAGTATTCATCACCTCTCTATGTAACAACCTAAAGATGCATTTCCTATATGTCTTCAAAGAATTCTCAGTGGAGTGAATCTCTCTCTAGTTTCCCATATCATTAAGACACTAATGTTTATCATATCACTCCTTTTCTGTTTTCTTTACTTTATCATTCTTTTCTGGGAACTACACTATATCTAAAAGAAAAAAGAAAAGAAAGGAGAAAAACCCACATGCATCCTCATCTCTGTTTTGAGACCTGTGTTGGGGATACTCAACCAAAAATAGGAGATGACCTCAAAATAGAATTTCAAAGGTTAGCAGTTAGTCAACACTAGTGAGGTTAATAAAATGTGAGTTATATTTCAGTAAACTAGTATAGAAAACAAAATAATTATGACAAGAAGATATTTGAAGGTAGAAGACAGTGGGATGGAGAGAAAAGTTACATACATATGTTTTTTAGGGACATGGACTTAGATGGTATGACTTAGATAATTGCAAAATGGAAGTAAAACAATACATTACAATTTCTGAAGACACATTACTATTTCAGACATGTATGCTACATGATACCCAACCTCAGGAGTACTAATTTATTCTTACAACATTTCTCTAGAGTATCTTGTCAAGATGAGGATACAAGACTTGCTGTGTGAACCTATGACACACGGGATTTGAATGGAATTATGTGGGTATGAGAGCTAGTCAGAAAGGCTAGTGGCTTGATGGATCATACAAGAAGGTGCTGCTATCGTTCATCACTGTTCTATTGCTGTGAAGAGACACTACGACTATGGCAAGTCTCATGAAAGAAAGCATTTTATTGGGGACTTGCTTACAGTTTCAGAGGTTTAGTCCATTATCAACATGGCAGGGATGCTGGTGCTGGAGCAGTAGCTGAGAACTACATCCTAACCAGCAGGTGGCAGGAAAAGGGAAACTGAGCCTAGTATGGGTTTTGGAAAACTCAAAGCCCACTGCTATCACACTTCCTCTAACAAGGCCACATCTTCCAGTCCTTCTGAAAAAGTGCAATTCCTTGATGAGTTAAACATTTAAATATGCGAACCTATAGGGGCCATTCTTATTCAAACCACCACAGCCTTTTCTGGCTTCTTCGGGAAGTCAGGCACATAAGCAGTGCTCAGACACACATGCAGTCAAAACAACCATGAACACAAAATAAAATTAAAATTAAAAAGAAAAATATTTGTTCCTCAACATGGAGCTATAGAAGATGGTGTAACTGTAAGAGGCCAGGACTAATGAGAAATCCGTAGAGCACCACAGGAACATGTTCTTGAGCTGGATTAAGGCACCCTATCCTCTTGCTTACTACTATCTTTTGCTTTCTTGGTCATGAGGTGGGCAGGATGCTCTACTCTAAATTCCATGTTGTTGCTATCTAGCATGAAAACTAGAGGCCCCAAAGCAGTAGATCTAAGCAAAGTTGGACTAGAACCTCCTAAGTGGTGAGCCCAGATAAGCTTTTTCTCTTGTAACTCAATCACTTCAGGCATTTCATTATAGTGACAGGTAATGAACACACCAAATTCACATCCTCCCTTTTCTCCAGTTCAAACTATCCCCTTCATCTTCTCCCATCTATTTCTACCCTGAATCTCTCCATCATATTGAGTGGCATTTGGTAAACAAAAGTAGGAAATGTGAAAAGTAGAAAGTGAGATCATACACATGTATTCATTCCCCTTCCCCTGGATTTTGTTTCTCCTCTACTTCTTTTCAGTCCCATAGGCCTACTGTTTAGTGTGCTTTACCTAAAATAGTAACACTTTGATCTCTTTAAAACAGCATCACCTAAGCCACAGTAATGAACTTCCCAGTAGAACAATAAAGGTAAAAGAAGGTGGTGCCAAAATCACGCAGGAAGGACCAATAACTAATATTATTAAGTGATACTTCCTTAATGGAACATTTCCGGCACTATAATATTTTACTATTAATAAGCCATGGGAGCTTAAAGAAAGGAAAAACCGTTTTATTTCTCTGGCTTGCTCTCCTGATAACCATAAAGGAATCTAAGCTATGCTTTATGATGCCAAAATTCAGTGGTCAATCCAGTCAGTCAGCTAATAGAACAATAATAAACCACACTAATTATTATCAGATCGACAAAACAGAGAGTTGTTTGAAACATTCACATCCAAATCAGTTATTTTGACATTCTATGGGCATCATCCAAGTCAACATTGTAAACAGTAATTTAAGAAGTCATTAATTGGAACCATGTTTGCTGATTATCTCATATATGCAGGAATATTTTTCATTGAACAGATGGCTTTACATCAATACCATCTTAGAAATTAGTAAACACAGATTTTTCTAACTGTGGAAAGGAAGTAAATAATAAGAAGTAGCCAATGGCAAAAGACAACCTATATAAGAAACTCTGAAAACCGAGACAGTAGTAATCCATTTGTGGTGTTAAAGCTATCCGTGGAAGAGAAAGCACTTGAAAATATATGGATCAGAGGTTTTGCTTATTCATCTAGTGTGCTAAAAATCTAGGACTTATATAACAAAACTACAAACCAGGCAGCTGAAACATCCTCAGCTTGACAGGTCTGAAATGTGAGGGGGATCATGGACAGGGTCAGTAGCTTCTTGTAAGGACTCTGAAAGAGTATCTTTTTCTGGACTTTGAACTACAATCTTTAACTTTCTTTGACATATAGGTATGTCATGCTAAATTCAACTTTGGTATTTACATTGTGTTTTCTTTCTGAATGTGTGTGTGTGTGTGTGTGTGTGTGTGTGTGTGTGTGTGTATGTGTGTGTCAATGTTCAAATATTGCATTTAAAGACACCAGTCATATTTGTTTAGGGCCTGCAGAACTACTGTAAGACCTTATTTTAGCTAATTGTGTCAAAGATGAGCCTATTTCCAAATGTCACATTCTGAAATATAGAAGGTTAAGTTTTTAACATATGAATGTTATGGGGATGCAATTAAACCTATGAAATCTATTAAGAGACCTATATGACCTAGATAGAGGCCAAACAATCCAGAAGCTTTTTGTAAAAGCATTTTGGACTGGGTATTTTTGGGTGGAGGTACATCAAAGGGAAAGAGTAATCCAGTTTTCATAAATTTGCTGCCAACTGGATGCTAGGAACATATAATCCTATTTTTTTAAAAAAAATTAATACTTTTTGATTCATGCTTCTTTTAGCCTTAACATTTTGGAGAGCAGATATTAAAAAGTACTTTACAATTAGGAATTTGAAGAGTCAAAGAGGAACTCGAGTTGTTACAAAAAACTCTCTCTTGTCCTGGAAGGGGGCAGGGTACAGGTCTTATTATGAAGCACAAGCTGGCATCTCTCCATCACCCTTATCATATTTGCAGCCTCCAGAGTGCTTGAGTTACAAATGTGTACTTACAACTCCATTCCTGGATGTGCGCACCGGCACGTGCGTGCATGTGCGTGCACACGCGCTCGCGCGCGCACACACACACACACACATGATGCTTGGGTCTGTTCTACTCTTGAAGATTGTAATGTCATTCTTTTGATGTTTCATATGATTCCTAGTCTAATGTGGACTTCTGTGGTAGAACATCCATGTGCTTGTTCTCTGTTTTTTTTTTTTCTTCTCCTCCTCCTTCTTCACCTCCTCTCCTCTTCTTCCTCTTCCCTCTCCTTCTCTCCCCGTCTTCTATTACTCTACTACTACTACCACTACAACTACGACTACCACTACCACTACCACTATCAGTACCACTACTACTATGACTGCCACCACTACCACCACAATTCTTTTCTACAGGCAGTTTGCCAATCACTTCTAAAACTTTTCAGAAGCTCTTTCAGGATCATTGTAGATGATATGTCCATGTCCAGTTCCTCCTCCCAACCCTGTGCTTTCAGAAATAAGACTCAGACTCAAAACTTATTCACAAATACTTTGGCTATATAGTTAGGCTCTTCTCTGACTGGAATCATAACAAGATAACCCATCTATTTCAATCTACATTTTGCCACATGGCTGGTTGCCTGTACTCAGGTACTGTACATATGTCTCCTCACAGCTTCCCCAGCAAATCTTCCTGAGCCTGGCTCTATCCCAGAAATCTCTTTCCTTCCAGATGTCCAACCTCCTATTTGCTGCCTAAACCATAGACCATAGGCTTTTTAATTGACAGTTATGCATCTATACAATACGCAAGATATTCTCTACAGATCATCTTTTCTGATTTGCTTGAAGTAGTGTTGGGAACAAACCTGGTGCGGTAGGAAGAAGCCCCATGTGTCTGTCCCGGGCTCTGCGGCTCTGGGTGGGACAGGAGACACTCGAGAAGTGGCCGTGCATCTTCCCACACAGTCCGACAGGAAGGCTGGGGCTGTGGGAAGCCTTCAGGGGCCCTGCCCGTGGGTGGTGGAAGGGCCATTCTTGGGGAATGCGTAGCAGCCTTCTCCATGGATTCTCTAGCTGGAGACACCGCAGTCGCCTCAGGGTGCGCAGACAGGTTAGCCGGAGCACAGTGGGAGCCCTGGGAAGCCCTTGGTGAGAGATTAGATGTGGCTCCTTAATTGAGGGCTGGATCTCTCGCTTCCCACAGTGGGTCCAGATGAAGAGATAGTCCATAATTCTGAGACGTTTATTTTCATCATGTGGAGTGGCCGTGGATGAAATCATACCCCTGCCTTTCTGGGAGAGGTGAGGCAGATATAGTAACTGGGAAGGGGCGTGGCTAAGCCTTGAGGTGTCTCATTAACATGGGGATGGCTTGGAGCTCTGTGACCACGCCTCTACCTGAGGAGGGGTGGTATGTGACCATGATTGGAGCCAAAGCCTCCCAGGAGCGTTGGCACAAAGTTTTTCGGTCCCTTGTGGATTGTTCCATGGGGTCGCCCAGATTTTATGCCTGTGCTCAACCGGGTGCCAGATTGCCTTCACAGATCACTGCCCCACAAAGTAGTACAAGCTTTAATTGTCTGGCTTATTTGCTGTATATCCTTCTTTGTGTTACAGTCATCTGTACCATGTCTTCAACATTACATGACTTCCTGCTTGGGTTTGACAGTTTTATGTGGTGACCCTATTTTACCTAGATGAAAGAAAACTGATATCCTCCTTTTAATAATATCTCCAATACTTTGGTTAAAACCTTCTTGTTTTTAATATTGAATTGTGCTTTGCAAGCTTATTCCACCTCTTTTAAACATATTTTTATTTGATGTGTATGGGTGTTTTGACTGTATGTATGTACATACGTATGTATGTATGTATGTATGTATGTATGTATGTATGTATGTATGTGTCATGTTCATGCAGTACCCACAGGGGCCAGAAGAGGGCAACATATTTCCTAGAAATGGAGATACAAACAGTTGTGAGCAACCTTACGTGTGCTGAGAACTGGAATCAAGTCCCCTGAAGAAGCAGCCATTGCTTCTTTTTTTTTTTTTTTTTTGAGACAGGGTTTCTCTGTGTAGCCGTGGCTGTCCTAGAACTCACTCTTTAGACCAGGCTGGCCTCGAACTCAGAAATCCACCTGCCTCTGCCTCCCAAGTGCTGGGATTAAAGGCTTGTGCCACCACTGCCCGGCCAGCCATTGTTTCTAATCACTGAGCTATCCCTTTCGCCCCCTTATACCTGTCTTGAGTATCAGTGCTAGCAATATCTTACTGGCCCTAGGCTTTTTGTACATAATGCTATAGGATCTGTTTGAAGGCACCTGACCTAAGAGGTCTTGCCATTTTTCTGTGATTAAACTGGTAATTTCTTTAGACGTGGTTTCTTTCAAATCTCTCTCTCTCTCTCTCTCTCTCTCTCTCTCTCTCTCTCTCTCTCTCTCTCTCTCTCTGTGTGTGTGTTCCTGTGTGTGCACATGTGCACACACTAACCATGGCACATACGTGGAAGTCACAGGACAACTTTCTGAAGTTGGTTATCTCTTTTTGCTTTTATTAGGGTCCAGGAATTAAACTCAAGTCACCTGTCTTGCAGGGAAAATGCCCTTACATGTTAAGCCTTCTTGCCAGCCTGGCTTCTTTCCTTAGTTTATTTCTTAAGTTGTTTTATTTTATTCTATGTGTATGGGTATTTTATTTGTATGTACATCTGTGCACCATGTCTATGCAGTATCTGTGAAAGCTAGAAGAGAGAATCAGATACTCTGGGACTGGAAATACAGATCATTGTGAACTGCCATGTGGGTTCTGGAAAAGAACCCAGGTCCTCTATTAGAGCAGACAGCTTTTTTAACTGCTGAGTCATCTCTTCTGACCTGCTTTTAATTGCCAATAATCTCTTTCTAGAGAATTTTAGTAGAAAACTAATTGAAAGTATATCTGCATGATTTGGAACAATCAGAGGACTGAATTCCTACCTGGCAGTTTGATGAGAAAATTTTGTCAGGGTAAGCTGTTATTTAACATCACTTGATTTAGTGTTGTATGTATTTACACATGGGTATTTCATTTTTTGCTTAGGTTTTTATAAATGAAAATCATGTTTCTTAACTTGAGTGGAATTTCTTGAAGTAAAATATATTTTATTCTTGATACAAATAAATAAATATTGTAATTTCACTATGAACAGTTGATGATTCGCAAGGTAACAAAAGACTATAAAGTCCTGATGTCAAAAAGCTTGACATCTTGGGTGGTATCTAAGAAACAAGCAAAGAAGAAAGCAAACAAACAAACAAAACAGAGAGAGAGAGAAAAAGAGAGAGAGAGAGAGAGAGAGAGAGAGAGAGAGAGAGAGAGAGAGAGATTGTTCATTCAACAGATATTCAAGCAACTAATATGTGTTTGACCCAGTTTGATACCTGAACAAGTGACAAGTAGACCACCTTTGCTATCCCAAGAAGGTTCATTAAGTTGTTATCTTTTTCTTAATAAAGAAAGTAATTATTTCTTCAAAATTACACAAGCCAATTTGGTTTCCTTTGTGCCTTATTTTATTTTTTATGTGTTTGTGGTATTTGTGTACACATGTGTGTATATGAAGGCCAGAGGTTGTTTTCAAGTGTCTTCAACCTTGTGCTCTATCTTGCTTTTTGATACAGGGTCTCTTATTGGCCTAATAGCTTATCAATTCAATTATACTGGTTGGCCATGGAGCTCCAGGCATCTGTTCATGCAGGGATTACAGGAACACAATGCTGCATATTACATTTATTATGTTGGTGCTGGGGATCAGAAATCAGGTCCTGGTACTTGCACTGCTAGAACTTTACTGACATAGCCCAATTCTCCTTTCATTTTTTTTGGGGGGGGTTCACAGAAGATCTGAGAAGATGGTGGAAATAAGAGTAGGGAGAACCAGGAAGGAACTAGGTTGTCTATCTGTGTGTCTTTCTGTTCCTGTTGGAAATATTGGGATTAGTTGTGGTCAAGTTTTAGGGATAGATGCAGTACCAAATATAGCCTCAAGGGGGAACCAAAGAGAAGACCACTCAACTGGGAGAAACACAAATACTCATTTTCTGACTGTTGGAATAGTTCTTTCCCACCATCATTTCTTTTCTGTCCACTACTGTCCATGCTATATTCTTTTCCAGCCTCTCGGAATCAAAGCCTTCTCTGGGATTCTGCCATTGGCCTCTTCTCATTTTGCTCACACCTGGAAGAAACTCAGCAAGCTGACATTGACAGAATCTTAAACTCCTAGCAGATCCAGCCTCTGTGGTTAAAGACTAGCTTCCTCTGGGTAGGGTTGCAAGTTTCCAGTCTTATGCCCCTGCCAGACAAAGAGGAGAAAGGCAACAAAAGTATCAGATGATCAGTCCCAGATCAGTCCCAATGTGAAGCCAGACAGGAGTAGTTCTAGGATAAAAACTGTATTTTAAAGAACTTAATAAGGGAGCAAGAGGAAGAGCCATGTGAGGGATTGAAGGGAGAAAAGGGAAGGGGGGATGATGTAATTATATTTTACTTAAAAATATTAAAAATCTGTCTCTGATGCCGGAGTTCTGCATTTATATATATTTTCTGCCTTTCCCTTTAGTCTTCTGGGGAAACTTGTTTTCCAGAAACGTCAGTACTAAAATAGAAAAAAGATGTTGCTTTTACCATATCAATGAGACCCTCTTTCTTACCTCCAACACAAGGAGAAGCCAATCTGATTAAGCTTGAGATTCTCCTAGGAACAGTGTGATTAGTAAGGAAAATATATGGTGAATGTGGAGCGGAAGAGCCAAGATCAAGGTCAATTTCTAGTGCCCTTCTTAGCCACAACTGTTGCTGAGACTGAAGAGAGGGACAAAGAAGTTTTGGAAAAGCTGACAAGTGGATACTTTAACTAAAGAAATATTTTGCCCCAGGGAGCAGTTTTACGTCAGTATTTATCTTGCATATAGCAAGTATTAAAGGTGGGTATGAATGTTTATTAGAGAGATGGTAGTGTTAGCTCCCAAAGGATGAAAAACACTGGTAGCTATGATGACAAAGGGCAGACGGGGCATTTTGTAAAGACGGTTAAGTACTATCTGTTTGTAAAGTTACCTAGGATAGAAACTTTTCTGATATACCAGTGAGATTTTTCTGGCTATTTTAATCTATTATCTAAAGTGGAAGCTAGGCTACATGTTCTGAATCTTTCTCTTGACATAAAACGTTTTGCAAGTCTATTAAAGCCTATAAATTCTTTCCCAGGAAGTGTTTTTAAATGTATAAAATAAAATACATAGAAGAACAGATGAAATAAATTATATTGAAATACAGCTATCAAAATATATTTGTAAAAGCCTGCTTGGAATAGAGTAATACAAATGCTTCTTTATCAACATACTATGTAACAAGATCTAGTGATGAGTCTAATAAATGCTATAACTTGGAAGTAGTGATGGCTCTTAACAGGATTTCATTTTGTGATATCTCAACCAGCTAAAGTGTGATAGGAAAATAACTGGGGATTTTATTGGTTACAAAGTCACAGGCATTGCTACAGCTTGGCACCCACGCTGAATCAAAGCAAACACCAAGTTGTAGATGGAGACTGAACAAACAGAAAGCTAAAAATGTTCCATTCAAGTTATACAATCCTTGGATTCTACCAATAAATCTTTATGATAGAGGGGTAAAAATAGAGCCATACCATGGTGCAATCAAGGAAGATGAGCAAAAGACTAGACATTAATCACAGGGTCAGCTCTGTCCTTGGTTCCAGGAAATATTTACCATTTCATAGAAGATCTGACACAAGCAGTTACACTTATACCACATTTTCTAGGTCTGTTTCATTTCTTGGATAATGGCAATTTCAGATTGATGTTGATATCTCTTGTGTATTCATGGTATTGCATGTGTGCATGTGGAGGACCTGAGATTGACATAGGTTGTCTTTCCTTATAAATGAAACTGAAACTCAATGACATAGGTAGGTTGACTGGCCAATGAATTTCAGGGATATGTTTGTCTCCATTTCCTCCCTATCCACTCCCAGTGCTACAGGTATATGTTACCACATCAAGATTTTTACATGTGGTTTTGCTTGCACAGAAGTTCCTCATGCTTGCACAGAAGACAATTTACTGACTGAGGCATCTCCTCAAGCTTCCAGTGTTAGTAACTTTTTTATTGCAATAGACTTTAGTATCTTGCAGGAGATGGCATGACTTAAAGTCTAGTCTGACTTTGTGACACTTAATCATGCTAATTTGCTTCAAGAATTCTTGACTTGATCAATGTCAAATGTAAAGGAAAAGGTGCAAGGGAAAATTTGGCTTTGAGTCCTCTTTCTGAAAATGGCACCTGGTGCTCAATTACTAGTCTATTTTGAATCATTATTCTTATTTTGAGAACCAAGGAATCAGAACTGGTGGTGAGTTTATGACTGAAGAGCATGCCAAGCAATACGGTGAATAAAATTTCTAACTGAAGAATCACAATCTTTCTGACTTTAGGCTTAGTTTGACTTTATGAAAACATATCTACTAGTTGCCAAATAATTACTGAATGCCTAGCCAATGACCAGCAATGTAGGGACAAGGGCATTGCTTAGTTGTAACAGTTAGGTAAAGTATCTCTACAGAGGGGAAGTGTTGTCTCCAAATACTATCTCATGGGAAGTCAGCTTCCAAGTAGGAATTTTGGAGGGAAGCATGAACAACCTTTAATCCATGAGAAGGGATATAGTTGTGCAGCTAGATGCTGTGACTAGAGCCTATGGATATTTTGCATGCAGAGCCAATAATATTTTTAAATGAATTAGATTAGGGGTATGAGAAGGAAAAAAATTTAAAGTTTCTTCACAAAAAGGGCAGGGAGAAGGTTTTGAGTGAAAGACTGCTACTGGAGTCTGCTGTATTCAGTAGCACCGATCATGGAAAGATGGTGAGTGATGCGGGCCTGCCTGTGTCCTCTGATACTTTCCCTGTGTGACCTTATCTATCCCACTGTCTTTCTATTGTCAAAATTTCCTTTTAATATTTTAAGAACTGAATCTCTTCTTTATAAAACAGTCCAAGGGTACAAAGAGTGTAGGGTTTGGCACACACAGAACTGGCGCTTGAGTTCTGATTCTACTTGTATGATCTGTAAAACATGCTACTGTAAGTAGGAATTGCTTTTTAACTTTGAGATGAGATGGAAGGATTTAATCTCTGAGATATTACAGATCAAAGAACACAATGAAGTAGAAATGACTACACACACAGAGCTCTCGCTGAACCCAACCTCTCCTCAGGTTCACTTCACCTCTTATAGTCCATGTGAAAGCCTGGTTTGATGGCAGACTGGTTAGTTGTTCATTAATGAACTAAATCATGTAGGTTGAGTACAAACATCTGGTGTCTCTGTCTCTGTCTCTGTCTGTCTCTGTCTCTCTGTCTCTCTGTCTCTGTCTCTGTCTCTGACTCTCTCTCTCTCTCTCTCTCTCTCTCTCTCTGTGTGTGTGTGTGTGTGTGTGTGTGTGTGTGTGTGTATGGTCTCTGTCTCTGTGTGTATGCATGTGTACATGCCTGTGTGCGTGGGTGTGAGAGAGAGACACAGAAAGAGAGAGACAGAGAGAGAGAACATCGTGAACAACCTCTAAAGGTTGGAAGGCTATAGTTTTATAATAATTAAGACAGATCTACAGATCTTACATAATAAATGTCCAGGATATGCATATATTCAAGTACAAATAAGAAGATAGATGAAGGAATTGACTCTGTATGCAAATTGTTAGGTTATATCAGTCAACACTAGTCCCTTTTCTAGTCTACTTAAAAACCTTCAGTATGTGGGGGACAGGTTTAACACATAGTAAAGATGTTACCACACAACCATTGACAACACAAATATAAAAAGATTTAAACTAAAAACTTTTACTGTGTAGTGGTAGAGTGCTTACCTAACACATATGAGGCCCTGATTTCAATTCCCAGCAACTCCCCCCATACACACACACACACACACACACACACATACACACACACACACATGCACACCCAATAATATATTCTCCAATTTCTAATTTTTTAGATATAATTGAAGAGTGGTTATAATAAATGTAAGTTGCCCTATAAATTAAGGGTTACGGTGTCAAACCTACTCAAAAGTTTTATGACAAATTAGAGTTTAAAAGAGTGGTAAGTAATCGAGTGAGTGCAATGGTGCAGAGTTGTAGATGTGGGACAAGGCTGTGCACTGTGTGCAGTGGAGGCCAGGCTGGGTGGGAAAGAGCAGCATTTAAGATGAGCCAACAGCCTGCGTGTGGAATTGGTAAATAAAAGAGAACCACTGTGAAACATTTGTCTTATGCTCCATTTCCTTTATATGATTGCATGGGTTTTTCCCCCACTAAAAGGTAAACTAATGCAGGGGCTGTTAACTCAAAAAATTATTTATCATGGTAGGCCTTATCCTGACATGCAAATGTCAACTGGAAGCATAAGAAAGGAAATATTTGCTTTGGCTGGCTTGTATTTTGCTTTGGTTTTGACTGAAAACCATTATTAGCATTTATTCCCAACTTTCCTCAGTGCCTGGAAAACACTGAGCTAAAAACTGGCTTCATTTTCTTGAGGTCATATTAGCTCTGGGCATGAGGGGCTTAGAGATGCTCAGAAAAGGGAGCTAAATGCTACACTGCATATCTGCCTAAGCTTAGTTTTCTAGTGCTCACCTTGATTCATTACATTAATAATTTTTATAAGGAAACTTAAAAAAAACTAAGGATATTTACTTAGGGGATCATCTCCCTACATTATGTGAAATACTCATTGGTTAATATTTAATCAAAATACAGTCTAACTATCACACTAGAAAAATAAAGATATTCTTCAGATATAACAACATAATTATGGAATTCATGTGTAAAAACCAGTATGATAGTGTTTTCCAGTTTTCTAAATGACTTTTAAAAGACATTTGAATTTATTTCTGGACAATGATCTATGTTGGAATGAGGTATGTCTAGAATTGCTTTCTTTTTGCTTTAAAAAGTCTTTCTTTTTTATGTGCGTTATATGCGTGTGTGTGTGTGTGTGTGTGTGTATACACATATGTGCATATGCATGTGGAAGCTAGAGGTAGCTTGCTTGACCAAATTACAATGAACTTACAGCTTTCTGATGGGCTAGATTGAATGGCCAATGACCTTTGTAGACATGCCTTTCTTAGTTACCCAGTGCTGAGGTTATTAGTAGGTATGCTGCCATGCCTGTTTTTTGTTTTTTAACTTGGAAGTTGGAACTCTCAACTCATCCATAGGATCCATCTTCTTAGCTTGGTAGTCCTGTTTTCTAAAGTACAGTTACTGATAAAATTCTTCAATATCAAGGGCTTGGAAACCTTACCCAAGCCACCCAACATCTATAGTGCTTCTTTATCACTGTGGGATTGTCCATACCCTTGAGCTTAGTTATGGTGAAATGTGTGTTCTCTAATGCCTGTAGGTGCTAATAACTTTGGCATGAAGTTTTAAAAGAATTACTAAATTTATTTTTTAATTTTAAAATATCTTTTAGATATCGTAATATTTCTCCCTTCTACTTGCTTCCAACAAACCTTCCCATATTGCCCTCCTTGATCCCTTTCAAATTCACGGCCTCTTTTCTCATTGTTTTCTATGCATATATGCATATACTTATATAATATTGAACATAACATGTTCAGTCTATATAATGTTACTTGTATGCATGTTTTCAGGGCTGGCCATTTGGTGTTGGATAAACATTTGGTGTGCTCTTCTCATGGGGAAGACTACTTCTTTTACTCTCAGAATCCTGTAGTTGTCTGTAGTTCTTTGTTAAAGGTTGAAGCTTAGTGGGCTTCCTCTGTCCTTGTTCAGCTCATGATTAGGCAGTCATATTGGTGAGGGGTTTTGCATGTAGAATCTGATATTACTAAGAGACACAGTCTCACAGCAAACTTTCTGGTCCTCTGGCTTTTACCAGTCCCTTTTCTGAAATGTTTCCTGAGCATTAGGTACAGAAATTTTTTGTACAGATATATCCATTGCAAATGTGCCCCACAACTCTGCATTTTTATCAGTTGTGGTTTTGTGTAGTGATCTCAATTTGCTGCAAAGAGAAGTTTCCTTGATGAAAGGTAAGTATTACACTTATCTGGAGTTATTAGCACTAATGTTTAGATTATTGCTAGAAATTATGCTGGTTTAGTAAAGTAGTGGTTGCAAGTTCTCCAAGATCCACAATTCCACTAGCACTGAGTAGGCAACTAGGTTTCCAGTACCAAGCACAGTCTTTATCTTGTTGAGTAGTTTTTAAGTCCAATTAGAGAGCTGTTAGTTACCATCAAGATGTGTGACTTTGTTGTACCTTTAGTATTATGCATTATACAGCATTACATATATTATGGGTTTTTAAAAAGATAAATCAGTAATAGTATAATGTCTTATGATTTTAAACACTCTTCTTTTTATTTTACTCTCCTTCCTCTTTCTTCTCCATTTAACCCCCTCATACCTACCCCTTTCCCTGTCTTCCCGATCAGGTCACTTGTATCCTGCTATTCCCCTTTCCCCTTCTCCCACTTTCTTCTGTATTACCTCAGTCCTTTAATGGCATTCACTTTTACCACGTCCCTGATCAGATCACATGCTCTGCTATTCACCTCTCTCATGTTCCCCAACCCTACTATAATGGTCCAGTTTTACTTTCCTGTTTTCTTTCCATTTTTTTTTCCCGTTACTCCACAGTATGTACTCACATCGGAAGAATTTGAGCTAAGAGCAACATTTGGCTTTCTGGGTCTCAGTTAAACTCAGTCAATGAGATATTCTAGTTTTCTCCATTTACTGAAAACGTATTGATTTATTTTTCTTTACTGCAGTATAATATCCCATTGTGTGTATGTACATCATTTTCATTATTCATTGGTTGGTTGAAGGTCATCTAGGTTGTTTCCATTACCTGACTATTATGAATAGAGCACCAATGACCATGACTAAGCAAGCATCTGTGGAATAGAATATTGAATCCTTTGGGCATAAACAAAGAGTGCTATGAAGTAAAAAATTATGGGTTCTTTGGAAAGTCAGTTGTGTTGGATGGTGTTTTGCTGGGGCAAACATGTGGAGGAGTGTTTTACTGAAGTGAACACAGGTGAAAGGCAAGGGCAGACTTGTGAAGGGATATTTACTGAAGTAGACACAGGAGAAAGGATGTTTTGCTAAAGCAAGCACATGAAAGGACATATGATGAGGGGTTCTTTGCTTATAACACACATGTATTGGTCTGCCTTACATTGCATAGTTGAACTCTATTTATCATTGTAGGGACTCCATTCACGAAAACACCCCTCCCCCCAAAAACCTTCTGGTGGTGTGCTGCAGTTTCTTGCCACTTCAGCGGACTCAGGCTGAATGCCAGAATGATGTCAGCTGAGACAGATGCATGTGCTGAGGCATGACCTATGGAGGACATGTGACGTTTGGAAGGTTTTTAATAGACTCGTCAGACAGTGATGGAGGCTGATCTAGACTTGCTTATAGAGCTTGTTGGTCTTGAGTCTTTGCTGATCTTCACTTCACTGAGAGAGGCACTGCCAAGAACATTTCCTGGCTTTTCTGTTGGCTATGGTTCCTCCTGCTGACTTGTGTCACTGGCTGTCTCTGCTAGGTAGTGCCACCACTGCTGATTTGTGTTTGCTATCTGGCTTCATTGAACTGGACTGCTGGTATATTTGTAAAGTGTTTGCAAGTGGAACGAACTGCCACTGCTGACTCCTGTGAATCGAACTGCTGACTTCCAGACAAGACAGATGGGAGTTGCTCAAAAGAACCTTTCTAAACAGGTCCATTCACCCCTCTGCCACATATCCTTTCTTGTCCACTACCTCTGGTATATGGTAGACAAAAAGGGAGGTTAAAACCTTTAAGAACCAACATAATAAATAGACTTTGAAAACACTAAAGTTATAATGTTAGCTTCAATTTTTTTAAAGCATCCATTAGCCATATCTAGCTTTACGTGAAGTTCTTGTCATGTAGTACTTTTGTTTGCTTCATTAGAGTTACATCAATGGCCTGGAGAAGTGTTTCAACAGTTAGAATTACACCAAGGTACTTTATATTATCTGTGTTTATTGCAAAGTGTGTTATATTCTTAATTTCTTTCTCAGCCCGTTTATCATTTGTAGAAAGGAAGGCCACTGATTTGTTTGAGTTAATTTTATTCAGACACTTTACTGAAGTTGTTTCTCAGCTGTAAGAATTCTCTGATTGAATTGTTGGAGTCACGTATGTATACTATCGTGTCATACAAAAATAGCAATACTTTGACTTCTTTTCCAATTTGTATTCCCTTGATCACCTTTAGTTGTCTTATTGCTCTACCTAGAACTTCAAGTACTATATTAAAGAGATAGTGGTAGAGAGAATATGCAGCCTGTCCCTAATTTTAGTAGAATTGCTTTAGGTTTTTCTCCATTTAGTTTAATTTTGGCTATTGTCTTGCTGTATATTGCTTTTATTATGTTCAAGTATGTGCCTTGTAACCCTTATCCCTCTAAGACATTTAACATGAAGCAGTGTTGGATTTTGTCAAAGGCTTTCCAAGCATCTAATGAGATGATCATGTGACTTTTTCCAGTTTGTTTATGTGGTGGATTACGTTGATGGATTTTCGCTTATTGAACCATCCCTGGCATCCCTGGGATGAAGCCTACTTGATCATAGTGGATGTTTTTGATGTGTTCCTGGATTCGGTTTGTGAGTATTGTATTGAGTATTTTTCCATCAATTTGTGTATTTACAGGAGATTTGTTTGCTGTTGAATTTAAGAGGTTTTTTTTTTTTTTTGCATTATTTTTAGATAAAATACAAGAAGTGATTTCAATCTTTTTGAATCGTAAATATGTGCTTTGTGTTTCAGTATGTGGTCTATTTTAGAAAAGCTTCCATATGCTGCTGAGGAGAATGTGTATATTTTGCCTTTTTGTAGAAAATTATTTAGATATATGATGTCAATTAATTCTGATATTATTTAGATATATGTTGACAATTAATTCTCATAAAATGCTTATATTTTGTCTAGTTAACCTGCTGATTAGATTAAATGGGGTATTGAAGTTATTTACTCTTGGTGGATTGATGCTAATTTGTATCTTTAAATATAGTAGTAGAATTCTATGAAGTCAGGTGCCCCAGAATTTGGTGCTTATATGTGTAGGATAGTAATGTTTTCTTGCTTAACTGTTCCCTTGATTAGAATAAAGTAGGCCTCTTTATCTCTTCTGATTAGTTTTAGTTTTAAATCTATTTTGTTAGATAGAATACCTATATCTACTTGATTACAGTCCAATTAGATTCGATTACTTTTGTATATTTCTTTACTATAAAGTGGTACCTATCTTTAAAATTTAAATGTTCTTCTTGTATTGCTTTATATGTATCTTGTGTTTTTTCTCTTGGTTCTTTCAATACACTATATTTGTTTTGTATACATAGTATACTAACTATGCTATATTGTGAGGATTTAATTTTCCATTCTTGTTCATTTGGTGTTCCATGTGCTTCTTGCACTCGTAGGCTTTAGAGAGAATGAATATATTGGCTTGAATTTTGAAATTCTTTGTATTTTTGACTGAGATCTGGGCGTGTGAGCTTCTCTTGTTACTTTTGAATTTATTATGGGCAGAGCAGGTTGGGGAGGAAGAGAGAATTTTCAACCAGGTTGGGCCTAGAATTAGAAATGGCTTGAGTGGAATGAAGTCAGGTGAACATTGGAGGCTGGGGTGACACATAGTATGTGATTCTTGGTTCAAGTCTTGAGTATGGTGGTACATATGGCTGGATGGAATGGTTGACTATGTCATTGGAGGGTCCTTTGGGTTGAAGTTCATCTGATAGAATACTTAGAGATCTTTTGAGGTGCATTCAGGGGAGGCCAGACTGTGCCGTGGTAATGAACATAGGATTCACATAAGATCTGGAATGTTGGCAGAAGGTGGGAATGGAAAGGTCAGGGAGACTCACCAAGCTAGACCTTGGTCATTTGTGGACAATGGGAAGTTTGAATGGGTGAGTTATTGAAAGTAGTTCAGAATGGAACTGTATATCCCAACAATCTTATGGATTCCTTGTTTGCCTACTGTCTGGGGAAAGAATTTTGTATAAAATGACAATGAAAAGGCTATAGGAACTAAATATCAGGAAGAATGCTTCCATCTTGAATTTCTGGAAGACCTGTTGCATGTTAAATTAAATGGAATAATATAATTTTGATTTGTATTTAAATATATCATTAATTGTAGCAAGGTTCAGGAATATTAAGGTTTAAGAGAGACAAAGAATGAATATCAACATAAGAGAAAAGTTCAGTTCAAGCAACAGATGACTACTTTCCCCTCATAATCCTTTCTAAAATACTTGACTGTTTAGTAGTCAAAACATTTTTATTTTCATTAATTTGAGAGATTTAATTAGGTCTTAAACTCCTGGTTCACTTTAAAAATTAATCAACAGGCTGAAAGACTTTTTATGATCTACACATATAAATTTGTCTTTGAGGCTGGTGCAGATGACAATGAATTTTTCTAACTGCACAGCAATATTTGCCTCATTATACATGTTATTGTTAGAGACATCCATTTTTCATGGGATTAAGAAAGTTTCATAATTTTAGCAAAGTCATTAAATGAAAGCAGTACTGAGATTGCGGCATTGATATTCTCAGTAGCATCTCTAATCACCAGTGATTGGGCTTCTAGGTGTTTACAATTTGTGATAAATAACTCCTTTCATGTCTGAGGGTATGTGCTTTATTAAAACCATTTTATATCTGTCAGTGAATGTTTTGGATAAGATAAGCAGATTCAGTAGCTGATATCATCATGTAACTTATGGCAACCGACATGCTTTATTTAAGGAGATGTTTATAGACAAAACAAAAATAGAGAAACAGAAAAGTTTGAAGGGAGAAGAGAAAAAAACATTTAGATGGGTTGTTTGTTTAAACAATTATTCGAAAGGACCAGAGCTGATAAACATACTCTTGTTTGTAACTAGAATTTACAGACATTGATTTCCTATCAAAGATATTAGAGGTGATGCCCAGGGAAGGACACTCTGTGCTTCATGGCCAATTTTTTTTTAGGTGATGTTCCCTTCAATAATTGGTTTTGTATTTTTTCCCTTATTTTCTTATCACTGTACTGGGCCCATGTACTTCTTGAGTCTTCCCTTGAGTCTTCAAAGTTTGTAATTTATCTTCTGGGTTGGCAAACATCATTTTTTTTCCCTTTTTAATCATATTTTCTCAGAAAGTGGAAGCAGTGATGGCATATGGTTTTGGAACCAGGGTATTCCTCCCTCCACTTCAAATTGTCTCAGCACTACAGATTTTCTTCTAGATAAATTAGGCACTTCTGAAAACAGGATGAGGTCTTTGAGACCCACAGTTCTGCTTAATTATAATACCTCACATTTGCATAATGTTTTAAAGTATACTGTCTCCTGTAAAGGCACTTACCTCATTATATTTTAATTGTATTGTTTACAAGTCTGTCTCTTGTAATAGAACGTGAGCATTGGAGGGCCAGAAATACATGTATTTTCTACCTGGCAGGCCCAGTGTCTAGCATATTAACTAGTTATTTAATAAGTGCTTGTTGAATATGGGCTAAATCTTTTTTTTTTTTAATTTTATTTTTGATACTTTATTTACATTTCCAATGTTTCCCCTTTTTTGGGTCTCCTCTTCGGAAGCCCACTATCCCCTCCCCATCCCTACCTCTATGAGGGAATTCCACCTCCCACCCACCCGCCCACCCATGCCCCTATTCCCACCTTGACATTCCCCTTTACTGGGGCCTCTAACACCCTCAGACCCAAGGGCCTCTCCTCTCTCCCTGATGGCCATCGAGGTCGTATTCTGCCTCATATGTGGTCCCAACCATGGGTCCATAGATGTGTATTCTTTGGTTGGTGGTCCAAACTTCAGGATGACCGGGGAGGGGTGGGTGGGTCAGGCCCATTGGCGCTGTTGCTCCCTCCATGGGGCTGCGAACTCCCTCAATTCCTTCAGTCCTTTCTCCAACTCCTCCACCTG
>CM052722.1:28299414-28320656 GCA_028551405.1 Uromys caudimaculatus | reverse complement strand
TCTGGGAGGTGGTTTTTTTCCACGCTCCTGGGTGAGTAACTTTCTCCTGGAGCTCCTTGACTATGGAACCCTGGTGGCCCAGGCAGACGTCTCCTGCCGCAGCCGCCGCTGTTGGGATCCAGGGGGTTTCTATGCACCCCTACAGCAGTCCCTGTGTCTCGCAGGTTCGGGGCAGTTCCTGGTGAGCTGTGGAGCTTGTCTTGGGCCCACTCCTGGCTTTTCCAAGCTCCTGGGAGGGTATCCCTCTCCCGGCGCTAATTGGTTATGGAGCCCTGTGGCCCAAGCTGAGGTCCCTGGCCGCCTGATGGAGGCCGGAAGTTCCTGTCCCTCAGTCTCTGTGGCCCGAGGAAACCGGGCGGAATCGGTAAGCACTGGGGCTCGTTTTGCCCCCACTCGGGGCTTTTCCACGCTCCTGGGAGAGTAACCTTCTCCTGGCGCTGCTTGACTATGGAACCCTGGTGGCCCAGGCAGATGTCTCCTGCCTCAGCTGCCGCTCTTGGGATCCAGGGGGTTTCTATGCTGGCCTACCTCAGTCCCTGTGTCTCGCAGGTTCGGGGCAGTTCCTGGTGAGCTGTGGAGCTTGTCTTGGGCCCACTCCCTGCTTTTCCAAGCTTCTGGGAGAGTATCCCTCTCCCAGCACTAATCGACTATGGAGCCCTGTGGCCCAATCTGAGGTGCCCGGCCGACCGATCGAATATGGGCTAAATCTTGTATTAGTTTTTCTCACAAGATTATCATGAGTAGATGCATCTTCTATGGAGAATCCCTTAAGATGCCTGATACATAGGTGGGTCTCTGCAAAAGTTTTTGAATTAAGTAGAGCATCTTGCAATGCCAACAGGAGTGATAACAAGATGGTTGTAAAGGACAGAACCATAGACTGAAGACCTTTGCTTCTTAGTTGAGAATTCCTTTCTGATTCCTATACTGACAAATAACCAAAAGAGCACAGAGTGTAATTCTCTTAGTTTTTGTTTAATGATTTGCTTAAGCTACTATATCATATCAGATCATCTTGCTATTATACAATACAGTATAAAGGGAGTTCAAAACCATCACTCAAAGAACACATTCCTGCCAGAAATGTATGGTAGGTACCATAGACTTACCTCCATTAGTACCTTTTGATTGCAACTGTAGTAGGCTTAAGTGGAATTCATATGTCTAGTTATCAGTTTTCACTGTAAACTCCAGGAGGCTAGCATCTGCCATGTTTGGCAGTGTCTCCCTAGTGTGCCTAATGTGTTTGGCACATTACCTGGAATAATATGGGGGTTGTAGTAAGTTGCATTAATAGGCCCCATTTTTTTTGTCTTCATCCTTTGACAACCAAATCTGAAGTTTGTACTATTAGAAAAACAGTTTCTTTGTTTCTTTCACTTGTTTTTGAATTATCTGTGGCATTGGCATTGGCCAATGTGATGTCAGTAAGCCAATGGTTTGAAAGGCAGAGCAAAAGATCAAAAGGTGCTTGTAAGTAGAACTTGTTACCTTGTTCCTTAGCTATGGCTATGAGAGAGATACATTACTAGACACAGTTTTTGGTTATGGTTTCACTAAAATTATCATGTATTTAGTATTATACTTTGTTCATCTTTGCTCTCCCCATCTCCTTAGTCCCTGCTTCTACTAGATTCCTTTTTCCCCAAGCAGTCTGCTTTCATGTTAAATTCTCTCTCTTATTTCCTGCTCCCTATTCTTTTAGCATTAGGCCTCTTCTTTAATATTGTGCTTTTCATTTTTATGTCACACATGCATGCCCATGTGTGTACATGCAAAAACACATACACATGCATACGTAGTCTAAATTCCACATATGAGAGAAAACAAATGATAGCTATCTTTATGTTTCTGGTACACTTGCTAGTCCTAAAATGAAAATGAGAGACATAAGAAACAGAGCTAATATAGGGCAGATTGGACTACCTCGTGTGGTCAGCAGAGTTGCACAGCTGAGTCTATCTTTAATTATTAATTACTAGTTATCTCATTAACATGGACATATGAGGATATAATGATTATCAGCTAAAACTGTGTGATTTCATGTGTTCCATAGAGCAATTTGTAGCAATATCTGGTTCAAATTCTTAATGATTATTTATTGAATGTATACATAAATGATGCTGCATAGCCAGCTATTCTTAGTTACCAATTTCACTTCCAGTATTAGCTACTTCCTCAAAAGATGCTGTCAAATGTTAAAGCACAAAAGATACTAGCCAGAGTCATTCATTAAGAGACCCCAACATTAATGATAGTTCTGGTAAACTTAACAATTACTGAGGCTAACATATAAAATAATAAAATAGTATGAATTATGCATTCTGAAAATTACATAGACAGGGTGAAGTTGAAAAGAGATAGTAGATTTTGAAAAAGTTGAATGTCACCCACTAGTATCATTCCCAGGTTTTATCACAATGACTCATATATCTGACCTCATCAGAGAATAAAATATTTCAGGAAAGAAAGTTTCTCAGAAACCAGGAGCTTGTATATATAAATGCTATTACATTTATTTTTATTTTTGTAGCCTCATAAGCATAATATCTGGCATCAACATTATTTCTTCTTAGTGACTCAAAACAGTGTTTATGAAGAACACTAGCTTTTTGCTTTCATTGTGGTACTTAGTTATGACTGCCAACTACCTCCCCAATTCTTTCTTGTGATAATGTTTCTCTCCTGTATGATATTGCCCTGTAGTGTTCTATACTGCACTGCCATTATGTCATTAGGGGCTGTTGAAACATCAAGGAGCTACATGGTCCTATCTCTTGTCCAACTATTCCACCTAAATAGTTCTTTTGCCTGCCCAGTGATCAGTGGTTCCTCAGACCTGATAGACTTTCTTTCTTCCTTCCTTCCTTCCTTCCTTCCTTCCTTCCTTCCTTCCTTCCTTCCTTCCTTCCTTCCTTCCTTCCTTCCTTCTTTCCTTCCTTCTTTCTTTTCTTTCTTTCTCACTCTCTTTCTTTTATAGATACATATATATATTTTTAATTTTTAAGATTGCAACTTAATTACAATATTTCTCCCTTCTAATTTCTACCTTCAAACCCTCCCATAAACATTTCCCCATTCTCCTTCTAATTCATGGACTCTTTTTTCAATAATTATTATTGCATGTATACACACACACACACACATACACACACACACACACACACACACACACACACACACACACACACACACACACCTAACTATAGCCAGTTTAGTCGTATAATGCTACCTGCATGTATGTTTGATGTGTTCATCCCTGGGGAAGGCTAACTATTTTGTTCCAAACTTGCCTCATTGCCTATACTTTTTTGTGTAGGGTAAAAGACCCTTTGACTTTTCCTGATAGGCTTTCTTTAACTGACGGTGCCTTGCTGTTTGTAACTCACTGCTGCTTTTCATGAACACTGTGGTTTGAAGGACATCAGAAATTTCTTGTATATCTAATATAATTAACATTTTAATTTTTGTAGTATCTATAGAAAAGGCCTTTAAAGTAATTTTGGAATGATATTGGCTACAACCAGTATAGGAAGTTCCAAGTTGAACCTGTGTAAGTGAGGTTTTCATAAATCAATGACCTTCCATTGACATCTATACTCTCAGTACAGTCTCCAGTATGTATCCAGATCACTCTTCATCTATTCTACCGTTATTTCTACTGTACTGTAGGAGAAGTCAAGCCAATATTGCAGCCACCATCTCTTCATCTCTTTTGCCTGTTTCTAGTTCTGCCCTAAAATGGAGTGCATACTTCCATTTAAATCCCACTTCATAAGAATGAAACTCCTGACCACGTGGATCATTATTGAACCATTTCTGATCTGTGGTTCCTCTAATTTCCTTTCACATCAGTTCTGTAATTAGATGGCAGAGTGGAAAGAAAGCAAATATGGAATAAGACAGGTCCAGATGCATGACTGGACTTTATCACCAGTTAGCCATTCTACTTTTCCAGCTGTGCAATGGAAACTCTCATCTATAAAATGAAGATAAATCATAGTTCCAACTTTATTGTTTGATTTTAAAAAGTTAAGTGTTAAGTGATACACACACACACACACACACACACACACACACACATATATCCTAACGTTTGTCAGATGTATGAATTCAATATACCTACACACTCTTCATCTTATTATCAATGCACATTGATTAGATATTTGTAAAACATAGAATGGTACAAAGAAAAAAGTGAACTAAAACTTAGAGTTCCATCAATAAAAAAGCTGTTATTAATATACTGATATATGTATGCATATATGATTATATGTGATATATATGAAAGAATGTACAAATATATATGTATATTAATATACACAGCATATATGTGATTCTTATATATTAATAGACATTTAAAATATTGATTTTGGCCCTCTTTTTTTTTCCCCAGATATGCTTCTGTAGTAAATTATTAAAATATTTTAAATGATTTCTTTTTATTATTAGTGTATACTTATGATATAAAATTATCAGTTTTATTTTACCACGTTCATACATGTACAATATGCTTTTATATTACACCTTCCCATTACCCTCATTTGTTTCTCCTTTCCTCCACAACAGTATCCAAATTTCTTCCTACAGTGCTATGTGGATGGTTCATAATCACTGCAAGTAAAACTGTTTCCTTGCTGATAATTTGGTTCAGTTCCACAGCATTTTCTAAGTATGTGCTTCATGGATGACATATCCTTGATTTTTGTTTATCGTAGGTTAAAAAAAGTCAAAAGTAAAAGTGCTCTAAATTCAGCTTTGTATGCTCAAAGGTCAGCTATTTTCCTAGATGGAAAGGTAAGAATTATCTGTACAGAATAGTCACATTTTTGATAAGGTACTGTTATCATTCCCTTGGAGATACCCCACAGATTAGACAGCCAAAAATCATATTCATTGCTTCAAAATGTCAAAGCTTCAGGTGACAAAGAAATCCTTTCAGAGTCATGGTGTGAAGTGCAAAGTAGAATTTTCCCTGGAATTTTGACTAGCATTCGTAAGTGAGAATAAAAGCACCAAGTCCCCAGTGTTTTTAGTTCAGAGAATTGCCAGTCCCTAGGAACAGCCTTTAACCGTTGCCTACAGAAAACACTGTTTCAGTAGATCAGGTGCCAACATTTCTTTCCTATATGCTTGCCTTACCCTTAAAGTAAAATATGACTCTGGGGTATAAAGCCAGTATGGAAGAATTAGAGATTGGAAAGTGACAAGCTTTCCTTTCTTCTCCCCTTTCCATAGAACATTCAGCTTGTATCCTTCCAACAAGACTAAAGTTAGCTCAATTACCACAATTAGAAAATAAGATAATCTTTCATTTATCTATCTGAGGGGCAGAGTGTCACATACACTTGGCATTTTCATTCTTTAGCATGACACAATGTTTAGGAGTCTCCTGTGCCCAAGAAAACTAAAAAGGTCTTCATTACCACCCTAAAGAGGACTGCCAACTTTGTGACAGAGTACCACTATCAAGTCCCCAAGGGGAAGATGCTGAGGAAGAGTGGGAAAGAGGCCAACTTCAGCAGGCTCTTCTGTTATAAGACAATGGGGCCCTTTGGAGAATCTGTGCTCTCTTACTTCAGAGAGCCAATATTTGAATTTGTACCTCACAAGGGGAACCCAGGTCAGGTAGATTTAGACAAAAACAATAGACACTAATGAAAAAAGATAATGACCTCATCATAATTACTAAGCAATTATCAAAAGTAATGTGAGGGGAATGTAAGAAAAAAAAACTGGGCTAGGCACTGATTTGTGAGTCTAGTATAATATCATTAGGAATCATTTTCATTGACTTTTTTTTTTTTGCCAGTTGTGCTTGGTTCTATCATGGGTCTCTGGGCTGTCCTGCCTCTGATTCATGGCCATCTGTGTGGCCTTCTCATGGCATGGGCGTCTAGTTGGACCAGTCATTGGTTGGCCACTCCCACAAGTTCTGCACCCCAGCACATCTAACAGGCAGTGAGATTAATTAGCACTGTGAATAGCTAAACACATTCTTTATGGCTAGTGACAGAGGCCACTGTAGAACCTGGCCAACATTGTATGGCTGATTAATTATGAGTTCAGGCCTTGGAGGCTAGCATCCCACTCTATCCTTTCCTTTTATCTTAAGACTCAGAATTGTGGTATTCCCTTACCACCAGGAGAGGAAATGAGGTAGAAGAAGCCTCATTTAAGAAGCAAGTCTCTAACAAGTGTTAAATAACCTTACAACATTTTAAGGAAATTCATCTGTGTTGAAAATTTTCCTTACCTACCCATAATAAAACAAATATAAATAGAGAATCTTTAGGTCACTGTAAACATAACTACAAGAGTTTGGATCCTCAGAATTCACTGACATGAAAGCTTTCTATATTCCAGCCTAGGGAGTCAGATACAAGGCATCCCCAGGGCATGCTGTTTGGTCAGACTTGGTGGAACCTATTAACTCCAAGTGCAGTAAGAGACTCTGCCTCAATAAACAATATGGAGAGCTATTGAGAAAAACACCTGATGCCAACTCCTGGCTTCCACATGCATATCTACTGTGGTGGTTTGAATAAAAATGCTCTCACCCTGTGAACTCATATATTTGCTTGCTTGGTCCCCAGTTACACTGGGGGAGGGATTAGGGGTGTGGCCTTGTTGGAGGTCTGTCATTGGGAGTAGGTTTTGATGTTGCAAAAGCCCATTCCAGGCCGAGGATATCTCTCCTCCCTTTCTCCTTTTCCTCTCTCTGTCTCTCTTTCTCTCCTCTTCTCTCCCCTCTTCCTTATTCCCTTTCCCCCCGCCCCCTCTCTGCTGCCCCTGGATCAGGATGTAAAGATCTCAGCTACTACAACAGCACTATGCTTGTCTGCTTCCCACGATGATAACATGGACTCGCCTTCCAAAATTGTAAGTAAGCCCCCAAATAAATGATCCATTTTATATGAAAAAATAAATTAAATTTTAGGCTAGAGAATTCTTGTAATTTGAAATATAGGAATCTTAAAATCAAACAATTAAATAATGACGTGTATTTATACATTTGTATGTAGTTTATCATTATTTAAACTACTACTTTAATATCCACTCTACATTTAGCATATGGCATTACAGAATTTTCATCAATTCAAAAATATCCATTGATAAAAACAATATTATATAAGAGAAATTCCCAAGAGTAAATTGCAAATAAAATTAGAATAACCAATGTTTTTGATGAAATGCCATAAACAGAGATAGTGTAAAATCTTTTCCTATTGATTTTTTAGTTCTGATTGGCATTTTGCTTTGCTTTACTGTTCTGTTAGTGATTTATTTGAAGCTAAAGGCAGATGCCTGGATGATTTGTGAAGCCTACCTAATGCTGCAGTGATAGGGATCCATGGTTTGCTCTGAGAAGTAGAAAAATGCATTGTTTCTATTGAACAAACAATATTTCTAAAAATAACTTGTGAAGTATGGAAGTAAAACTTGAAATTTACAGTTGGGAAAGAAACATTAGAAAGTTAATCCATCTGCCTGATCACATGATTGGCATTTCTCTCCATCAAACTTTCTTTGTCAGCCCTATTGAAAAGAAACAGATGCTTCCAACGAGGTTCACGTCTAAAGATTCTTCTTTGGAAAAGGAGGAAGAATTCTGCTTGACACACTGCTTTTTTCTGTATCATTCCTTTTCAAAATAAACTTGAGATCAAGCGACTGTTAAGCCCAAATGAACTGAAATCCAGACTTAGATATAAGTATATATCAAATGATTAGCTCTGAAATCATTCTTACATGTAGCAGTGTAGAAACTGAGCAGGCTGTATTTATGTATTTTGTAATATATATGTATATACACATGCAAATATGTATGTAATAACAGTTGATGAAAAAAGGCAGGAATTTGAATGAGAACAAGGAGCAGTATATGGGAGCATTTGGAAGGAGAAAAAGGAAGATGAAAATAATGTAATTATCTTATAAACTCAAAGAATAAAAGACATTTTAAAAAATGTGATGAGCAAAAGAAGTACTTTATTTTTATTTATTTGTTTACTTTTCTCTACCTTAAAAAATTAATTATATATAGGTCAGCAAGATGACTCAGTGGGTAAAGGTGCTTACTCCCCAGCCTGATAACCTGAGATCAATCCTGGGAACCCACATGATGGAAGGAGAACTATCCACACCCATTCAAAATAAATAAAAAACAAATATGACTAAATATAAATCTACTTAATAAGGAACTCATTTTAAAAAAATGTATACTTAGGGCAAAATGTTGGAAAAGCAAGCAAGAACATGTCAGAAAACAATATATTACCTAGAAAGAACCATCTTGTCTATATTTTTGTAACATTTTAATGTTTCCCCATTATTTAAAATATTTTCTAGCTGTGGATTCCAAATCTGAAGCTGATACTGCTACATAAGCAAATGGAAATATTCAAAGTGAGAAATGGAACAAAGAAATTCTAAAAATGCTTATAGAAATTTGAATATTTTTAAACATGGAAATTTAAATTTTGCTAGTTACAGTTAATGATTTTAATATGGGAGAATACCATAACTATTCTGTTAATAAGACATAATAATGCATCCAAACTCTTGCATATTATTATTGTCTGGTAGTCAAGGGCATCCACATTTGTGAAAAAAATACCACTGCAGATTGCTTTTGGTAGGATGGTCATTTTTACTGTGTTAATCCTACCAATCAATGAGCAAGGGAGATCTCTTCATTTTCTGAAGTCTTTAATTTCTTTCTTGAGAGACTTGAAGCTCTTGCACACAGATCTTTCCCTTGTTTGGTTAGAGTTACTCCAAGGTATTTTATATTATTGTGACTATTGTGAATGATGTTTCCCTATTTTCTTTCTCAGCCTATTTATCATTTGTATAAAGGAAGGCTACTGATTTGCTTGAGTTAATTTTATATCTGGCCACTTTGATGGAGTTGTTTATTAGTTGTAGAATTTCTCTGGTAGAATTTTTGGGGTCACTTTATACTATCATGTCATCTTCAAAGTGCTATCTTGACTTCCTCTGTGCCAATTTTTATCCTTTTGATCTTTTTTGTTGTCTTATTGCTCTAGCTAGAACTTCGAGTACAATATTGAATAGATACAGGAAGAGTGGGCACCCTTGTCTTGTCCCTGATTTTACTGGGATTGCTTCAAGTATCTCTCCATTTAATTTGATATGGACCTGTTGGTTTGCTGTATATCTGACCCAGAATTGTTCCTGTCTGAAAGAACGGCAGGGACAAAAAATGGAGCAGAGACTGAGGGAATGGAAGTCCAGTGACTGACCCAATTGGGATCCAGCTTAAGCGGAGGCTCCAAGGCCTTACACTATTACTGATGCTATGGTGTGCTTACAGATAGGAGCCTTGCATGGCTGCCCTCTGAGAGGCCCAACAAGAAGCTGAACAAGTCAGATTCAGATACTTATTCCCAACCAATAGACAGAAGCTGGGGACCCCTGTGGTTGAATTAGGGAAAGGCTGGAAGAAGCTGAGGAGGAGGATGACCTTATAGGAAGACTAGCAATCTGAACTAACCTGGACCTCCAGATATCTCAGGCACTGAGCCACCAAGCAGGTAGCATACACTAGCTGATATGAGGCCGCCAACACATATACAGCATAGGACTGCCTGGTCTGGACTCAGTCAGAAAAGTTACACCTAACCCTTGGGAGACTTGAGGCCCCAGGGAGTGGGGAGGTCTGGTGGGGTGGGGGAGATGGACATTGTTTTGGAGATGGGGGAGGAAAAATGGGATGAGGAACAGTCAGAGGGTGGACCAGGAGGGGGATAATGACTGGACTATAAAAAATATATTAAAGATAATTTTTAAAAAAGAAACACCATTGAAGCTAAAATCTAACATCAAACATCACACATTAATAGTGGGATACTTCAACACTCCATTCTCATGAATGGACAGGTCATCAAGACAGAAACTAAACAGAAAAATAATGGAGCTAACAAGTATTATGATTCAGATGGACCTAATAGTTATCTACAGAACATTTTGCCCAAACACAATCAAATAAAACTTTTCTCATCACCTCAGAACTTTCTTCAAAATTGACCACATATTCAGTTATAAACTATGTCTCAATGAATACAAGAAAATTGAAATAACCCCCAGTATCCTATCAGATTATCACATATTAAAGCTGGATTTCAACAACAGAAACAAGAGAAAGCCTACAAAGTCATGAAAACTGAATAACTACTGGGAAGTGAACAACTCTCTCCTGATTGACTACTGGGTCAAGGAGAAAATAAAAAGAAATGAAAGACTCCTAGAACTAAATGAAAATGAATACACAGCATACCCAAAATTTTGGAAAACAATGAAAGCAGCTCTAGTAAGAAGGTTCATAGCACCAAGTGCCTTCATAAAGAAATTGGGAAGATTTCATACTACCAATTTAACAGCACACATCAAACTCTAGATCAAAAAGAAGCAAACACATCCAAAAGGAGTAAATAGGAAATAATCACACTGAGGGCTGAAATCAATAAAATAGAAACAAGAGAACAATGCAAGGAATGAAGAAAACAAAGAGAGTTGGTCACTAAGAAAATCAACAAGATAGAAAAACCCTTATTCAAACTAATTAAAAAACACATAGAGAATATCCAAATAACAAAATGAGAATCAAAAAGAGGAACATAACAACAGACACTGAGGAAATCCAAAGAATTGTTAGGTTACGCTTCAAAAACCTATACTCCACATAATTGGAAAATCCAAAAGCAGTGGACTTTGATAGATACCACCTTCCAAAGTTAGATCAAGATCAAATAAACAACTTAAATAGACCTAAATCACTAAGGAAATAAAAGCAGTCATTAAAATTCTCCCAACTAAAAAAGCCCCAGGACCAGATGGTTTTAATACAGAATTCTTTCAGACTTTCAAAGAAGAGCTAATACCATTACTCCTCAAATTAGTCTACAAAATAAAAACAGAAGAAATATAGCCAATTTTGTTTTATGAGGCCAAAGTCAGCCTTATAATCAAACCACACAAAGACTCCACAAAGAAAGAGAATTTTCAAGTGATTTATTTTATGAATATTGATTAAAAATTTAACAAAATACAAAAAGAAATCAAGAACATATCAAAGACATCATTCACCATAATCAAGTGGGCCGCATCCCAGAGATACAGGGATGATTCAATATATAAAAATCTGTCAACGCAATGCATGATATAAATAAATTGAAAGAAAAAAAACCCCTCATGATCCTGAACCTCATTAGATGCTGAAAAAGACATTAACAAAATCCAACAACCTTTATAATAAAAGTCTTTTAGAGGTCAGGGATACAAGAGATATACTTAAACATAATAAAGGAAATATACAACAAGCCAAAAAGCCAATGTCAAATTAGATGGTGTACTGGCTAGTTTTGTGTGTCAACTTGACACAAGCTGAAGTTATCACAGAGAAAGGAGTTTCAGTTGAGAAAATGCCTCCATGAGATCCAGAGGTAAGGCCTTTTCTCAATTAGTGATCAAGGGGGGAGGGCCCCTTGTGAGTGGTACCATCTGTGGGCTGGTAGTCTTGGGGTCTATAAGAAAGCAGGCTAAGCAAGTCAGGAGAAGCAAGCAATCCAGTAAGTTGCATCCCTCCATGGCCTCTGCATCAGCTCCTGCTCCTTGACCTGCTTGAATTCCAGTCCTGACTTCCTTTTGTGATGAACAGCAGCATGGAAGTGGAAGCCAAATAAACCCTTTCCTCCCCAACTTGTATCTTGGTCATGATGTTTGTGTAGGAATAAAAACCCTGACTAAGACAGATGGAAAGAAACACAAAGCAATTTCACTAAAATAAGGAATAAGACAAGCCCATCCACTCTCTCCATATCTATTCAATATAGTTCTTGAAGTTTTAGCTAGAGCATTAAGGCAACTAAAGGAAGTCAAGGGGCTACAAATTGGAAAGGAAGAAGTCAAAGTATGGCTATTTGTGGATGATACAATAATATACACAAGCAATCTCAAAAATTCAACCAAAGGACTCCTACAGTTAATAAACTCCTTTAGCAAAGTGATTGTATACAAAATTAACTAAAAAAATTAGTAGCTCTCCTTTATACAAATGATAAAAGGGCTGATAAAGAAATCAGAGAAACAAACCTTTCACAATACCCATAAATAATATAAAGTATGTTAGGGTTTTAACCCTGGCCAAGACCTATATGACAATTACTTCAAGTATTTGAAGAAAGAAATTGAAGAAGATGCCAGATGATGGAAAAATCTTCCATGTTTATGGATCAGTAGAACTAATACAATAAAAATGACCACCATATCAAAGGCAATCTATAGATTCAACACAATCCCCAACAAAATTCAAACACAATTTTTTACAGACTTTGAAAGAACAATACTCCATATGGAAAAATAAAAAGTCTAGTATATCTAAAACAATCCTGCACAATAAGAAAACTTTTGGAGGTTTCACTATCCCTGATGTTGAGTTGTATTACAGAATAATAGTAACAAAAATGTCATGTTTTTGACATAAAAGCAGACAAGTTGATCAATGGAATCAAATTGAAGACAAAGACATAAATCTAAACACCTGATTTTCATAGAAAAGCCAGAAATATACAATGGAAAAAGACATGATCTTCAACAAATAGTGTTGGTATAAGTGGATGGTGGCATTTAGAGGAATGCAAATAGATCCATATCTATCAACCTACACAAAACTCAAGTCCAAATGGATCAGACATTTCAACATAAAACCAGTCAAGTTGAACCTGTTAGGCACAGGAGATAGCTTCCTGAACAGAACAGCAATAGCTCAGGCACTAAGATCAACCTTTAATAAATGGGGATTCATGAAACTGAAAAGCTTCTATAAGGCAAAGGAAAACATCAAATGGACAAAACAGCAGCCTGCAGAATGGGCAAAGATCTTCAACAACTCCACATCTGACAGAAGGCCAATATTCAAAATACATAAAGAACTCAAGAAACTAACCATTAGCAAATCAAATAATCCAATTAAAAATAGGCTAGAGTTTTAAACAGAGAATTCTCAACAGAAGATTCTCAAATGACTCAGAAACACTTCAAGAAATGTTCAACATTGTTAGCCATCAGGGAAATGCAAATGTAAATGACTCTGAGATTTCAACTTATAGCTGTCAGAATGGCTAAGGTAAAAAATAAAAGTGACAGCTCATGCTGGCAAGGGTTGGAGCAAGGGAAAAACTCCTCCATTACTAGTGGGAGTGCAAACTTGTACAGCCACTTTAGAAGCCAATATGATGATTTCTCAGAAAATTGGGAATTGATCTACCTCAAGACTCAGCGATACCACTCCTGGGCATACACCCAAAGGATGCTTCATCCTACCATAAGGGCATTTGTTCAACTGTGTTCATAGCAGCTTTATTTGTAACAGCCAGAAACTGGAAAAATACCTAGATGTTCCTCAACTGAATGGATAAGAATGTGGTACATTTATACAATGAAGTATTACTCAGCTGTTAGAATAAAAAATATCATGGACTTGGCAGGCAAATGGATGGAACTAGAGGGATAAAAAACATCCTGAGTGAGGTAACCCAGACCCAGAAAGACAAACATGTTATATTCAAACTTATAAGTGGATATTAGCTGTAAAGTAAAGGATATTCATACATAATCCATAGACACAGGCTTAGTGACAAGAAGGGCTCAAGGTGTTTGGGGTGGGTATGTGAATCTCCTTGGGAAGGGGAAATAAAATAGATTCACTGTATGGACTGGGGGTAGATGGGGAGGGGACCAAGAGAGTTCAAGTGGGAGACAGATGGAGGTTGCAGGTACTGGAAAAGACTGCTGGAATTGGAGGATATTTGGGGGGCAATGCAGAAACCAAGTGCAATGAAAACTCCCAAGAATCTACAAAGATATCCTCAGCAAGGTAGCCTAATACAAAGGGGTTTGGGTTTGTACAGGGCATCTTCTGTAACCCGGCAAGGCTTTGAGTGGATGAACTGGGACACCAATACCAAACTAAAATTTGTCCTGCCTGCAAGATGTGCTGGGGTAAAGGCAGCACAGAACTTGTGAGAGTGGCAACCTAATGACTGGTCCAACTTCAGACTCATGCCATGAGACCTGGGAGCTCATGCATGACATAGCCTGGAGGGCCAGAAACCAGAGGTTAGACAGCCCAGATTGAGGAATCGACAACCACAATTGACAAAAAATAGTCAACAATATTCTGCTAATCTTGCAGACTAGAGCCTAGCATGGTTGCAACTTGAGAGGTTTCGTCCAGCAACTTCTAAGAGCAGATGCAGAGATCCATAGCAAAACATTTGGATTCAGGGAATCCCAAAGAAGAGGGGAAGGAAGGATTATAGGAATAGACAAGTTAAGGGCACTATAAGAACATGGCCCACAGTCAACTAAATAGGGTTCATAGGGACTCACAGAGACTAGAGTGACAATCAAGGACGCTGTATGGGTCTGAACTAGGTCCTCTGTAGATATGTTATGGTTGTATAGGTTGACGTTCCTGTGAGACTAATAATAATGAGAATGGGGGCTGTTTCTGACTCTTTTGGTTGCTTTTGGTACCCCTTTCCTCTTACTGGGTGACATCAACAGGCTTTAATATGAAGGAAATGCCTAGTTTTATTGTAACTGGATATTTTCCTGTTTGGTTGATATCCCTGGGAGGCCCGCCCTTTGCTGAAGGAAAATGGAGAAGTGGATATTGGGGAGATGGGAAGGGATGAGGTGGGGCTTTGAGGAGAGAAAGGAAATGGCAGTTAGGATGTAATATATGAGAAAAAATAAATAAAAAGAAAAAATAATTCAATATATATATATATATATATATATATATATATATATATATATATATATATATATCCTAAATTAAATGAAAACTAAATGACTTTTTATACACAGCAGAATTAATTTAAGAGGGAGTCTGGAACTTCCTTTCACTTTAGATATCCCTTGATTAAAACCTGAGCAGGGCTTTAGGAACATATTGAGTTGTTTCTGTTTTTGAAAAAATATTTTGGTGTCTTCATGTTGAGCACTTTCCCTAAGTCAGCCTGTTAAAATATTTCTCTCTTGTTCTAGTTAGAGTCATTTCCAGTACTTGAAAAGCAAATACAGCATGTTCATGTCATCTAAGAATCTGCTAGTGTTTTTTTTTTTTTTTCTAGTCTGCTACTGATGTTAAAACTACATCGTTTGTAACAACACTGTCTTAGAGTTTTACTGCTTTGAAGAGACTCTATATAGATAACTCTTATAAAGGACATTTAATTGGGGCTGGCTTACAGGTTCATTGGTTTAGTCCATTATCATCAAGGCAGGAAGCATGGCAGCGTCCAAGCAGACATAATGTTGGAGAAAGAGCTGAGAGTTCTACATCTTGATCCAACCACAGCCAGGAGAGGACAGTCTCACAGACAGCTTGGAGGAGGGTCTCATTGCCCACCCCCACAGTGACATACTTCCTCTTACAAGGCCACACTTCTTCATAGTGCCACTCCCTGGGCCAAGCACATTCAATCCACCACAAACCCAAAAAGGCTAAAATTGCAGTAAGTCAAATAATTTTTTTCTTTAAAAATTTAGCATCATTTTATTATCATGCAGTCTTTCTTTTATTCTTTGGTATCACTCAGAGTATGATGAGCACCATAACAATTCCAAACATCTCAAGGGCTTGATACAATGACGGTTTCCTTATCACTCATGCCATGATTGAACTCAAGTACACAATATAGGTAATTCTACTCCACTTAGCCAAACATCATAATCCTTTGATCACATGGTTCTGATACTTTCTACATATTCATTTCTTTACTTATGATCCACAATATGATCCTTTATAGTTGTAATTTAACTATATTACCAGGATTAAAATAAAACGATAAAATAGAATGTAGTTATTTCTATAATATCATCCCCCATTTCCAAATTGGAATAATCTTCCATCAAAGGTCTGGAATTTTCTGCATTGTATCTTCAAGTGAATGTCACTGTTAAAGTCAGGGAAATTGTGTTAAAGTAAATAGGTACATACCTATGCACATCAAATTGGATTTAGGAAGAATGAGGCTTGCTAGGCTCTAGAGATATTGATCACATCATATCATATGGCATAATACAGGACAGTGATTTATTGCTTGGAGGATCATATTCTTTAAATGTCTCAAAAGTCAAGCCATAGATTCATATGTATAAGCATATTTTCTAAATTAGCTGCTGAGCCAGTTCAAGTAGTGTTAGCCAAAAGCATCATGCCGTTCTTTGCTAATGATGTGCTTCTAAGAACTGAGTTGTGTTTCTTGGAGCCTGCTTGAGAGATTTTAAATCAACCTAACGTATGTTCAAATTATAACTAGGATAATGAATAGACTTTAAACCATATAATTCTCTCAAGAGTACTGAAGGCCTATCTGTGCTACTCACTGTGGTGCTAAAGAGATAGATATAACAAGGGAAGCAAGGCTTCTGCTTTCATAGAATGTCAGTGGTAATGATGAACCAGGAACTAAGTGTTTAAGCATGTTAAAGTTAACTATTTATGAAAATATAGAGAGTTACATGGTAGGAAGTATTTACTAGCAACCATACTTTATCATATGGAATCACAGAGGTCTTTCTCAGGAATCAAGCTGTTTTAATGGACAGTAGGATATTATGAAAGGTGCAGTTATATCAGAAGGAACATTCTAGAAAAAAAGTCCCTAAGGTGATAATGACGTTGTATTTAGGTACCAATAAGAGCCATGTACAGCAGTCTACACAACACTTGGGAGATTAAGATAGGAATATCAGAGGTTCAAAGCTAGTCTCAATTCCATAGTGTGACCCTGCCATGAAAACAGCAAAAAGAGTTGGATAACACTCAATGGTAGAGTACTTGATTAGCTTTTATGAGGGACTGGATTTGATAATCCATTACTTTAAAACAAAATCCACAAAAATTAACTTAGACCATCCCTCTAGCAAAACAAAACAATCAGTAAGTAACAAAAAGGTCAGTGTGGCTGAAATTCATGAACAAAAGAAGGGGTGTATTGAAGAGTTAATGAGTAGTGTTCACTTCACGGTGTTTGAAATTTATTTTATTTGTGATGAGAAGTTGCTAGAGAGAAGCTATTCACTAGAGATATTGAGTATGGAGCTAACCTAGCAAGATTTGTACGATTTAGAGTGGGATTCTGCTTACTGTGTGGTGAATAGACAAAACAGGAGTTAGGTGGCATAATGATCTTGTGTTGGGAAAATGGTGGTCTTAACATTGGTGGCTCCTTCCCATGAAATTGCAATCACATGCTCCCCAGAAAACATGGGTTGTACAATGACAATACTTATTTAGAGGATCTTTAATGTTTGTTTCATTAAAATAGAATGCTTTAGAAGCTTGAAATATCTCTCCAGTTGTACAGTGCTTGCTTACCATGCATAAAGCCTCAGGATACAGTCCCATTAACACATGCACTAGATATGGTGGTGCAAAGCTCTAATTCTACTTGTGAGGTGGAGGCAAGAATATCAGAAGCTCAGGGTTATTCTTGGCTACATGGTAAGCTTAAGGCCAACCCGAGATATGTGAGACCCTTTCTCTAAAAATAATGCTTTCTTTTCTTACCTGACAAAAACCCTTCTACTTCCCACTCTTCATTTTCTAAGGAAAGTTTCTAATTGCCTTTCCTCTTCCTTAGTAAGACAGAAATCAATTAAGCCAAGGTAGTCTTACATGAAGTTCCATTTTGGCTAAGTGACAGGCTAGATAAACTCCATGGTTATTTAGGGATAATCAAATAGATGTAAATGAAATATGTTGGGCAATATCTATAAGAGGGCTTTTTAAAGGGAGAGGCCCTTTAATATAGGTGTAATTTATCAGGCAAGCTTTGGGGTCTGCGACTAATTGGAAGATGGAGCCCTTGACTTCAGGAGGATGGAAGAGAAAGCTCAAAGGAACCCATGATTCTGATGACAGTAAGGAAACATCCTACATCTCTAGATGGCCTATGCCACTGCCTACTTATGCAAGTGAAAGTGAAATTTCATTAACAACTATTTATTATTGTGTACATAGTATGGATGAGGGTGCGCGCATGGAGGCAAGAGGATAGCTCTGTCAACTTTTTTTCTCTTCTTTCGTCTTTACATAGGTTCGAGGGATTGAATTCAGTATGTCAGGCTTTCATGGAGGGTGCTTTGCCTCCTGTGCCATCTTGCCCATCCCAAACTACAAATTGATTTTGAACATGTGTGTTTATGAGTGAGCATATGTCTGTGTGTGTGTCTGTTATGTGTGTGAGAGTGTGCACATGCGTGTGTGCACGTGCGCAGGTGAACCTTCCATGCACGTGCATCTGGAGGTCAAAGTATAACTTCAGATATTGTTTCTTAAATACTGTCCATCTTTCTTTTTGAGACTTTCCTTCTCTGAGTGGCTTGGAGTTTACCAAACAATGTAGACTATCTGGCTAGCAAGCTCTAGGGAATCTACCTGTATCCAATTCCTTAGCATGTAATTACCAAGAAAACTCACCATTTCACTTTTTAAAAGTTTCTTTATTTATATTTTTATTTCCTCTACCTTCCTTTCTTCTCTCCAGCTCTTTCAAGGTCCCTTTAACCTCTTCCTTGTCCTTTCCCACTCTCAAGCTAATAGCCTATTTTCTTTGATATTATTGTTACATATTACATGAAGAATGCTTTATCTGTTTTTGTTGTTTATGTGTAGTATGGTTTCAAGGTTGACAAATCTGTATTGGACAACCAATAAGGAAACTCATGCCTGGTAGTGGCTAATTATAGTCCCAGAAGTAATTATTTGACTGTAGTTTTTTGTTTGGAATGTGACACTGAGGAATTTCCCTTATTGAACACCAATATACCCATTGACATTGTCATTGTTCTGCCCTTGTTTATGCAGCCATTTCTAGGAAACACTGTTTCAGCAGCAAATTTCCTGTATTTTCTCTCATATAGTCTCACTGTTTTCTCTCCTGTGATAGTCCCTGATCCACAGATGCAGGAGCTCTGATGTAGATGTATATGTTGGAGCTGGGGTCCCTACACTCTGTTTATCTCTACATTGTGCACAGTGTGATTTTTTTTTTTTTTGTGATGATCTCCAATTGCTATCAAACAGGCTTCTTTGATGAAGGGTGGTAGCTCTAATTATCTGTAGGTATAATGATAAGATTTAGAGTGTAGTTAGGAATTGTGATGGTCTAGCAAATTGGCAGTAGTAGATTCTTGGCTATGGTCCATGATCTAACTAATCCTTGAAAACCGTCTAGGTTTCCAATATTAGACATAATTTCCTTCCCGCTAAATGGGCCTTAAGTCCAATTAGAAAACTATTGGTTGCCACCAATATGTGAGTGCCACTTACTATACCTATTTTATAATATCGTGCGATGTTGGTCATTGTCATAGATCATAGGTATTGCAGCTGTGTAGATCTAGTTGGTTCCCTCCCATGGCAAATTGCATAGTATTTTCTGGAACCATGGAAGCTAGAGTTCAGGAAGGAGGCTGTTAGTTCAGATCTAGCTTGAAGCATCTGGGTCCTGCGACCTAAGCATATGTTATCTTCAGGAATAGAAGACCACCCTAAAACCCTGAGAAGCAACCAAGGCTTATATTGATAAATTATATTGTTTTGGTAATCACATGGTCTACCCTAATCGATCATTCAAAAGGAGGTTTCTTGTGTCCAGTGCTGGGGATTTTTTCTTAGTTTATGGTTCTTGTGGGGAGCACTTTCAGCTTAATACCTTAACTTCCAACTATATCTATGTATCTCTGTCTGTCTTTGTCTCCGTGTGTGTGTGTGTGTGTGTGTGTGTGTGTGTGTGTGTGTGTGTGTAATATGATTCCTTGATTTAGCAAATGACATTGGTGTTATTTGTCCCTTGTCTTACCTTCTCCTGTATGGACCTCAATCCTTTCTCCCATGTTGGAGTCCCCTCTGTTGTATTCCATCCTCCACTTCATATTACCTATATCCTGCTATGCCATGTCCGTCTTAAGATTCCAGCTCCCTCTTATCTATGTTAAGTTTATGTCTTCCTGTTTTCTGTGGTTACTCCATGATGAGATACTCACATCTGAGGATTTAGAGCTAGAACCAAAGTTGAAGGATAACAAACAGCATGTCTTTATTGGTCTGGGCTACCTCACTCAGTATAATCTTTTCTATGTCCATAAATTCCATTTTTTGTAGGCATCAAAATTTCATTTTTATTACAGTTAAATAGTATCTCAGTATGCACATGTATACACTTTCATTACTTCTCTATCTGTTGAAGAACAATAATGTTGTTTCCATTACTTGGTTATTGCCAGTCGAGAGACTATGAACACTTCTCCTTGGAGAAGGATGTGAGTTCTTGTGGGATGTACCAAGGAGTGGTAAAGCTGGGTCATATGATAGATTAATTTTTATTTTCTTGAAGATTTTATATATTGCTTTCCAAAGTAACTGCACCAATTTGCTATGAGAGTTTTGCACCAATTTGCTATGAAAGTTTCCCTTTCTCCTCAATGTTACTAGCATTTTTTGACAATTTCATGTGTGAATACTGTATTCACATCGCTTTCCACTCCCCTCTCTCCCCTTTCCACCTATCCCTATGTCCCCCTACTCTTGAAATTAGTGGCATGTCCTTCATTGATTATTTTCCCACATACACACACAACACACACACACACACACACACACACACATGTACTTGCACACACATAAAAACACCTATGCAATTTATTCAGTGCTGCTCATATGTATTTTGTATTTAGAGTTAATGACTTAGAATTTGATAATTTATCAAGGTGTTTGTCTCTGGAGAAAATTGATTCACCTTCTCTCTGCAGTCATTGATTGCATGTAACTCTTCATCTAACGATGGGGCTTTATCAAACTTCCTTCATTCACATTGGTATGTCAGCTGGTGTCATTAGAGAGGTCTTGTTTAGGCAACTGAATTATTGAGATTTAATAATTTTACCTTCCCTGTCATGTCTAGAAGACATCATCCTGTAGCAAGGGTCTTGGTCCTTTGGTTTTTACTTTCTTCCTAATTCTGTGATGTTTCTTGAGGTTTAGAGGTAGAGGTTGCATCATAAATATGCCATTTGGGATTTGGTACTCCATGATTACTTAGTCTTTGCATTTTGGCCAGTTCTGTATTAATCTTCATCTAATACATAAAGAAGTTTCTTTGATGAGATGTGAGAGTCACAGTTATACGTGGGTATAAAGA